>VDFB02075321.1:311299639-311390839 GCA_007258455.2 Sequoia sempervirens
GTTCATGTTATAGCTTTTCAAAACTTTTTTTTTGAAAGTGGCCACAAAATTGCTACCCATCTCCATGCACCCGCCCTATAATGTTGTTCTATGAATTATTTTGGCTAACTTTCCTTCGTAAATGACTTTGAATAAAGTCATATTTTATTTGGGCTAAATGTTTATTTGGATTATATAAAAGTCACTTTGAAATGACATGTCGTTGACTATTTGGTAATTATTGCTCATTGTTAGTATTGTGGTCGGCATTGTTGAAAAGTCTTCAAGATAGCATAATGATTTGATGGAAATGTTGGTACATTGGCACTTGGTAAATGGTCTTTGACAATGAACTCATTGCATTGTTTTGAATTAAAATTTTATGCCACGGACTTAGAAGAGCTATGATTATGTTTTCTCTTCCGACATCAAATTTTATTATATTTTGACTAAGGCATCAAAAGGTTTGAAGAAAAGTTAGGGAAAATGTGTTTTATGGTGCTATCATTTTGGCTGAATATGGAACCCTAGCCAAGCCGCCACCATGAAGGAAGTCTAACTGTTGTTTTTCATTAGATTAGCTAGTTCTAATGGCTTTGACAAGAAGCAATATTAGTGGTTAAACCATGAAGAGTATGGCTTCTAAGTTTGGTGTGTTACATTGGCTGGAAGCTCGAATCTAGAAGGATATTCAATGGCATTATTTTGCTGGGTTGGTAGTTTCTTCTGAACAAATTATCATGCTCTCGTTTTAGTTTTATTCATCATGTCAGGTATCTCATTCATCATTTAGTTTTTACTTCACAAAAGAGCTTAATTGGTTTTGTTTGAATCTGAAAAAGATAAACAGTTACTCATTTACCGCTGTCAGAAAAGTATGTTTGATTTCAGTTATTCTTAACCTCTCTATGGGAATTTTGAAAACTTTGTTGGGATTTGGTGGAGATATGGATTCTCACTTTGTAGTGAAGGTATTATTGTCATTATCTTTGATTTCAAAAATGACTTTTTGCATTTCAGTTACTGAAGAAGTAAATGATGCCCTGATAGAATAGTATTCTTGCAATGAGAATCTGTGACTTTTGGTTGCTAGGTAGTTGTGCATTTTAAAAAATCTGTTAGTTTCATTGTGGACTCATTTCATTCATTACAAAAATGATGGATTCTACATATAGAATTTCTGAAAATAGTTTCAAATGGCTATTTTGTTTTTAATAAAGATTTGGGTTTTGTAAAAACTATTACAGTTTGAAAAGGGAGCTTTGATTTATTCTTGTCAGAGTTTATTGCAGCCTACTATATAGGCGTTACTCATGTTAATCCACCATCTATTGTTCATCATTCTACTGGCTCATTTTCTAAATATAGAATGGGGGTTTCAGATTCCTTTGACAATGAATTCTATGAAGACTTTTTAATTGGTAGTCCTATATTTGAAAATATATAAAAAAATAGTGATTGATCACTGTGAGGCAGAAATGGAGGTGATTTTGTGATATCATAACTTGTTGTATCAAAAATGAAATTTTGAAAAGGCTCTGTAAAACAAAAATGAAAATATGTTGTAGAGCTCTAATGTAACATTAATTTATTTAATATTTTAAGGATTCACTATGTTTAATCTTTACAGTATTAGATAGAGAGGTATGTGTGAGCTAAAATGAAACAGAGAGATCCTCTATGTTATTATAATTCTGTAAATTGAAAAGGGGTTGGTGCTCCTTGAGATTGGTGTCTCTAAATGAGGGGTTGGTGCTCCTTGAGTGGGTGCTTAGAAATTGGCATGTAAGGCATTGTAAGCTATGGTTTTTCAAGTTAAGCTAGTGAGGCAGTTTAGGAGTGGTTTTTCTACCCCAGGAGGGTTTTCCACTCAAAAAAATCTTTGTCTTATGGTCTCTTTGTTTTGATGTCATAATACTTCTTGATTGTGATAATTTTGTGAGTAATTGTTCTTATCAGTCTGAGCATTATTGAATGTTAGTTTCCTCATCTCTAAAAATGGTTATATCAAAATGTCTTGCATAAGTGTTCTATCATTGTTGAAAGTTTTGATTCAATAGAAAGCATAAAAGTGTTCATTTATATCATAGCTCAAGAATTGTTACAATGTGCTAAAGGTTATTGCTATCTCATTACCTATCTTATGTTATTCTGTTGCACTTTTATTGCAGTATCTTATGAGTTGCACCTATACTATAATCCTATTTTGATTGTTAAACATTGTCAATCATAATTGTCATATTGGCACAAGTTGTTTAATGGACTGAGTTAATGTTTTCAATAAAAAGGGTTATCAGAATTAAAAGTCTTGGTCGAAGTTTAAAAAAGATTAGACACTGATTCAGCCCCCCCTTCTTAGTGTCTGTCGATAACTCCAACAATTTTATCATGAATTATTCCCATGTCAAGCACGAGGTCCTTTTTTCTATGGTATAAACCAAAAATACAAAAAAATCAAAAAATATAAAAAATCCAAAAAAATCAGAAGAATGATTGAAAATAGTAAAGAAAAAAAAAATTGTCCTCTAGTGAAAACCACTTTGGTGGCGCTTTGGGCAAGTACCTTGGTGAAAACCTCGAAAACAAGCACCTTATGTAAATAAGCACTTTCCATCCACCATGATCTCTATGGGTTGTTTTGCATCATCCATCCATCACACTTCCATATCTCCATCCATCACCCATCCACATCTGCATCATAGCTTGATCGCAAGTGTTCGTATCATAATCCCTCCTAGTACCACTTGACACATTCCTAAGGTCAATTTTTCCTACCTATATCAAAATAGTCTATCGCAAGACATTGGGGGCATGTTCTTATACCTACATTGATCGGATTCATGTATATTCTTGAAGTCTTCCTTAAAATCAAAAAATACAAAAACATTCATAAAATCAGAAAACCCAAAAACATTCAAAACATATCAAAGTCCAAAAATAGGTCAAAAGTCAGAAAAAGTCAAAAAATAGAGTCGTCTTATTGAACTACAGGTCTTTGAGCTCTAAACAGAGGAAAGTTTTATCTTTGATCATTTCCTGAGACAATTAGGTCAGTCTTCTAGGAGTCTGTCATGATAAACTAGAAATCCATTGGTTCATATCTTATCAATAAACAAGTATGTGTCAGTCAAACTACATGGTCTCTGCGTGTATAATGTAGGCAAGGCTAATCTTTGATTAGCCCCCAAGGCCCCTAGGATAGATCTTTAGGTTAGGTTCTTGGTCGAAATCTCAAAAAACACCAAAACATTGCAAATTTTGAAAATCAAAACATTTGTAAAACATCTTGAAAATACCAAAAACAACCTCAAAACATTTCAAAACATTAAAAAAATCCAAATATCTAAAAAAAAATGCATTTGTCCCATCTCGCTTTCACCCACAATAAACATTTGCTCATAATAAGTCATTGTTATCCTCAACCTTTGGTGAAACAATTAGAAAACAAGTCTAGCAATTCAAAAGTGGAAACTAAAACGTCAGGGTCTCAAGTATAGGTCAGTAGGTAAACAAGTTGGTAACATCTTGGTACTAATAGCACACCATCTAGTCAATCCCAAATCATCTAATAACATCATGTCCTAAGATGTATCCTTCCTAAAATGGACATCAACATCAGGCATCACCATAGTTTAGTCTTGGCTCGCAGTATGGAGAACATTAGCTTGTTTGTTTACTTGATCTTTGTCTTGTTAATTTATCTTATTGTGCTCATTCCAATGACCTCTTGATGATGTCTAAACAAAATGATTTAGAGAGAAAGGAATGGGGCAACGATCATTATATTTTTTATCTATTGTGCTTGTTGGATATTCTTCTAATATAACCTTGGCCATGCGTGCTTTCTTTGGTTTGTAGGGAGGATGTTTCAGGTGTCTTGTTGACCACATAGGAGGGCTTTCCTTTCTGTGTTTTGGTTTGAGATGTATGGAATATCTGAACAACATCCTAAATAGGGTTCTATATACCAAGTGTGAACAAGGATACTCCTATCTGATCATCGAGTCAAAGTCCATTGCACTAGGTACAACACTATCCTAGTTCTTTATACCTTGATGCATTCTATCTATGTGTGTTATCAAACATAAGGTAAGTAAGCCCTTTTAAAGTCCTAATCCCTGATAAGCAATAAATCATCCATCTCTCATCCTCGTCTCTAATAAAGTCTCGTCAGATCATGTACTTGTTTGATCCTCTTGTCATTATCTCATTTCTTCTTTCTTCTCTCTGTGCTAACATGGTACCATGATAGTTAATCAAAATATCACCAATGCATCCATCCTGCATCCACAAATGGTCAGCATGTTGCATATCATTCATATCATATATAATAGGAAACATTGATCATCTCACATGCATTGCATTTCATCAATACATAATGTAGATTGGTTATTCTAAGTATCTCATGAACCATAAATTTGCATCCATTACATAATCATATAGGCATCATCATATCATCCATATGTATATGCATCATCATATCATACATGAAAATGATACTGAAAAATAAAAGGAGCATGTCATAACATTCCATACATCTCATAATCATAATAAATCCCATCATCCATTTTGCATTATCATTTGGGGCATAATATAGATTTATTAGTCTAAGCATTTTAGAAACATTTGCATCCATACATCCATACTCCATACATCATCATCATAAAAGTGCATAGAGATAATACAAAAAGAAATGCATCCATAACATCCATAAACATCTGCATGATCATCCATCACATAGAGTAAAATACATGCTTATAGAATCACATTGCATATACATAAAACATCAAATACATCCATCCATAAAGTATAAATAAAGTAGACACATCATGAATCAATTAATCATATCATATATATATCAAAAAAATAATCACTGTCATGGTCCAAATCTGAATCATGTGTATGTATATCAATCAGTCTACAATGTCTAGAGGGCTATAAAAAATGGAGCCTATGAGTCCCAAAAAGAATTGAATGTTTTGATCAAAAAACTGTATGCGGTAGATAGCCCTAATGGCTGCTCCCTTTACCCGGATGCCTCTCTAGTTGGTCCTCTGCCTGTCTCAACCATGCCTGCTGAGAATAATTTTGCACTTGAGTAGCCGAAGGTACAGCCTGCTGATAATGGAATCTGTAATACTCTGCCTCACTGATGGAATCACGGTACATTTGTGTAGGCACTGTCCTCCCCTGAGATGAGACACCCATACTCTCTGACTACTACCTCTGGCCAACCTCCTGGGCTAGCTAGAGCTATGTTTCCTACCTTTGTTGGTGCTCATGGTCTCTCTCAGTAGTAAGAGCCTGGACCTATTGTCTAGCCTAGTTCCTCTCTGTCGTGATGGTCCCTCTCTATCGTGACTGTCTGCAACTATGCATGCAACCCCTAAACCTGCCCCTACAACTATTGTATCTGGGCATATAGTTGATCTAGCTATTATACTTGAGGTGGTTTGTGTGGCTGTTGATGTTGTTGGTCCCTCTACTGATCCAGCTGCTGCTCTGGCTATCATGGAGGTGGCCCATCTATGGGTGGTGACCCAAGATCCTATCCGCCATGACCTTCCTGTTCTCCCCTGGATGTCTTGCCTCAAGTCTCCTCCATGGAAGCTACCCTTGGAATTGTCAGTTGAGGTGGGGGTTTGAACCAATCATCATATGCACATGTAGTGCCTAGATCTACGTGCCCCTAATCATAGGCCTATGGCCTAGCCATCAACTACTGAAATGAATCAACTACATTAGACGCTAGAATTGTCCATCCCCATGTGGTCTCTTGAGATGACCAACCAAAGATGGCCACATACTGATCATTTGATTGATACTAAACATCTCTGAACTTTCAAGCTAGCTTGTCTAGCAGGTAGTGCTCTATGATCGTGTGCTCTTGCTCTTGCATTAATCGATCCTACTAGGCATAGAACAGTTGTTGGACATCACCATACTATGTAGGCATCTATAACCAGGGCCTCCATATGAAAGCTGTCATCTCGTCTATCACTTTGCGCGAGTGGGGTACGCCTTGTCGTCCTATGTGCCTCAAGGTAATGCCACCCCTATATCTCCAAACTAACAGATCATCAGACTCTACATTCACCATAGTGACCATCGGTCAGAGCACGACGCTCCCAGGCCCATATGTGCAACAACGTCACATCAATACCAATCGCTCGGCTATTGCAATAGGAAAACTTGTGCAAATTGTGGTATATCAAGGCTAGCATCACTGGCCCCCACACATACTGTGTCCTCTAGAAAAGCATCCTCTCCTAGGCTAGGCCCCATCCCAAGCTGAAGTATCTACCCCATCAATCTGGAGCCACTAGCTTACATATAATGGTTGCAACAATCAGCCTAAAAATCGGCACCCGACCTCTGTAGTAATCCAAATTGATCTAGCCCTCAAAAAGTGTAAGCTCCTCAACCTCCATGACCTCAAAGCATGCGTCACTACTAGCATTTGTGTCATAGATAAATCGATCTCTGTGAATTGGAAACCGCAAGATGCACCATACGTCCTCCAAAGTGATAGTCACCCCGCCAATGGGAAGGTGAAAGGACAAAGTCTCGCTATGCCACCTCTCAGCCAAAGCAATTATCATCGCTAGGTGGGTCCGGATGATGGGCGCATAAGCAACGTACTAGAGGTTGATCTCAACCAAGTGCTCCTGTTGTAACTCGTGCAAATCGCTCAGTCTACTCAATACTGAGGGTTCATTCTTGTGTGAAAGCACAAGCTCTCTAATCTCCTGCACTCATGAACCCACAACATCAAATTTCATAAAAAGACCTAACCCCATTTGGAGTTTTTGACACAAGAACAATGAATGCGTCGCTATTTGCAAAGGCATCACCATTTGAAAACTCCAAACAACAATGCTAGACCCTTTGAAAATGCAAACCAAGCCGCGACGTTGCTATTTACACTAGCGGGCCCCTTTGACCTAGAAACCCTAATCATAAATTGGACCGTGGCATTGCTATTCACAATGGCGTCACCATTTGGAGTTTGGAGCCCTAAAGTCAAATTGCAATGCAATGTCATAATTCACAAAAGAAATGTTATTTGAGCCATAGCGTTGCTGATTTTGCACTTTTAGCGTCACTATATAGCGATGCTAGGGACTTTGACTTTCAAAAAATAATAAATGTGCTTAAAAATCAAAACTCAAAGTCAAGTTAGGGTCACATACCATTGGTCCTATGCCTGGAGGTCTCTGGTACACCCGAACTCGCTTAGAAATGTGTCAGGGAAGCACTCTTTGTGCCATTCTGTAGGAGGGTTAGAGCTCAAAAAGCTAGAATTCTCAAGGTGCGAATGCAAAAATGAATGGAAAGTGACCCCTCCAAGGCTATTTAAGCATGAAAATTAGGGTTTTTTTGCCCCTTTTTAGCCATCAAACTAGGGTTTTATGCCCTTGGCACTGTTTTTTCCAAACCAAAGCTTGTTTTGCATCCTTTTTTCCTGTTTTCGCATATTTTTAGCATCCTGGAGCCTTTCTAGACCCGTCGGGCAACTTGTCCTCCTTTTTTGAGACATCACCCAAAAATCAAAATTTTCATCCTATCTCTCAAGGGGGTAGTATAGCAGCGTAATTCTTCTCGCTACGGAAGCAATGGGGCATCCGAAAAAATATAAAAATTTTGAATTTTGATCTCAGCAAGGTTATTCTTTGAACCAAACTTGCAGGTGCATTGCTTCAAAGAGGAGCAAAATGTAGACGTTCAAATTCTCCTAATTGATATCGTGCACTTGATTCTAATTCACCAACACCAATTCTTCCTTAATCACTTCTTTACTAACCAATTACTTGAATAATCCTTATTTAATTAATTCATCAAAATTCCTCTTTTAATTAAATAAATCAACTTTATTTGATTAAATCTAATGATCTTTTAATTAAAGAAATCATTTTATTTAATTAAATCCTAATGTTCCTCTTTTGATTAAATAAATCATTTTATTAAGTTAAATCCTAAAGTCATCTCTTTTAATTAAATAAATCAACTTTAGTTAATGAAATCCTAATGTTTTTCATTTAATTGAATAAAACAAATTTATTTAGTTAAATTATTAACCTCCCAACTATCCTCTCATTTGATTTAAATAAATCTAAATATCTAAACCAAATGTCATATCTGATGGCACCTTCAAATTTTGCAAATTTGATGTGCCCATATTGAAAAATTTGTCTTTGCGCACTCAAAAGTGCCCTTGAAAAAATTTGCCCAAGTTACCTACTTTTGAGGATCACAATTCAAAGCCAGTTGATTTTCGTGCAAAACCCCTTTGTGGACACACTCATGGGATATATGTGAATGTGCATGTCACTTTTTCAGCTTCCCATGATGAGTTTTGATAGTGTTTTGAAAAGCGAAGCGAAGGGTTTTGACACTTTTCTATTGTTTGTGAACTTTCAGTTCTGCGAAGTGGCCTCCCATTCAAGCTTATATTTTGCAACTGGATGATTGTCATGATGAACCGATTGTTGCTCTCCATTCTCCCAACATTCATATACTCCCTGGTCCGTTTTTAGAGTTTTATGATCAGATTTGATATTTTTACCAGGTCAAAAACAAATGTAGTTTGTTCACTCTTTACACCTGCATTTTTTCAGAATGCTTCAAAGTGGTCATCTTTAACCCTTAATATATTTTGATGAATGTGGATTGAAGTAAATCCCTCTTGCACACATATTCAGTGTACCCAAATGACCTAGTGTGTCCAGTGGTATATTCCCAAGAGATGATTTGACATTTTTTTATGGAGGTGACTTGGTGTACTCAAGTTGGTTTCTGACAGGTTAAATTGCAGAAAAGGCTAAGTGAGCCAATTTGGTATTTAATATTTTTCACCTCAGGATGAATTTTTCCATTCCATTTGTTGCACTATATTTTTTGTTCAAATGGTTACATGCATGCTCAGTTTCACACGTCCTGGATGAGCCTTGATGGGTTAACTATTCCTTTTCTGATTGCAACATGGCCAAAATAGGTGTTCCAAAAAGTTTCAAATTTTGAAAATATAAAGACAACCCATTTCTTTCTTTTGTTTAAAACCTCTACAAATCCATTTTCATCAAAAACAGAGTTCATATGATGTGTTATTTTAATGCATTTCTAGTGTGGCGAACATGTCCTGGGGGCCAGTTTACAAAGGAGGTACCTGATTCTTGATGGCTAGGAAAAGTTTGAGGAAATGGGTTTTCTCTGAATAATTGATTCTAGTTGCACACAAAAGATCTTGGCTCCAGGAGTCACCATTTGTGCACAGTGAAATCTCTCCGTTTGGCCTACAAGTGTAATTGAAATTTGCATTTTTTCTAAAATTACAAATACTTATGTTTAAAATATTTTTGAATATTTTAAACATTATGTAAATATGAAAAATGCATTTAGGGCAATTATAAAGCACAATTTCAAATGTTCTGAGGAAAAGAAATTTTAATTTGTGTTTCTGATTAGCTAAGAGGTGGCTTTCATGACTTTCACTTTCCACAGAGTTCATCGCTGATTGTTGTTCTGTGTGTTTGTATATCCTATTTGAATTGGTGATCAGCGATGATTGTGTTCCCTCATCGCCCATCATGGATTCGAGGGCTCTTTCCCTTTGTAAATCCATGATGGAGCGATGCTCTGAGCTTCTCATCATTCATGGTGGATTTAAGTCTGGTTTTCATTTTAAATGAGCGATGGAGCAATATCACCATTCTAGGGCATATTTTGATATTTTTCTCTTTGCATCAATGATTTGTTATCTCTTGATCTTCATGGGGGTTCCTTTGAGATATTTTGAGCAGATTCAAGTGTGTATTGTGCAAATGAAGAATGCTAATCACGTTTTTTGCTTTCCAGCACATTTTTGAGGGTTTTTAATGGCTCAAAATTATTGCTCTATGGTCTGAAATCACCCGTTGATCATTACTAATACCTAGGTAGTGATTTTTGTGATGTTTGTGATGAGTTTTTGGTGCCTACAACCATTAAAACGCCTCTGCATCAAGAAAAACGACCTACACATTTTCTCTTACCATGGTTGCAAGAAGTTTCGTCAAAGTTCCCAAGGAAGCAACAAAACGTGATGTCAATGATTCATATCGCCCATCTCTATTCTATATTATCTTCCTCTAGCTACATCCGCAATACACGATGCTCTCCATCGCACATCTCTAATATGTATTTTCATTTTCTTCTACATTCACAATGGGTGAAGTGGCTTTGTTCCCAATATGTATTGCTAATAAATATTAGCTTTACTAAATAATTAGAGATGAGAGATGGAAATATTTCCAAAGTTTGAGTGAATGTGGTGGGCCCATGGCAGAGTTCAAAGTTCTTATTTCATAATTTTAAACAGTGAATAGGTGGGTGCATGGGTAAATTTGCATTTGCCTGATAAGTGATTTTAAAATCTTTCACGAGAACTTGTGCATTATTTCATCGCCATTATATTTCTCATTTCTCATTTTCTATTGGAGATGTGCGATGGAGGCTTTGTATGAGATGGTGGTGGGGCCCGAAATTCATTTTTAACATTATCATTTGATAATATTTTAAAGGTGAGTGAAAATTGAAAATGTGAAAAATAGGTGAATGGCGTACTACAACCCTTTTAAATTTTAAAATCTTCATAAAGATTTTAAATCAAAAACTTGTATTGCTGGGTATTTAATTTGAAAATTCATGGGTAAAATATTATATTTTCCCGAGAAAGTTTTAGAAGGCCTCCACTTTTTAAATAAATTTGAGAAATATTATTCTTTGTTGCAAGAGAATGAAATGCACAGGTAAGGTAAAATGAACTTTTTTTCACCATGAAAGTTAAAAGCTTTGAGTTGAAGATGAAGCAAGTGGTGAATATGTAGGTGAGAATTTTTCTATAACAAAGTGAAAATGCAAGGGTCTATTACAGCAGATAGAGAGGAGGTGAAGTCTTTTGCAAGTAAAGGCATTTTCAACGTGGGTAAAAGGATGAATGGAGAGAATGATGAGTTTTTCTAACAAGGGAATATTTTCAGTTGTAGGGAAAGTGAAAAATGAGGCATGAATATGAGAGCAGGTTGAAGATTCTTTAGCAAGCAAAGACAGTTACTAATATATGGACCTGAATGTGCCAAATGTCATTAGGAGATCTCCATTTAGGGTTTTTCCACTTTCCTTAAGTGCATATATTTTGTTTCAAAAAGGAGAGGTTTTTTATTCTTTTCTATCTCACAGGAATATTTTTGTAAAAAGTCTAAAATGTATCGTGTTTTTTTTAGGTGTCTAAAGTTTTATGAGTTACTGTAATGAAGAACTTATTCACAGCAATGCTATATTTGCAAGTAAATGATCATATATTCTAAGTTAGTTGTCTCCATTGTACACAGTGCATAGATTATGAGTAAAAGAAATTAAGGGTTTTCTGATATTTGTCTTCTAGTTTTACCTTGAATGTATATTCTTTGTTGTTACTTTCATTCAAAGAATTAATTAAATTGTATGAACATAAATAGAGGTTTGTGCAACTATATGCTTGGATTGATAAAGTATGACTAGTTTGGTTTCTAGTATCAATGGTGTAATGCATCATATGTTAGGCATAAGTAAGAAAGAAAGCTGCAATGAGTTTTAAATTTCATGGTTTAGGTGACTCCATCCTAGAATGAGACACTGGTTTATTGATGTTATAGTTTCCGAAGATTAGTTTGTGAGCAACTACATCTTTTAAATCAAAAATTACTTATCAATCTTTGTATCTTTGTTTGTTGAGCTTTAATAAATCATATCTCTCATGTTTAGTGTGTACACTGCCATAAAGGTTAGCCATACCTTTAGGGTATTGTGTCTACTAAGCATATAAAGGAGATTTATCTGTTCACTGTGTGTTTGATACTATGGCACAAATGTATCTGAAAGCACACTATTGGGATCACCCTCACATGTTTAATAGAGCCTAAAGTGCAAGGGAGAGAGGTTTTATTTCAATGTCCCATTCGTTCGCCAAATCTTTCCTTGAATTTGACCATAAGGCCTAGCAGCCCTTTAGGATTCAAGTTGATAGTTGATATGGGAACCAACAGATTGACGACTCTACTGGGGAATCAATTCAAAAGAGTCAATCAGTTTGTCGATCTATAGTTTTGGGTCTAAATGATCCAAGGAGATTGCTGCAATGTTTCTGATGTATTCTTGAAGTCTAGTGCTCTGCTGGTGGAGAGAACTCAGAAATATATAGATCTTGGAAGAAGCTTTCTGCTTGTTGAAGATCTTTTCCTCTTTCAAAGAGGTGGCAACTCTACATAAGTTTCTACATCATCAAAAGAGTTGGTTGCAATAGTTCTCGAGTATTTTTCTATTGTGATATCTATGTATGAAGGTTTTCAACAAAAAGTTCTAGTTAATATTGCCCCTTATTCAGTATTTCAAGATACTAGTAGAAAGGGAAATGAGAAAGTAGGATATTCTGAAAAGGGATGTTGAATTGAATACTTGTAGAGGGAATAAGTTTCTATTTGCAAATATGTATTGTTCTCCTAGTTCTCCCTCTATAAGTTGTAATGCTATACCTAGAACATAGCCATATCCTCAAAGAAAGGTGTTCACTAGTGAAATATATTAACCTTTGAATTTTAGTCAAATCTACGGTTACCCACATTTTGTCCCAAGAAGAATTAATGAATTTTTGCCTAAATTTAGAGGAGGTCTTGAAGAATTAGCATCAAAACATGTACATTTTTAAAGTTTTCTTGATGTGATAGAAGACTTTCAAATAGTAGAAGAAGATGTTGTCATGATTTTTTTTGTAAGAACTTTAGAAAATGATGTTGAATACTAGTTTTCTAGTTTACCAATGCATTCCAAAGATTAATGGCATGAGCTCAAAATGCATTTCATTGATTATTTTGAGGAAGATTCAATAGACAATGAATGCTTAACTAAAGAAAGACATCTGCATACCCAAGAAGTATTTGAAGAGAAATTTGAAAAGAAGATTGAACCTGTGTCATGTATTGATGCATTGTGTGATATAGAAAGATTGGAAGATGAATCCATCTATGATTTTTATGAGAGATTCATGAAATTTATGCTTGATATACCATAATTAGAAAGGCTTGATGAATCATTTTGCATTGATTTATTTTGTGAGAATTGTGAGCTAGTTCTGAGTACTATGCCAGCACATTTGAAGCCCCCTAATCTTAAATGCATATATCAATGGCTTTCAGTAATTGAGGAAATGATAGATAAATATGGAAGTAATCTCCTAACTCAATTATGTGATGGTATTTTTTCAAGACTTAGTCCAATGGATGCAGGTGGTATAGCAAAAGAAAATGATAGTACATCATGTAATCATGAGAGTTTTGTTTCTGAGAAACCATTGGAGAAAATGTACCCTGAAAAAAATTGCAAGGTATGTGCAGGATCATGATGGCCCAAAAAGTGGCGATGTGATGGCGATATGATGGGTATTTGTAGGGTATGTGGCTGATGACTTTTTTTTTACCCAAAATTGATGAAACAAAAAGGGTTTTTAAAGGAGATTCTTAGCTTTCCACCAATATAAATTATGCTTTACTTTTAATTTAATAAATAATTATTATTCATTTTCTATTTGAATTATGACTAAATTCCGAATTGATAGGCTGATTGAAAAACATCTATAGCTTTCAAACGATGTCACATTTTTTGAATCTAAAATATGCATCACATTCTATGCTTTGCATACTATAGGATTTAGAAAAATAAAATTGAATTTCATGAATTTTTGACCAAGTTAAGGTGGTCAGACATACGAGTTTTTATATTTTTTAAAATTTGTAATAAAAAATTCATAATTAATTATTTACTTGGAAAAAAATTACAAAAAAATATGCATCACATCAAGACATGAGTCCTCTACTTACATCTAAAATCTTATAAAATAATATTATCATTCTATTGTGGTTAGGGTGGTTAGACAGACACCTACTTTTTTATCTCTGAAATTTAAGTACTATTGCATTGAAATTTCAAATTTTCACCAAATAGAGTTTTTGTTTTTTTAAATAAACCTAGTAGTTTAGAAACTATATTCAATTTGCTATAGATTCTATTCTTACATATTTTTGAAATAATATAGATAACTTATTCAATTTTTTACGTCAAGTTGCCTAACTCTGATTTTTCTAAATTTTTCGCCACTTAAGGGCCTATTTTTTCCATGATGATCCTGCACATACCCTGCAGCCATGATGGTCATGAAGAGATAAATGAAACATGTCAAGTTTCTTCTATTTACTCTAAAAATACAAAAATGGAGAGCATATTTTCTGTATCGAATGAAAGTTGCAACAATGTAGGTGATACTAAAAGTGTTTTCTCTTCTATGGACTTTGAATATATAGTTGAAGTTCACGCTGATTCTGAAGTTTCATGTCTTCATGATGAGAACAATGGTGTTGTAAATGAAAGTTTGGAACCAGCTTAAAAGCATTCTTGTATGGGTGATCACAATGATTTCAATTATATTTGTAACCCTAGTGACTATGATTACTCTAATGAGGACGAGTTAGAATTAATCACTTCAAGTTGAAAGTGTTTCAACAAGGAAAATGATGGCAATACTTTTGAAGGCTCACAAGAACAAGATGATGGATATGAACTGAATATGATCTTTTTTGAAGAAGATATGTGTGATCAGAAATGCAATGGTACAATAGGTCATGCCAATTCTACAAGTGAATGTAGCATTGATGATAGCTTTCATGATGATGAGACAAAGGAGCCTATTGATTTGAAGAGTAGTTTTGAGAATGTCAGCATATCAGATGAAAGTGAGAAGTATGCAATGATTTTCAATCAGAGCAATCATGTGTGAGAAGTTGCAATGTAGAGATAAATGATGGTTTTCAATTTGACAGTGAGAAAGGTAGCTTTGTTGATTGTGGTAGCAGTGTAAACAAAGAAGGAGATATGTATACAAGAGGTTCATTGAATGAATCATCTAAAGTAGTTGATTATGAAGGGAATGCATATGTTGGTCATAATGAACAAGGAACTCCTCTTTTGTTTGATGCCTTACCTTCTTCTATTCATGATGCTTCCTTTAAAGTTATCCCTGAAAGTTTGCATGAGATCAGCATTGAAGAAGTTGTACTTAATAGTGAAAATGTAGAGATAAATGTTAGTACAACTAATGATGCTCTTTATGATGAGTTTACACTTGAAGAATGTGATTGTTTCAATCACATGGATGCATATGAGGATCTCTTTTCTAGATCTACAACTCATAGTTTTCCTCCTAAGCAATATGCTTCAGATTGTCATGTTGATGCAACAAGAGGTGATGTTGAATATGATACTTCTTGCAACAATGAATTTCTTTTAAACAGTCATTATAAGAAGTTTGTTTCAAAAGAAAAATATAAGTCATCTTAGCCTACTTTTTAAACCTTTGTGTGTGATAACATTACTAATGTTGACAATATTGTCTATGAGCTTGAAGTGGGAAACATTGTTTGGGATGTTAATGCATTGTTTGAATGCTATGATTTGAATGTGGATGAAGGTATTATGAGTTTTGGTCAATCTTTTTTTTAGGACATTAAGACATATGGTAATATGATTGAGCTATGTTGTTGGGATGATGAAAAAATTGCATGTGGTGCAACCCAGCTGAAAGAGTTACAAATGTGTGAGTATCATTTTATCAATACACGGGATGATTGCACACTGTTTATGAAGGATGATCTCTTTTCTAACTATAACCATTATGAGGGGGTTAGTGAATGTGATGAGATTGTGTCTTCACATAGTCTTGGTCATCATCCTCATGTTCTCCCATTCTCCACAAGATCAGAAAATGTAATGAGTGGCAGTGGTTGTCATATGATAGTAAAGCTAAATACAAAGTCAACCTGACACTTGTGTTTGCAAAAACGAAGTCACTCATATTGATGTGGTATGACAGAGGCAGATATGGATTAAAGGGGATCAACCTTTTTAATATATTAGTATTTGACAGGGGTAAGAATTGACTTCCCTTTTTCATTTCGTGGCCTGGGCCCACCAAGTGAGCTTAAAAGGTTGAAAAGACAGACTATGTTGCCCAATAATTTTGGCTCTTGGTTTTCTCTCCCAAAGGATTCTGTATTCTCACTCTATTCACTGAAAAACAGATGTCCCCAGAAAGAGCCACTAATGGCACCTTCAAATTTTGCAAATTTGAAGTGCCCATATTGAAAAAATTTCCTTTGCACAATCAAAAATGCCCCTGAAAAAATCTACCCAAGTGACCTACTTTGGAAGGTCACAATTTGAAGCCAAATGATTTTCATGCAAAACCCCAAAGTGGACACACTCATGGGATATATGTGAATGTGCATGTTAGTTTTTAGCTTCCCGTGATGATTTTTTATAGTGTTTTGAAAAGCGGAGCTGGAGGGTTTTGACACTTTTCTGTTGTTTGTGAACTCTCAGTTCTACGAAGTGGCCTATCATTTGAACTTATATTTTGCAACTGGATGATTGTCATGATGAATAGATTGTTGCTCTCCATTTTCCCTACATTTATATGCTCCCTGGTCCATTTTCAGAGTTTCATGATCAGATTTGATATTTTTACCAAGTCAAAAACAAATGCAGTTTGTTCACTTTTTACACCTACATTTTCAGAATGCTTCAAAGTGGTCATCTTTGACCCTTAATATTTTTTGACAAATGTGGATTGAAGGAAATCCCTCTTGCACACATATTCAATGTACCCAAATGACCTAGTGTGTTCAGTGGCAGATTCCCAATAGGTGATTTGACATTTTATTCAAGGAGGTGACTTGGTGTACTCAAGTTGGTTTCTAACAACTTAAATTGCAAAAAAGCCTAAGTGAGCCACTTTGGTATTTAATATTTTTCACCTTAGGAAAAAAATTTCCATGCCATTTGTTC
This sequence comes from Sequoia sempervirens, assembly GCA_007258455.2. Lineage (NCBI taxonomy): Eukaryota > Viridiplantae > Streptophyta > Pinopsida > Cupressales > Cupressaceae > Sequoia > Sequoia sempervirens. Next base: position 311,316,527 of record VDFB02075321.1, read on the forward strand.
CACTAGATTTTCGGTTCAAATGGTTACATGCATGCTTAGTTTCACGCGTCCTGGATGAGCTTTGATGGGTTAACTAATCCTTTTTCTGACTGCAACATGGCCAAAATGGGTGCTCTAAAAAGTTTCAAATTTTGAAAATATAAGGACAACCCATTTCTTGTTTTCATCTAAAACCTCTACAACTCCATTTTCATCAAAAATGGAGGTCATATGTGTTATTTTAATGCATTTATGGTTTGGCGAACACGTCTTGGGGGGCCAGTTTACAAAGGAGGTACCTGATTCTTGATGGTTGGGCGAAGTTTGAGGAAATGGGTTTTCTCTAAATAATTGATTATGACTACATGCAAAATAATCGACTCCAAAGGTCACCATTTGTGTGCAGTGAAATTTCTCCATTTGGCCTACTAGCGTAATAGAAATTTGCATTTTTTCTAAAGTTACAAATACTTATGTTTAAAATATTTTAAAATATTTTAAAATTATGTAAATATGAAAAATGCATTTAGGGAAATTATAAAGCACAATTTCAAATTTTCTAGAGGAAAAGCAAGTTTAATTCTTGCTTCTGATTGGCTAAGAAGCGGTTTTCACAACTTTCACTTTGCACGGATGAACTCATCATCAATGGTTGTTATGTGTTTGTATATCCTATTTCAATTGGCAATCAACAATGGTTCTGTTCTCTCATCACCCATCATGGATTCAAGGGATCTTTCCCTTTGCAAATCCCTGATGGAGCGATGTTGATTTAAATATGGTTTTCATTTTAAATGAGCGTTGGAGTGATATCACCATTCTGGGGCAGATTTTGATGGTTTTTCTTTTTGCATCAAATATTTTACATCTCTTTATTTTCATGGGGGTTCCCTTGACACATTTTGAGCATATTCAAGCATGTATTGTGCAAATGAGGAATGCTAATCATGTTTTTTGCTTTCCAACATATTTTTTAGGGTTTTTATTGGCTCAAAATTGCTGCTCCATGGTCTGAAATCACCCATTGATCATTACTAATACCTGGGAAGTGATTTTTGTGATGTTTGTGATGAGTTTTGGTTGCCTGCATCTATTAAAATGTCTCTACATCAAGAAAAATGACCTACACATTTTTCAATTGTCATGGATGCAAGAAGTTCCATCAAAGTTCCCAGGGAAGTAGCAAAACATGATGTCAATGTTTCATATTGCCCATCGCCATTGTATCTTATCTTCCTCTATCTGCATCCATGATACGCAATGCTCTCCATCACACATTGCTAATATGTATTTTCATTTTCTTCTACATTCGTGATGGGAAAAGTGGCTTTGCTCCCAACATGTATCACTAATAAATATTAGCTTTTCTAAATAAATAAGAGATGAGCGATGAAAATATTTCCAAAGTTTGAGTGAACGTGGTGGGCTCATGGCAGAGTTCAAAGTTGTTATTTACTAATTTTAAATAGTGAAAAGGTGGGTGCACGGGTAAATTTGTATTTTCCCGATAAGTGATTTTTAAATTCTTTAACGAGAACTTACATGCATTATTTCATCACCATTATATTTCTCATTTCTCATTTTGTATTGGAGATGTGCGATGGAGGCTTTATGTGAGATGGTGGTGGGGCCCAAAATTCATTTTTAACATTATCATTTGATAATGTTTTAAAGGTGAGTGAAAATTGAAAATGTGAAAAGAGGGTGAATGGTGTGCTACAACCCTTTTAAATCAAAAAATTGTATTGTTAGGCATTTAATTTGAAAATTCATGGTTAAAATATTATATTTTCCTAAGAAAGTTTTAGAAGGCATCCACTTTTTAAATAAATTTGAGAAATATTATTCTTTGTTTGAAGAAAATGAAATGCACAAGGTAAAATGAAGGTTTCTCACCATGAAAGTAAAAAGCTTTAAGTTGTAGATGAAGCAAGTAGTGAATATGTAGGTGAAATAATTTTTCTACAGCAAAGTGAAAATGCAAGGGTCTATTACAGCAGATAGAGAGGAGGTGAAGTCTTTTTAAGTAAAGGCATTTTCAACGTGGGTAAAAGGCTGAATGGAGAGAATGATAATTTTTTTCAATAATAGAATATTTTTAGTTGTAGGGCAAGTGAAGGACGAGACATGACTATGAGAACAGGTTGAAGATTCTTCAACAAGAAAAGGTAGTTACTGATCTATGCACCTGAATGTGCTAGATTTCATTAGGAGATCTCCATTTAGGGTTTTTGCACTTTCCTTAAGTGCAAATTTTTTGTTTCAGAGAGGAGAGTTTGTTTTATTCTTTTCTGTCTCATGGGAATACTTTTGTAAAAATTCATAAATGTATAGTGTTTTGTTTTAGGTGTGTGAATTTTTCTGAGTCATTGTAATGAAGAACTTATTCACAACAATGTTATATTTGCAAGTAAATGATAATATATTCTGAGTTAGTTGTCTCCATTGTACATAGTGCATATATTATGAATAAAAGAAATCAAGGGTTTTTTGATATTTGTACTCTAGTTTTACTTTGAATGTTTGTTCTGTGTTGTTACTTTCATTCAAAGAATGAATTAAATTGTATGAACATAAATAGAGGTTTGTGCAACTGTATGCTTGGATTGATAAAGTATGACTAGTTTGGTTTCTAGTATCAATGGTGTAATGCATCATATGATAGGAATAAGTGTGATAGAATGAAAGATGCAATGAGTTTTAAATTTCATGGTTTAGGTGACTCCACCCTAGAATGAGACACGAGTCTATTGATGTTACAGTTTCTTGAGATTATTTTGTGAGAAACTATATTTTTTAAATCAAAAACAGCTTATCAATCTTTGTATCTTTGTGTGTTGAGCTTTAATGAATCATATATCTCATGTTTAGTGTGTACACTACCATAAAGGTCAACCATACCTTTAGGGTATTGTGTCTGCTAAGCATATAAAGGAGATTTATCTGTTCACTATGTGTTTGATACTATGGCACAAAAGTATCTGAAAGCACACTGTTGGGATCACCCTCCCAAGTTTAACAGAGCATGAAGTGCAAGGGAGAGAGGTTTTATTTCAATCTCTCGTTCATTGGTCAAATCTCTCCTTGAATCTAACCATAAGGCCTAGCAGCCCTTTAGGATTCAAGTTGATAGCTGATTTGGAACCAACAAGATGAAATTGGTTTTGTGATGGGTTGAATGATGCTTTGGAAGGAAGGTGTGAATGAGACCGGTGGCATGATCCCAAGAGGTTTCTCCACAATACTACTTACATCATAGTCAGAAGGGAGTTTAGCCCCCTCTTTAGCCAATTCCAACACATATTGTGAAGGATTAAGTCTCATCATTGTGTTGACAATTTTGTGATTTTCAGGATTTTGCACCATTTCTATGATTTCGTCTTGAGTTATTCCTAAGACATTGTTGGTGATATCCTCCACTTGGCAACCTCCCTCTTGAAGATCTTGTGGAAGTTGAGGGAGATTGAGTGGGGGATTGCTAGATCCGATGGGGTTGATTTCAGGTGCAGTTTGACTCAAGTCACTTGAAGTGGATGTTTCTTTGTTTCTTTCCATGTTCTTCTTGTGTTGAGATCTAGTTTGGACCATAAAATAAGGATCAATTTTCAGGAATGTGGGAGGTGAACCTCTAACCCCTTAGATTGGTCTAAACTCTAGGTACAAAAAAGAAAGTCTAAGATGTTAAGGATCAAAGGGTGATGATGACATGATGAAAGATGAGTGGTGTGAATAATTGAACTTTTAAGAAACCTTGAAGGAGATACTAGACTTTATGACTTTGGATTTTTTATTTTTTATTTGATTTTGACTTAACTTGGATTTGATTTTGATTTGATTTGGATTTGATAATGAACTCATAAACTCCAAGAGGTTAGATGTTGTCTTGGAATAAATTTTTCCCCAAGGTGATAATTTAACTAAGTGTATGAAGAAGGATGCATCCACACACACTTAGTCAAACAAGATGATTTTGATTTGATTTAAAGGATTTTCCAAAATTCTAGTATGAAGAATTTTTCCAAGATTTCTAAGAGTTGTTTGTGAGATGGTTTTTTGATTGATGTTTGAGGATAGGTGAGAGTGTTGATTTTGATCCTAAGTGAACTTAGAGAGAATTTTTTTTACAAGACCTAGGTATTGAAGAACATGCTATACATCCAAGAACTTGTTAACCCTACAAAGTGAGATACTCAAAATGTTGAAAAGGACTTGGATTTTGACAATAATAGAATGAGTACAAGTTTGGGTTATCCTTTGATGCATGTTTGTAAAAGTTATAGAGCAATCTTTCTCTAACTACATAAAGCATAGACTGATGTTTCTTGACATTTCTTGGACTAATATGTTTGTTTCAATTGATGGATGGGTGAAGCCACAATAGTGGCTTACAATTTGATGGAGGAAGGAAAAATCACAAAAACTAAGCCCATGGCAAATTTTTTGATTTTGTGGGTTCAAACGAACTTGTTGGTTCAAACGAAACAAAAAAGCGTTTGGTCAAACCAAGGTTTGAGTGAACCAAATTAATGCATGCACGGACAAAAAAATTTTGAAAATGCTTTTTGGGAAGGGGGTTCGGCCGAACTTGGGTTTGACCGAACCCAAATTCAACCGAACCCCCCTTTGTCCTCATTCTCCCCCTCAGGCACTTTGAAAACCTAAATTTTTACACTTCAAAGCTTGGGTTGAGGATGAAAATGGAGGAATCTTCACAAAACCAACTAGAATCAAGTAGTCCTTAGAATGAGCTATCCAACGAATATAATTTTAATATGTTTTGGTTTTATTATGTATTTTTTTTATTTGTTTTATTAAACATAGGTTTTTCATTGAAAATGAAGGTCTTTGTTCTGCACATGTGGAAAAATAGTAGATTATCAAAAAAAATTGAAAAATGTGAGTGCACCAGATATTCAAGTCCTTGATCCAACAAAAAAAATAAATTTGATATATACAAAAAAAGTTACGCATTATACGGTCGTGCTATGTATGAATTGTAATTGGTTTGACTTTGAAATTTGATTAAAGAAAAAATATTCAATAAAAAAATATCTAACCAAGTGGAAGCACTACATATTGTAGTTACAAATCTAAATTCAAGAGAATTATAATTTTATTCATGGAAAAAAAATTATGCGTTATACGGTGTGCGTCACTTTTTAAAAATGTTCTTTTCTAAAAAAACCAGTTTTCGTGGGAGATGGAAAAAGAAGTGCAATCTGATTCCAAAAATTTGAAAAAAATATTTTTAGAATCTACAAACAAAATGTGACGAGACTCTAGTTTGCATCATCTTAAAATTCCTCACGGTTTAGCCGTTATAGGTCCTCGAATGTGAAGATTTAGTTAAAAATAATAATTTAAGTGTCCAATTTGGCCAAAAATTGTAAACCACTATTGTGGGATCACCCAGACTTTGGCTTTGAAATTTTGATCTTGCAAGAAATCATTTGAGAAAACACATGTGTGGGGTTCAATTTTTCTTTTATCTTTGCTTAATGGATTTATTTTTACCACAAAAAATTTCTTGCTTAGCTTTTCAAACTAAATGTCTAATGTCCAAATTTCTTTTCATCCGACAAAGTCCATTATGTGTCCAAATCAAGAGAATCAAGGCAATAGTTCCCTATTGTTGACTTTAAATAGCAAATTAAGATATAAACCCAAATACTTAGAAGCCTCTAAGGATGAAATCCCAAGGGACAAGTAGTAGTACTTGAATTTTTCAAAGGTATTTGCTTCTTTTAAAGGTTTGAAATTTGATACATCCTTGTTGAATGTTTTCAAGATTTTGGATCCAAACAATGTGTTTAACTGACTCAAAATTGCACAATCCTAAGATGGAAAAGAAAATATTTGTTGAATTTCCCACTTGGATAAATCCAACTGCGCTTATTCAGAGTGGATGACTAGAAGCTTGACCTCACTAACTCCCCTCCACAACACTCACTTATGCGGGTCAGCCAAGCTTTAGTTCTCATTCAATCTCCCATGATGAACTTTTCATCTCTATAAAGAATTGCAAGTACATGTGGGACGGCTCCAAAGGTCCAACCTCCTGACACCAACAAATATTGGGATTTTTGGCTACTAAACAAGGGTTCATAATAAGTGGATCCGGTTCAAAGGACACAATGATAAACTCTCTCAAGAGGTCTCCCAACCCTTAGAACAAGGGCTTTACACATCATAAAGATATTGGGGGAGAGCTATCATGCATCACTAAGTTGAATGCAAACTTTCCTTGCAACCACAAATTTGTATAGTGGTTTGGAAGAGCCTGACTTATGCTCATTGCCGCTTGGGTCATTGCCTTGGGGTGAGTATTTTTTCCCACCAAGATAGGCCCTCTAAAGGTAAACAAAATCGAATAAGCACATTTGTAGTTTGATCAATCTTTGTTTGCATGAACAAAGAGAGAACACACGCAATGTACTCATTCAGTGCTAGCAAGATTTGTTCAATTTTAAGAGCCCAAATTTGAAATGTGGAGGCAATCTTTTAGACAACATAATATCACCAAAAATACTTTTAATTCTCAAGATCACCGTGAAGTGCGAGAGAAGTGCATATGCCTTTAAATGATATTAGTTTATAAAAAATATTACAAAACAAGAAAGACATGTTCATTTTAGACCTCAAAACCAGTAATGGGTTCTTTTTATAGCACCAAGATGAAGTGTTTGGAGTTGTTTGTTCAATTCTTAAAACCCAAACCAAATCTAGTGAGTTTCTAATGTTCATTTTTAACCCATTGATTATTCTTTTTAAAACCAAAATGAAATGTATTTGAGTCCTAAAACTAAAGATAACAATATCCTAAAGATGGGATTATAAATGCTCCCAAAGTGTTTTAAAACACTTGTTATAATCATGAGATAGTTTCATAGGAAGCCTTCTCCTTGTTTTCTCCTTCCCTTCTTGATCATCTCTACCTTCAAAATTTGGTCAATCTACATAAAACAGAGCCAAAAAATAGGTTAAAAGTTCAAGGTGATAAAAAAAGCACATGTTAAAATAAACTTGAATGTTGACCTTTTATCCCAACCCAACATCGCAATCCATGAAGGTGTTGTAGTTTGGAGATTCAACATCGCTTTGGTGAAGTCAGTGTCACTTTGTCGAGAAACAAAGACTGCAATTATGTCAGTATTTTGCATAGTGTCACCCTTTGGAGCTTGACAGATTCGTCCCTCAAGAGAATCACTACAATGTCGCTATATAGCGACACTGGATTGATAGTGTCGAGTTTGTCCTTCTTAGTGTCGTTTCCTAAAAGCACAAAAATTTGAAAAAATAGTGCAGAAATGACCAAAAAAATGTGTTAATTTTGAAAGATTCACCTTTCTTCTAGCACCAAAATGTGAATGCTTAGTCTAGACCTGCTCAAACATGAACAAGCAATCAAACATTATTCAATAAACAAGTCTAAACAAACATTCCCCATGAAATTCATTCAAACACAAGAATATTGAAATCAAAGCCAAAATAACAAGTAAAAGCTAATGAAATTCTATTCTAAATGCTCAAACCAGCATCCCATGGGGGAATTGGTTCTTCTTTGATGTGGAAAGAAGCCCTTTCCCAATTCCTTGATAAACTTGATGATGATTGATTGATCCTTGATGAAAATTGTCAATAGCCTTGCTATGGATGATGAAATCTATGAAAACTTGGATGAAAATATGGATGAACTTGCTCAAATCTATAGATAGTAACCTTGCATGAAGTTGTGGATCCCAAATCAATAGACAAGTCATTTATTTATAGGAAAGAAGGATGGAGGAATGAGAATAGGAAGAATGTGGGATTAAACTTGAACCAATGGCATTGTGCCACTTGTCAACATCCTAATGAAGGAGAGTGGAGCACATTTTGAACAATGTGCATGTTAAATGCCTGTAGGTGGAATTTGAAATTCAAAAGAGGCTTGTACAAGAAGAGTTGTAAGAGGAGCTAATGCCAAGTTGGCTCAAAGAGAGGACATGTAAGAGCCTTTAATGCCATGTTGGAGGAGAAAAGTCCTTTGGGAGGGAGATTTCAAATTGGTGGAATATTCCAAGGATATGTCACATTTGAATGACAATAAAGGAATTAATAAATCAAATAAATTGATTTACATGTGCAAGTTGCAAAAGCTAGAGGAAATGAGGATTAGTGTTAGGAATTAATTAGGATTTAATTAACTTAGAGGGAATTAGTTGATATGACATTTGGTTTAGATATTTAGATTTATTTAAATCAAATAAGAGGATAGTTGGGAGGTTAATAATTTAACTAAATAAATTTGATTTATTCAATTAAATGAAGAACATTAGGATCTAATTAAATAAAGTTGATTTATTTAATTAAAAGAGATGACTTTAGGATTTAATTAAATAAAATAATTTATTTAATCAAAAGAGGAACACTAGGATTTAATTAAATAAAATGATTTATTTAATTAAAAGATCATTAGATTTAATCAAATAAAGTTGATTTATTTAATTAAAAGATGAATCTTGATGAATTAATTAAGGATTATTCAATTAATTGGTTAGTAAAGAAGTGATTAAGGAGGAATTGGTGTTAGTGAATCAAAATCGAGTGCACGATATCAATCAGGACAATTTGAACATCTACAAGTATTATAATCCAATTGAACTTGTGGGGTTTTAGACATTGATGCATCATTGGAAAACACAACATCCTCTCCCTCCATCTAGGAAAATAGGTCATAGTTTGAAGTGAATTCACCCTCTTTCTCAAGGGATATGCCTTGCATCTGTGCTACTAGGATAGCATTTTCAACTCCTATTGATTGATAGGCACCTACACTTGTATCAATAGTGATTCCTTCATTTTGATATTTCAAGATCCTCTACTAGAGATTACCCCTTGGATAATTTTGAGTCATATGATCGTCATTGCAGGGGAAACACCATGAATCAGTGTTGTTCGCTAGGTTATTTTGACCTACCATCAAGTCCTTGTTATGATTTGATGGTATAGACTATAGTGTGATTGGGACTCAAATTATTTGATTTGAAGGCTATGTTTGGTTATTTGTCCATGCTCCTTCCTAGTATTGATTATGTTGTAAGGGAGGTCTATTTCCTTGAAAATTAAGGTAAGGGGGCTTAGGTGGCACAACTTGCTGCCTTTTAAGGTTAAGTATCTCTTTGAAAAGGTTTGCAACAAATTTTGCATATCGCTTATTTCAACAGCTAAGGATGTGAGAGCAACTACATTATTTTGTGCATTGGGGTACACATACATTGAAGGAGGCATGAAAAAGGTACTAGGAGAGTCTTTAGGTGCTATAGGTGGTATTTTAGGGAAAACCAACTGTTGTCACATGAAATTGTGCCATGTTGAACATGAGGTTCAACATTCCAATGACACAATGTAAATGACCTCAAGGTGTGGGACCTTATGCGATTATGTTGAATCTCTGAAGAAGGTTGACTTCCTCTTCAAAACTAGAAGCAACAATACTAGACCAACCCAACATTGGAAAACTCTATGCTAATCCTAAACTACAAATTTCAAGAGAAAAAGGGAGGAGGATGTTGAAAATAAGGAAATTGGTGATGCACCTAGCTTTAAAATGTTTCTTCCTACTCAGGATTGCATAGAACATCAAAAAAGGGGATCAAAAGGACACACAATTCTCCATTTGGTTGATTCCTAGGGGAAACATGGAGGCTAAAATTTACCCAGGTGCTAGAAGGAAAAGAAGATTCACAAACAACAACTATAAACCAAAGAACACAACATATATGCACGGGAAAAGAAAACAAGCACTCAAATATGAACTTAATATAAACTTACACAACATAAAAAAGGAGAGAAGAGACAACAACGATCAATCTTATTTAATATAGAGGCATAGATCCAATCTTATAGTTGCATAAATGTAAGATGTATAGTCTACAAGAGAAAACTTTGGGTAGAACCCAAAAGAAGAACCCTTTGGAATGATTACTTGAGTGTTTCTTTTAAAGTACAAGCATAACTAAAAACCCCAAACTAGACTCTAACCCTAACTCATGTTAAAAATCTCTAATCAAGGAAGATTGGGGAGATCTATCCATGAAATCCACATTGGAGAGGAGCCTTGGATGTGCACATGGGTGATCCCACAATATTGGTTTACAATTTTTTGCCAAACTGGACACTAAACTAATTTTTTCTAACTAAATCTTCACTTTTGGGCACTTATAGCGGCTAAACCATGAGGAATTTGAAGATGATACAAAATATTGATTTTAAAAAAAAAATCTGTAGATTCTAAATATATTTTTTCAAAATTTTTGGAATCCAATTGCACTTTTTTTTCCATCTCCTTTGAAAACTATTTTTTTTAGTAAACACCATTTTTAAGGAGTGACGCTCACCATATAACACATAACTTTTTTTCCATGAAGGATAAATTTCTAATTTTTTTGAATTTAGATGTGTAACTACGATATCTAGTGCTTACAATTGGTTTCATAGTGTTTTACTAAATATTTTTTCCTTAATCAAGTTTCAAAGTCAAACCAATTACAAATTTTTAGACATAGGCGGACTGTATAACACAACTTTTTTTGTATGTATTGAAATTCAATTTTTTTTTTTGGATCAAGGACTTCAATATATGGTGCACTCATATTTTTAATTTTTTTGATAATCTTCTATTTTTCGACATGTGCAAAACAAAGAGCTTGATTTTCAATGAAAAACCTACATTCACAAGAAATAAAAAATAAATATAATTTAATAAAATTAAATTTATTTAAAATTATACTTTTTGGGAAGCTTATAATAAGGACTACATACAAAAAATAAGTTTTAAATGAATTCATCTGATCCCCCAAAAGGTAAATCAAAAGTGGTCTTTTATTAGCATTTTGATAGGTGTAAAGGAGACTCTGTTATAGGTATGGTTTAAAACTAACAGGGTTCTGTCCAAGTGGGTTTGATCTAAGGTAATTTGATCAAACCCTCTTCAATTGGAATTCTTTAAATGGAACTTTTTAAGGCTTAAATCATTATATTTTCTAAAAATATGTGATTTTATCAAAAATCAGAATCTCCCAGAAATTGTAAACCAGCTTTGTGGGATCACCCACATCATATCGAGCAATACATGTTATACCAAGAGTCCTTCAAGAAATTCCCTCGTGAAATTAGTGATCTAGGTTGGGGCAAGTTAGGAAGGACAATAATTAGAAATAAATGAGCATGGGTACCCATAAGATCAACCACAACCATCAAGAAGTGCAATAAATGTTGTCCTTGAGCCTCAAAATTGAATAGGTAGGTGAGAAAGTCACTCAACCATTAATGATGTCAACCCTAAAAGCACATCAAATCCATTGAATTGTTAGGGCATTGGGCACAAAAGAATATCTTTGCTATGCATTAAATGGTTTGGGGGGCCAAAAAAAAACCTTGTCAAAGATGGGGCATTGGGCCTGTTGCTTACCTCTTGCTTCATTAGCATCAGACCACTAGAATTTGGGCTTTGAACATTCACCATACCACATGCTAAAGGAAGGTAGAAAGAGGGAAGAGGAAGGAGTGAGCCACAAAGTCCAAAAAGGTCACCCTTTTTGAGCTTTAGAGGTCAGGAAGGAGGCTTACGCCTTATTGCAAAGATGAAAGGAGTAAAAAGTAAGATTGAAGCCTAAATTCTGAAAAGAGCCATTAGAGATCGAAATAATCATTACCTCTTAAAATAATGAAGGTAAGAGGCAAAGATAAAGGTAGATGCCTAATCCAGGTGGACACTTTTCGTCAAAAATTGAAGTGCCCCATATGCTCTAGAACTCATCGCCATGTCAAATTGCTTAGAAATTTGAACCCAACACAACTTGAACAGAGCCAAAAGGAGCTTGTACGCTCAAGTTATGCTCAGTCAAAGCTGGGTCAAAATAGGTACCAGAGGCTAGTCAGAAAGGTGAAAAAAATTATTGTCTCAAAATTAGTCAAAAAATGGCATCACATCGAAGAGCTCGTCGCCACGATTCCAACATTGCTTGAATCACGCCAATCGTAGTCCAAAAAAGCAAGATACAGCAAGTCAAAGTTGCAAAAGAAAATAAGGTTGACCAGGGTTTGATGACCTCAGCATGGTACCTTTGGTGTGGACACATGGCAGTATAAAGCTTGAAAAGTGGCAAGGCACGTGACAGTGAATCATTGTTTGACATGTGTCAGGTATAAAGAGTAAAAAATGCCACATAGCCCATGACAGGGTGCCACGTGGCATAGCAAGCCAACTCCTCCTGGCACGATTTTGAATGTATACAAAAATAGTGGTTGGGGTCGAACCCCCAACCTCGTATTTCCCTATAAGTCCTTCAACCATTGCGCAAAATGTTGTGCTTTACTTATGTTGTGCACTAGATTGTTTTATAGAAGGTAAAGGCAAAATTGGGGGAGGAGGAGGTTGGAACACCCAACCTCCCCCTTACCATTCACACCCTCTACCACTGCACCAAGCCGTGGTTTTTGAGAAATTTATGGCGGCAGTTAGTTTTGTTAAATGATTTGAAACTGAATATCCCTTAAAACAGTTATTAACCCTCCAAAATTATAAGAAATTTAATTCCTTGATATATATGATTAGGAAAGCCCGAATGCTGAGATTTTTAAGGGCTTAAAATATCAAAAAAGATTTTTATAAAAGATATTTTGAAAACAATTAAAGTTTTTAAAGATTTGAAAGATTATTTTTGTAAAGCTAAAAAATATAAGAGCTATTATTTAGGAACGAGAGATTTTTGCAAAGGGATATTGTAAAGCCCGAGATTATAAGGGCCATGAATTAAAAGGTTGAAGGTTATTTTGAGATATTTATTCTTGTAATTGGGGGGATTTTCAAAGATTTACTATTGTAAATGGGAGATATAGTTGATTTTGGAAATCATATGGTTTTAAACCATATTGGGCATATTAAATATGTATAAAAAGGGGGAATTTTAGGACTTGGGGGATGGGGTTGTGACTAAGGAGAGAATTTTCTTGGAGAGTTTTGATAGTGAATTGTTCATGATCTCTATATAGTGAGATGCTTTTAAGCCAAGCTTGATTGTACTTGAAGGAGGAGGACTTTCTATAATTCATTATTGTCCAAGGAGATGTGAGGAGACTCTATTACAATTGAAGCCTTGTAAACCATTTTTTGGAGTATAATCAAGGATCGGTCGCTCTATTGGAGAGGGGCCTAGAGACGTAGCCATCTTGGAAAACTCTGTTATCAACTTGTGTTTTTTCTTCTCTCTAATCTCTCTCTTTTATTTTGTTCATCACTTAAATTATTGTTATGTTCATTTAATAATTTCAATTATGCTATTACATTTAAAAGACCTATTTAATAGTTATAATAAGTTATTATTCACGTGCAACAGTCCTACATCCTAACATGAGATCAATGCCTAATGCCCAAAAGCCTAATCAGGTTTTTAGGGATTGGGGATTGCGAAGGATGTCTACCTCTTACCTAGTAAAGGTAATAGGTAAGGGAGAATCCTGACTCCCAATTTCCAAAAATTTGACACTTTAAAGTCAAATTTTGAAGGAGTCCATCATGGGTCAAGGAATTGGAGAAAGAGAAAAGTCAAAGGCCTAATACCCAAAAGCCTAAGAAGGATTTTGGGGGTTAGGGATCAATTTGAAATCATATCTCTTACAAAAAAAGGATAAAGGTAAGATCGAAGCCCGACATTTGAAAATCCAAGAATGAAGACCTAAGAAAAATCATGAAGACTTCATCAAGACTTTGGGAGTCAGAAGGAGGCCTTCATGCTTACAAAGAGAGAGTGATAAGGGTTAAGGGGGAAGGTTGAAAATCCAAACTTGAAACACTTAGGAAAGAAAAGGAAAGAAGGGGTGAAAGAGATGGAGGAATGGGAGCAATGAGGAATGCATGCAAGAAGAAAGGTATGAAAAACCTTAAAAGTCCAAAAACCTAGGACTTAGCCAATTTTAGGACCCCTCAAATGAAGGGATGCATGATGGAATTATGACTAAATGTAATAATTTAAATGCAACTAAGTGATGAAATTGAATGATTATGAATGCAAAATTAATGAAATATGCAATGTTTGAAAACACAATGTGATATGCAGGAATGAACTAAAAACATAAACCAATGCAAACAGAATTGAAATGAGTTTAATAGAGTGCACCTGGAAGTTGAATGTTGATCTTGGAAGGTTTTGAAAACTAGATAAAATAACTGTTGATCACTAGTGGGACTCATTCAGCACTGATGGGAATCAGTCCTCTTACTGGTAAAAACACCTAAAACTACTTTCCGATTGTTGGGAACTAGATTCTGAAAAAAATAACTTTTTTAGCCTATAGGTGGGACTCATTCTCCACTGATGGAAAATCAGTCCTCCTCCAAAAATCTAAAAATTCAAGAGTCAATTCTATAGGTCCAGATCTGCATTTGTCTTCTTGTCGCGTTGACAGAGTCAAAACTGCAAAAAATGAGTTGTAGGTTGTCTCCGGGCTTGAATTAAGGTTTAGTTGACTTGAAACACTTTTATGACTTGTTGACCACCTTTCAACACCTATTTTCTTGACAAATCTACATATAAAGTCTACAAACACACATGCAAAAGGGGGAAAATGGTAAAGGGTTAGAGTATAGGGATTTGCCTTGGTCAAATCCCACTTTGGTAATCAAACCCTTGATAAAGAAATGAAATGAAATGAGCAAGGAATGATGAATAAACAACATAAAAATTTCCTAAACTCACCAAAAACCATATTGTAGAATTCTGAAGATATGTCAATGATTGCTCCAAGATACTTGACAATTGCTTGATTGAATGATGCTTTGATGGATTGAATGCAAGAATGAAAATTAATGGTGTATGAGCAAGATGAATAGGGGTTGAAATGGATGGAAAAACACTTAATTATACACACTTATGCCCTAATTACCCAATAATACCACATAAGGTCTTTTTGAATAAAAACCCAAAAGAAATTTTGAATTATTTTGAATTTGGAGCCAAGAGGGACTCACTCGCCACCCATGGCGAATGGGTCCCACTCTAGGCTTGTAAGTGGCTGTCAGGAATTAAGTTTCATTTAATGTTGTTTGTCAGTTTCACATTCAAAAATACATTTAATTAAGTCTTATGAGTGTATAAAGGGGTCAAATAAAGCATAAGAAAGGTGTAAGTAGTGATAACAAGCCTAGAAAAGCATGAAATATTGTTACAAGACTTTACAACACTTTAAAATAGGACTTGATAAGGGATAAAAAGGTGATTTTTAGATGAATTATAATGATAAGAGTCTATAAAAGTGTAGAAATATGGTACAACACTTCACAACACCTTCACAAGACATCATAATTTGAATATTTAGGACCTAATGTGAATGCTTAAGTTACATTGCAACATTAAATCAAAGAAAAATAGATCAAGCATCATAGGAGAAAGACCTAAAATACCATGAAAATTTCAATGATCCATTTTTCTATAGTACATTTAGCCCCCACTTTAGTGAGAGGGTGAACTTGCTTCAAACTCACACTAAAGTAGCCATGCATATCGAGAGAGATCCAAATGCACTTATGCTAGCAAGATGGAATGAAAATGATCAAGAGGGATGATCAAACCCCCAAGATAAATATCCCATGGAAAATTAAACATAAGAACAAAGGAACACAAGTGAGAAAGAGAAAAAGAGAAGAGGAAAAGGAAAAGTCGAATCAAGCTTTGATCGTTTGTTCAGCTAGTTGTGAATCAGATCTAGGTTGTTTGTCTGAAAAAGAAAATGCATACTCACTCTGGGGCAACGAAACTCATGGAAGTCCATCGGGTGAGAAGACCCAAAAGGTGAGAAACATACACTAGTTGGTATGCACTCACAAACATAAAGGCAGCTATGGGGAAAGTCGTGTCACAGAATGGGCTTCCCGCTCAACCATATCAAAGTTATACCTCCTGATAACTTTAACAAGGTGCCATAAAGGAAAATGTCAATTCGTGATTCATGAGACAAGCAAAGTTTCTTATGCTTAGAACTCATGAACAAGAAAGATGGTACCACAAGCATGCAAGTTGCATTATACAAGGTGGAAAAGATGTAAAATGTAAAATACCAAAGATGTTCAAAGGAGTCTTGTTAAGTTCATGCAAGGTCTATCACTTAGGGAGCATTGTGTCTAATGTCTCCAAGAGAGGACCAATCAAAGAATAGTATATCCACAACTTAGGGGATGCAGTGTGTCGCATCAGGTCACTAACAGGAATGTAATATGCTAAGATAGATCAAACTTATGAAGGACATCACACCTAATGTCATCCACAAAGTGACAAGGCTACACTAAGAACCAAGAATGCAAACATGAATAATGCTAATGTATGCCCCCCACTTTAAAGGAATTGCTACACACCATTCTATGAGCAATTACTTTAAAGTAGCAAAGGAAAAAAAAAGAAAAAAAGAAAAAAACAAGACATGAGAGCCAACTCGGAAAGCCCCTATGCCAAGTCATATGTTTCCAAGTAAGGTTGCTTCATGTAAATGAAAAAGAAAACAAAAGAAAAGGAGGGTTGCCCCCCAGAAAGTAACATACCAAACACATAAGGGGTCTATGGATTTGGGGTCAGTATGTTTGAACATTGCTGCAATGTTTTTATTAAAGAGCTCGGAACTATCACTGTTCCCCAAAACACATAGAACTGGAAGAATGACACAAAGAGAGAGAAAATCAAAAGAAAAACGAAGTATGTTTTGGGTCAACATAGAAGAGGCATTGCAGTCTCAACACTTTGCATCGTCCCCAAAAGGAAAACACAAGCAAAAAGAAAATGAAAAGGAAAAAGAAAAGGAAAAGCTTTTGGGCCAACATGAACGAGACATTTCAGTCTCAATGCCTTGTGTCATCCCCAAAAGGAAAATAACAAGAAAAGATTAAAAAAAGAAAAGTAAAAGGGACCTTTGGGTCAACATGGAAGAGACCTAGGGTGTCTCAATGCTTTATGTCATCCCCAAAAGGAAAACACAAAACAAAAGTGAAAAATAAAATGAAAAATGTACAACATATAGAAGAATAGAGGTATAAAGAGAGGAAGTGCACAAAGAGAAGAGAACATCAAACACACATCACGGGGGAACACAATATGCACATACAATCACACCAAAGAAAAGAAAAAGAAAAAGGAAAATGTTGGAAAGTGTAATATGGGATGATAGGATAGCATTCGGTGTCAGTGAAGTGATACTTGTTTAGTATGTCCTTCAATGTCCTACATTCATTAGTTCGGTGTCCAAGAACATGATGATATTTGCAATATTGTATGTTAGAATATTTAGGACGAATGACCAACCTATTTGAAGGTGGTAAGAGTATAAGGCCTCTATTTAAAAGCATTTGAAGTCTCCTTTCACATTCATGTGGTGGATGGAGAGGAAACTTTAGTTTCTTCAATTTGTAAGGTCATTTTCATTTACTAGTTTCTCCTATTTCATGGATTGAAGAAGAAAGAGGACCCATGGGGATCCTAGCATTCTTTTCATTAGAATCAGGTAATGGTTGTTCACATGGAAGGAGGACATTCAAGTCAAGAGGAGAATCAAAGATCATTATACCATCATCTCAAAGTCTCCAATATTCAAAAGGAGGCTTGTTGTCATGAGGAGGATCTTGATAACCTAATCCTGTTGTGTTTTCATCTATTGGTCTTTGTTCTAAAAATTGGTGAATCTTATGCTCAGTTGTTGTGTCACAACCTTGTTTGCTTAAAATGGTAAAGCCTTTTCCATATGTTTCTTCAAGGTTGATTGGTGCATCTATAACTTTCTTATTATAAAATGGTTGAAGATGTGGTTGGTTAGAGGAACTAGGTCCACCTGATGGAGGGAACTTAGGTCCTTTAGTCCTTTTAGGATGTAAATAACCAAACATGTCAGGAGGTGAGACAGTAGGGAGATCTTGTGACTTCATGGATGGGTAAACTTAGGTTGCATTGGCTTCAAGGTTGTCAAGGCATGAATTTAAGAACTTGGTCATGCTATCATCATCTTCTCCAATGATGTCAACAGCACGAGGACATTCATTTGGAGTTGAAAGAGCATGAGGAAGCTCAAGGTCATTAGAATCACATCCAAAGGCACAATTTGACATGTCTACTAAGGATTTCAATGAATTCCAAAAATTATTAAAGTAGAAAGCCATGATGACAATGAATAAAAGTGAACTAATATGCAAGAAAGTGTATAAAATAGAAAATTTAGAAAGTATGAAAAAAAGTAATAACAACAAATTGTAATGCAGAAAATGCCAAGAAAATGCCTGAAAATGCAGTTTAAAATGTGCACGTAGATCGATCCGCGCAAGGTGGCGAATGAGTCCAAGTATGAGATTTTTTTGTGTATTTCAAAAAATTTAAAGTGATTTTAATGCTTTTCAAATGCAAATGCATATTTTTAGTTTTTTAATGATTTCAAGATATGCAAAAAATGAAATCTATATGATTCTTTCACTAATGCAATTTTAGAAACTCTAAGATGCAAAAACAAAACAAAACCTAATTGAATGTTGATGCAAAGGAAACCTAGGATGCAAGATGCAATTGAAATCAGAAGACAATGTGTTCAAAATGTAGGTTCACCAAAATGAACCATCAATTTTGTGTGTGTTCTATAGACTTCTCTTGCACTCCTAGGGTTTTTCACCTAAAAGGAGAGAGATAGAACACTAAAATTGAGGTGGTTCACTCAAATAAAGGGATCTATGATTGAATTATGACTAAATGAAATAATGTAAATGAAACTAGGTGATGAAATTGACTGATTATGAATGCAAAATTAAAGAAATATGCAATGTTTGAAAACACAATGTGATATGTAGAAATAAACTAAAAACATAAACTAATGCAAACAGAATTAAAGCAAGATTAACAGAGTGCACCTGAAAGTTGAATTTTGATCTTGGAAGGTTTTGAAAAGTGGTATAAAACATTGTTGATCACTAGTGGGATTCGCCACTAATGGCGAATCAGTCCTCCTACTGGTAAAAACACCTAAAACTGCTTTCCAACTGTCGGGAACTGGATTCTGAAAAAATTAACTTTTTCGGCCTATAGGGGGACTCATTCTCCACTGATGGTGAATCATTCCTCCTCCAAAAATCTACAAATTTGAGAGTTAATTCTATACGTCCAGATCTGCACTTGTCTTGTTGTCGGGTTGATAGAGTCAAATCTTCAAAAAATGGGTTGTAGGTTGTCTCTAAGCTTGAATTAGGGTTTAGTTGGCTTGAAACACTTTGATGACTTGTTGACCACCTTTCAACACCTATTTTCTTAACAAATCTGCATATAAATTTTGCAAACACACATGCAAAAGGGGAAAAATGGTCAAGGGTTAGAGTATAGGGATTTGCCTTGGTCAAATCCCACTTTGGTAATCAAACCCCTAATAAAGAAATGAAATGAAATGAGAAAGGAATGATGAATAAACAACATGCAAATGTCCTTAACTCACCAAAAACCTTGTTGTAGAAGTCTGAAGATATGTCAATGACTGCTCCAAGATACTTGACAATTGCTTGATTGAATGATGCTTTGATGGATTGGATGGAATAATGCTAATTGATGGTGTATGAGGAAATGAGATGAATGAGGGTTGAAATGGATGGAAAAACACTTAATTATAACACTTATGCCCTAATTACCCAATAATACCACATCACAGGCCAACATAAGGTCTTTTTGAATAAAAACCTGAAAGAAAATTTGAATTATTTGGAATTTGGAGCCAAGAGGGACTCATTCACCACCCATGGAGAATGGGTCCCACTCTAGGCTTGTAAGTTGGTGTCGGGAATTAGGCTGCAATTTAATGTTGTTTGTGAGGTTTACATTTAAAAATACACTTAATTAAGTCCTATGAGTGCATAAAGGGGTCAAATAAAGCATAAGAAAGGTGTAAATAATTATAACAAGCCTAGAAAAGTGTAAAATCTTGTTACAAGACTTTACAACATTTTAAAATAGGACTTGATAAGGGACAAAAATGTGGATTTTAGATGAATTATAACGAGAAGAGTCTAGAAAAGTGTAGAAATGTGGTACAACACCTTCACAAGACATCAGAGTTTGAATATTTAGGACCTAATGTGAATGCTTAAGTTACATTGCAACATTAAATCAAAGCAACAAGCATCACAGGAGAAAGACCTAAAAGACCATGAAAATGTCAATGATCCATTTTTCTATGATACAGGTCTCTCAGATCGATTATCAATCATGGGTCATCTAAGGGTGGCATGAAATGGCAATACTAACAGAGGTGGTTGGGAAGGAAGCTTTCCAACATCTCTAAGATTTTTCTCAACTCTAATGAATAAGTCATATGTATCTGGAAGGTTTTATCCTACAAACAACTGGATCATTACGACTATGTTGGAATTAAAAGCATTCAAGTAGAAGACAATAGCCATACACGCTAAAGGTCTTGGTGTTAAGGGGATTCTTTGCTAAGTTTTGTAAAACCTGGTGTTGAAGTCCATAACAGCTTCCTGAGGAGCCCTTTTAATGGTTATCAACTATTGGAGTAAGGAAGATCGATTGCCTTTCTCTATGAATCTTTCAAAAAAATAATCCCCAAGTCAATACCATGCGACAATTAAATTAGGGGATAGTGATATATACCAATCTAAGGCTCTCCTTTTGAATAAAGCAACAAGGAGCCTTAGTGCCACATTTTATGAGCTGTCACAAGAACCGCCATGCACATGTCGGTGACATCTTGCAGATACTCTATCAGTGTTTTAAAGTCTTCTCCCACGAACTTAGGGAGTTCTTTTAAAGTGTTAGCGGGAATGGGATCCCACACTACAGGATGAATGAGGAGGCGCTACAGCTATTCCATGCTATGAAGTTTCTAGCATCCATGAGACCTTGCACCTATTTTTCTTGAGCTTATGTTGGTGTTTGTGTTGCTTTGCTTTCTAAAGTTGTTTCTCATCCACCAGTCACTAGAAGAGGTAAGAGTAATCTAGGATTCTACACTATTAATGATATAGTGATGGGTCTTTGACTCATAAACCTACTTCTTCACTGGATTGAAGTATTACAGTCACACCGAGTGTGCCAGAAAAGGAACTGTTGATCCCTTAAGCTGACACCTAAGAAAAACAATGTCCTATGGAAGTTCTAGAAATGAGGGACTAAGATGCCCTCTATAGAATAATCTTTGAGATTTTAGAAGTTGGCTCTTCATTTTGTTAACAGGGGGGAGGAAAAGGGAGAATGAATGAAAAAAATATATAAAACAAGTTATTCTAAGGCAATTCACCAAGCTTTTACAACATTCAAACCTAATATAGTATAATAAAATATCAATTAGACTAAATACCACAGAAGTTTGAAAGAGTGTTAAATATGACTTAAAACCTTGCATATATTGAGCTAATTGAAATTCTAAAAGTTGAAATAGAATAATTCACAATTGCCAACACTTCAAGTAGATATAGAATATGAAATTTAATGAGAATAGACAAAGATAAACACATAGCAAAGGCAAAATAAGGCATAGTTCTATGTATTCAATTTGTATTCATCAAGAACATATCATACTAAGGTCTATTGTGTTACAATCATTTTTTACCAAGTTTTGTCTTCAGTGATTCTATCATTCAGGCCTAGCCCCCCAAACAAAGAGAAAATTTCCATAAATAGAGAAAAAAACCCTCGCAAAAAGAGAGGGTTGTAACCAAAAATATTTTAGCCTCACGTCTCCCATGAGAACTTCCATCACATAGCCATTGCAACTACACAAGTGGGCAATAATAGCTTCCTCACATCGTGATGACATCACCATCTAGAAATCCCACGCTCTCCACCCTAACCACATGGTGAATTGGGTGAACATCTGCCTGACCGCGATCATTCCTAGCCCCAACGTATCACATCACTTGTAAACTCTCGCGATTGATCTTAGGCCAATGGTGCATCTTTAAGTATTTATGAACTTTAAACTCCTCTGGCTTACAAGCGTCTAACATGTGGCTCCTTCAGAAATATGGGCTTGGAGAAGAGCGGTCACATAGTGTCATGAAAGGGTGGCGAGCAGAGATGCTCCTTCACGATGCACTGAGAGGAGATGTTGTCGGGACGGTTAGAAAGTGCACGGTGTCGACATCGACATATGTTATATGCGAATGTAATGAACATCAAACATATATGCCTCTCGGTCTAACAATAAGAGTGAAGCCTTATGATAAATAACAATTTAAACCTGCAGGAGGCTACAATAGATATAAGCTACTTGGCCTTAAATTGCATGTGAAGAACTAAAAAAATGATGGGCATCACCATACTTGAGTCAAAAAAGGATAGACTAATCAAATTTCTATCACTAATTTGAGGAGAGGGAGGGGCATTAAAACTATGATGTGCATTTTTTCCATGTGAACCAACTTCCCTTAGTCTTTAAAACATTAGAAAAATAATGATAATTTTTATCCAATGAAGATTCAAAATGTTTATTTAAAATCAAACCCTAAATTTCTTTATTAAATATGACCATTTCATGGGACTCACTTGTGTTAGAGATATTTACTATTTAAAACTATTATTTATGCCCCCATAAATATTTAAAATACTTAAAATATTTAAATATTTATCAAATTTGATGATATAGTGAAATTGGCAATTTAAAAACCCCACATACAAGATGACAAAATTGGCACTAAAAGCACATATGATGTTCAAAGGCCATGAATGTGTAGGGTCATTATAAATGATTTTTTATCCTCGTGTTGTCTCAGAATGTGCATGACAAATTGAATTATATGGGCTCCTTTGTAATTGGGGCCATCTGGCAAGCCATTTAACCATATTTCATTACAACCTTGGAACTTTTTTTATCATCACAAATCTGAAATGATGGAAAATGAACACCCGCACAATCACCAAAATGAAGAAATTTAAACATTTTTTATTCAACACCTTACAAACCTACTTGGAAATGACAAAATATTAAAATCATCCTAAAAATTTATCTAACAACCAAAAAACTAGGTTTAATGCTCTACATGAATTATCTTGAAAAAATTTCGAGTGGATTTTGAAGACGAGCCACAAATTGCAAAATTTTAATACCAGTAGTTTTAGACCAACATTGTCATAAGCCCTAAAAATAGGGCTTCTTTGCAAAACTTAGGTCATTATGTACTAGAAATGAGGAAAATTTTCTAAGTGTCAAAAAATAGCATACAACAAATTCACCGCTAGCAATTCATCGACGAAAAATTCACTGCCAACAATTCACCACGAGAAAATTCACCGCCATGACAATTCATCATGCAAAAAATTAATTGCATGAATTTTTGGCAATTAATTTTCCATGGCGGTGGATTGCTAGTGGCGATGAATTTTCTCGTGATAAATTGTTGACGGTGAATTTTCCCTCAGTGAATTATTGACGGTGTATTTTCCTAGAGCCTCAAAAAACACCATTTGCATAATCAACATCCTTAAAATAAAAAAGGAAAGGTACCCCTTGGGCCCCTTCCTAATCCTACCATAATTAATCTTCAAAGAGTAGCACTAAGAGAGCAAAAAATCATAATAAATAAATGAAGTAAATGAAAAGTCATGAGAAAACCCACAAAAGAATTGAGAAACAAAATGAAATGAAATCCATAAGAGAGCATTATAGCATACATGACCTACAAATAACCCGCTTCAAAAAAAACTTTACAACCTCCTATTTAAGCTACACTGAATCAACAAAGAACTACTACCAAGGTACTTACAACTATAATCTTTTAAAAAAAAACTTTGTCCTTTATGATTGAAAAACTCCATACCCTATTCTAAAAAACCCCAATTTCATGTATGTAGGAAGAATGTTAGTCAAGGTGCAAGAACAAGGATACACTGTATTAATACCATGTGTATAATTAAGTGGTGTAGTGGGTTTGTTAATAAATATAAATATGTATTAATTGGAAAATATTTATTATTTTAAGAAAATTAATTTTTTATATACAATAAAATAATTTTAATAAAATTAATCAAGTGTTGTGCGGAGATATAATATCTGTCTTTGAAATATTGTAATAGTATAATTTGTTTGGTTTTGTAATGTTCTATTATTAGAAGATAATTGTAACATTTCATTTAAAATAAGATAAATGAAAGAATTAATAAAGCAACATATAAACAAATGATGGATGAAAAAAAAAATTATTCAAAATGTTTTCAAATAAATTGTTAATATTTATAATTGAAAATGCAACACACAATACGTTAATAAATTTTGCTAGATGGAGTTGGGGAGGTTAATCTACCTATAAGAATATGAAAAAAGACATAAAGTGGAAGCCACTAGAGGAGGTTTGGATCAAAATCAACTTTAATGGGGCTACAAGAGGTAATCCACGGATGGCAAGGGCTAGTTGTGTGGTGTGGAATCACAAAGACGAAGTATTAAGGTTGGTAGGAAAGAAGATTGAAAACAGAACAAACAATGATGTGGAATTCCAAGTGACATTACTAGGATTAATAATAGGTAGATAGTTAAAAGCAAACAAGGTGCATTTGGAGGGGGGCTCTCAAATAGTGGTGAATGTAATAAGGTTGGGTCAAACACCAAACTGGAAATTACAAAGGTGGTTGGCGAGAATAAAGGAGGATTTTCAATGAATGAATGAAGACTTTTAATAACGTCCACAAGGCCAAACAGCCTATGAGACCCACGGATCAGATCAGAATGGTTTAAAGATACTATCATTTCACACATGTGTCTATCATGAAGAGAATGACTTGGCAGATGAGGTAGCCAAACAATAGTTGATATAACACCAATGAAAGTTGATGTTAAATTGATAATGGATTGGCATGCCTTTTGCTGCCAATCCAAAGAATAATATCGCTTAGTGCAGGTGCAATCTCATGGCACGAAGCGTGGGCATCATCACACATCAAGTCAGAAAGGAAAGGATGACAACTTCAATAATAATGGTAGTGGGCCTTTACTACCATAGAAATGGAGGTAGCCACATTATTAAAAATTATAGAAAGATGGACACATACATTTCCATGGTTTCCAGGAAAAGACAGATGACCTTCTATGGTGATGTGTTGGAGCGAGGACTGATGGAGATTTTTAAAACAAGAGAAGGGCTTATTCTGCACGCAATTACAATGGTATTGGGGGATGAATACCTGAGTGGCAATGACCACTACCATGTCAACACAGACATAACATCCATGTTTCTCACCATGCTTTTGGATGCGGGAGAACCAGAGGAGATAGTGGAGACCCCGATGCAAAAGCTTGCCTAGATGATGTGGTGTGGAGGCATGAAAGACTACCTCAACCATGCCATCCCAAGGAGGGGGATCTTCCCTAATGCAGACCCATGCTAAAAGGTGGTGTGGATGACGGGCCACTCTAGCAATTTGTAATCTGGGGACTGCATATAAATGCCACGACAAGGAGGGACCAGGCTCGAGGCTAGGGATCAATTTCTCGAAGGATTGTGTGTAGGGCATCGCGACGGGTGATGGGAATTGGGCATTCGCAATGGTGCAGGAGGGAGAGGATGGGCTTGAGGAACATAATGAATAAATGTAAGTAAAGAGAATAGTAAAGATGTTGAAAGGGTGAGCCAATTTTGATAGTGTAATGGTTTAATGATATCAATTTTCCACTATCTATAATGTTCTTTGCAATGATTTCAAACTTTGATTGTGTGAGAATTTTTGCATCAACATTTTGGATCACACTCCATGAGAATTTTTTACTCTCTTTAAGCTCTACTCTCATCCTGATGATGGATCACAGAGTGTGATCTGAAATGTTGATGCAAAAATTCTCACACAATCAAAGCTAGAAATCATTGCAAAGAATGTAATGGCTTTATAATGGTGAATTAGAACCAAGCTTAGGGTTTTAGGAGCTAGCGACTGTAATAGGTGTAGGGATCGATCTGATTTCATGTTTCATAGGCTTTGGTGTGTAAGAAGGAGCCAATTTTGAATGAATATGGCTTTGCATATGGATGTACTACTTTTACAGACTTGTTAAGAGGTCCATGTATTTTTTTGCTATCTAATATATGGGTGTGGCCCCATAATGCCATGTTAACTTATAAAAAAAATCACTAGATAAAATTTGAAACCATTGAAGAAAATAAAATAAAAAAGAAAATTAAATATGATATAAAAAAAATTCTCCATAGATTTAATTGTACATTGTTTTGAAAGATTATATTTTAATTTTCGTATAGTAGTATAAATATAAATATAATTATATAATTTATATTATCTTGTTTTTGATGAGGAAAACCAAGTTTTGATGGGACTTGAAACCCATTACAGACCAATTTTGAAGGGACTAAAAACCCTATCCAAGAGTAACATTTTGCACCAAAGATAATCCAAATACCATCAGCAGCCCATCAGCATTAGCACTAAGAATAAGACTAGAAAGCACATGTTGCACAAAGGTTTTTCAGGGAGCTTAAACCCATAAAATAGCTAAAACTGGGACCTTAAACCCTGTGACATAGATTTTGGGACCCTAAAGATGCTTTCTCTTGCAATTCTAGGGTTTTTCACCTAAAAGGAGAGAGATCTAGGTCCCAAAATACTTATGTAACACTCAAATTAGGATACATATGCTATATGATATGATGTAAAATAACTTAAATAAATGCAATTGACTAATTAAAATGAACTAAAATGGATGCAAAAGTGCAATTTAAGCTATGCTTGAAAACACATTATGATATGCAAATAACTATGAAAATGAAGAAATAATACAAAATAGAAAGTACAGGAGTAAATATGAATCCACCTAGATGAAATATGAGTTGTCTGGAATGTCTGGAATGCTAAGGAATTTCACTGGTTTTTCACAGTGGGACTCATTCACCTAGGGTGGCGAATCAGTCCTCCTACTAATGAAAAAGTGTCGGGAACTAATTTCTGACAGTCAAGATCCAAGATCTAACAAAATACAGATTTTCAGACCTCAAGTGGGACTCATTCGCCAAGGGTGGTGAATTAGTCCACTCCTAGATTTCTGGAAATCAGATAGCAACTCTACAACACTAGATTTGGGAATGTTTGAATGTCGAGTTGTTGAAGTCAGTTCAAATCCTTGATCTTGTAAGTCTGAAGTAATGTCAATGGTTGCTTCAAAGTGCTTCAATAGTTGCTTCAACTGATGATGTAAGATGCTTGAATGTGATGTGTGATTGAATGCTTGAATGATTGATTGTAGGAGATTATTGGAGGATGTAAAATGAGGTGAAGTACACTTATTTATACAATTCTTGTGCCTTACTATCCATTCATACCTCATCACAGGCCAACATCAAGTGACTTTTAATAAAATCCCAAAAGGAAATTTGAAATATTTTGAATTTGGGGCCAAGGGGGACTCATTCGCCACCCATGGCAAATGGATCCCACCTAGGACCTAAAAAATAAGTGTCGGAAATAATGTTGTATTTAATGTTACTTGTCGAGATAATATGCAAAAATACACTTAATTAAGCATATGAGGGCATAAAGAGACAAAATAAAGCATGAGAAAGGTGTAACTAAGGAGATGTGCCTAGAAAAGCATGAAGGCTTGTTACAAGACTTTACAACACTTCAATATAGGACTTGTTGATGTGTAAAAAGGTGATTTTTAGGTGAAATGTATTAAATAGAGTCTAAAAGAATGTGGAAATGTTTTACAACATTTCACAACACCTTCACAAGATGTCATTCTTTGAGTTTTAGTACCTAAATAAGCATGTTCAAGCCATGATACAACATAAAATCAAAGCAACATAGTTCCAACACCATGAAACAAGACCTAAAAGGCCATGAAAATGACAAAGGGCCATTTTTCTTCGACACAAACCCTTAACCAGGTTTTAAAGGGACCTTATTATACTCTTTTATTTATACTTGAAAGATTCTAAGAAATTTTCTAACAAATCCATTTCTATTTGTTATATTTTATTAAGTCATACCTTTGATTAATACAAAATTATTTATCAATATATCATATTAAGAAAATTGAATACAAAATGTACATAGTATGACAAAATCAATCAAAGTAATATGTTCAATAGGGGATTTGAGATCTTGTCAAAAAGAGGTTTATTAATAGCTATAAACATTCACACTTGGGAACCTAATAATAAACTATTATGTTTACTTGTAGATTCTCAAATTGTTTCAAGTGTAACTGTGTATCATATGCCATGTATTAAGTATTGTTTAATCTTCTAGATGTTATATAAAAAAATGGGGCATAATTACAATCAAGATAGAGCTGAATTTAAATAATCAATATTTTTTATATTATATGTTCAACATGTATCTAAATAATGGATATATTGTAATAATTATTATTTTAAAACATTGAATATATTATAGTTATTATTATTTTGAAATAATGGGCATAGTATAATGATTATTATTTTTCTCCTTATTTTATAAAAAAACTAAAATAAGGCGTAAAACATATTTAGTCAAATCAAATTAATAATAAATTATTTTAAAAATATTTTAAATAAAAAGAATCTATTTTAAATTTGTTTTCTATTAAGATTAAATGGGTTTTTGAAAGGTCTCAACCTTTTTACAAAGCTACTAGCACACAATTGTTGGCCTACAATGTAGCCACAACAAGGCTTCCAAGAAAAAACCACATAAAAAGATTTAATGATGTCATAGTTATACCTAGCAAGTCAGACACCTTTATCCCAAGTATACTCTACAAAGATACATGATTCAAAAGACCTTTCTTCCTCCTTTGAACCACACTTTAAAAAACCTCATCATCCAAATATTGAGAGTCAAGAGCTAAGGGAGAAGAAACCCTCCTTGAAATCCTAATTAAGAACAACACATGAAGAGAGGAGCACCCAATTGGAGAAAGCAACTGCTAAGTGGGAGTCACAAAACCAATCAAAGGAGGCACACCAACAATACTCACCAAAACAAGTGAAGTTACAATAAGAACATCAAGCAACACAAGTGGAGGGACCACCACTCCACCAGCAACAAGAGGTTGAGGGGCCTTCAAATCAAAATCAGCTTTGACTATATCCATCGTAAGATGTTTATAAAGAGCATTCTTCAACCAATAGGATGATCTTGAGAACTTAACGAATAATCAATCAAAAGTCAAATGTCTTGTGATAAAACACCATCTACAATGGAAGAAAATGTCTTCTAATCCAAAGGCTAGCTCCAAAAACAATCTAGCAATTGCAAAACATTGAAAGGAGATTTGGCAACCAATTCCACTAGAATACAAGTGAAGTTGGTGTGAAAGAATTACAATATCATGATTCACTTTAATGAAACAACTCACAATGTTATCAATACCCACATAACAAGATTAACAAAAAAAATAAAGTAGATTAGGGAGGCAAATCCAAACAAAGAACAAGTTGAAAAATTTAGTACAAAGGTATGTTAAAAAAAAAAAATTAGCATATGATTACAAATAATTAATTAAGAAATCTGATTACAACAATATATACCAAAAACAAACATTAAAAATATTTTTCAACATCCAATAATATTTACCAAAATCAAATATTAATAGCATTTTTAAATTGATTCCGACAACTATATTTTATAAACAACTTTTTGACATTTTTGAGCTGAAAAGCCCACAACAAAGTACTGTCTATGCATGTTTGACTATATTTATTAATTAATTAATTGAAAATAAAAATTGAGTGCACATTTGATTGTATATATTAATTAATTGAAAATAAAAAAGAATACATTTTGAAATTTCTATTAATTAATAAGTAGAGTCAAACGTGCATTCTGTTGGTTGCATAGACGTCGCCATGCAGTCATCTGTCAATAGTAATCTTTGTGCAGGGGACTTCAGTTTATGACAGCTCACACAGATAGATTAGAAGTACTGAATCCTGTAAGGGAGAGGGCCCTATCGTGGGTAGGGTAACTTTGACCCCCTGCTCCACGTCATCAGTGTTCGAGTCGGCTTTTTGGCCACGCCCCTTGACCGTCGAGTTGGCAGTATGTAAAAAACTTTTGGGGAAAATTCAAGCACATTTTCCGAGGTTTTGGGGGTGCTTTTCAAAAACCACAAAAAAAGAGCCAAAAAAGTGATGCACCGATAGTGGGTAACTAAGTCATGTAATATTGGTATGCTGATGTGGCGTTACATGATTGGTCAATTTGTGTATTTTTTGAATTGAAGGGATTGGTAGTTGGATACTAAGTGTACATTTTTTGACAATTTTATTGCCCAACAGTGGTCCCCAGACTGTCCAAAGTTGGCCCCCAGGCTGTCCATATTGGACCCTGTCCCACATAGAGTCCTCTCTTATATGATATCAACATTTGCCAATAATAAAATCAATTATGTTTGTGTTTCTGACATTGCCATTGTTGTACAAAGCAAGCATGGAATTCCAGTTGCTCTCCATACGTACAAAAGCTCCACCACCCTCTATGTTGCCGGCAATGGCTATCCAGCCCCGAAAATGCACCGGGGCATGGATATGCCCATCTATGTCCATCCACGTTCCGTGCAGTAAGTCCGTGCAATTTAACTGTCTGTTCCGTGCAGTAAGTCCGTGCAGTGCAGTTTTATACGGAAGCAGAAAAATGGGGTTGGTAGTAATAATGTTTTATTTTATCGATTTAGTTTGTACAGCAGCAACAAACGGGGCAGTGTCAATTTTTTTTACCTTTACCTATTCTTGTATTATATTTTTCACCCTTAAACAAACCGTAAATATATTATGTTATATTTATATTATAGTTTTAAATATTTTTTACTTAAATTTAGAATCAAATTTGAAATTTAGTGAAGGCCAATGTTATAAGATTGTTAAAAATGAAAGGAGTATTAAAAAAAATTCCTGTATTTAAACTATATTATAATAGTGGTAAAACATTTAATGAGATAGATATAGATTGTATCAAATTAATTGTTTAATAAAATATGTGTAAAAGTTAGTTTTAAGAGGTGAAAACATTTTTATCTTGGTTAGTTTTATTTATTTTCTATTAAATATAAAATTATTTTGTCATTTTTTTTATAAATTTAATCTATTTTGGAATTAAATAGATGTTATTGTGTAATTAAAATCTTCCTTCTATTTGAAATATATTTAACCTATTTTTTTTATAACTTAGTAAAACTCTTAATAATATATCATATTAGTAGTTTTATTGAACATGTTTAAAACTTAGTTTTATGACATGTGATAATAATTTATTAAAGATTATGAAATTTATTTTAATGAGTAATATATTTTAGCTAATATAAATAATTGTTAACAATATTAACAATATTATCAACAATTAACAATTCTAACAATATAATAAAAAATATATTAAAATATAATATTTTTAATTGTTAATTGCTAATTGTTAATAAAATTGTTAATTGTTAATATTATTAACAACTTAACAATTAACAATTATTATATTAGTTAAAATACCTTACTTGATTTAAAATAAATTTCACAAACTATTATCACATGATGCCATAAAACTACT
This sequence comes from Sequoia sempervirens, assembly GCA_007258455.2. Lineage (NCBI taxonomy): Eukaryota > Viridiplantae > Streptophyta > Pinopsida > Cupressales > Cupressaceae > Sequoia > Sequoia sempervirens. The sequence goes on from VDFB02075321.1 coordinate 311,348,023, forward strand.
AATATGATAAAGTGTTATATCATTAAGAGTTTTACATCTATTTTGTAAATATACAACATTTATAAATAAACAATCTTTAAAACTAACTAAGATGAAAATATTTTTACCTCTTAAAACTAAGTCTTACACATGTTTTATTAAACAATTTATTTGATACAATCTATATCTATTTCATTATATGTTTTCCCACTATTATAATATAATTTAAATACAAGAATTTTTTTTAATAATCCTATTTTTTTTAACAATCCTATAACATTCTCCTTCACTAAGTTTCAAATTTGATTCTAAATTTAAATAAAAAATATTTAAATCTATAATAATATTCATATATTTTTACAATTATAATAGTATAATATCAATAAATATATTTATATAATATTATAAATATGTAACAATATTATAATATAATTATAGTATTTTATGTATTATAATAATATTATTATATTTGTATATATAGTAGCATACTTATATTATAAAAATATATGTAAAGAACACCCAGAGATATCCTTCCCAAGGTGCCTATTTTTAATCAATTGAAGCTTAACCCAAGTTGAAGCTTAACCCTAACCATAAAGCTATTTGAACCCTAATTGTAACCCTCTTTGAAGTTGGTTCGGATTACTGGCTCATAGACAAGGACAAATTCCCTAGAAGAGTGTCTTTCAAGTTTGAAAAAGTGTAGATGGAAATCCCAAACTTCTAAATGGTTGTCACTAACTCCTAGCTCACCCAAACGGTTGATCATCTCACTAAGATGTGCATGTTCAACAAAATGTTAAAATTCATAAAAATCAAACTAAAAGAGTGGAATATCCAAGTCTTTAGAAATATTTTCAGATAAAGGATCTCCTTGAAAGTAGAATGGCTAAGATCCTAAAAGACCTCTCAAATGATTTTTCTTACATCCTAATAGAAGAAGAGAGGAATCTCATAGTTCAATTGGATGGTTTCTAGAGTTTGAATAAATCTATTGGAGGAAAAAATCAAGGATTGAATGACTTAAATAAGGTGTAAAACCAAGTTTTTTCATTTAACATGCAAAATGAGAAGGCAAAGAATCATAATATGAAGATTGAAGATGCTTATGGATAAAATTTTGATGATCCTAACACCATCAAGGCTTCCTTGGTTTCCTCTTGGGAAAAAATGCTCAATAGAGAAATAAATTTCTTACATAAAAGTGTAATAGGCACCTCGAAAATGATATATCTCAGTTTATTTTATATATATATATGCTAGTTTCAAAACCCTAGCCCCAATCTTCACCCTAATGCTAACACCAAGATTTATCTTACAACCCTAATTGAACCCTAACCCTAATTAAATTTTAATCCTAACCCATGAGCCTAATTGTAATTCTTCTTCTAACCTTAATAATACTTCTAACTCTATTCATAATAATAATTTTAATAATAACCCTAATTCTAATGGCAACCCTATCTAACTATAATACTAATTAAACCCTAAGCCTAATTAAACCTAACTCTACTTGAACCATTACCCTAACCTAACATTAACCCTAACCCTAATTGTATTGAACCCTAATTGAATTGTAACCCTAACCCTACTTGAGTCCTAACCCTAACCCTAAGATTTACCCCAATCTTTATCCTATCACCCAAACCTTAACCTTAACCCTAATTGAACCATGTCCTAACCCTAACCATAATTGAATTGTAAACCTAATTAAACAAAAAATATAACTCAAAATCTAATTGAACCCTAACCCTAATATTTATCCCAAGATTTATTTTAAAATTCTAACCCTAATTTAACCCTAACCCTAACCCTAACACTAACCTTCAACCTAATATTGACCCCAAGATTCATCTTAGAACCCTAATTCTAATTGAATCATAACCCTAATTGACTTTTAATCTTAGCCTTAAATTAAACCTTAATTCTAATTCTAACCCTAACCTTAATTATAACTCTATTCATGATTATAATTTTAATACTAACCTTAATTCTAATGACAACCCTAATTCTAACTATAATACTAATTGAATCCTAACCCTAACCCTTATTAGAACCCAACCCTTATTGAACCCTTACCATATCCTAAAATTAATCCTATCCCTAATCCTAATTGTGTCTAACCCTAATTGAAACCTAACCCTAACTCTAGTTCTAACCCTAGCCTTAATTCTAACTCTATTTATGATTATAATTTTAATACTAACCTTAATTCTAATGACAACCCCAATTCTAACTATAATACTAATTGAATCCTAACCCTAATCCTTATTAGAACCCAACCCTTTTTGAACCATTACCATATCCTAAAATTAATCCTATCCCTAATTATAATTATGTCTAACCCTAATTGAAACCTAACCCTAACTCTAGTTGTGTCCTAACCCTAACCCCAACCCTTATCCTAACCTTTACCCAAAGTTTTATCCTATAACCCTAATCTTAACCTATCCTTAATCTTAATTGAATTTTAATCCTAATTGAACCCTAACCCTAATTGTAACCTTGATATAACCCCATGCTAACTCTTACTCCAAGATTTATCTTAGAATTCTAATTGAACCCTAATCCTAACTAAGCCATAACCATAATCATAACCCAATGAAAATCATAATCATAATAGTAAATAATAATGTTTTTTTTTTTTCATATGATAAACTTATATGTAAATGTAATTCTTAATCACATTATTTTTTTTAAAGATAGATATGCTAGTTCTAAGTATATTACTTTAAAATTTTATTTTATGTGTAATAATAAATTTATTATATTTTTTTAGTTAATTTTATAATTTTAAATTGATTTTAGATGTGCATTTATTATAAAAAAATATCTATTTAAGTTGTATTTTTGTACTATAAAACCTTTAGTAAAGCCTTAAAATTACACATTTAAATAATATATATAGAAATGTCCAGAGATACCCTAACCCTAACCCTATTTGTATTCTGTAATTAAATTATAACCTTAATTGAATCATAACACTAATTGAACTCTAACTTAACTTTAACCCTAATTGAACCCTAACCTTAATCTTAATAGTAACTAAAATTGAGTCCTAACCCTCATTAAATTATAACCCTAATTGAACCTCAAGCCCTAATCTTAATAGTGCACTTTACCCTAACCCTAACCTAGTTGAAATCTAACCCTAACCCAATTAAAATCTAACCCTAACCCTAAAACCTAATTGAATTCTAACCCTAATTGAACCCCAAACTTAATTGAACACTAACTTGAACCCTAACACCCATATACAAGTCCATTATTTTTCTTCAAATAATTAATTTAGAGGATTGAATATAATTTCATTAAGACATAATGTTTCTTGGTATAATTAGTTTGGAGGATTGAATATAATTGCATTAAGACAAAATGTTTCTTAACATAATTATTTTGGAGGATTGAATATAATTTTATTATCGAGGACATAGTAGAATTTAAAAATAAGCACTAAACTAAAAAAATGGCAAAGGTATACACATTTCACCCTTACACTTATAGAAAAAAATTTAAAGCAATGAATTATTTTAATTTTAAAGCAACAAGTGTTCAAGAGATAAATAACTTAAATTAATCATATATTTAAAATTGTTTTTTTAAATAACACTCATATACAAGTGTAAAATGTTTCTTGGCATAATTAGTTTAGAGGATTGAATATAATATCATTCTAGAGGCAAAGAAGGATTTAAAAATAAGCACTAAACATTAAAAATGGCAAAGGTATACAAATTTCACCATTAGACTTATACTAAAAAAATTAAAAGCAAGGACTTTATTTTAATTTAAAAGCAACTTGTTCAATAATAAAAATAAATTAATCATAGGTTTAAAATTATTTTAAATCAATTGTAACTTATTCTAATCATATGCTTATCACTATATGTTTTCTTATATTTATAAACAAGGATAATTTCTCTAAAATTAACTAACATTTTCATCACCATGAAGTGATGGTAAAAATAACTAACTTTTTTATTCATCAAACAACAATCTAGTAAAAAAACTAATCTATTTAACTTTTGTATGGGTAAACTTGTTTATTATAATTTTATTTTAACTGAATCTGATTTATTTATTTTTTAATTTAAATTATTTTATACTTATCACTATATGTTTTCTCATATTTATAAGCAAGGAAAATTTCTTTAAAATTAACTAACATTTTCATCACCATGAAATAATGATAAAAATAACTGAATTTTTGATATTATAAATATATAATAATATTATAATATAATTATAGTATTTTATGTATTATAATAATATTATTATATTTTTATTACGCCGAAGGCGTGTCCCTCATTGAGCTTTTGAAGCTTATTTTTGCAGTGGACAGCTGGAAACCACGGAGGCGCTCGGCAAGGTTCTTCATCCGTGCATAGCCGTTGATCAGAGTAATGAATGCCCTTGACAGCACGACAGCATAAGGTAAGTCGGTTACTCGGCGTATCCCTCATTGAGCTTTCGAAGCTCATTTTTGCAGTGGATGGCTGGAAACCACGCAGGCTCTCTGCAAGGTTCTTCATCCGTGCACAGTCGTTGATCAGAGTAATGAATGCCCTTGACAGCACGACAGCATAAGGTAATAATCTTCTGTCAAGACATATTTGTGCACAATCCTGAGGTAAGCTACATTATCTTTGGTATACCCCGAGCGCCGAACACCTTTATTGAAATCTGATGATATTAAAAAGTTTCGTCTCCCGACAGACCACAGTCTGGCCATTTCTACCAATTTTATTCTGTCCCATTTATCCCTACACCACCATGGATGCTCTATACATCTTTTTCTTTTCTGTGCTGTCTGCTTTAAGTTTTCGTGCGCTTCTCTGTTTTCTATGTAAATGTTAGAATGAAAATTGTATTACTTTAAATTTATTTTCCACCACTAATGCTTCCCGCCCCTTAACTATGAACAGATTGAAGCAGCAAGCAGCAAAATTAGACGACTTTGGGTTCTTTGAAAATTTCCTGCGACCACAGTTGGCACAAAATCTTAGGTAAGCCATTTCCTTCTAATTTTCTAGGATTTTCAAAGATAAATTGAAATATGTACAGCCCTCACCACTAAACCTACATGGCTGCATGCATATTGAACAAAAACAAAGCTTACAATGTCGGGATATGTTTCAAAATGTTTCATTAATTCAAAGATTTTCAAAGCATCTGCATATCCTACAGTCATTGCATTCCATGAGATGACATCTCTTTGAGGCATTTGCAACTGCCTTTCACATGCCCGTTCTATGCTTCCAAATTTTTCACACATGTCCCCTACAACAGTTGCAACTGCAACATCTGATAAAATTCCTCTATTATTTATGCTTTGATGGATGTCCGTACCCTGTTCCAATGCTCCTATTTGGCACAAGCAGGGAGAATGCTACCAAAAGTTGTGTAGTCTAGCTTTACACCTGCCAATTGCATTTTCTTAAAAAAATCCCATTTTGTGCATATCCTGCAATCATTGCATTCCTTGAGATAACCTCTCTTTGAGGCATTTTGTCAAATGGTTCACTTACCTTTTCTATGCTTGCACATTTTGCATTCATGATGCTTTGATGGATGTCCATACCCTGTTCCAATGCTCCCATTTTGGAGCAGCTGGGGAGAATACTGGCGATGGTAGTGGAATTTGGCTTTACACGCGCCAAATGCATTTGCTTGAAAGTTTCTAAAGCCTTTTCAACAAATCCGTTTTGTATATATATCCTGCAATCGTTGTTGTCCATGAGATAACATCTTTTTCAGATATTCTGTCAAACAGTTCATGTGCCTTGTTAATGCTTCCACTTTTTGCATCCATGTCTATTAGGCAGTTGCTGTCCATGAGATAACATATTTTTCAGATATTATGTCAAACAGTTCATGTGCCTTGTTAATGCTTCCACTTTTTGCATACATGTCTACCAGCGTAGATGCAACTACAACATTTGACAAAATTCCTCTATCCTTTATTCTTTGATGGATGGCCATACCGTGTTCTAAAGCTCCCATTCGGCATAGGCTGCGAGGATTGTGGCAAAGGTTTTAGAGTCTGACTTTACACTTGCCAATTGCAATTGCTTGAAAGTTTGTAAAGCCTTTTCAACTAATCCATTTGTGAATATCTTGCAATCAAGTGATTTCATGAGAATACATTTCTTTGAGGCATTTTGTCAAACAGTTCATGTGCTAAGATTGCAGAACCCTCTCAGCTGCAGCATGGCTTATAAACTCCACAAAACCATAGCTCTCCGACTGCCCAATCTGTTTGTTGCGGATAATCTTAACAGAAGTAACCTGCCATTGCCATTGCATAATATCATTTCCACATAAAGACAAGTTTCTACCAAAAAAAAAAAAAGAAAGAAGAATAATTAACATATATTTCCTAAGCCAGCCAACATTACCTCAACAAGGCTTTAGGGTTACACCAATTGGGTATCCCACCCAGTGAGCATCTCTTACTCGCCAGTTGATTTGAATAAACAATAACAACTAATTTTTGTTACATAATCTGATTTGGGAAACCAGAATGCTGAATTCAAGAAAGATTGGCTAACAGGATTTCAAGCTCAATCATTATGTATATAAGTTCTCCAACTTACTGCTAGACAAATCCATGCTTAGGAGTAAAAGAACATGTACTAAAAAGAGATGCTATCAATTACCTTAGGTTTGGATGCATGTGCTTATATCCAAGCAAGGATACACGAAACCAAAAAAAAACATTTGGAATATTATTCTGAAGCTAGATTGTCCTCTCCTATCATTAGTTTAGAGAGTACTCAATGTTCTCAATACCCAGAGTTCATATTCTCTTTTTGTTGGATGATGTGTCCACAAGACTGGAGCTTTTCGGTCTGAGTCCTCTGGACTCAATTTGGGTATTTCTGGGGTTATGCTCTTAGTTTAATTTCTATATTTGAACTGGTCGGTTGCGTTCCTCATATGATTTTCACTGTGAATTGACCTGGTTATAATTGGTGGCCATCAATACTTGCTTTGAATCTACAACACATATGTCCCAAAACTGACCAAAATTACAGAAAGAGCATTTCCAAGCTTGTGTAATCGAAGCTCTCCGAAGTAGAGCTAAAAAGGCCCAAAATATGGAAGGGAAAATGGAGAAGACTGAGACTGATAAGAAAATTAGTGTCCACAGGGATTCGAACGACCCATTGGACAAGCCTTTGAAGACGGTTGAAGGGTTGTATACATTGAGAGACACATATTTTCCTAAGGATCCCACTAATAAGAAAATTAGTGTCCATGGGGATTCAAACCTCACACTTGTTTTAATGTGTCTGTGACACCTTCCAAATTTGTTTTACCCAAAGTGCAGAGGTGGCAGTCATGCAGCTTCAAATTTACTTTTCAGTTTGCTTTTACTTTCCCCCTTCCATTAGCACTTGTAATTTTCGTTCGATGGATTATTTTAAACCAACTGCCCACTTGTCTAACATAAAGAACGTTCGATGGCTCATTTCTGGAGGCACTACAGTTTGTTGGGATCTTTAATGCTGAATCTCTTGTTTTGGAGTTTCTTATCTTCGTTTATATGGTAATGAAATATATATTTATTTTCTTGCAGCTTGTACAAGTGAAATTGGCTCATTTCTGGAGGCATTACAGTTTGTTGGGATCTTTAATGCTGAATCTCTTGTTTTGGAGTTTCTTATCTTCTTTTATATGGTAATGAAATATATATTTATTTTCTTGCAGCTTGTACAAGTGAAATGTTGATGGAGGAATCCTGAAATCTTATATTACTGTTGTGCATTATACAATATAATGTTTTAAGAGAGCTTAATTATATCAAAGGACCAATGAAAGTACAATGATCAACTCTATATTTCAGTTGTAATAACATATTTGAACTATTAGGGAATACAACAGTCGTATCTAAAAATGTTCAAATGAATATATGACTTAACTTCAAGCTTGATTTAGCAATAGAAATTGTGGACTTTTTGCTGCTCTTATGGGTGGTAAATTTGATATAATGTCATTAATATGGTATCTTGCATATTCCAGGTTTATTCATTTATATGCCCTTTAATGTGTTTGCATGCAATTATAGTGTAGCTGGGATGTTGGTCTCGAATAACATAGAAAGCAGTAGTCTGTTTAATGAAATTATTTTTTCACAAAAGTTGTCAGTGTTAACAGTGATCAGATGTGAACCAAGAAAGTTTGGATATAGATTGTGGAGTCATACCTATTACCCTTGTTTTCGAACTTTGAAATATCTATTCATTACAATTAAGCTCTCACAAAGAATAGACTGCCATGGAACACTTGATGGAATATAATTTAATTGAAGGGTCATATACAAGGATGAGATCATGTGTAGCTTTTCCTTTCAACTCAATCTTCTTATCAGGTTCTGATATTAACATGTATTTGTTTTGACAATTTATTCTACAAAATGTCCGTTCAATTTCTTAGCTGACTGAAACAGAGCATTGTAATTTGCTGACTGAATGGTATCTAATCTATGTGTATTTAATATATTTCTTACAGTTTGCTTGAGAACAATTTGACAAATTAATTGTAAGGTGTTATTTTCCCATGAAGTTTCCTATGTTTATTATGGAGAAGTGTATACAAAATACAAGGCAAATTCAAAACTCTTAGCAACAAGCCACTAAATATCAGTTTAAGTCACTTAAGATGATGATTAAAAATAGAGTTACCATATTATTTGTTTTGTTGGAAGTCATAATGTTGTACACAGTTGTCATTATGAGTAAATAAATATCGAAATGAAAATAGAGTTAGCATATTTAAAATAGCTTCTAAAACATGCAATTTGTTAAGCATATTTATGGCTAACTATGGCAGCCTTGTTATCTTTCAATTTGTGCATTTTTATTTGTTTAGCATATTTATCTTTCAATCAAAGCATTTTTATTTGTTTAACTGGCATACCGCTATATGCATACCACCATATGCAGTACTATAACAAGCAAGAATGCAGGTCTAGATGACAGTGTTTTCCTGTCTTGTAAAGGAGTTTTGGATAGCCCACTTTTCTCCATTATTTTAGTCAATGCCCTCATGACAACAAATGCCAATAGCCCAGCTGAAACATTCATTGTAGGAACCATTCCAGTGGTGAGATTGAGCTTCATAACTATGATGTTGAACATAATTCCTATCAGCAAGGCCACAAATAATCCTCTCAAAGTCATTTGCTCGCGCCATGAAGGCACCACCTTGCACTCGAAGCTCTCTTCTACACTTAATTCAGCAACTGCCTCATCTCTTCATCCACTTTCCCTACTCTCCACTTCTTCAGCATTCGAACTATTATTGTTCACATAGCCTCTATAATGCCGACCATCATGAATCTAATCGGAACTCATTTGAAACACAAAATGAGTTGCAAGACCTAATCCTACAAGACAATTTTACCTTTGAAAATGAATTTACATAGACGAGACAGGACCCAACAATTAGTGTTGGTTCCTATACTTGATATATTAGTTGACAATGTGTATTCATGATGTATTATGCTTACTACAATGGAATTTATTATTATTGAATTCAAAAGGTAAAACAAGTAAACATTTTCAAAATACATGGGGTGCACTGCAGCTGGAGTCCCTGAAGTGTTGCTATTTTGTATATTTTGTAGCTATTTTTTTCAAATATTTAAAATTTTCAAATCTGTCAAATTTTTGCCACGTACTCTTTGACTCCAAGCCTGTGAACTAGGCTCTTAAGTTGTTAACAATTCCTTGATGGCTCTGCTTAAGGGTTATACTTGGACTCAACCTATGACTCTTTCTGTGCAAACAATAAATATCAAATCAGTTCATGCCATAGCTATTAACAGAGATGGAAACCTGAGAAATGTATGCCGACAAAATCAAACCGTTAACCCCCTCTATCTGCCATTCATTGCCTACCATTGGAGGAGAAAGATGATTTTTTTTTTATCCTAATTGACCTTCCACACTTCTTCGGCGTACCCATTGCACACTAAGGTGCAATTGCTAGTATATAATATAAATATAACATAATATCTTTACAGTCTGTCCAAGGGTGAAAAATATAATACAATAATTGGTAATCGTAAAAAAAAATTTAAATTATCATTGCCTCGTTTGTTGCCGCTGTATAAACTAAATCGATAAAATAAAGCATTATTACAACCTACCCTGTTTTTCTGCTGCCGTATAAAACTGCACTGCACGGAATACAGACAGTTAAATTGCACGGACTTACTGCACGGAACACAGAAAGTTATATCCGTAGCATGGATGGTCATAGATGGGGCATATCCATGCCCCGGTGCATTTTCGGGGCTGGATAGCCATTGCCTATGTTGCCTTCCTAACATACAAAATATCCACCGCCCTTTCCCACTTTTCTGTACCACTTCGTTTCCCGCCGTTCAGCTAATAGATAGATTTGAAGCAGAGCTCCAATATCATACTAATAATAGTGGGAGTGTGCAGAAAATTGGTTCCCTCTTGCAGCTGTTATGGCCGTCTTTATAGGAAAGGACGATCGGTGAACAAAAAATATATCTCCGTCTTTGTATGTTGGATAGTAAGCTGGGTAGTGTCATTCCTGGCTTTCTGTTTTTCTATCCACTTGAATACATCCCATCTCCAGCTACTTATTGTGTCAAGTCACCGAAACTTTATAGACGATCAACATCAACATAAGAAGTGAAGCCAACTGGCAATTCTGTGCTGAAAACATAAAAGCAGATGTCATGCATTGGAATGCTGCCAGTACCTAATCGTATACTTGTTTACATAATATAGCCGTCTCGGCATTTCTAGGGGTACAATGCACGGTTGATTTTAGTTTTATAAGAGTATAAACCGTCCCCTCCTCCCAAAATAAGTACACAAGAATTCTATTCTGGTTGCTGCTTTACTGTTGGTACTAGCTTTGGTTCAATATCATGTATAGGGGAAAACTTTCAATTGCCGTTCATGATTTAATTGTTGTTTACTTCAAAATCACTTGACCCCTCAAATAACTGTTTACAGTTTAGTCATTACATTATTTTAATTATGTCAATAAAAATCTACAAATTACACCAATATATGTTCACTACTGAATGTGTAGTTGACCAAAAAAAATAAAACACATTGAAAACTATTGAAAACACTTTAAATTTTTGTGGGTTTTTATTTGTTGTCTAATGAACAGGTATTGGTGAAGTGGTAAAGATGTAGGGGATGGAGGTTTAAAAACACCCTTTTTGAGTACCTTTCACTTTACAGGTTCTACAAAGCGTGTTTTAAATACCCAGAAGCCAATTTTTTCTTTTTAAGGTCCCAGGTCTCTATATCTATCTCTATCTCTCTCTATATTACTTGTCTCTAGATCACCTTCTTTATCTCTATCTTCACATATCTCCCTCTCCTTCTCTATCTATGTCACATTCTCTCTCTCTCTCTCTCTCTCTCTCTCTCTCTCTCTCTCTCTATATATATATATATATCCCTCTCTCTGCCTCTTTATATACCACTTCCTATATTTTCCTTTTTCCATTTCCCGCTCTCATTGTCTTCCTCTTTCTACCTCTATTTCTCCTTCTCCCTCTTTCTATCTCTTTCCATCTCCCCCTCTATATATTTATCTCTCTCTTAGCCCCTCTATCTTTCCCAAGTTATATTTATCTCTCCTTTCTATCCCTATCTCCCCCTCTTTCTATCCCTATTTCTCCCTCTATATCTCCCTCTCTCCCTGTCACTCCCTCTTTCTATATCTCATTATATATACCCCTCTCTCTTATTCACTCCATCTCTCCTACTTTATATCTCTATCTCTTTATTTATCTCTCTCCTCTCTCTATCTCTTCCTATCCATATCTATCTACCTCTATCTCCCTATCTCTCTCCATATCCCTCTATTTATAGATCACTCCCTCTCTCCATGTCTATCTATTAACATGAGCCTATTGGTAATCGATCCTGATTATCTTCCTAATTAAGAGTTTTTGTTTTTGTCATATTTGGATCCCTACATTTTAAAGCTAACACTTCTCCATTGAGACCTTTGTTGCACAAAAAACATATCTCTCTACCTCGTCCCCTATCTCCCTATCTCTTTCCCTATCCCTCTCTATCTCTATATAGATCACACTCTATCTATATCTATCCCTCCCTCTCCATCTCTATTATTTAGCTATATCTCCCTCTCCCCCCCTCTTCTTCTCTCTCCCTCTCTCCTCCCTTTTCTCTCCCTCCTCTACCTGTCTCTCTCCCCCTTCTCCCCCCCTCTTCTTCTCTCTCCCTCTCTCCTCCCTTTTCTCTCCCTCCTCTACCTGTCTCTCTCCCCCTTCTCCCCCTCTCCCTCTTCCTCTCTATCTCTCCCTCTTAATCTTCTTATCTCTCTATCTTTATCTCTCCCTCTTCCTATCTCCTATCTTCATCTCTACCTCTATCTTCCTCTCCTCTCCATCTCTAGACATGTCTCCATCTCTCTATCCATCCATGTCTCTCCCTCTCCCTCTCCCTTTTCCTATACCTCTACATCTATATATCTCTTTGCCTATTTACCTCTATCAATATTTCTTCTTCCATCTCCCCCTCTATCTCTATCTCGTCATCTCTCTCTTTCTCTCTCTCTCTCTCTCTCTCTATCCCCTTATCCATATCCATCTCCTTCTCCATCTCCATCTTCATCTCTATCTTCCTCTCTATCTCTATCCCCTATCTCTATCTCCTCACCCCCTCTCTCTCTCTTGCTCTTTCCACCTCTATCTCTCGCTTTTTCTATCCCTATCTCCCCCTCTCTCTCTTCATCTCTCCCTATTGCAAACATAACATGAACATGTTGATAATGGAGCTTGATTATCTCCCTGATTCGGAGGTTCTACCAATTGACCTCATATACTACACAAATGTATTAAAAAATAGACCAAAATCTCACCTAGTTAACCTTCCACACTTCTTCTACCCATTGCACAACAAAATGGGATTACTAGTAATAATATTTACCAAAAACAAGTACTATTAACATTTTTCAGCTTTAAAAAGCTGTTCATTTAAAAAATTAAATAATTCCAACAACTGAATAATATTTTCTGACATCGAAAAACTTTCTCACCGTTTGTTTTTAGCTGAAAGCCCACCACGAAGAGCCCACTTTGTCATTGGCAAATGTCGATAGCACAAACGGTATTTAATACTTTTGGTCAATCTCTGTGTGAGATTATCTAGCCAAATCACATGTACGCAGATTTCTATAGATAGAGGAACACACTCATGATCAGAATACAAACATGTTGACAGGTATGTACAAATCGAACGTAGAATTCCAGTTGCTTTCCATACGTACAAAAGCTGCACCGCCCTCCGTGTTGCCTTCCTAATATACAAAATATCCACCGCCCTTCTTCCATTTTCCCTGTACTACTTTGCTCCCCTCCTCTCAGCATTTAGATTTCAAGCAGAGCTCCAATATAATTTAGGCACTTATACTTTTGTTTGGTGAATGGGATGGGAGTGTGCAGAAGATGGGTCCCTTGTGCAGCTGTTTTGCATGTCCTACACGTTTATTCCATGCTCTGCCAGTGATTACACGAAAGGACAGTCGGCGAAGTGGAAATATATCTTCGCCTTTATATGTTTGATAGTAGCCTGGTACCATTCGTAGGCTCTCTGCTTCTCTCTCCTCTTTGAATACAATTATCATAGGCTCTCTGCTTCTCTCTCCTCTTTGATAGTAGCCTGGTACCATTCATAGGCTCTCTGCTTCTCTCTCCTCTTTGAATACAATTGTCATAGTCACTAATATTTTATAGAGAATTGACACAGCGTTACATCAATATAAGAAGTAAAGCCAACTGGCAATTCTCTCCTGCAAACATACAAATCAGATGTCATGTATTGGAATGCTGCCAGCTTTTCAAATATCTATATTGGCTTTATGTGAATAAATGTTGTCTATATATAGATAACAAAAACTAATAAAATAGAAATCTACAACTATCAAATAATTAATAACTATTCATAAAAATTAATTTTAATGTACATTATTTTACATTCTCTTTCATCATGACTATTGGGAAAAAATGATTATAAGCCTTCTATTTCTTCTCCACAATGAACATTTGGAAGAAACCAAGCAAAGCTCAAAGCCTCTAATAGGCTCCATGTCTATGTAAAAGCACAAAATCTTGATGATATCATTACATGTGATCTATCTACAATGCAATAAGGAATAATACTTACTTATAGTATGTCTTAGTAAACAATATGCCATAAAGATTCAAACTAGATAATTTTATCCAAAAACTCCAAAATTTGTGCTACAACACTAACTAAAAATGTGAACCCATCCTAGTCCACAAGGCTCTCAAACTCAATAAAGACACATACAAACACCAAAATGGAGCTACTCATCTAGTAGAAAAAAGTGTTTGTCCAACTATGATGACTCGAGTCCTCTCATTGGACATCTCCCAAAAATGGTGAATTAGTCACTCTCCAATCAAGGATAATCAATCTATAATTAACCATCATTGAGTCACTCATCGTGTGTGCTCACTCCAATCAAAGATGATCAAACTATATATGAACATCTTGAATCACTCTCATCAATAGTACTCACTCCATATCATGACCATGCATAGTGATCTCATCTCTATGTGTAGTGTCCAACACTTTGCACCTCGCAATCTTAAAATCTTAATAAAAGTGGTTATCTATAATCTTGAGACCCATCTCATGGCCCATCCTAAATTTTACAATATTTAGGTCCAAACAATTTGTCCATATTTTATCACAAACAACTTAGGAAAAATCTAAAATAAACCAACAATGTCATAGATTCAAAAAAAATATTAAACATCTAAAACATGCATCACTCATATGTATGAAGTCACCACTCAAATATGTCACAAACATACCAATAAATGTCACCTCTAAAATGGAAGCATACTACAACATTAATTACAAAATGGATAGAAGCAATCCTCTAGGTCAAAGTCATCAACATCATGAAAAAAAATCATAAAAATCATTAAAGACATCTCAAACATAAAAGAAATTAATAACAATCTAAAGAAGTGCATAATTGATCTTTCATCACCACTAATATTATAATCGCAAACAACATTGTCATCACCAATAGGAGTTTCTACAACACTCAACATGGTCTTATTTGGAGCATCTAACTCAATATTTGTTGAAAGTGTCACATAATAATAGTATCCTTCAAAAGAACCATTTGATGTCTCCCCTAGGATTAGTTCAAATAAAGGATTTGCAACACATACCACATGTTTGTGCACTTTCTTCTAAAAATAATGAGAAGAATCATGAGTGTGTTGACCACATGAAGAACAGAGGTGTAAATAGAAATAAGAAATTGGTGTATGACCATGACGATCACAATAGGAACACAATTTTGATTGAACCAATTTGAAATATGAAGAGGAAGATTCAACTTGACATGTACTCATAAACCTTCCAAATACAAATTTGATGGGTTTTGAATACTATAGTGCACAAGATCTAATAAAACCCTTATAACTTAGACCAGTTATTTTCCCTCATTTATTTTCTATGACTCTCAAGCTCTCACAATGGGTTTTTCACTTGCTTTTTGTATGGAAGTGTTGTAAGAAAGAACATCATGCTCAACATCTTTCTTTTATGCTAGGGAATTGGTAGTTTGATTTTATTTAACCTATCTATCTCCTATCATAAAAAGATATATTGAGCACAAAGCTACATATAGTTAGGTTTAAATTTCCTCCAACACTTTTCTATTTAATTATCTTCTTTTGAGTTGTCAATTTGAATGCGTAAAAGGTAAATTTCATCTTCATAAAAAGTAGATCTGTGATGCAAACTCAAGAAATAATGCCAAAAAATTAGATACCCTTGGATGTATCTTAACCTTTGATCAGAATCAAACAAAACAAAATTTACTCCTTATAGCTCTTATACATGTCATCTTATCACTTCTTACAAACAATTATTTCTCCCTATCACACACAAAAAATACCTTATAATTGAAAATCAACATCTTATATATATCTCCTAATAAATCAAAGCCCTTATATATCACACTAATGCAAAATTATTTCCTTATCATGACATTTAAAAATACTTTACAAATTTTCAACCCCAAACATAATGTTTTGATTAAACTAACATATGAGAATAAACATCACTCCATTTAGAAATGTTTGCAACATACATAACATAATATCAAGTAATGATGATACTTAAGACTTACATTACCAGGCTCTTTCTTGAATTTCTACTCAACCTCTCAACACCACAATTTGCATCTATCAACTCTTCAAGTAGTCAATCAAATGAATTTGTGTATTGGTGATATCTACAACAATCACCAAATTTCCATTTTCTTTCCTAAGCTCATGTAAGTGGGATGGGCCTAGACCATATGACATCATAAAGTGGAGGAAAGTGGATTGAATTAGTAGATACAATGATAGCAATAGATAGATGTGGTACTTGAAAAATAAAAACTATCTAGATCTTTTGTTGTTTTCTTTGCAATTTCTTTTACAATTTTCTTAATATTTTGTAGGAACTAGATTTAAGACTTGAGAAGATTGAGTGAATTATTTTTCTTAGCATAAAATATAAGACTTCCCCATGTTAAAGTGAGTCCCAAGAAGCTATACCACCATGCCCAACCATAAAAATACACATAAAATACACTATAGAAACACCAATCCAATGCTCAACAAATGACTACCAAAACACTATGGACAAACAAATCCTTTAAAGGCCACACAAACCATCTATATCCAAAAAAGGATTGGATATATACAGACTTAATCAAGCCCCGACCCTTTATTCACTATTAAATCCTTTAGATCATCTCAATCATGAACATCCTTGCTCTTAATAACACTATTATAATGCTATTATCAATTGTAGCTTTGTTGACTAGGAGATCAACTACAAAGTTATGTTATCTAAAACAATGAAAAAATAACCTCTTTCAACTTATCTAATTTTTTTTTGCTTCATCAAGATATAAACTCATCCTCAATAGGAACTCCAACTTCTCTTAAGAGTAGCAATAACAACTTGTAGTTATATTCCACCTCTAATTCCTTGAAACCTTCCTTATATGGCAAGATAAGACCTTCCATAAGTGGGTCGGGGCCCCTGACGCGATTGACCAAAGCATCCTATTGCAGGAAAGAGGTCGCGAGGTCCAATCTCACCCCCATCCCCATGGTACCAAAGGGCGTGTTGTGCTAGCATCACCAATCATTTGAAATTTTTTTACCAAGCACACTGCAATCTATAGGGGGGGTATCCGATTCCTCCAATTTAAAAAGAAAAAAAAAAAACTATCCATAAGCACCTCTCATTCTACTTCGTTATCAAATTTTACTATGGAAGCTTAGAACTATCAACAAAAGATCTACCAAATCATCCCCTATTAATTAATTTGCATCTACAATAACTAGGTTTCTCCTAGAGACACCATCAAATTCAATTTTACACTTCTTTGAAACCATTCAAATTTTATCTATTAATTCCTTTCCACTATCTCCTAACCCTTACATTGAGATATTATAATAACCTACAATGAACATAATTATTTCCTAACCATTAAATGAAAGTAAATAAAGATATTATAATAACCTGCAATGAACATAATTATTAAAGATATTATAATAACCTGCAATGAACATAATTATTTCCTAACCATTAAATGAAAGTAAATAAAGATATTATAATAACCTACAATAAACATAATAAGACATAAATTTATAAATTATATTAAATGTAAATAGAAATATTATAATAACCTACAATAAACATAATAAGACATGTTTATAAAGTATATCCCCCCTGCCTCAGCTCCATTCATTCTTCTTGAAGAGGAAAGGCGTGCATAAACTAAAGTAAATGATTCCTACAACATGTCATTTTCGTTCCATGGACAAAACAGTAGTCAGTGGTCAGGCTCGTTTAATGTGATAAAGAGATTTTCCATTGAATATAAGCTAAGTCTTCAAAGAAATAGAAAGAATCAGAGCCAATAAGATAAAATTTACTGTGATAAGAGTTTGCCTTGAACGATCATCACTGCAGAATGGTCTCGGCGGAGTTGGTAAATGGTCTAAATGTGTCTTTTTTGGATTAAATTGCGTGTGGTTTGTTTGTATCAATATTTTCGATCACATCTCATGATTCGTCATTGTTCATTTCTTTTACACAATTTTTTTTTTTTAATTTTGATGATGCATCATGGAATGTGATCCAAAACATTGATGCAAACAAATCACACACTCTTAATCCAGAAAAAACACTTTCATCGATATAAACTGAAAATCTTTTGTCTTTAATTCATAATCTGTCCTCAAATTTTTTTACCAAGATGACTACAATTACTGGCCTTAACCAGGGAAGTTCATGAACCATCTTGTCCATTTCTACATCTGGAATTGGCACCCATCTTCTCCATTGTAATGGGTTGTCAACCACCGAAGTTGAACATGGTCTACTGCAACGTAACTATCCAAACTAATTGAAAAAGAAGAAACTGTTAAAATGTCAGCCGACGCTTTGTACCGACTGATTTCAGCCAGGAACACTGTACGGCACATTGGAATTGCTGGAGCCAATGATACGTGGCTTGAAACTGACAATCATGAAATTAGATCGTTCGAGCTGGAATTGACTGTTCTTTGAAAACAAAATTGAAAAGCAATTTATGACGTCAAGTTGGAATCTTATAGTATAAAAAGGAAAACACCAAATAATTGTGCTACTGTGGAAATCGCTGGCATGCGCATGGGAATCTGGTATAAAAAGGGATGGATAGCACTTTTCCACTTGTTTTGCAACTTTTAGCGTTTACTTCTAATAAGTATGCTTTTGACTCCTTTACCGGATGGATAGCACTTTTCCACTTGTTTTGCAACTTTTAGCGTTTACTTCTAATAAGTATGCTTTTGACTCTTTTACCTTTTTGGAACACGGATCACTTCATAAACGTCTGATTTTGCTTATACGAAAATTTGTTATGTTAGAAGGATTTTATTCTAAGCATTTTAGTCGTTTAAGACATAAGTGCACACATTAGTATTATGTGCATTCTTTTGGTCTATATAGTTATTCATTAAATCATAATGAAATATGTTTTTATACTATCAAATAAATCATGTGATCTTTATTTTTTAAATATATTATACACTTATTTCTTTTAGCAATTTAGTGTATTGTTGTACATATAACCTTCATTATTATTTTTTTATACACAACACTTTTAAGATTACACATTTCAATTCTCCAACTATTTTTATGTTAAAACATAGAAAACTAGATGTTTGATTAAGATAAACTCCTAAATGTACTCTAGACACCCGATTTTCTCCTTTCCAAATCTGATAAGTCCTACAACATCATATTTAGGTTATGTAATAATAGAGACAAGAGAATTCACGCACATGTTGTTTCTAACAAGAAGTTTATAAAGGACATAACAAATTGAGTATGGGCATTGACTGTGTGGATATAACACATTGATGCATTTAATGGAGAAGAACATGATGTACATGACATAAGCATGTTTTTTTGGATAGGATAACATATGAGTGCATGTCAACAACACCAATTGTTGTGAAAAATATAAGCTTCCAAAATATAAATTTTTGATAGTCAAGGACCTCCTCCAATTAGCTTTCAACTATGTTTAATTATTGCAACTATCAAATCATAAATACTTTCTTCAACCTTAACTCATTTATTTTCCTAATTCTAATGCAACCTCCACTCTAACATTTGATTTACTTGTATAATCTAAAACTAATTAGAGTAACTATTTTTCATAAAATTAGATTTAACAAGTAGATACATTTGCAATAGTTAAATCCAAATAATATTTAGTTAGTTCTTATTTTTATATATAGGTACTTAAGTTATATATCATTTTTTTCTTTGCATTTAAAATTTTGTAATTCATGAATGAAAAAGAGTCTTTTCAATGATATTTTTATTTAAGTTATGAAAGTTTGTGAACTTGATGTGAAGTGTTCAATTTCCTTAAGAGATAGGATGATGTCTTTCAATTGTGACCTTTCAAATTTAATGAATATGAAAGAGTAAGTATTTAATTAAATTGCATTATTAATATTGTAAGAGAATCACATCTATATGAGTATCTTAAGTAAATTAATTAAATTGCAATCAATAAATATCTAAACTAGAAAAAAGACTCTAGATTGATCACATTATTGAAATAAATACGTGAAATTTAAATAAGTTAATTAATGACACAAAGTTCTAGATCAAATAACAATTTAATTGGGACATATTATCAATTAATTTTCTAATGTATTAGAAAATTGGAACCTATTGAACAGGCACCTCTATAGATTTGAACCTTGCTTGTGGGTACAAACTTAGCCAAATATGATGCTATAAACTTGTTTTCCTTGATGTATAGAACTTGCCTATGAAAATTTGTGTTGTTGATACAGACCATTTAAGAGCTTGCTAGGTTAGGATTGTTCATCTTTAGTCAAACTTAGAATTTTATAGCTCGTCAAGATTTTAGTACAATGATTCAAATCAATCTAGACAATTGTGCAATATGCCTAAAGTGTTATTTCATTTTAATACAAATGTTGACATCATTTTTGAATTCCCAATGCTAGGTTGCAATTCCATGTAATGTTTCTCCCTTAGAGATTTCCTCGATGATAATGATAAATTAGGGTGTTTCCTTTTATACAAAACCCTAACATGCAATTTAAATATTTTGTGATTTAGTTAGCTAACAATGGCTAATTGGGGGTTTTGGTGATGATCCAAATTTGAAATTTGAAATTTATAATTTTGAAAGATTATTTTTGCACCTATAGATTTGACCCAAGCAAATGAGCAGATAATCTAAAGATAAAAATTGATCTTTGGAGATATGTGGAGGTGGAACCACATTAGGATTGGGTTATTTACAAACTTCCATGCAAGAACATGATGCCTTTTTACATGGAAGTCATTATATCAGAGACAAATAATTCAAAGCAAGCCTAAAATAAAGGGAAAAAAATATATTTTCACCCATGTTAATTCCCATTTTGTTATGTGCCCACCTTAATGGGGGCATTTAAATTACTACACATCGACAAGTTTCACACTCTTGTACTAGGCTTGAGTCATACCTATCCTTGTCCATCTCTATTTACTCACATTTACTCTTGTTTTGACACATTTAGTTTTCATTTATTGCATCACATTCATCTCTAACACATTCACCCCTTCCCACAATACACATAAATAAACTTCCATGCAAGAACATGATATCATTTTACATGCAAGTCATTACATTAGAGACAAATAAATCAAATTGAACCTAAAATCGAAAGAAAAACAATATAATTTTCACCATTGCAAACACATACTAAAATTAGCATACACGTACTAATTCTCATTTAATTGTGTACCCCACCTTTGTGAAAATCTTTAATATCACTATACATTGCACTCTTGTACTAAGCTTGACTCACGCCTAATTCCATCCACCTTTATTTACTCCATTTACCCCACATTTGTGAAAATCTTTAATATTGTTATACATCAAATTCACACACTTGTAGTAAGCATGATCCACACCTGGGGTCATCCATCTCTACTTACTCTGTTTACTCTTATTTACACATTTAGTTTTCATTTATTTCTATGACATTGACCCTTATCTTAACACATTCACTCCTTCCCCACAACATCCATAAATAACCCTCAAATTAAAAAAAATCAAAATCTTTATTTCTATCGCATTGACCCTTATCTTAACACATTCACTCCTCGCCCACAATGCCCATAAATAAACCTCAAATTAAAAAAAATCAAAATCCAAAATTTAAATTAGTAATGAGTTGATTACATAAAAAAGGATATTGACGTGACTGCACATGAATACAATGAACCCACCAACATAAGGGCACTGTCTATGCAGGAGATAATTTGCACCGCATGGCATGGATGCCCATCCGCTGCCATCCATCTGACACCGCTGCCGTATCTGCCAGTCCTCGTCCTCGTCGGTCCTCTTTCTAACGTACCCTGACATCTGTTGTGCAGTACGGTGTCTCCCGTCAGATCAGTCCTTTACGTTTTTTTTAATTTTCTTTAACTTTCATTTATAACATTAATTTTTATATATTTAATTTTAACATTAATTTTTATATATTTAACTTGATAGATTAATAATTAAAGATTTAGCTAATGTTAATTTTTTATATATATATTTTTTTTTAATAATTGTTTTTTAATAATATTTTAGATTTTATTTTGTATTTAAGAAATAAAGAAAAATTAATATAAAATGTAAAAATATTTTAATTATTTTATTTATTATATATAATACATAAATTTTAATCTTTTAGATTATTTTATTTTATTTAAAGAATATTTTTATTTATTTAAAAGTTATTTTATTTTTGTTATTTTATATTTCTTTAAAGAACTATTTTCACTTATTTTATTTATTTTTTTAGTTTTAGTTTTAGTTTTTAGCTCAATGTTAAAACTAAGATATAATATAAATTATTTTTAATATTTTATGCAATGTAAATTAAATTTTTAAAATGTTGTTATTATTATTATATTTATTATATATTATAGTTTAGATATTCATTCAATTTAAATTCTCCTATTATATAAATATATATTATTTATTATTGAATTATATTAAATAAATAGCATATATCTTATATATAAAATAAAATATGATATGTTATAGTAAATAATATTTATATAATATAAATAAATAAATAAATAAACTTTTATAACTAAGATTTTATAGTTTTAAAAAAAAATTATAAGGTATATAACCCTAATCCTAATTTTATCTCTAACCCTAACCCTATTCTCATCCCTAATTGTAACCCTAAACTTATTCACAACTTCAACCCTAATCCTAATCCTAATCCTAACCCTAACCCTAACCCTAACCCTATCCCTATCCCTATCCCTAATTTTAACTCCAACCCTAATCTTTATCCTTACCCTCACCCTATTTCTAAGCCTAACCCATTTTATACATGCTAACTCCAACCCTAATGCTATTGCTAATCTTAAACATAATCCTAAATTGAACCCTAACCATATCGCTCATCCTAAACACATTTTTAGAATATTCTTTAAATTGTATTTCTTCGTATTATAATGTTTAGAATGTGTGAAAATATAACAATTTGTTTGATGTGATATTGTACAACACCTCACAACTTAAATATATAAATAGATGATACGAAGAAAAAAATGAGGGGTTTGGACAAGACTGGGGTTGGAATAAGAAAAAAAAAAACAATGACAGGGTTTGGACAAGACTAGGGTTAGAATAAGCCTAGAGAGAGGATGACAAGAAAATTAGTGTAAGAGTATTTTTTAATTCAATTAGTATAATAGTGATGAGGAAGAGAAAGGAAATAAATGTTTTCATCGTGAAAAAAAAAAATTTAAACTACACACTCAAATTTTTTACCCTATTCTCATCCCTAATTGTAACCCTAAACTTATTCACAACTTCAACCCTAATCCTAATCCTAATCCTAACCCTAACCCTAACCCTATCCCTATCCCTATCCCTAATTTTAACTCCAACCCTAATCTTTATCCTTACCCTCACCCTATTTCTAAGCCTAACCCATTTTATACATGCTAACTCCAACCCTAATGCTATTGCTAATCTTAAACATAATCCTAAATTGAACCCTAACCATATCATCCTAAACACATTTTTAGAATATTCTTTAAATTGTATTTCTTCGTATTATAATGTTTAGAATGTGTGAAAATATAACAATTTGTTTGATGTGATATTGTACAACACCTCACAACTTAAATATATAAATAGATGATACGAAGAAAAAAATGAGGGGTTTGGACAAGACTGGGGTTGGAATAAGAAAAAAAAAAACAATGACAGGGTTTGGACAAGACTAGGGTTAGAATAAGCCTAGAGAGAGGATGACAAGAAAATTAGTGTAAGAGTATTTTTTAATTCAATTAGTATAATAGTGATGAGGAAGAGAAAGGAAATAAATGTTTTCATCGTGAAAAAAAAAATTTAAACTACACACTCAAATTTTTACCCTATTCTCATCCCTAATTGTAACCCTAAACTTATTCACAACTTCAACCCTAATCCTAATCCTAATCCTAATCCTAACCCTAACCCTAACCCTATCCCTATCCCTATCCCTAATTTTAACTCCAACCCTAATCTTTATCCTTACCCTCACCCTATTTCTAAGCCTAACCCATTTTATACATGCTAACTCCAACCCTAATGCTATTGCTAATCTTAAACATAATCCTAAATTGAACCCTAACCATATCGCTCATCCTAAACACATTTTTAGAATATTCTTTAAATTGTATTTCTTCGTATTATAATGTTTAGAATGTGTGAAAATATAACAATTTGTTTGATGTGATATTGTACAACACCTCACAACTTAAATATATAAATAGATGATACGAAGAAAAAAATGAGGGGTTTGGACAAGACTGGGGTTGGAATAAGAAAAAAAAAACAATGACAGGGTTTGGACAAGACTAGGGTTAGAATAAGCCTAGAGAGGATGACAAGAAAATTAGTGTAAGAGTATTTTTTAATTCAATTAGTATAATAGTGATGAGGAAGAGAAAGGAAATAAATGTTTTCATCGTGAAAAAAAAAATTTAAACTACACACTCAAAATTTTTACCCTATTCTCATCCCTAATTGTAACCCTAAACTTATTCACAACTTCAACACTAATCCTAATCCTAATCCTAACCCTAACCCTAACCCTATCCCTATCCCTATCCCTAATTTTAACTCCAACCCTAATCTTTATCCTTACCCTCACCCTATTTCTAAGCCTAACCCATTTTATACATGCTAACTCCAACCCTAATGCTATTGCTAATCTTAAACATAATCCTAAATTGAACCCTAACCATATCGCTCATCCTAAACACATTTTTAGAATATTCTTTAAATTGTATTTCTTCGTATTATAATGTTTAGAATGTGTGAAAATATAACAATTTGTTTGATGTGATATTGTACAACACCTCACAACTTAAATATATAAATAGATGATACGAAGAAAAAAATGAGGGGTTTGGACAAGACTGGGGTTGGAATAAGAAAAAAAAAAACAATGACAGGGTTTGGACAAGACTAGGGTTAGAATAAGCCTAGAGAGAGGATGACAAGAAAATTAGTGTAAGAGTATTTTTTAATTCAATTAGTATAATAGTGATGAGGAAGAGAAAGGAAATAAATGTTTTCATCGTGAAAAAAAAAATTTAAACTACACACTCAAATTTTTTACCCTATTCTCATCCCTAATTGTAACCCTAAACTTATTCACAACTTCAACCCTAATCCTAATCCTAATCCTAACCCTAACCCTACCCTATCCCTATCCCTATCCCTAATTTTAACTCCAACCCTAATCTTTATCCTTACCCTCACCCTATTTCTAAGCCTAACCCATTTTATACATGCTAACTCCAACCCTAATGCTATTGCTAATCTTAAACATAATCCTAAATTGAACCCTAACCATATCGCTCATCCTAAACACATTTTTAGAATATTCTTTAAATTGTATTTCTTCGTATTATAATGTTTAGAATGTGTGAAAATATAACAATTTGTTTGATGTGATATTGTACAACACCTCACAACTTAAATATATAAATAGATGATACGAAGAAAAAAATGAGGGGTTTGGACAAGACTGGGGTTGGAATAAGAAAAAAAAAAACAATGACAGGGTTTGGACAAGACTAGGGTTAGAATAAGCCTAGAGAGAGGATGACAAGAAAATTAGTGTAAGAGTATTTTTTAATTCAATTAGTATAATAGTGATGAGGAAGAGAAAGGAAATAAATGTTTTCATCGTGAAAAAAAAAATTTAAACTACACACTCAAATTTTTTACCCTATTCTCATCCCTAATTGTAACCCTAAACTTATTCACAACTTCAACCCTAATCCTAATCCTAATCCTAACCCTAACCCTAACCCTATCCCTATCCCTATCCCTAATTTTAACTCCAACCCTAATCTTTATCCTTACCCTCACCCTATTTCTAAGCCTAACCCATTTTATACATGCTAACTCCAACCCTAATGCTATTGCTAATCTTAAACATAATCCTAAATTGAACCCTAACCATATCGCTCATCCTAAACACATTTTTAGAATATTCTTTAAATTGTATTTCTTCGTATTATAATGTTTAGAATGTGTGAAAATATAACAATTTGTTTGATGTGATATTGTACAACACCTCACAACTTAAATATATAAATAGATGATACGAAGAAAAAAATGAGGGGTTTGGACAAGACTGGGGTTGGAATAAGAAAAAAAAAAACAATGACAGGGTTTGGACAAGACTAGGGTTAGAATAAGCCTAGAGAGAGGATGACAAGAAAATTAGTGTAAGAGTATTTTTTAATTCAATTAGTATAATAGTGATGAGGAAGAGAAAGGAAATAAATGTTTTCATCGTGAAAAAAAAAAATTTAAACTACACACTCAAATTTTGTTTATGTTTTAATTTTTTTAAATGTTACAATTTTGAGCTATTCTTTATTTTATTTTTAATTATTTAAAATAATGATAGTTCATAACTATTGTTATATTAAATGCTTTAATAAATATCTCAAAAATAAAATTGAAATTACATGAAAAGATAGATTAGAATTTTTTATGGACATTTTTAATTTATGTAGTTTAATTGTTTGAGTACAATTGATAAGAATGATGTATGTTTATTGATGGAAAGACCAATGCCACAAATTGTAAACTCTAAATAAATATGATTTATTATTAAAAATATTTTTTAAAACTATATTTATTTTCCCATTTCTTTATAATCTACTAAGAAAGTGTAAAAATATAAAAATATAAGAGTTGACTCTGTCATTGTATAAGGCCTCTCAACTTGAATATATAAATAGATAATGAGAGTAAGGGTAACCAAATGATCATTGTTGTAGTTTATGTCGATGATATTATATTTGGTGGTAGTAGTGATGTAATGTGCAAAATATTTGCCACAAACATGCAAGATGAGTTTGAAATTTCCATGTTAGGAGAACTCAAATTTTTTCTTGGTTTGCAAATTACACAATCTGATAAGTATTTTTATAGCACAAATCAAGTATGCAAAAGAAATGCTTAAATTTTTTGGCATGGAGGATTGTAAACCAGCTAGTACTCCTCTGATTATTGGTGAGTAAATCAGATGAGTCACCTGATGCAAATTAGACTTTGTATAGATCAATGATTGGAAGTCTATTATATATAACTACATCAAGACTTGATATAATGCAAGCAATTTGTATGGTAGCTCAGTTTCAAGTAGAACCAAAAGAATCACACATCAATGCAGTAAAGATAATCTTTAGATACATCAAAAGTACTGTTGACTATGGTAGATTGAAATACTAACATATATATTAGCCACAAGCCACAAGAGAGATCAACACATAACACAATATGTACATGGAAAACCCAAGATGGGAAAAACCACAATGAGAAATGTTGCTAGGATCTACTATCCTAGTCCAGCCTCACAAACTTCAAAGTTCAGTTACAATGTTTAGGGCTACAACCCAAGGATGCTACTACACCCTATTCTGAGCTACAACTCAGTGCAAAATGGAGGCTATAACCTCGTGCAAATTTTTGCAATATACTATGCATAAAACGGTTCTACAAAACCTAAGATGCATCAATACAACACATATGCTCTTTCTCTCTCTCTCTCTCTATGTTCTCCCTTACTCCACTATAACAAGCTACATGAATTTTCAAATTTTGTTTTCATTTACAGTTCACCTTCGTCTGCAAAAACACTCTCTTCATTTTCCATTATATCTAAATAATTTCCCTGATTCAATTCATATACATTGGAATCATTGTTAGGGTTTTTCACCTACTTCCATAATTTTCAGAGCATCAAACCCAACACATACTGTCCAACTCGTCAGAAATCACCATACCTATGCATCAAGTCACACAAAATTTTATTCTATAACAGAGAATTTGCTAAGAATAACATTCTATTAGACCCTAGAATCTAATGTGCATTTAATGCATTCTTGCGATCATTCAATATGATTCAATCTTTAAATCCTTTACAAACTATGCCGCTTCTTAACAAATCAAATTTTCATTCACATTGTTGCTGAGATAGTTGGAAAAATTAATTCTTTCTCCTATGTTGGTTTTCATACCAATCCCTCATTTACACTTGTCATAGCCATCTCAGATCTCTACATTTTAACTCTAGTCATCTCATTTGTTTAGCAACACATCTCTCCCCCTTTGAAATCAATGGAAAAGGGTACACTCCACCTAAAGAGGCTTCAATTTTGAACACTACAACCATCAAGTCATTAGAATTGCTCCAATTTTTAATACCGCAATTTTCATGACTTGATCACATTAATCTTGACCAGGGTTGAATAACTGATCAATGAAGCTCCCCTTGGATACATGCACTATCACTAGAGATTAGTGATATGAAGTGGGAGAAACTACTCCCATCTTCTGCCTCAGGTATTCAAACTGCTCTTTCGGAAGGGGTTTTGTAAATATATCATCCACAGTTTGTTCCTTGGTGGGAATATACTCCATGCTGACTTCTTTATCTGCAACTTTTTCTCTAATGAAGTGATACTTGATTGATATATGCTTTGTTTTGGAGTGTATCACTGGATTATTTAAGATATTAATGGCACTTGAATTGTCACAAAGAATTGAAATGCACTCATTATACTCTACCTTGATGTCCTTTAAAGTTTGCTTCATCCATAAGACTTGAGTGCAACATGCAGCTGCTGCAACATATTCTACTTCTATAGTAGAAAGAGTAATAGACTCTTGCCTTTTGCTCATCTAGGAAACTAATTTGTTCCCTAGGAAGAATGTACCTCCATTGGTGCTCTTTCTATCATCCACACTACCTATCCAAACTGCATCTATATATGTTGTTAAAGTGGAATATTTGCATTTGGAATACCATAAACCATAGTCAACAGTACTTTTGATGTATCTAAAGATTCTCTTTACTGCATTGATGTGTGATTCTTTTGGTTCTACTTGAAACTGAGCTACCATACAAATTGCTTGCATTATATCAAGTCTTGATGTAGTTATATATAATAGACTTCCAATCATTGATCTATACAAAGTCTAATTTGCATCAGGTGACTCATATGATTTACTCACCAATAATCAGAGGAGTACTAGCTGGTTTACAATCCTCCATGCCAAAAAATTTAAGCATTTCTTTTGCATACTTGATTTGTGCTATAAAAATGCTTATCAGATTGTGTAATTTGCAAACCAAGAAAAAATTTGAGTTCTCCTAACATGGAAATTTCAAACTCATCTTGCATGTTTGTGGCAAATATTTTGCACATTACATCACTACTACCACCAAATATAATATCATCGACATAAACTACAACAATGATCATTTGGTTACCCTTAGACTTGAGATATAGATTTCTATTAGCATAACCTTTCTTGGATCCTTGTTGTTGTATATATTGATCTAATCTTGAATACAAAGCCCTTGGTGCTTTCTTCAAACCATACAATTCTTTCCTCAATTTGTAGAAATAATCATCATCCTTGATAGCTGAAAACCTTCTGGCTGTTCAATATATACTTCCTCTTCAAGGTTTCCATTTAAAAATGAAAATTTGACATCCATTTGATATACCTTAAAACCTTTATACATATAAAATGCAAGAAACATTTTAATAGCTTCTAATCATGCAACTAGAGCAAATGTTTCTTCAAAATCAATTCCTTGTACTTGTGCATATCCTTTGCACACTAATCTTGATTTGTTTCTAGCCACAACTCCATCTTCATTTAACTTGTTTCTAAATACCCATTTTGTGCCAATTATATTCTTTTTTGATGGTTTAGGGACCAATTCCCAAGTTTTGTTCTTTTCAATCTTATTGAGTCTCTCTTCCATTTCTCTTAACCAACTTTCATCCTTACTATCTTCATCAAAACTTGTTGGTTCAATCTAAGACAAGAGAGTAGAGTTTACTTGTTCCTTGTCCTTTGCAAGTCTCCTTCTAGTCCACACTCCTACATGCTTGTCACCAATTATCTGGTCAGCAATAAGTTGCTAGATAGCTTTTCCTCCCAGTTTGTTGATCTGCAACATCCTAATCTTCTCAAAAGTTTCAATCTTTTTAATATTAATTAATTTATGTTATATGTTAATGAAAAAATATTTGTCATTCACTCAAAATTATAAGTTATTGGGGTTCTTCTTTGTAGAATTATTGGTTTCTTGAGAAGAGGATGGGGTTAAAAAATAAAAATATTTGTCATTCACTCAAAATTATAAGTTATTGGTGTTCTTCTTTGTAGAATTATTGGTTTCTTGAGAAGAGGATGGGGTTAAAAAATAGAGGCATCAAGGTCAAAAAGATGACCTTAAGGTGATCTATCACCTATGGATAATCATACAAGGTGGTACAAAGTGTTATAAATGTTGGATATTTGTGAAGAGATTTTTATTGTGAAGCTTTGGGAAAATATTCTTAATAAATACTATCTTGATATTAGAGTCGAGAAGAAGGTATGAGATCTATGAAAGAAGGCATTAATAATAGAAGATAAAATCCCTCACATTCTCATTTATACCTTGATTACAATGTATAACATTGATGAAATTGACCTACAATCCTATGTTGGATTGAATGTGCTTCATGAAAAGATAAGTGAGATCTAGAGGAAAAATAGGTAGAAAACTTAGAGTAGAACCATTTTAAGGTTTATTCCTTAATGAATAGAGAAAAATCTTAGCTATGAATTTATCATCAAGGTAATAATCAACACACATTGATCTATAAGGGATTCAATGTGTATATTAGGATTGATTATCCAATTATACATGTATGCAATGTTTAGCATGATGAACTATGGTTCTTGTGGATGATTTATTATAGCCAAATATATTATGTTGTGGAGGAGGTTTAAGGTTCCATCCCCCAAGGTAGAAGATGATGGGAGAATAGATAGTTAGCACTAGATTATTGGGATTTCTTGAATTAGATGGTAAATGATAGAGTAAGAGGCATAGGTTGGGACATTGAGGGTAAGAGATATTATTTTTTTCATTTTATGATAAGAGTGTGGCAAGGGTAGTGAGGTTAAGGGTAGGATAGGAGAGGGAGTGAAAATAGTGGTAAGAGAGGATCAAGCAAGATAAGTGAAGGGTAAGGGTTAAGAGGGTGGCACATATGGGTAGGATGTAAAGCACTTGCTTAAGGGGACATGATCATAGTTAGGGGAGAGAGAGAGAGAGAGAGAGAGAGTAGAAATATCAGTTGGATGAGGAGTAGATAAGAAAATTTAGGTGAAGGAATATCTATTGGTGGAAAAAAGAAAAGAGGTTGGATAGAAGAGAGGGATGAAGGTAAGGGACATGAGTGTGAATAATATATCATATACCTTGTAACATCTCTAACCCCTAAATATGGGTAATGATGATATTTGTTAAGAAGTGTGCAAGTGAAGAGATTTAGGATTAGGTGGCATCATCAAGTAGGCTATGTTGGAGGAGAGACAAGAGGTGGTCAATTTGGTGAATGACAAACATAGAATCATCTAGTAGGGGTTCATTATCAAAGTGGTTATCTTTGTGAGACATGTAGAATGGGACATCATGTGGGTTGGATGGCAATTAAGGAAGGGTAATGAAATAAGGAAGAGGAAGGAAAATACATGAATAGGTTTAGTTGAGGGTTCCTAGAAGAGATACACTTGTATGAGGAAGGGATGGTCAAAGAAGGAAGGGTGAGAATTTCTATCAAATAACAACAAAAATAATTCATCGTTATATACTATACGAAATTTGAGTAAAAAACTTATAGTTTTAATTTTTCAATGAAAATAATAGACAAAGACAATAGTGTAGTAAATGTTCAATAACCTAATATTGATAAGGTCTATAAGTTGCACATATTTTTATGATTAATCAAAAATAATTTTTTGTTGAATGATTATAAAATTAAAAAATCAAAGTAGAATTATCTAATTTCCGAACATTATTATTTCTCTATGAATACATGGATAATACTTAGGAGAAATTAATTTATTAGGCCTTTTTCCCTCTCAAATCTAATCTTTTAGTAGTTTTCTTTCTGAATGACTTGGACTAATGGAATATGAAAAGTAACGCAGGTTATAATTTGCTAAATCTTATATTGCTGGATTTTGTCAAAGTTACGAGAACCTTTAAAACTAGTGGCCCCTTATGTTTAACAACAATTGCACAACGAACCCTAAGTGAACCTAGTGAGTCAAGACCTAACATTCTCGAGCCTTGGGATAGCTAAGATTACCTCCAAATAAGAAATTTTAGTGATTCTTTCAAGAAATATGGGTTCTATTGTTCGAGTGGCAAGGATTTATCTGCATGTTATTGTGTGTGTAACAACCACGTCAATAGAATTGGCACTAGAAGGAGGGCCATTGTGAGTAAAATAAATTATATCCTTGACAATGAGAATCCTAGGGTTGAAATAGGCCTTAGGGAAAATTAGTATGGTATGAATATTGCAATTGTCCAAAAAATCTTTAACAAAAGACTTTTTTCTAAAAAAATTCTTAGTTTTGGATGGGTGGACAGATGTAGAACCCGTGACACAAGAGAACATAGTGAGATCAGTTGTATATTTTTTCTAACTAGGATGAGTCTGGCTATCAACAAAGTAATCCCTTTAAGTAAAGCATCTTTGTTTAGGAAAAAGTTAGAGTTATCAAAGCTTACATCCGCTAGGGAAAATTTTAAGAAGCCTAGTAGAATTGTCAATAATATGGTTCCAAAGGTTAATAAATTTGAATTTTGTAATTCTATAGATTTGAGGTTCCCTATTGAAGAAGGTAAAAGAACAAGAAATTAAGAAGGTGTTGCAAAGGGAAGCGAATATCCAAGGAGTCATAAGCCCCCAAACATAATGGTGCAACCAAAAGTTTTAGGAGTAAATCTAAAAAGGGAAGTTGTCTAACACTTAATGTTACAGTCAAAATGTCAATCCTTTATTTTCCTAATTTGTGATAGTTTCAATCCTAATTTGTAAAAAGGGGATAATGAAGAAATTTCCTTGGACAACATACTAATTAGCGTTTGGTCTAATGATGGGAAGGGCGAAAATATGCACTCCAAATAATTGTTTGGAGTAAGGAAGGATTGTTCAATAGTAAACAGTCAAACTCAAAGAGAAGATCACATTTCTGAAATTCATGATAAAGAACTATACGATAAATTGGAATCCAACAATATTGAGAGTCACTCAAAATAGGCGGTCATTTAGGTTGCCTGTATCCATATTATGGAAATAATTAGAAAATACATATTTGATTCCACATACTTTCATTTCAAAAAACACAAATTGATGCATATGTAGGGGAGAGGGGCCTATAGTGGAGCAGGGTCCAATAGTGGGGATAGAAGTAGTCCACAGTGAGCCCCATAGTAGAGCATCTTAATATCCAATTGCAAAATACTTTTTATCCATAAAATACACAAACTGACAAATCATGTGATGCCACATCAGTGCACTAATAAAATATGACTTAGTGCACCACTATCGGCCTCACTTTTTTTTTGGCCCTTTTTGGAAACCTCAACAAAAAGCATGCTAATGTGACATCATATTTGATGATGTGACCATAAAACGAAATATAGAAGCACATGAGTTGCCAAATAAACAGTTGTACAAAATTGGGATTGATTTGAAATTTTCACATAGGATTTTGAAAAACACAAAGTTAGGGTGCTCCACTATGGGCCCCTCTCCCCTATATCATTTTAACAAAAAAAACATTTATCAGAATTTAAAGATAAATTGACTAAAATTCAAACAAAAAGTGTAGCAAAATCCGTCTATAAAAGGAAATTCTTCTTCTTCATGACCAATTATATCATAATTCGAAGCTTTTATTATAGTTTAATGTGTTAGGGTTATTTTTGGTTTAGGGTTAATTGTAGTTGGTAGGTTTATAAATATTAGGGTGTAGGTTGGCTGAGTTGGTTTGTTCCTTGCTTAAGTCTAAATCTATCATGGCAAAGAGCATAATTGCATGCTTGCACAATCATTAACGCATAAACTACATACTTTATCATGAATTTTAAAACAATTGCATCATCATAGAAGAGAAAAGACAAGATTTAAACACTAAAAATTTATCATTAATTGGATTAACAAGTATATTTCGCATACATTATGTGATAATACAAACTTTGACGTATAGGCGCCAAGAGTTCTCAAAATAAGCGACCCAAAATTCAACACATCACACAAGGAGAAAGGTAGTACTTCTGCATTTAATGCTAGATTGCTTGAAATCTAGAAGTACACTCCAAGTTGGCTCGATCTCTCTTACCAAAGTAAGAAATATTAAATCAACTTAAGTTTTATGCGAAATTAAGTATGGGGAGCGGTTGTAGAAATTAAATCGCATTTTGATAATTACACCATCATCATGTAAGTTCCTTAGCCAAGATTAGGTGATGTCAGGAAATTATCCAAGTGTGCACGAGAGATTCATTCTCAAATAAATGGAGTGGCAGGCATGGTTAATTTCATAAAGGGTTAAGGTATTTTAATAAGGGTGCAATCGAGTGTGTGAATTGTCAAAAGCCATAGTGACAATTAAGAAAAATTTTAGTAGGATGGGCATTCGCGTATGCACAACGCCGAGGTGTTATGATGAGTTGATGGTGCATTAATTCGGGAGTAGGGATTAATGCAAGAATTTTGAATAAGATTTCCATTGTTTTCTGTAGTTGCAGCAAGTTTTTGGCTCTTGTACGGCCTGTACAGCCCTGCTTATGGAATAAAACCAATTGCATGTTATATTATTGTGTTCCCTCTTTCATTTGGCGTTGGTTTCATGAATTTTCATCATGTTTTGAGAAAGTTATTGAGATTTTGCCAAAAACTGTCCCAGTTTTGTTGTGATTTTCTGAGTTTCAGGTCACTTTCTTGGTTTGGTATGAACTGTACGGCCTTGGTAATGGCTTGAAACCAGTTGCACATTAAATATTGTTGAATCCTCTTTCAAATGGCATTGATTTCAGGAGATTTCATCAAGTTTTTCCTGGTCTCTAAAGATAAAGTTAAAATTTGCACTTTCACTTCTTTCGTTGTAGTTCAAATGCCTAAAAATCGTGGGTAAAGTTTATCAAGTTTTCTCAATCTTCAAAAATGTGGGAACAAGTCACAAACACTTCCTCTCAAAATTCTCGATCTTGATGATGAGTTTTGTTATCGAGAAAAACATCTGTTGGTGGAAGTCGAGAAAACCTAGTAATTCTACCAACTAATCAAAAACTTGGGTCTTTCTCTTTCCTAGTTACCCACTATTCGCCTTTGGGTATTTATTTCGTAGCTTTACCTTAGGTTTGACACTTGTCACCAAATCTGACTTACCACTCTGTTCTTCACTATTTCCCATGAGAACTAATTTACACAAGTACCTACATTTCTTGTTATAACTTGACATCTTCAAGGACCCGCATCAACATAATGTCACTTTTCAAATGAAACATTAAGCATTTAATTAACTCATCAGAAGAAAATACTATTAAAATGTGTTTGTATGTTCTTAATCTTTTCCACTGTATATTTGTGATTAAAATAATGCTTTACTTGACTTTTTGACTTTTTATTTTTTACAATATTTCAAGAATTTTGGCATCATCGAGAATTTTGGAGGCTAATAGAAAACGTCAGGTTCTTCCTTTGCAACGAACTTTTCCTGAATCTCGATTACTCAATTATGTTATTACCTCATGTTGGCACTCTCAAATTTCACAAATTTGAGATGCCTATTTCAAGATTTTGCCTCTCCACTTTCAGAAGTGCACCTAAAGAATCTGCTTTAAGTGACCTACTTTGGAGGGTCATATTTTGGAGCCTGTTGATTTTGGTACAAAACCCATTTGCACACCCACTCATATGTCCTATGTGAGTAGGCATGTCAAGTTTCAGCTTCCCACGATGGGCTTTGTTAGGGTTTCGAAAAGTGAAGTTGGAGGGTTTTGACACTTTTCTACTGTTTGCAAACCTTCATTTCTGTAAAGTTTCCTCCCGTTTGAGCTTGCATTTTGCAACTGGTTGACTGTCAAGTCAAACTAATTGTTGTTCTCAATTCTCCATGCCAAAGTGAACTCACATGTCAGTTTTCAGAGCTTTATGAGTTGATTTGCTATTTTTGGCATATCAAAACCAAATGCAATTTCTTCAGTTTTGCAACTACATTTACGGAAACCTTTATGAGAGGTCAACTTTGACCTTTAGTATCTTTTGATGGGTAATGATTCAAGCCAAGTCCTCTTGCACACGTGTTCACTGTGCCAAAATGATTCACTGTGTCCAGTGGCAGCTTGCCAGGAGTTGATTTGGTATTTTTCCAACGAGGTGATTAAATGAGTTTTAATTGGTTCAGAACAGCTGATTGTTGCAGAAAGTTCAACTGAGCAACTTTGATGATTAATATTTTTCACCTCGTAACTCCTTTTTCTGAGCCATCTTTTGCATTCAAATCTCTGGACCAATGTCTACATGCCTGCAAGTTTTTATGTCTCTAGGAGATCATTGGACCGGTTTTCAAGGCCAATTCCGGAGCCAACTTGGCCAATTTTGCTTGTTTTTCAAAATTGTTAGAAAACAAATTTTAATGGCAAACTTGTTTAGATTTCCTCGCCGGAGGATTTCACAAGTTGTCACAGACCGATTTGAGTATGAAAGTTGTTTGAAAATGAATTTTTTTTTAGTCGGGCTACATGGGCCCTGACATGCTCCATGCTCCATCCTGCTTGAGCACACTATGGTTTTGAAGGGCATGAATTGCTAAACATTGTTTCAACAGTAGATTCTCATTTTTCATTGTTATAGATTTCTTCAATTGACTTAAAGAGAATAATGCCATTCACCATGGACAAAGTCACACTTGTAATCTTGCTTGATGGTTTGAATTAACTCCATGACACTGAAAAGTTAAGTTTTTTGAATAGCAATATTGGGCGACAAAGAATGCTCTATTTTATATTGTACAATACTGAACTATATGAGGGTGATTGGAAAACAATATGCTTGGGAAAGCTGAAATCATGGGTGAGGAAATGTTCATTTCTCATTTACATGATGGTATTAAGCTGTGATTCCCCTTGTGCAGTCTAATGATCTAAAAAGAGAACAGTGGAAGGGAAGGCTTCAATGAACCCAATAACACAGCAACTAGAGGAAGGCCAAGCACCCCTCAAGCAAAAGTGGTTTGACTTCAAAGCAAGTGCAAAGACACCACAGGATAAACCAAAATGAACCCATTAAAAGTTTTAGAGACCTCAAGCAAATGCAAACAGAGGAGTCAACACCGTGGCTTGAGCTAAGATCATAATGCACAATATGAATTTGTTGAAATGTTTTCTGGAACTTTCAAGCAAACATGAGGCTGCCATTGTGAAGAAACAACAATGCAGCATTAAAAATATCAGATTGTATCTCAGTTGAAAATGGCTCACTGAGAGGAGAAGCTCGTGCGCTGGCAGGGAGTAGGTAATAAGATGACTCTACAGAGTTTCTTCACCATAAAGAATATGAATGCCACCGGTGATAGCTGATAGGAATGAGGACATATATGCAGAAAAGTGAAAGGAGCACCATTCAGGCAAGTAGCTAGTTTATGAGAACGCCTCCTAACAAGATCTGTATGCAATGAAAATTGGAATGCCAGATAATAGGGGACGGGCTTCTCTGTTGGAACGAATCAAAATGAAACTCCAGAGTACGCATAAATGTATTTGTTTAAAATGCCTTAAAAACTTTTAAACAAATGCAATGGGCAAGGTATGTGCGCCCATCAAAGCGATCAGAATGCCTTAAAATAAATGTGATCTCATGGGAAATGCTACGAGCAGGATACATCAAATGAAGTATGTTGAAAAGGGTGTAATAACTTCTAATGCACGCAAGGAATGCAGGACGCCATTGATTCAACAGGGGTGCGGCAAAAGGAAACAAAGCCATTGCAATGGATTTGTTGAAAAGTTCGCAGGAGCTTTTAAGCAAATAATGGGGAGGCGCTAATATATAAAATGGATTTGTTGAAATCCTTACAAAACTTCTAAGCAAAAGCAAAACGGTTTGAAGGAACGAGCCGACACCAGAGATCTCAAACAAATGCGGGTCAGAGCAAAATGAGGAAGGCATCATAACTTGCAGGGAACCTTTGAGGGAACTCGCGCATGAAGAGATCTGCGCTTGTGACGAGAACACATCAAAAAGAAGAGGCTGTGAACATCCATCAAAATGCAACAGGGGCGCCATGGTGAATGAAAGGATGCACAAAATGGAGCAGCTGAAGGGGCTCGATGGAGTGGAGCCAACGCATGAAGGAAAACTGTGGGTTGAAGGCACACCAAAATGACTGTTGAAAAGGCCATAGAGGCTTTAAATGTGCACCAATGAAGAGACTTCGAGGCACGCATCAGATGTTTGTTGATAGGTCCTCAAAAAACATCCCAACAAATAGAGGAATGCCATATTCCCCAGAGATGGAACACGACCAAGAGGAAAAGCAGGAGCAATTGGAGGTGGGTTACGCTCTTGTGAGCAATGCTCAACCACAATGCAGCAGAGCCAGAGGCATTAATGGGTGCACACCAGAGTAGGACTCAGCAGGGGATTCAAATCCTTTTCTTGTTGTGGTGTCATTTTACAGATTTGCAAACTTCCAGACCTCGCCGAAATGCGCTCCCCTCTCAAGGAGCTCCCAGTCTCGCATCCATCTTGTGAAAATTTGAGGGACATGTTAGTAACCATCAAGACAATAATTATTAATAATGAGAAAATATGGAGGTTGGAGAAGCTACGTTACCTTTATCAGACCCCTGTGCTGCAATGGCGATCACTGCTAGAACAATGCATAGCACAAAACCGTGGAATATCCGTGTTCTTTTTCATAGTCGTCACTCTCCATAGCGGACGCAGCTAGCCATTCTCCTTTCAAAACTGCTGCCTGTAATTTTCTCCAACTCACTTTTAAAAATCCAGCTCAGTTTAAAAATCCCGCTTGATTTTGAAAATCCCGCTCATTTTTTAAACTTTCTATGGAAACGTCTGTCCCAGTCTCCGTCTATTTGTGTGGCCGTCTGTTTCGTTTGGTCCGTCAAGTTTGCACGGGATCCAAGCACGCACGAGATCCTATTTTCTGCCAGTGTGATGCGACGGATAGCGGACTGGTGAGTACGGGCTAGGTCGAATCATTGACAGTTAGCAGCAGCAGCAAGTACGTATGGCATGGACATCGAAGGGCATGGCCATCGGTGCAAATTATCTCCTGCATAGCCAGTGCCCATCGTTATCCCTTACTGTTACCTCCACCATTTCTATATCTTTCCCTGCCTCGGCAGCTCAATCTCGATTAACCCGTTTGGTTTCGTCCCGGCCTCTTTTTCTGTGCCACAACTCGAACTCCAGACCTGCAAATGCTCACTGACCAGGTGTACCTTAGCTCTGCTAATTTTGTTTAAGGTTTCTGTAAGTATTGCTCGAGTTTTATTCTTTCTTTTTTCAGAATGGGTTTGGAAAGAGAAGATTTTAACAGTGTAAGAGTAGCTTTGCTGTCTATGAAGGCGATTTTGGCCTGTGTTCCGGTGGTTATGCTTCCATTCGCCTTGAAGCCCAGTGCGGAGCTCTTTGTGGTGGGCTGGGGCTGCGTCAGCGCCTGGTTTCGCCCCCCGTTTCTCTATGTTGTACTCAATGTGGTGATTGTCACTCTTGGAGTTAAATCCGGGGCGCTCACCACCTCTTCTACGGGTGATCAACCAGAGGTTTCGGGCGACGCTCAATTCGACAATTCTACCGATCTTTACACTAGCAAAGGAGTGGCGCAGGTAGTGGCTGGCTCTGATGGTGATCGCTGCGCCACTCCCGAACAAGATGGTGTTGCTGTTGAAGAGGAGGTCGCGGTTTCGAAACCTGATGAGAAATGTGGAGAAACCCAGTTGGTTTGTGGCAATTTGATTAATGAGTTGGATGCAGGGCAAATAACGTCTTCTGACTGCAACGAGGAGAAAGAGAAAGAAGAAGAAGAGATGCTGAGCGCTGAAGAATTGTATGAAAAGTCGGAAATGTTCATAGGCAACTTCTACCGTGAGCTTAAGCTCCAACAGATCGAGTAGTGGAGCACAGTATAAGTTGTGACCATTCAATCTCTATAGTGATAATCTAACGAGCTGCAGTCCTGCTAATAGCTTGTAGTAAAATATGATGAGTGAGATTAAGAATTCAGGTCTGAAAATCCAAATGGCTCTCATGGATTGCGCGCATACCCACCAAATGTTTCAGTGCCTGCATTTTCCTTGTACTTACTAGTCCTGTGGAAGTTCTCGTTCCCGATAATGGCGTCCTCTGTACAGAATAAAATATTAAACGCAGTAACTGGAAGCTTTTACAAAATCTTTTGTGAGATTTTTTTTTTCATCTTTTATTTTTTAAAGTTTATTTTTTTGTTGTGGGATTTTCATTTGTGTGA
This sequence comes from Sequoia sempervirens, assembly GCA_007258455.2. Lineage (NCBI taxonomy): Eukaryota > Viridiplantae > Streptophyta > Pinopsida > Cupressales > Cupressaceae > Sequoia > Sequoia sempervirens. The sequence continues at coordinate 311,388,571 of VDFB02075321.1, forward strand.
ATGACTTTGTGTTTTTTTATGGTAGATTTTCGAGTAATCTGAAAAATATACACAACATATAATATATATTTACAATTTGGGATGATAAAATTTAATGATTATTGATTTTAGTTAATGAAATTGATTTAAAATATATATTTAAAAAAATTAATAAAATGTTTATAAAAACTTTTAATTATGAAAGTTAGTTCTCTATTATTTATTTATTTTTAAATAAAGTTAGTTTACAATATGATTGAAAAGCTTTGCGAGTGGGAAAAATGAAAGTTATAATTAAATTAATTAATATTTTTATTAAGATATTAAAAAGATATCTTGATGTACATATAATTATTAATAACTTAGAAATTTTAAATATAAATAGATAATATTATAAAGATTTATATACATAAAATATATAAAAATTAATATATTTTCATTTTATTAAATTAATAAATAAAATCATTTATCAAACATAAATATATTTTTAAAAATTATGAAATATGTCATTATTCTTAGCAAAAAATTATTAATAAAGGTAATATTTAATTAATTGTAGAATATAAAAGTGCATATTTAATTCATTTTGTTCTAGTTCTACATTATTTGAGTTTGGTGTCTTTTGCGCATGATATTAATTCATAATTTATTATTTAGGTATATTCACCAATTGTAGATTGATTTATTATTTTTTATATATTTTAGAAATAGTGTATAAATATAGCTTAAATGAGCATCAAAAGTATACAAAGATCACACCAATAGGGATTCACATCTAAAAAAGATCCCAAAACCTCAATGTCTCCAAAATATAAAAACTAGCTACAAAAGGAACACTTTCAATTAACAAAAAAAACAGCCCCATGCAACCAAGATTAAAACACACTCAAATACAACATAACTTGATCAAAACATCTCCTCACACAAAAGATTACTATCCAACATAACTCCAAAAGAAGCAACATCAAGTATTCACTTGAAATGTCTCACAAAACTAAGAAGAGTCATAGAAACAAAACTATATGAAGAACGTTTAACAACAAAAAAAGAACCCGTAGAGTGTCTAATATCTCAAAAACCATGTATAAATCTAATTGTTAAAAAACACATTAGCCATTTTTTTCTTGACATTCTCATCTAAATGATCAATAAAACCTCCAATCTTCTTCCTAAGAGATTGGACTCTTAAATCCACACATTCTTGAAGCCAAACTTTGGTAAGTATCTAACAAGTATTGTAGGACATAAAAATTGACCATCATCACTATCACTATTTGAAGAACTATTAGTTGGATATAATCCCCTTTTGCATTGAAATATCCACAATAACATTCTTTATTTCTTCTAACACAACCATAGTGGCTTGGCTATCTTAAATTGTATCAACATGAACATGCTAATTTGGAATTATTACAACAAGCACATAACTATCAACCATGAAAATATCAAAGCACAACTTTTGTTTAACAATTACTGGTAAGTGCACCAAGATGGTGCACAAAAAGGGGGTCAAAAGTGACCACTTTTTTTATGAAATCAGCTAAACCTGAACTTGGAGGAGTAATTTGAGATTCATGCACTTAAAATTTGAAGATACCAAAAGAACAAGAATTGTAACTACTCTGAATCTAGTTTTTAAACTACTAAAGTTTTTCAAAAATGGATAAGATTAAGAGGATAAAATTCTTCACGCACACAAAAGTGTTCATGTTTTTTCAACAAAACATAACATAGTGTCTGTCACACACACCCCTCAATTTTTTAGTTGCATTTAGTTTTTTAAAAAAACCATTGGTAGAAATATAGTTAAGAGTGAGTACTAGAAGTTGTATATTTTTTGTAATTTTTATTTAGCTTTTTAATGATTTTTCAAAGTGGATGTATCCTAAAAATCACATCACTGAGTGTGCGTGTCACATAACTTGCACCAAAATAATCGAAAACATAATTTTTTCCCAATGTGTAAAGAATGAATTGTAGATTTTTTATTTTATTTTTCAAATTTTTGGACAAGTAGGTCAAAAGTTATTAAAAAAATCCAATACACATGTCTCTGATAACTATGGAAACATTAGTGAAAGAAATTAAAAATAAATATCTTAATGTAGTTCAAGGTGATCCCACAATAGTGATTACAATTTTTGGCCAAACTGGATACTGAAATTATTTTTTTAAACTAAATCTTCACATTCAAGCACCTATAGCAGCTAAACCGTGAAGAATTTGAAGATGATACAAACTAGAGTCTCATCACATTTTGTCTATAGATTCTCAAAATATTTTTTTCAAA
>VDFB02075321.1:311390939-311612366 GCA_007258455.2 Sequoia sempervirens
GAACATACTACTATTGTTGAAGATTGTGCCCTGAATGCCTCTAATAGGAAATTTTCGTAAAATTTGAATTCTCAAATTGGAAACAATGTAAATCGGTCATAATTGTGTATGGGCATAATCTATACCTAGTGATGTTTTTTGAAATATAGGTCAAATGTTTGGCATTGTATAAAGGGTATGTTTAAAATGTAAAGGGGTCTGTATTTTGGAAACTCATAGGTTTTGTAAAGGGGTCTATTTTTGTACTTAATCGAGCTACAACTGAAGGTTTTCTTCCTGGTTCTTTCCTGTCAGTATGCTTGTTTGAACCAGGTTTTGTAATACTATTTAGTCCTCTCCCCTACTATCTCTTACTCTATCTCTTACTTAAAGAGTAAGGAGAGAGCTTAACCCATCTATGTTTTTTGAAGAGACATACATATACTAGCAATCACATGTGAAGATGAAATGGGCACATTGATAGGTGCAATATGAAATTAGGTATGCTACAATTGAAGTAATTGCAAGAAGTCTTGTTATGGTGAAAGTTTTATTAGAGAATACATAATCATGTTTTCTTAAAGAAGTATTAATAGGTATTAATTTTGAAGTAAATTTATAACATATGCAAAGCATTTGTAAATCAATATGTGTGTAATTGTGACAATAAAATTTGTGCATACCATGTCATTTCCCACATAATTTTGTGTCTATTTTGAAGAAATGTCTTGATACATGTATGTAGTGACTCAACATGTAAATTCAAGTTCATCTCTCTATCCTTTTATCAATTTGCATACTTAGATCACTATACAATTAGCCCTATCCTATTCTTATTCACACGCATCTATACATTTACCTTATTTTCCCATTTATCACATTCACCAATGGGTATGCCCTCATTTATCCATTAGCCACCTGAAATTGATTGTTAGCCACTTAGATTTAACTATTAACCCATTATAGGACACTTCTTCAATTGCAAGGGTGACCTCATGGTCACAAACCTAATCCCTTTCATTTTAAAATTCAAAATATAAACTTTTGGCTAAGTGGCGTCATTCACCCACTTTGAGTTGACTAAACACATGTTTGGAATAATTTGATGATATATGCTAGCATTAATAACATACAATATATTCATTATAATCATGAAAACATTCATTTATCTTATAGCATTGGAGCAATTAATAGTGAGACATTTTTATTTAATGCAATAAAAATGAGTAACAAATTTGAACATCTAGAGTGCTTGCCAACTATTTTTAATCTTGTTTCACTTTTTGGGGATTGATCTAGGAGAACTTTCCTCCCCATGAGAAATCAACAACCCTTATGATATTTCTAAATACCACCAAGTCCCTAGATATTCAAGAGTAGATTAAAGATAAACATTCATACCCTTATCAACCCTTAATTATCCAATGCCCTTATCAACCCTTAATTATGTTAGGTTGATTGTGTTTGATTGATTGCATTTACTTAATTATCCTAGGTTAACTTCATAAATAAACTTTTTTTTTCTTTATATTTTGTTGAGCCCAACCAATCCTACATTTATTTCAAGAGTGGAAGGTGTGGAGAACTGGGTTTTGAAATAAAATGAAGAGTTAAAGGTCTAAAAATGGTGGTTTTTTTTCACTTGAAAATAGAGTTTTTACCCTAGGGTTTGCAAAAATCTCTGAGATACCCAAATTTTATTTGTTTTCTAAGCATATTGGGGCCTAAATAAAGGTGTCTAAGATGGTGGCAGAGTCTGAAAGGTTGTGGAAGTGCTACATCCAATAAACCCTCAAGAATTACACTAAAAATAAGGGTTTTTTGATTTAAAAGTTACAAGTCCATACAAATGGAATCAAATTGTATAATCTTTGTTTTCTTGGCAATTTATTTGCTGCCTCAAGGTTTCAAGGGTCTGTGTGGTGTTTGAAGGTATGTTGCTTTGCATTTTTGGGCTAATTGAGTAGCCTATTCAAGGGTGAATGTATAGGAAGTCAACGTTGGTCCAAAGGAGTCTATTGTTTCTCATATATATTGTGTAACTTGGATATGGGTGTTTGAATTAGTCATGTGTTCATCTGGTGTTTTGGAAAATTGTGGAGTAATTGGACAAAAACTAGTTTCTCACTATTACAAGGGTTAAAGGGGGTTAAAGAGGGAAATGTCTATTTAGTTGCTTGTCAATTTTTAAGGGAGTTTTGGACTATCCAAAGAGGTCAAAATAATCTTGTTAGATGCCTCAAATAGGAAGGTTGCAAAGTGTTTGTGATTGTGCCCTTGTGTCTGCATCAAATTTTCACCTAATTTCACTCGATCCAATGTAGCTCAAAGTGATTCAGTGAATTTCATTGCAAAAGAGGACCATTCCTAGTGTAAAAGTACCCATCCAGACGTGTTGGAACAATCTATTTGGTCGTACGAGTTGCGGAATGAAAGTTGCACCACTTTGCAACTTTACATTGCTTGCATCTGACAACTTTTCCCTCCACTAAAAAGTCATCACCATAGGAAAATGCCTTCGAGATAGCAAAAACTGAGAGAGGTTTTTGTAGAAGGTCCTAATATGATCCCATAGCCTCAGACAGAGAGTCTATAAGCATCACGGTCTCTGAGAAATAGCCCTTCAAATATTGTTTCCTTTTAGCACTTTGGACTCTTAAGGGAAATCGCCAGTCCAATGTCGCTCAAAGTGATTCGATGTGTTTGGGTGCAAGAGAGGACCATCCCTAGCGTAAACGTACCCATTCAGACATGTTGGAACAGTCCGTTTGGTCGTACAAATTGTGGAATGAAAGTTGCACCACTTTGCAACTTTACACTACTTGCATCTAGCAAATTTTCCCTCCACTGAAAAGTCATCACCACAGGAAAACGCCTCTGAGATAGAAAAAACTGAGAGAGGTTTTTGTAGATGGTCCCAACATGATCCCATAGCCTTAGACGAAGAGTCTATAAGAATCACGATCTTCAAGAAATAGCCCTTCAAAGATTGTTGCCTTTTAGCACTTTGGACTCTTAAGGGAAATCGCCGATCCAATGTAGCTCGGAGTGATTCGGCGTATTTGGGTGCAAGAGAGGACCATCCCTAGCACAAACGTACCCATCTAGATGTGTTGGAACAGTCTGTTTGGTCATACGAGTTGCGGAATGAAAGTTGCACCACTTTGCAAATTTACACTGCTTGCATCTGGCAATTTTTCCCTCCATTGAAAAGTCATCACCACATAAAAATGCCTTCGAGATAGCAAAAATTGAGAGAGGTTTTTGTAGATGGTCCCAACACAATCCCATATCCTTGGACAGAGATTCTATAAGCATCGCGGTCTTCAAGAAATATCCCTTGAAAGATTGCTGCCTTTTAGCACTTTGGACTCTTAAGGGAAATCGTTGGTCCAATGTAGCTCGGAGTGATTCGGCGTATTTGAGTGCAAGAGAGGACCATCCCTAGTGTAAACGTACCCATTCGGACGTGTTGGAACAGTCTGTTTGGTTGTACAAGTTGCGGAATGAAAGTTGCGCCACTTTGCAACTTTACACTGCTTGCATCTGGCAACTTTTTCGTCCACTGAAAAGTCATCACCACAGGAAAATGCCTCAGAGATAGAAAAAACTGAGAGAGGTTTTTTTAGATGGTCCCAACATAATCCCATAGCCTTGGATGGAGAGTCTGTAAGCATCATGGTCTCCAAGAAATATACCTTCAAAGATTGCTACCTTTTAGCACTTTGGACTCTTAAGGGAAATCGCTTGTCCAATGTAGCTTGGAGTGATTCAGCATATTTGGGTGCAAGAGAGGACCATCCCTAGCATAAACGTACCCATCCGGACATGTTGGAATAGTCTGTTTGGTCGTACAAGTTACGGAATGAAAGTTGCACCACTTTGCAACTTTACACTGCTTGCATCTGGCAACTTTTCCCTCCACTGAAAAGTCATCACCATAGGAAAACACCTCCGAGATAGCAAAAACGGAGAGAGGTTTTTGCAGATGGTCCCAACATGATCCTATAGCCTCAGACAGAGAGTCTATAAGCATCACGGTCTCTGAGAAATAGACCTTCAAAGATTGCTTCCTTTTAGCACTTTGGACTCTTAAGGAAAATGGTTGGTCCAATATAGCTCAAAGTGATTTGGCATATTTGGGTGCAAGAGAGGACCATCCCTAGTGTAAACATACCCATATGAATGTGTTGGAACAGTCCATTTGGTCGTACGAGTTGCGAAATGAAAGTTGCACCACTTTGCAACTTTACACTGCTTGCATTTGGCAACTTTTCCAACCATTGAAAAGTCATCACCACAGGAAAACGCCTCCGAGATAGCAAAAATTGAGAGAGGTTTTTGTAGATGGTCCCAACACGATCCCATAGGCTCAGAGAGAGAGTCTGTAAGAATCACAGTCTCCGAGAAATATCCCTTCAAAGATTGTTGACTTTTAGCACTTTGGACTCTTAAGGGAAACTAGTGGGCAACATAGTTAACTTCTTCACAAACTTGGTTTGAAGTAATTTCATTCTTTTTTGTGCATTTAAAATGGATTTTAAGCCTTCCACCCTAAAACTGACCTCTAAATAACTTCAAACACCTTAACTACCTCATTCTTATTCATTTGTTTTGCAAACAAGCATTTTCATTCCAAGAGGTTAAGCTTTTATTTTTTGCTTGTTGGATTGAATGTGGACCGTGACACAACTTTCTTTTTTCAAAAATTGTTCAACATCATTGAACTAAGAATTTATCACACATCTGCTGAGAAACAAAGGAGTACCACAAACTAAAACACATTACACTTTGGTTCTCACTGACTTGATGTACTCTTCAACATCTCTCTTCTCTAAAAGTGACCTCTAAATCACATCAAACACCTTAACTACCCTAAAAGTGACCCTAAAAGTGACCTCTAAATCACTTCAAACACGTTAACTACCTCATTCTTATTCATTTGTTTTGCAAACAAGCATTTTCATTCCAAGAGGCTGAGCTTTCATTTTTGCTTTCAAAGAAAAATCTTCCTATGCCACTGTTACACTGCACAGGTAAACCAAGTTTTGTATTGTGGACCTATATTAAGCTACCACTCTCAAGTACCAATGTAACAATGATACAAAATAACTTTTGAGACTGCAAGAAGACATTTGATAACTCTTGAGTGTACTAAAAGAATTCTTATGATTTTTGAAGAATGTTGATAACTCTACTCAGTTGTCTTATTTTTTCAATATCATACAAATTGAACCCTGGCATCAATAGAAATTGTTTATCAAGCTACCACTTCAAGTTTCAACGATGAATATTTATCATGCATGTTTTAAATGACATTCAAGTTTATAATGGTTTTTTTGTTTATATGATGTTATGTGATATTCTAATCGTAATTCATGCTTCTAGGCTGCACATCTATATATATATAATATTTTTACATGCTTTCTCCATTTTTTGGCCCCTACACTACAAGTAAATGGCTGCATAGCATGTGGAATGAGGGGGCAGCAGGCCTGAGACCCCTTTAAAGTTTTTTTGAGTGCTTTCTTTTCATTTTTGTGAGTTTTGTGCCAAGTTTCCTCAAAGAAATGTGGTCTCATAGAATTCCATGACAAGCTAATGCAATTGATAGTTGCTCCTAGTTATTAGTTATGTAATGTGAAGTAATTGCATAATTGCTTAGGTTGACTTTGTAAAACTATATTGTTATTAACTATTTATCTATCAAAGATCTAGTTACTTATGCAATGTGAAGTAATGCTTTGAGTTTGAAAGATGTGCGCAATGCAATGTAATCAACAATATGAATATAAACTACATAATATTTAACCATTTCTTTTATGCTATTGTACATTGATATTTAACTATTGCCCACTAAATTTTCAAAGAGTTTAATCATGCACATGAGAGGAAATTAAATTTCGTTTAAGTCATCAACTTTATATATATCAAATTATCCAATAATCAAGTGTATGTCCATATACAAAAATGGCATCAATGCCAACTCAAACAAAGTTTTACAATATGTGGCATATGCCATCTTGGTATCTATTCAAAATTTACATGCCAAAATGTCTATCTCATCCTAGACTACTGGTGGATCATCAAAATGGAGCCTCTTTGAAGCACTTGTTGGCTTTGAAGATAGTTGCACAAGAAAAAGTCAAATCATAATTGAGATTAGCTATACTATATAATTTAAAATCGAATAATTAATGTAAAAATCAATACACATTGAATTATAATTGAACTCTAAAATTGAAATCTTGATTACTTGAAATATACGTCTCTTCGAAGGGTCAGGAGTCCTAGAATATACCCCTCTCAAAGAACTAACCAAACCAACTTTTTTAACGCCAATCTAGATATGTGAACAAAAACATGAAATTGATACAAGTTAGCATAGAATTTTTAGTAATAAGAACATATTTACCAAGCACAAAATAAAATTAACACATACCTCTTTAGGCTGATCTTTTTTTGTATCTCCTTTAGGTGTTTCAACACCTCCTCCTTGAGGTGTTTCAACACCTCCTCCTTCAGGTATTTGAATATCTACTCCTTCAGGTGTTGTGGCACTTATCAACAATGATGTATAGCTCACAACTGCCTGTACATAAAAATGACAAGTACATATGAAACTACGAATCTATGTCAATGTATGCATAATCAATAAAATATCTTATAAATCTTAATTCAATCAAATTTGAGTTCAATTAACTTTCCCTTATCTAACATTGTGCGTCCATAGTCTGGAGAGCATCGTACCTCACTCGCACTAGGTGTTTCCTACAAGCAGAGAATAAGATAAACATATAAGTTAATATATAATTTCATTAATGACAATTCAAATGAAAAGCAAGTATACAGTAAAAAAATGTAAATGAGTGAGTGAAAAAATACATATTGTGTGCATCTTGAGGCTAAATGAAATGGCCCTAAGGGTGCTATCAGTCACCCGTGTGAGCTCCTCCTCAGACATTAACTATTAAATAGACCATGTAAATAAATATTAGTACTTGATACTATCTCTTATTAATATTCATTTAAAAAAAAATGCAAGTTATGAATTTACACCTTAAATGTTACCAGTGTAACTACTCCAATGTCCACCTCTCTAGTAGGAGATGACTCTGTAAGGTGTGCTCCACTCCCCTGCATGTGATCTACTATAATCTCCACATCCTAGATGTCATAATCAAAAGTGTCTAATGGCTACTCAGGGGGCTGTACAATATGTCCCAAGCATATTTGCTGGCACGTATTGCAAATATGTGGACCCGAGGAGGATGATGCAGCAACACTGGATCCATCACCAAGATCACTAGACTGTGGCTGAGCTATTGAAGAAGCATGTGAAACCAAAAGACCACTCAAAGAGTGAATGTCCTGGATAATTTGTGTGGCTGCATCCTCCGCAATATCTGGATGTTGTACTGGAGGTGGCGGAGGAAGGGGAGGACGGGGAACATGTGGGCGCCTGACTACTCTAGTTTCCCCTGGCCAATCTTGGGGCATACCTCCACCAACGCCCTGGAAGGGTTTAATGTCAAAATAATTGACATGATGCTCTAACAAAAACTCAGCATATAATTTTTTAATAAAGTAAAAAGGTACATCAAGATTACTGTTGGGTGGTTTATCAAAAACCATACACCAATGATCCCAAAAGTTATCTGTGTGCACCATTTTATAGAAATTTTTGGTTTGTTAACATTAACTGGAAAACCAGGGCTGGGGTTAATAAATAAAGAGGCTATTTGGGATTTTTTTATTTGGAGATCTTTCACATCATCATAAGACAATCCACATGCATAATTTTGCCTAATGGTTTCTCTCCATGAATGAAAGGCATTATATTGGGTGGAGAGGGTTTCTACATTTGTAATTATTCCTGTCAATGTGGTTGACATACGGGATAATTGAGGGGTTTTCTTATAAACATCACAAATGCCCCTTAATTTCTCCATTTTTTCATGAATTAAGTCTTCAATTGATGGCTACAGAGGTGGTGGAACATTTGGCATTTCTGCATTTTGATTCTCAGGTGGTGGATTTTCATTCTCAACTGGTGGAATTTGTGAATTCTCATTCTCAACAGCCATAATGCCTGATTAAAGTTAAAAAATAATTAATCTAATTAAAATTAGACAATATAAATGAAAATATTATAAAAATACCCTAGTTTTTAAAAAAAATCCAAAAAAAACCCTACTTTTTAACAAAAATCTATAAAATTCTCTAATTTTTAATACAAATACATAAGAAACACTATTTTTTAATCAAAATCCATAAAAAACATTCATTTTTAATCAAAATCCATTCTAAACTCAATTTTTCATAAAAATTCAATCAAAAACCCTATTTTGAAAAAATCCACAAAATTCATTTTTTTATCAAAATCCATTCTAAATTCAATTTTTTCATAAAAATTCAATCAAAAACCCTATTTTGAAAAAAAATCCACAAAACATTCATTTTTTTATTAAAATCCATTCTAAACTCAATTTTTTCATAAAAATTCAATCAAAAACCCTATTTTTAAAAAAATCCACAAAAAACCATATGAAATTATTCAAATCTAAATCAAAATTGAATCAAATCAAATAAAAATAAAAAAACTTACCTTTTCAAATCAAATTTTGGCCAAATAGAATATCCGTTACGTGAAGAATCAATTCACTATGCGCCCGTGGTTTGTTGACTATGAAATAACTTTAAAATAGCGACTGATTTTTTTTATATATGCTTTTTGCAAATCGGATATCCGATTTGTAAAACTAGGTTTAGTGTTTACTATGGTGACACCCGAGCCTAAAAAAAGTCAACACGTTATTTTTGCATTTTTTGGTCGATGAAAGACGTGTTTTTTTCCTCATTGCCTTTTTTGGCCCACCATGATCCTACACATACTCAAATCCTTTTTGTGATTATGGCTTAAGGAGCTATAAAAGAAAAATGTAAATCAATTTCAACTAATAACACACTTGACCAATATCGAAACATGTATTTAATCTATTTAAAAGGACAATATAAAACTAAAACTAAATTTACCTGTATTTACTTATTCCATTGTGCCATCTACATCCTCTCTTTTTTGTAATGCATCTATGATTGTCTCATGCTCTTCCATAGAAATTGTCCATAGCGCTTTATTTGAAAGTCTTCCATGATACCGATCTAGTTTTATATTTGTTGCCACCACCAAATGTGAATAATGTATAATCTTTTTATGTGTTTCATAATATTTCAATGCAGGTAGACCATTCTTCCTTGTCAGGTATTTTCGTAGCCAACTGCCAACAATCACCACTGATCCTATTGGAAAACATGAAAACCATCATCAAATAAGTCCTCAAAATTTTCTTAAGGGGTTCAAAGACTTGTTCTAAAAAATTGCTTAAGGGGATCAAAAACTTGTTATCAAAATTTGCTTAAGGGGATGTCTTAAGGGGATCACCGTACCTGTTGGATAATGATAGCCATCATCATCTTCTTGAGGTGCTATTAACTTATGTTTAGTCTCCACACAATGAGCCAACCAATACTTTGTTTGCTCTTCATTCCCCTCAGGTGCAACAACAACATACACATGTCCCGCAAACAAAATTTGATTTAATAACTTGTACATATCCATATAAATAATTTAGTATTACAAAATAACTTAATAAAGTGAAAAAAAATGAATTAAATTATATTCTTGTACAAGGTTTGAAACACGGTCATAGTTGTAAAACCTCGTCCCCCAACCTAGAGGACGATGCAAAACTGTGGAAGCACAACTATTTTTTTTTTTAAAGTTAAAACAAGATGAGTAAAGTATCCTACACTAACCACATACAACCTCTAGGCTACGTAATGCATCTACATGTGAACACCATTACTTATAAATTAAACCAACCATAGCATAATAATATTAAACTCAAGATACAACTTACAATAACACATTAAACTATTGCAAGATAAATCTAACACATAGAAATGTAATGAACATATTTCCACAGATACAACACCATTAAATCCAATAATGAATAGGTCATAAATATTATTACAATTACACCACAAACATTCACCTCGATACAAATGAGGTATTACAATTATACATATGGATCCACAGTTATAATGAAGAAGGAGAAGAACAACTCCCGAGAACCACACGAGCTCCTCAAACAAGAAGATCCTGCCATCACGAACAAGAAGAGAAACTCAACAGTGTATGATGCACGCCACCCAACCATCTGGTACCCGTAGGCCCAGCCCTCGTGCTAGGAGATAGTAACAGGAAGCCAAGACAACCTATTACCTCTAGACATAGGCAATATACAAAAATACTCACAAAATAGATAAACAAGAATTAGGGTCGCATTGCTTCCAGAAACACAAAATCAATTACCAACACAATACAATAACTGACTGTTGACATAGGAGGAGTGTCATCACAAAGGTTCCATTGGTTATCTATATGAGATCTTCCTAGGTCTCAACCCCCCTCTAGGGTTATCCTGGTAACCTCTCACAATTTCAGCCCCACATGCACACCAGTGCGGAATCAGTTATCTTTCGAGAAGACAAGATAACGATCTAGCCATTCCAGGCCTTCCCGACTCATCTCAAGTCTCATACAAGCCCTTGAGCCAATGAGCGAGGCTAAATATCTTGTTATATGTGTTAAGCTAATAGATTATTTAATTCCCACTTGATTATACTGACTCCTGCACGAGTTGTCCTGGGACCACTTTGTGTCCCGGCCCTCGCTAAAAGCCACTCCCCTATCGACAACACATAACTCAAACCACATGCCAAGGGTAGACCGTGTACTAAAAAAAAACAACAACAATAACCAATACACCTCAAAAGGTAACACATCCCTACAAATGTCCAATACTGAAACCCAACATGTGCACTACCCAAGAAACTCAAAGGGTGAACTAAAGTTACAACAACCCTCTTTACCATTACCACTCTGGAAGACTTAGATTCACATAATGACAAATACTTTCCCCCCAATACACAATTACCGAAACACGTGTTTTCAAATACAATTCAAGAAAAAAATCAAATACTATCCTTCGGATTTCCTATATCCATTGAAAATAATTCTGCATAGTTAAAATGCACCATTTAAATATAACTCCAACATATAATTAATAGCAAGAAAACTAATTGCATATCTACTAATCTTCACAAGTACTCATAAAATTAACTTAATTTCCTTAATAAAATAAATCAATTATTTCCATTAAATTAATCATGCTTGTAAATCTTATTAAATTATTCACGCATTAAATAAATATATTTAATAAATATATATATATATATAATTATATATATACATATAAATATATTATTTAATTATAAAATTAATTATACTTTTCCAAATTCCATTTTAAATTAATTACAACACAATTCCCAAATAAAATACTATAATTACATATATATACACATAATATATAAATACATATTATGAATAATATGTATATTATATATATAAACATACATAAATATAATATATATTTATTAATTAAAAGTAACAATTAAAAAAAATGACGAAACTGTGCATACGCACCAGGGTCAACCCAATACAGTCGAGCCCTTCCCACTATGGGGTTCGGCAGCATCGGCCGCTCCAGCACTGCCTGTGAAAACAGCACTGGGCACTGCCCTCCCTGTCGTCTCCCATATGGGAGGGTTGGCGGTGGGGGTAACTCCCTAGCCCTCACAAACATTTAATATATTTTAAAAAAAACTTAAAACCCTGCGATTCTCTATAAATCGTCGTACGATTTAAATTCTAACTTTTTTTCAATTTCGTTTAATCTAAAATTTCTTTATGAAATTTACATTGTTTAAAATCCAATACTATATTTATATATTAAATATGTATATGTATATGTACATATATATTTCAATATATATGTAGATATATATATATATATAAATATGAATTAATCCAAGCACTCGTTAAAATTGGGCAATAATTTTTTTAACAGAAGAAGTTTTTCTAGAGGAAAGTTAGAGGTTTCATTTTCCCAGAAAATTAAAAGAAATAGGAAACTTAACAGAATAATGATTCTCTACAGAGAACTATAATTCTTTTTGTGACAATCTATTTCAAATAAACAAATACACAAAGGATATTTAATTATTTTCTACAGAGGTTTCACTTTCAAGGAAATCTTTTAAAAGAAAGAACAAGAACTTCTACAATATTGAAAAATCCTTTCCTAAACATTTCCAATTTGTATTACAGTAATTAAAATAACTTTCCAATACAAAATTCACAAAATAGTAAAGGACCCTGTTCCAGAAGAAACTATTTCCTCGAGAATTGTTGTCGAGCTTCTCTGTAACTTCCAATTGCCAATGTAGCCAAAACTTCCTCCAGTAAATTTGCCTCTTCCCAGAAAACACACAATACACAACCAAGAATTCTACAGTAAATTCTCAAACAAATCTTGAGAGAGATCCACAATTTCCTCACCAATTTTTCAACAACCCACACAAAAACTCTCGTGAAACAACTTTCTTTTCTTTTTTCTAATCTCTCTTCCGAGAATGAATTTTCAACAATTAGATAACAAATTTCTAACTCCCAGTTATCTTAAACAAAATATCTTTTCCCTCAAAAACTCAGATATTTTCCATTCACATGCATTTAAATATAATAATACAATTTACTAATTGCAACCAATTTAAATATTCTTATTTATTTAATTACCGTTTATTTTTAATAATAAAATTTACTCAACAACATATCCAAATTAAATTTATTTATTTATTCTAAAGTCCTTACAACAATAATTCATTTAATTAAATATTTAAATTAAATACACATTTAATCTACCAAATTAAATTTGCACAATAATAAAATACCCAGAACAACAATGATAAAACTAAGACCAAACTCAGACTGATGACACACTGTACTAGGGTAAAGGCATGACTAGGTAGCCCATTACTGTCTCCCAATATTGTTGTTGAGTAGTAGACACGCTCAGACCTGTGAAACCAGGTGAAGCTAATGTCCTGTACCTTCAATTCTATAAACAAGCAAATGTCACACATGTATACATATAGTAATTCATACACACCATGAAGAGAGAATCGCAGAAATCATAGGGAACTCGCAAGCGAGTGATGCAACACCGTTCTCTTCACCAATACAATGTCACATCAACTGATGAGATAATATATCAATTAAACCACAATAAGCAAATATATCAATGTCATCACAACTAAGCATCTATGCAACCATAAAGCATAGTAACATAATCATCATGAATATAATGTTTAATCACATCAATATAATCTATCATCGCTCCACTGTTAGCGATAGAATAACCACAACATAAAACATAGACTAAAAAAGAATCTAAGCTATCAAGAAGACATAACAAATTGGAGGGGTGTCACATCCTCCCCCCTAGGATCAGGCTTACTCCTAGAAGCCTACAAACAAGTAAGGGTAGAGCTCCCTCATCCTGGTAGCATCCTCCCATGTAGCAGAAGTGTCATCTCTAGGTTCTCACTAGACCCTCACCTGCTCAATATCTCAAACCCTGAGGGTGAGTCTCTTATGCTAGGTAATGACCACAGGCTTCAAAGCTAGTTGACCGTCCTCTACCTGTAAAGTAATCCAATCAAGGATATGAAAAATGTCTGAATGATAAGGTCTAAGTACAAAAACATGAAACACATCATGGATACATGAGAGACTGTGCAGTAAAGCAAGACGGTAAGCAATTGGCCCAATCTTCTCTAGAATCTCAAAAGGCCTGACAAAATGAGGTGTGAGCTTAGAACCCTTTCCATAATGGATTGGACTCTTCTTCGGTCACACTCGCAAGAAAAATTGGTCACCTACGACAAATTGGTGATCCAAATGATGTGCATCCACGTACTTCTTCTATCTATCTTGTGCAGCTACTAAATGCACTCTGATCTGATCCACCTGCTGCTCCATATCCTATAACATATCTGGACCCAATAGAATCCTATCCTCCAACCTGTCCCAACTCAATGGAGTCTGACACGTCCATCCATACAAAGCCTGAAAAGGTGCCATGCCAATAGAACTCTAAAACTCGTTGTTATAAGAAAACTCTACAAGATGGAGATAATCCTCCCATCGTGTTTGTTGGTACATGACATACATGTGAAGCATATCTTCAAGAATATGATTGACCCTCTCAGTCTGTCCATCCGTCTTTGGGTGATACGCTGAACTAATTTCAATTGTGTCCCCATAGCATGCTGTAAGGATGTCCAAAGAGCCGAAGTAAACACAAGATCCCTATCAAAAATAATCTGACGTGGAATACCATGCAACCTCACAATGTCCTCCATGAAAACTCTAGCAACTAACGAAGCATTATAGGAGGGACAAATAGGTGAGAAGTGTGCCACCTTCATCAACCTATCTACCGTCACCATAATCACATTGTGTCGTCGCGAAGAGTTGGGTAAACCAACAATGAAATCCAACGAAATGATGTCCCATTTCCACTTAGGAACTAAATGAGGCTGTAGAAGACCAGCCGGATGTTGGTGTTCAGCCTTAACTCGTTGACACTCCAAACACCGTGATATATAATTAGCTATATCCCGCTTCATACCTGCCCAGAAATAAAGCAATCGCAGATCAGCATACATCTTCACTCCAAGGTGAGCTAAGTAAGGTGCCCAATGTGCCTATGTCAAAATCGAGGTACGAAGCCCTTCTGAAGATGGAACAAAAATACGCCCCATGAATCTCAATAACCCATCTGTCTCCAAAGAATATCCTAAGTATCTTCCCTCCAAAATCATGCCTGACTCAATCTCAGACCTTACCTCCTAGTACCAGCTATCTGTAGGAAGTGCGGTAAGAATCTGACTCCTCAAATCCATAGTCAGAGTCATCTCGGATAGTTCATTCCTCCGTCGACTAAGAGCATCGGCCACTACCTTCTCCTTCCCCTAGATGTACTTCACCTCAAAATCGTACTCATAGAGAAACTCCATCCATCGCCTTTGCCTAGTATTAAGGTTAGGTTGGGTAAAAATATACTGTAGACTCCGATGATCACTGTGTAACTCAAATCGGTGGCCCAATAGAAAATGTCTCCATTGAGTCAAGGCATGTACTACTGCAGCTAACTCAAGATCATGCGTAGGTTAGTTCAACTCATGATCTTTGAGCTTGCACGAATCGTACGCAATGACTCATCCATCCTACATCAATACTGCTCCTAACCCCTCTAAAGAAGCATCGACACATATAACAAAGTCTCCTGTAGGATCAAGTACTGCAAGGATCGGTGTGCTAGTCAACCTCTCCTTCAAAGTCTGAAAAGCAGCCTCGCTCTGCTCTGACCAATCGAACTTCTTCCCTTTCCTTTGAAGAGAAGTAATAGGGTGACCTACCCTAGAAAAGTCATAAACAAACCGCCTGTAGTAACCTGCTAGCCCCATAAAGTTACGTATCTCTACCACATTTGTGGGAGCAGGCCAATCCATGATTTCCTAGATCTTTGCAAGATCCACTACAATTTGTCTCCTGATGTAACATGACCAAGGTACTTGACCTCAGTTTTGAAGAATTCACACTTAGACAAGTTGGCATACAACTTATTATCCCTTAGACACTACAATACCTGCCTCAAATGTTCTTCATGCTCCTCAACCATCCTGGAATAAATCAAAATGTCATCGAGGAATACCACTACAAACCTATCCAGGTACATACGAAAAACTCCATGCATCAGGATCATGAATACTGATGGCACATTCGTCAACCCAAATGGTACCACTGTGAACTCATAGTGGTCGTAACGTGTGCGAAATGATATCTTATGAATATCAGCCTCTACAATCTGCAACTGATGGTATCCTAACTTAACGTCAATCTTAGAAAATATTGTCTCACCTTTGACCTGATCAAACAAGTCATCTATCCTAGGTAGAGGGTATCGATTCCTGATGGTGACCTTATTTAACTATCGGTAATCTATGCAAAGACGAAGAGATCCATCCTTCTTCACAAAGATCATCGGTGCTCCCCAAGGCAATACACTAGGGCGAATGAACCCCTTCTCCAACAACTTCTCAATTTGTAGGCATATCTCCTTAAGCTCCTGAGTCATCATGTGGTAATGTGCTCGTGAAATGGGTTCAGAACCAGGTAAAAGATCCACCTTGAAGTCTATGTCACGCTGAGGTGGCATTCCCAGAATATCATCTAGAAAAACATTTGCATACCGTCAAAGTATGGGGTGGCTATCTACAAACAACTTCTCCTCTCTATCCCCCATCTCCAAATCATCTATTGTAACAGAAAATAAATGGCACCCCTATCGAACACATCTTCTCAACTGCATAGCTAAGATCATTCTCAGAGATATAGGCCTCTAGACCCCTACTAACTCTACCTCACTGCTAGATGCATCAGTACATAGTATCAACTTGCGTCAACAATCAATCACGGCCCTATGAGTATCGATCCAATCCATCCCTAGCACTATGTCATAAGAACCTAATGGTATAACATAGAGATTTGCAGTGGTGTGGAAAGAACCAATCTCCAATCTACAATTCAGTATAGAGGAATGTACTGCAACCCTAGCAACAGATGCTAACTCAACCTACCACTTCCTCTTGCCTCATTGCTCCTAGTCTATCACGTGCCACAACGGAGGATGAAATAAATGAGTCGAAGGCTCCTAAATCAAACAATATGGTAACCTGGTTACCCTACAACATACTTGTAGTCTCCACCACTGTACTCTGGTGGTCAGCCTGGCAGTTATCAACCGCAACAAATACACGGTGTCCTATGCCTGCATCCCCTATAGTTGGCTCTGACATTGCTGGCCTCTGTTTATATCTTGATGTGCCCTTATTGGGACACTGTTGAGCTATGTGACCCTATTGGCCACAAGCGAAACACCTGGTACCTCTACCATAGCCCCTACCACTAGAAGGTGCACTGGACTGTTGAACACTACCCCTAAAGGTAGATTGAGAACTCTGCGTTGGTTGTACATTACTCAAGCATTTAACACGCCTCCAATTCTGATCACCCCCTTTTTCATATCTATCATTCTGTCTAGGTGGAAAATCCTTTCATTTTCCTTGAGAGTTCTGGTACTGTCCACTCTGTGCTAGTGCTTGTTGTACCTTGGGTGGTCCAACTCCTTGTGGTTGTCCACTGTGTGCACTAGTCCCTACGACTGAAGTGTTGCCAACCTATACTCCAACATGACCACCTAAGGCCATAGCCAAATTCTCCTCAATAAGTTTGGCCTTATCCACCGCCGCCTCCATGGTCTTGGGTTTGAAAACCTGCACACCTCCATTGATTCAGGCATTTAAGCCCCTAAGAAAGTGTTGCACCAACATGCCCTTGTCATCACCTATGCCTATGTCTTATTTGAGCTTGTAAAAACGATGTTCGTACAACTCCACTAACATAGTCATCTGTCTTAGAGTGTGGAACTCATCCCCATGGCGTTGTCGCCAATGATCTGAGAGAAATCTGGCATGAAACCTCTCAAGAAACATCTCCCAAGACACAGTAACAATATCAATATGGAGCTTTTTCTCCTCCAATCTCCACCATGTGGAGGAAAATCCTCTCAAGTGCATAATCGCACATCTAGCTCTAGTATTGCTACCATAAGGGTGAATAGCAAAGCATCAGTTCAGGTCAATCAGCTAGGTCTCTACCTCTAAATCACTGCCTGATCCATCAAATATGGGAGGTCGAGCCCTAAGTAAACCCCTCATATGTGTAGCTACAACTACATCTAACTGAGATGGTACCTCTCTCTCTCTAACAACAATCTGATCTACCTCCTGCCTTGGCCCAAGACGGGCAAGAGTCTCCTCCAATAACTGATGCAACGGTGTGCCCTCAATCCCTGGTGGATCTGAATCCTGAACACAGCCTTCTGAAATGTTCTGAGAAGCCTGCTGCTCCTCACGGTCTGAATCATGAGCAACATGCGGAGGTGAGTTCTGCTAACTATCCCCATGTCTACCTCCTTGACTACAACCATGGCCTCGACCTCTCCTAGGTGGCATGATCTTGCACAAACACACCAAGGTGTAAGACAAGATATGCAGCTTAAATCCTACGCAAAAACTTAATGGTTCCAACATTAACCCAAAGTTCCTAGTGTTTAAACATAGGCTCTAATACCAAGTGTAAAACCTCGTCCCGCAACATAGAGGACGATGCAAAACTGCGGAAGCACAACTAATTTTTTTTTAAAGTTAAAACAAGATGAGTAAAGTATCCTACACTACCCACATACATTCTCTAGGCTACGTAACGCGTCTACATGTGAACACCATTACTTATAAATTAAACCAGCCATAGCATAAGAATATTAAACTCAAGATACAACTTACAACAACACATTAAACCATTGCAAGATAAATCTAACACATAGAAATGTAATGAACATATTTCCACAGATACAACACCATTAAATCCAATAATGAATAGGTCATAAATATTATTATAATTACACCACAAAGGTTCACCTTGATACAAATGAGGTATTACAATTATACATATGGATCCATAGTTACAATGAAGAAGGAGAAGAACAAATCCCAAGAACCACACGAGCTCCTCAAACAAGAAGATCCCGCCATCATGAATAGGAAGAGAAACTCAACAGTGTAAGATGCACGCTACCCAACCATCTGGTACCCATAGGCCTAGCCCCTGTGCTAGGAGATAGTAACAGGAAACCAAGACAACCTATTACCTCTAGACATAGGAAATATACAAAAATACTCACAAAATAGATAAACAAGAATTAGGGTCACATTGCTTCCAGAACCACAAAATCAATTACTAACACAATACAATAGCTGACTGTTGACATAGGAGGAGTGTCATCACAAAGGTTGCATTGGTTATCCAAAGGAGATCTTCCTAGGTCCCGGCCCCCCTTTAGGGTTATCCTGGTAACCTCTCACGATTTCGGCCCCACATGCACACTAGTGCGGAATCGGTTATCTTTCGAGAAGACAAGATAACGATCTAGCCATTCTAGGCCTTCTCGACTCATCTCAAGTCTCATACAAGCCCTTGAGCCAATGAGCGAGGCTAAATATCTTGTTATATGTGTTAAGCTAATAGATTATTTAATTCCCACTTGATTATACTGACTCCCACATGAGTTGTCCTGGGACCACTTTGTGTCCCGGCCCTCGCTAAAAGCCACTCCCCTATCGACAACACATAACTCAAACCACATGCCAAGGGTAGACCATGTACTAAAACAAAACAACAACAATAACAATAACCAATACACCTCAAAAGGTAACACATCCCTACAAATGTCCAATACTAAAACCCAACATGTGCACTACCCAAGAAACTCAAAGGGTGAACTAAAGTTACAACAACCATCTTTACCATTACCACTTTGGAAGACTTAGATTCACATAATGACAAATACTTTCCCCCCAGTACACAATTACCGAAAGACATGTTTTCTAATATAATTCAAGAAAAAAATCAAATACTATCCTTCAGATTTCCTATATCCATTGAAAACAATTCCGCATAGTTAAAATGCACCATTTAAATATAACTCCAACATATAATTAACAGCAAGAAAACTAATTGCATATCTACTAATCCTCACAAGTACTCATAAAATTAACTTAATTTCCTCAATAAAATAAATCAATTATTTCCATTAAATTAATCATGCTTGTAAATCTTATTAAATTACTCACGCATTAAATAAATATATTTAATATATACATATAATTATATATATACATATAAAAATATATTATTTAATAATAAAATTAATTATAATTTTCCAAATTCCATTTTAAATTAATTACAACACAATTCCCAAATCAAATATTATAATTACATATATATATATATACACATATATATACACATAATATATAAATACATATTATGAATAATATGTATATTATATATTATATATATAATATATATATACACATATATAAATATAATATATATTTATTAATTAAAAGTAACCATTAAAAAAATGGCGAAACTGTGCATACATACCAGGGCCGACTCAATACAGCCGAGCCCTTCCCACTATGGGGGTCGGCAACGTCGGCCGCTCCAGCCCTGCCTGTGAAGATAGTGTTGCGCACTACCCTCCTTGCCGACTCCCATATGGGAGGGTCAGCAGTGGGGGTAACTCCCCAGCCCTCACAAAAATTTAATATATTTTAAAAAAAACTTAAAACCCTACGATTCTCTATAAATCGCCGTACGATTTAAATTCTGACTTTTTTTCAATTTCGTTTAATCTAAAATTTCTTCAGGAAATTTACATATTTTAAAATCCAATACTATATTTATATATTATATATGTATATGTATATGTACATATATATTTCAATATATATATATATATATATATATATTTAAATATGAATTAATCCAAGCACTAGTTAAAATTGGGCAATAATTTTTTTAAAAGAAGAAGTTTTTCTACATGAAAGCTGAGAGGTTTCATTTTCCCAGAAAATTAAAAGAAATAGGGAACTTAACAGAATAATGATTCTCTACAAAGAACTATAATTCTTTTTGTAACAATCTATTTCGAATAAACAAATACACAAAGGATATTTAATTATTTTCTATAGAGGTTTCACTTTCACGGAAATCTTTTAAAAGAAAGAACAAGAACTTCTACAATATTGAAAAATCCTTTCCTAAACATTTCCAATTTATATTACAATAATTAAAATAACTTTCCAATACAAAATTCACAAAATAGTAAATGAACCTATTTCAGAAGAAATTGTTGCCTTGAGAATTATTATCGACCTTCTCTGTAACTTCCAATTGCCAATGTAGCCAAAACTTCCTCTAGTAAATTTGCCTCTTCCCACAAAACACACAATACACAGCCAAGAATTCTACAGTAAATTCTCAAACAAATCTTGAGAGAGATCCACAATTTCCTCACCAATTTTTCAACAACCCACACAAAAACTCTCGTGAAACAACTTTCTTTTCTTTTTTCTAATCTCTCTTCTGAGAATGAATTTTCAACAATTAGATAACAAATTTCTAACTCCCAGTTATCTTAAACAAAATGTATTTTCCCTCAAAAACTCAGATATTTTCCATTCACATGCATTTAAATATAATAATACAATTTACTAATTGCAACCAATTTAAATATTCTTATTTATTTAATTACCATTTATTTTTTATAATAAAATTTACTCAACAACATAACCAAATTAAATTAATTAATTTATTTATTTATTCTAAAGTCCTTACAAAAATAATTCATTTAATTAAATATTTAAATTAAATACACATTTAATCTACCAAATTAAATTTGCACAATAATAAAATACCCAAAACAACAATGATAAAACTAAGACCAAACTCAAACTGACGACACACTGTTCTAGGGTAAAGGTATGACTAGGTAGCCCATTACTATCTCCCAATATTGTTGTTGAGTAGTGGACACACTCAAACCTTTGAAACCAGGTGAAGCTAATGTCCTGTAAACAAGAAAATGTCGCACATGTATACATATAGTAATGCATACACACTGTGAAGAGAGAATCACGGAAATCAGAGGGCACTCGCAAGCGAGTGATGCAACACCGTTATCTTCACCAATACAATGTCACGTCAACTGATGAGATAATGTATCAATGTCATCACAACTAAGAATCTATGCAACCATAAAGCATATTAACATAATCATCATGCATATAATGTTTAATCACATCAATATAATCTATCATCGCTCCATTGTCAGTGATAGAATAACCACAACATAAAACGTAGTCTAACAAAGTATCTGAGCTATCAAGAAGACATAACAAATCAGAGGGGTGTCAAAATAGTCTTCAGATGCAAACACTTAATCATTTTCTTCAATAGTTCTTTCATATTGATCATGTGCTTGTGCAGGTGTCAACAATATTTTCTCCCACTGTTCAACCCATTTTGTATTTTCACATGCTTTCCAATCTCCTAAGATACAAAACTGGAAAAAACATGCAAGCTCCCTTTTCCAGCTAGTCCATGTGCTTTTTGTCGAACTCCTAAATGAATTCCATTTAGTAGATCCACTGATTGTCTTACAGTCAACTCTAGGTACAATGTTCTCTTCTTCAACCAACCAAAAGAATCAATGAACTATATAGTACTTACTCGAACTAGGTGCAAATAATCTTGTATTACACCAATCCACAATCCCACATGCATTTTTAAATTTTACTGCAGCCTCAAATTTTAATTGTTATCTAGCAAGAATTCTTTTGACACATGTACCAGCTCCATCATGTTCTCCTTTACCGTGCCCAACTTAAAAAAAACTCCACATATATGTTGGACATTAAGTTCCTTGTGAACCCTACTTAACCAATAGAACATTCAAGCATTCTTGAACTGCTGCACACAATTATCTGACCATATGAGGTGTTCTTTCATATGGATTCCTCTTTCTCTTAAATTTCTATAAAATATACTGAAACAGTATTGAACAAACTCTGACGAGTGTAACCGGTTGTCACTCAAATAAAAATGATACTCCCTCAAAAAAATTCTATCATCCTCAGTGCTATCCATGTGTCAGAAAATATGCATGAATTATATCAAAACAAACACACTTAGATGGGAAGTATTATAGTAAAGAATTCATCTAAATTAAACAAAGTTCAATAACAAAATTCTTTAAAAAATTCTCATCTTCCTCTAATCTCAAATTTCCTAGTGATTCATGCTCTCGGATATTATTCCTACACAAATCATTGAGATGTCATCTAAGAAATGAGTAGCCTAATTTCCTACAATGCAGAATCTAAGCCTACATCTACATGATTGGATGATTACTGGATGGAATGATAAAATGATATCATGAATAAACTGTTGAATACAACTATAGGTAAATGATGCAGAACATAATTAAACTAATGAGAGTGATGTGGAAATGATTCTAAATGCTAAATTGAAACAAACTAAGAAACATCTAAAGAGCCATGATTCTAATCTAAATTGACAATCTATTCTAAATGCTAAATTGGAAATGCAAAGATAAGCTCTCTAAATGTTGAATGAATTCCTGTAGAGTAATATTATGCAAATGCTCCTTGTTGAAAAGTTGTAAATGGGCCTCAATTTATATATTTTTCCAAGGCATTGGGTGAGTTGGCAGCCATGAACGATTGAGATTTGATCTGGAGAAATTAGCGGTGAAGAATGAGGATGGAGAAAACAACGCAATGGTTCCCATTAGTAAAAACAATTTTCCAAGTGTAGGAAGGAATCAATTGGAGGATGAAGCCATGTGTCTTGAAGGTTGTTAAATTTTTTGAGAGTAAATATCCAATTTAGAAAATAAAGATAATTATTTTCATGTGACACATGGTGAGTTGGAGGGTGAGGTGGAAGGTAGTTAGAAAAGTATGTAGAAATGTGACAAATTAGAATTTAAAAATTCAAATTTAATGAGAGGGAATTAATTAGAATTAAAAAAATTATTTTAATTTGTTTATTTTAATTAAATCATGAAGAGGGTGAATTAGAATAGAGGAATTAGTAAAATAGGAACTATGTAAATAAATTTGCAATTTATTTATATAGTAGAAGAATAAAGATTTCATTAATTAAATAATCGATATTTAATTAATATTATCTAGATCAATTTTGAGTGTATACATTTTTCCCCTCTTTGAAGTGATGTGTTTACACATTACTTCAAAGAAAAATTTACCAATGCTGCCAAAAATTTTAACGATGCCCTGGACAGTGATTTTTAGGAAATTACAACTATATGCCCCCTCGAGAGATAAATCGAGAAATTTGTGATGATAAAGGATTTTGGATGATTTTTGAAATTTTCAATTGATTTGTGATAATGATGATGATATAATCCTATTTTGATAATATTCCAGTGATTTATCTCCCGATATGAAAGATTTTCAAGCTGCCCCCAATTAATTGTCTCTCAAAAGAAATTAAAATAATGCCACCAAAATCACTCCTTTTAATTACCTTTATTAAGAGGTAAAAAATAAAAAAGAATTCATTTGTGCCAATTGTAATTTGAAAATTGTTTGAAGTGAGGGAGCATTTTGGAGCTTCTGAGCAAGATGGTGATCCCTTTACAGCTTCATTGATTCAAGCGGGTACAATGACATAATCAGCCTACAGGATATAGACCTCCTGTAAAAATTTTGAAACCTTCCTTTGTGAATTGAAAATGAATTTATTTTCCACGTTTTAAATTGGATTTTGAATTTAGAAAGAAGTTTTAGCACTTCTGAAACATTTTGTGGTGCCTAGGCCAGGTTTTTTGGTGCTTTCACCAGAAGTTTTGGTGCTTCAAAGAGATTCTCCAGTGCTTCTAGGGTCTATAATGGTGCTTCCAATTTTGGAACATCCAAGGTTTTTAATGGCGCTTTGAAGGTCATTCATTTGTCAATCTAGGGTTTTGGCGCTTTTGCCCTCTATTCTAGCGCTTCAGAGAGATTCTCTGGCGCTTCCCATGAAATGGCACCTCTGCCAATTTCTCTAGTGCATCCAATGGTTTCTCCAGCACTTTCGATTGAAATGGTGCTTCCGTGTGGTTTGGTGGCGCATACACCTAAAATGGCACTTTGGAGGTCTATTTTGGCACCTCCAAGGCAGAATGAAGATTTTTTTTATTTTCTCCTTGAATTTGTGATGTTTGATAGCCTTCGGCTGATGATTAGGTACTGATGTAGGATAGATGATTTAGTGACCTCATGATAGGAAAGATACACTAATGTTGATGTCATTTTTATTTCATGATAGGCAAGAATCAAAACAAAATGTTGACGAGATTTGATGAAAATCTCAATAGGATTGATAGGTTGATTGATTGATGTTTGATTGATTTGCCAATTTGGTTTGATTGATATGCTAATTTGTGATGTTTGACAATGATAGGAGACGGATTTAGATAACCTTCAATCTAGAAAGCAATTTCCACTGACATGGGAGATGATACCACAATTGTCTCACTTTGAGAGACATATTGTTGAGAGATGTAGTTTGTCCTCATTGATTGATATGCCCCAGGTTAGGATTAACCAGGGATTGTTGAAATCATTAGCGAAGAGGTGGCATAGCGAACACAACACTTTCCATTTTCCTATTGGAGAAATGACTGTTATACCAGAGGATGTGTACATGATTTTGCAGATTCCTATAGTTGGAGATATCGTGACCTATGATTCAACCGAGCAGGGAGGTACGAACGCACTACGCCATATTTTTCATGATGATCAAATTGTTGGATGTTGGAGTTGTTGTTAGAGATATTTTCCAGTGATGTACCTTTTCCTTCCATTCTTGTGGGATTTGTTGGTGGCTTCTTATGTCCCGATAAGAGGGAAAAGGGATTTTCCATCGGTTGGGGTCATACCCTAGAGCAGATGATCCAGTTTGGGACTCGGTTTGCATGGGAATCCTATTTTCTTGCACACCTATATCACAATCTACACCAGATGGTATATTTGGGAGAAGCTAGCTTGTTGGCAGGAGTTACATTGCTCTAGGTTTGGACCTAGAATCATATTGTAGTAACACGGCTAGAGACAAATAGATTTTGGCCATTTGGGAGGCCTTACATCTATGGTTATGCAGGTGCAGTTGTCCATGGGAAAAATGGAGTATTGGCGACATGTGCTCGATGATTTGGATGCAATGACTTGGAGACCATACATGGACTGTGAGCAATGGGTAGGGGATCACCTAGAGATTTTGTATTGTATGACTGCTAGATACCTAATTGGACGGACTCAGTATATTATCGAGAGATTCCTGTTACTGAGAGTGTTGAGACAGTATGTCAGAGTTTAGGGGATGCCATAGAGATCATCTTTTTATGCCCGCAGACAGCAAGATATGACGGAGTGGGGACTTACATTGTCCTATGATGTTGCGTGTGATGAGTATCTTCATTTACAGCCAGTGATCTGGGATTACCATCCAGAGATTGTCGAGGGCTACATGAGTGAGGAGTACACTATGTACTTTGGTCAGCATCCGTTTGCACGACTTTCTAGTTCCGCTAAGCCCATGCCATCTTTTGAGGATGACGAGGAGAGACCACCTAGACAGAGGCGAGGCAGAGGTGATGGAGATGGTGAGGAGGGAGAGGGTGGATATGAGGGTGATGATGATGACGGAGGGGATGATGGAGGTGATGAAAGTGGTGGAGGATATGGAGGAGGTGATATTCATCTTTTTTTTGACATTAGAGTGCCTTGTAGGAGGCGATCCCTGGATGCAACATCACAGTAGTAGGTACATATACACTTGCCTTCTCAGCAGCAATAGTCACAAATCACTGCTTTGCACACACAAGTTCAGACTATTCAAGGGGAGTTACAAATGCAGACACAACTACTGACTTAGGTGCAGGCACAACTCCTATAGACTCAAGGACAAATTCAAATAGTGACAGCTGAGAAGGATGCCGCCTGACAGTAGCTGGAACAGGTACAGGGCTAGGGGTAGGTATAGGGACATGCACAGGTATAGGGATAGGTTGCAACATTGACCACCGAGAGAGATGCACTGAGATGATAGGTTGAGCAAGAAAATGCCCTTACAAAAAGGTTACAGCAAGTTGCTACGGCCACAGGAGCTGTAGATTATTTCAGGGAGATATGCCACATTTCTCAAGAGGTTTAGTTTTATATAGATCGATATCATGAGTTGGTCCCACTTGAGCGGTGACAGAGTTTTACCTAATCTCAGACTAGCAGATCTCAATCCCATACAGTGAGCAATATGGGTGTGACAACCATTACCAAGGAATTAGAGAGATCCAGGTTTGGGTCCCTTAGGTGCAGCAAGGGGTACAGGTTCAGTGATGCCGACAGCTTTGGGAGGCAGTACCACATAATTTTTGTCATTTTATGTTATATCATGATGTATACACTGACTCTTGATATCACCATATTTTGATGTTGTATTTCTCGGCATTCAGACATCCTTGTACATTTGACGTATTTTTGAGATATATATGCAGCCATGATGATTTTATGTGTTTATGCATGTTGATTTATTATGATGGATGCATTTAATTTATATGTCATGTATGCTATGCAATAATGATGCTATATGTTCTGGATGCAATATGTGTTATGATCCTAGGGTTTTATGCAAATATCTACATGCTATTATTTTTGTATTTTTCTAATGTAATTATGTATGATGTGATGAATGTTAATGCAAAGATGAATGATTTTAATAATGAATGATTTTATATGATTTTATGGATGTATGATATGCATGGTAACCTATTTTTTTGTATTTTTTGATACAAATGTTATGATCTAATACATATATTTTATATGTGTTGATGCCTAGGATGAATTCCTAAATGTATATGGATGAAAATGATATGATCAATGCATTTTTTTTCTTGTATTTTTCGTGATGCAAATATATGATTAATGACCTAAATGAATGTCTAGATGATATGATAATGCTATGATTAATGTCCTAATACTTATACCTCTAAATGATGTTTTTGGTAATGTCAAATGTACTCAATCTATTAATGATAGAAATAACATCAGCCTTGAAAATTCTATAAATACCATTACAACAACCGATATGAATGCAACCTAGATATGCAATCCTAACAATGCAATAGTGACATCCCAGTGATTTATTGTGCTTATTGTCATCATTGAGCCTTTAAAAATGTTGAAAGTGAGTACAAAACATCGATGGTAAAATTGAACCATGATGACTTGAGTACTACTTCCATGATGTTTGATAGTGCAAGTTAACACAAGCGTCTAGGTATAATTAGACCAAGATGACTCGAGCATCCCTTGCTTAAACAAACAAGAATTAACTGTTTTCCTATGTGAATCTAGAATTTCATCAGTGATACTTTATAGAGCACATCCCACGACGACTCCCAAAGTAATAATGATTAACTCACAGGCAGCAGACATAAAAATATCATTCTCGATCATAGCATTTCTAGTTCTCTGACATCCTTGAATTGCTCCTGAGAAATGATAACATCAATCATAATACAGACAATTTCGAACATTCGCGTGAAAATGTTAAAACCGTGATTCAGAATAGTATCATCCTTGTAACCATGATTTTTCATTGCTTTTAGGTTTTTTTGATTTTTTGATTTTTAGGTATTTTCCGAAATTTTGACCAAGAACCTAACCTAAAGACCTATCCTAGGGGCCTCGGGGGCTGATCAAAGATTAGCCTTGCCTACGTTATACACGAAGAGACCACGTAGTTTGACCGACTCAACTGATTTACAAGACTAGGATATGAACAAACACTTAATTACAATGAATTGCGACAATGTAATTCGACAAAGTGACTCTATTTTTGGCTTTTTGACATTTTTTAGGGATTTTCTAATTTTTGACCTGTTTTTGAATTTTCTGACATGACAAGGATATTTGATGCATTTTCGATGATGATGGATTCTCTATGTTTGATTTCCCTATGATCAATGTTTTTGTTGTGTTTGTCTTGTTGTTGTTTGTTTGTTGGTTTAAGCCCAAGATTTGTTGCCCCTAGTGAGGTCATGATTTTTCCCCCAATGGAAACAAGCCATTTTTTTTATGGATATGTACAATGTTCAAGAAGCCAAGGTGAGATGTGACTGGTGCAACAAGGTATGCATATGCAACTCAAATGAAGGATGTGGTAGGTAACGATACCAAGCCAGTGATCAACACACGTTCCATAGAGGAAGAAGCCAGCCTGTCACAAATAGCGCCTGTTGCTAGGTTTTCACTAGTTGCTTTTATTGCACTTTTTCAGATTTTCAGATTTTCTTTATCTTTTCCATTTATTTATTTATTTTGTTGTCACCAAGATGCCTGTTTTCTAGGTTTTCACTAGGGTAACCATTTTTTCAAGACATTTTCTAATGTTTTTTTATTTTTTCATAACTTTTTCTAATGTTTTTGTATTTTTTCAGGACTTTTTCAAATGCACCGGCCGACCTATGCATAGAATTTCTTAAGATGAAGACTATTCATGGGTTCCTCAAACTGATCCCCTTCTAGCATGGACAGCTGATATGCACCTGAACCATAAACTGATACAATGACAAAGGGTCCCAACCAATTTGGTTCAAACTTTCCTTTTTTTTCTCTGTCTTGTTGATTGCGGGGGTTCTCCTTCAACACTAAGTAACCAACTTGGAATGTTATGGGTTTGACCTTGTGATTGTAACTTATGGACATATGTTGTTGGTAGGATTTCAAGTGATTCACTACATGTTGGCTCTACTCATCTAATAGTTCTAGTTCTTGCAATCTAGAGACCCAATAGTCTTCATCAGAGATGATACCTTTCAAGGAAACCCAAAGTGATGGTATTTCAACTTCAATAGGTACAATGGCCTTAGCTCCATATACCAAAGCATATGGTGTAGCCCCTGTTGGTGTACGAATACTGGTACAGTATGCCCACAAGGTAGGGTTTAATTGGATGTGCCAATCACATCCTACATCATTGACAATTTTCTTCAAAATATTCATAATAGTCTTTTTGGAAGCCTCTGCTTGACCATTTCCTTGGGGATAATATGGTGTAGAGAAGCAATTTTGGATATTGAACTTCTCACACAATTCTTGCACGTCTTGATTTTTAAACGGTCTTCCATTGTTAGTTACTATTGATTGGGGAATGCCATATCTACAAATGTTGTTGTTGAGGATGAATGATGAAATTTTCTTTCCAGCGATGTTGGTTAAAGGAATAGCCTCAATCCAATTTGTGAAGTATTTTATAGCAATGATGATAAACTTATGTCTTTTTGATGAAGATGGATGAATTTTTCCAACAAGATCTAGTCCCCATTAACAAAACGGTCATGTGGATGCAAAAGGTTGAATTTCCTGTGATGGTGCATGGATGAGGTTGTCGTGAATCTAAAATTTTTGATATTTCTTCACAAACTAAAAAGACTCATTTTCCATAGTTGGCCAATAATTTCCTAAATGAAGAAGTTTCTTGGCTAAGGTTAGGCCACTTGAATGTGTTCCATAGACTCCCTCATGGACTTCTCGTAAATCCATTTCAAACTCATCGTAAGAGAGTTTCGTCAAGACCTCGTCAGTATAGTACATCCATTATAAGTGTATGTCAGGTGGCTCGGCCAATGAGATTGTGTTTTTGATTTTGTGACAAGTTAGGTGGAAGAGTGTTATCTTTCAAGTAGGCATAAATCTCACTGTAGATTGAGGTATTGTTATCAGATAGGTGACATATAACATGGGATTTAGTTTCATCATAGGAAGGGGAGAACATATATTCTACTAAGAACTCATAACGACTTCTTTTCTCTGGAATTTGTAACAAGGAAGCAATAGTAGCCATGGAATTAGCGGCTTTATTGTCCACTCTTGAAATCCTCTCAAATTTGATATCCATAAAATATTTCTTGAAATCGTCTAACATTCTCTTGTAAGGCATCAATTTTTCATCTCTTGTTTGATAATCATCATTGACTTGGTTAATTACCATCTGAGAATCCCCATACACTTGCAATTCTAGGGCTTTCCACTCTACAGTTGTTTTGATGCCAATGATTAATGCTTCATACTTTGCAATGTTGTTGGTACAAGGGAACATCAGTTTGTATGATTTTGGTATAGTATGTCCTTGTGGGGTGACAAATAGGATTCTAGCTCCTGATCCGTGTTGGGTGTGTGATCCATCAAAGTATAGTGTCCATTTTTTCGAAGCCACAGTAAGAACATCAACATATGAAAATTCAATGTGTAAAGGATGATTATTTGGTAATGGTGCCTCCACCAACTGATCAACAATTGCTTGTCCTTTTATCGCCTTCCTATCCACATATTGGATATCGAATTCACTGAGTATCATGACCCATTTAGCCAATCTCCCTGTTAGGTTTGCTTTGCTAAGGAGATATTTGAGAGGATCAATTTTAGCTATCAACTTGATGGTGTGAGTTAGCATGTAGTTTCATAGTTGTAGAGTAGCAAATACTATTGCTAGACAGGATTTTTCAATGGAGGTATAGTTGATCTCATAGCCATTTAGCATCCTGCTGATGCAATAGACTGCTCATTCTTTTCCTATTGAATCTTCTTGTGCTAATAGGGCTCCCAATGATGTCTCTATTGTAGAAATATATAACAGTAGTGGCTTCCCTTCTGATGGTGGTACTAAGACAAGAAGATTCATTAAATAATGTTTCAAATGGTTGAAGGCTCCTTCACATTGTTCATCCCATCGGAAAGAAACATTTTTATGCAGTAAATGATTGAAGGGATGGGTCTTGTCTGCCAGCTGTGAAATGAATCTGTGGATTGACTAAAACCTCCCTTGTAGAGAATAGAGTTGGCTAATGTTCTTTGGTGGTGGCATTTCCATAATGGTTTTGACTTTGGCTGGGTCTACCTCAATTCCTTTTTCTAATACTATGTAACCTAGGAGTTTTATTGACATCACTCCAAACACACATTTCTTAGGATTTAGTCACACATTGAATTTTTCCAATCTAGTGAAAATTTTATCTAAGATCTCCAAATTCCCTTCCCTGGTATATGATCTAGCCAATAAATCATCCACATAGTCTTCCATGAAAGTATGCATCATATCATGAAAAATTGTTGGCATTGCACGTTGGTAGGTAGCTCATGCATTTTTCAAACTGAATGGCAGAACACTCCAATAGAAGGTTCCCCATGGACAAGTAAAGCAAGTTTTATCTTGATCTTCTTGGGCTATTTTGATTTGACTATACCCTAAAAATCCATCCATTAGTGATAGCATGCCATTTCCTACCGTCAAATCTACTATGATGTCTATATTTGGTTGAGGAAAATCATCCTTAGGACAAGCTTTCTTAAGATCCCAAAAATCTGTGCAGATGTGAATTTTGTTGTCAAGTTTTGAGACTGGTACTATATTGGAGATCCACTCAGCATAGTAAATGGGTCTAATGAATCCAACATCTAACAATTTCTTCAACTCTGCCTTTACCAATAAAGCGATATGGGGATGCATTTTTCTCAACTTTTGCTTGACTGGTTTCACTCCTGGAGGTAATGATAGATGGTGCATGATGAGTTATAGATCAATTCTTGACATGTCAGCATATGACCAAGCAAAGTTGATTTGTTTCTTTGTGAAAATTTTGAGAAAGCTTGGCTTTTCCTGATCTATCAATGATGCTACTAGATGAATATTCTTCACTGTCTCTTCATTGTCGATGTTCATAGATTGTTTGGATTCAATCAAGACTTTTGATCTTTCTTGAAAATGCTCTGGGAGACTATCAAACCTTCCATCCTTGTATGCCTCATAGAGGTTTTTGCCCTTGGATGCGCTCTTTGTTTTTACTTTTTCCAAATTTGGTACTACCATTAAATGGTTTTCAATATCAGATCTATTTCCTATATTTTTCATTTTGCAGCTAGATAATTTGATACTCTCCTATATGGAAGCCTTGTTACAATTTTCATTGGTGGAATCTATTTCAGGATCATTAGCACAGAGGAAATTGATGATGGCATCATCATTTGAAAATGTAGGGATGTCAAATGGCTCAGTTAGGTCCCAATCTATAAGCTTAGGATGCACTAAGGGTAAGCAGTCACTAGACGGGTTAAGATCGGAAATGGTAAGGGTTCGGATAGCGATGTCTTCAATTTTTCCAATAGAAAAATTGAGGTCTAGAAGGTAACTCTCTTATGAATTATCTGTTTCACTCTGAGTTGAATTGTCTACACTAGAATCATCAAGGTGTTGCGATCCAAATCCAAACGGTCTAGAACCTGACCCTTGTCCTTCTTCAAGTAGGGATGCATATTTATGTACTACATCAATGTCCTTGTCATGAAAAGACTCTTTTGATAGTGAATACCACTCATATTCATTGGAATTAGTTTCATGTTCTTCACTGGCTTGTAACTATAGGATTCTTTCAACCATCTTTTCTTTTGTGTCCTCTTTATAACCTAGTCCAGTCTTGTCTTTTGGATTGATTAAAATGGGTTGAATTGGTTCTAAAATTCCCTCTTTTATTTTACCCATAGGACCTTTCCCTTCATATCCCATCTTTTCCAAGATAGTGAAACATTTTCCATATTTAGTTGTTTGTACAGTTGCAGTTGCTGCTTGGGATTCTTCCTCATCTTTATAAGGCAAATTTAGGATGTCTTTGTCTTCTGCTTCATCAAAGCTAGTGCTCTCTTTTATGAACCATCCATCAAATTTGATAACTAGTTGTGGAGTCCGTTGTGTTGATGTAGAGAGTTGTCCATAATCTTTTGGAGAAGCAAAGTGTGAAAGACACAAGGACCGTTCAAAGAAGTATTCACCAACACCTTTGTCTTTGATTTGGACTTTTTCATCAAATTGTTTTGACAAGGAATTCAATTGTGCTTCAAGATTTGAGGAGGTGGATGGAGTAGCTTCTTCTTTCTTCTCAGACTGTTTAGACATGGAACTAGATTTATGGTCATGATTTGTGGAAATGACCAATGGTTTGGATGAGGGACTTGACTGGCTCTGATCATTGGAAGTTGTGGGAATGGAAGCTTCTCTATTATGAGGCACAAAGATATCTTGGATAGATTTCAGGGTATTGCAATACTGGGGACTATTTGAATCAACCGAAATGGTAATTTCTTGACCATCACAAGGAAATTTTAGACACTGGTGGT
Source organism: Sequoia sempervirens (assembly GCA_007258455.2). Taxonomy (NCBI): domain Eukaryota; kingdom Viridiplantae; phylum Streptophyta; class Pinopsida; order Cupressales; family Cupressaceae; genus Sequoia; species Sequoia sempervirens. The sequence continues at coordinate 311,424,612 of VDFB02075321.1, forward strand.
ATGTTGAAGGGACCACTTGAATCTCATGAATTCATGGTCGACCCAATAGTATGTTATAGGTCAAATCCTTGTCTAAGACTTGGTAGATTACATATTTTTGGATTGGTCCCACTTGAATAGGTAGTATGATTAACCCCTGTGAAGCTCTTTCCTCATCATCATATGCTTTTATTGTAATCTTTTTCTTTGAATCAATTGCATTCTCAAAAAATCCCAAGGCACGAACAAGTTTTAAAGTACATATATTCAAGCCGGCTCCTCCATCTATTAGGACTCATTTGACATGATGTTTATGCATCAAGACTTCAATATGGAGAGCAACATTGTGGGGATGAGAAATGGATGCATCATTATTTTTGAAAAAGGATAGGAAATGGGTTGCGGTTAAATGTCCCACCATGGCTTTGAATTTACAAACTTCTAGATTCGTTGGCACCATTGTGTCCACTAGGGATTTTTCCAAGATCTCTTTGTGGGCAGGTGAAATTTTGAGCAATTCCAATATTGATATTTGTGCAAGGATCTTTTGTAATTGGTCCACTATGTTGTATTGATTGGGAAATGCAATAGATGTTTTAGATATGAACCTCCTTTTAAGATATATTTGGCATGTGCTCTTGTTGTTGCATTCACGGGTACGTTGTCATGTTTCCCATTGATTTTGATGACATTGATTTGAGTATCATTTGCATTTGTGTCTGGTTGGATGTCATTGATTAGATTCTCAAGGATGATGATGTCTTGTTCTTGTTCAATTGGAATGTCATAGATCAGATCATCATTTGCAATAATGTTTTGGCGATCATGAGTTTCAATGGTATTCATTTGGTTTTTTGTTGTTGAGATATGATTTATGACAGTATCATGGACATAGTTTATGTTCTTTTCCTTGTTATTCATCGTAGAGGACTCCCCTTTTTCATAGTTTGGTAAGGGATTTTTGACTGCTCCATGATCTGCATTTGTTTGGAGTCCCTCTATTCATACGATTTTGGCATCTATCAAGTAGATTGTATTTTATGTTTCAATCGCATGCAACTATTCGTTAGGTGATCTTTGCATCAATGAAATTCACAGTAATGGGCATCATTCCACCATGATTATTTTACTTTGGGTTTGAATCCTCGAGTGTCAGGTAGTGTTATGAGGTTATTTTCAAGAAGTTCTCTCAATGCAGATTCGTGTGATTTACCCAAAAGGGTGAATTTTTTGTAGTTTGATTGTGTTTCATACGGTGGAAATTTTGATGAGGTGTTGCTTTGATTGTGTCCACTTTGGTTATTAGATGAGTTGGAATTTTGATTAGTTCCTTGATTGATGTTTTGATCCACCCTGGTTGTGGTTCCTGACAAGTTGAAGATTAGTTTGGCTTTATGTATTTTAACATTACCATCATTGGCATTTTTGTTCCTTGTCCAAAATTTGGGTTTTTCATTGTTATGATGGTTGGAGGAACTAGCATTTTTTGATCTTCCATTGTGAATTTTCAATACCCCCTTTTGAATAAGGCTTCTTCAATTTTGACACCATTTTCTACCATCTTCTGAAAGCTAGGAGGACATTGCAATTGCAATCTATAGCTCATTTCGTTGTTATGGTTATCGATAAAAATTTCCATCTTTTCTTGTTTAGGTATGGGATGAGCATAACAAGCGAATAAACTTCTCCACCTTTGGAGGAATACAAGAAAATATTCTCCTTATTTTTGTTTGGTATTACAAAGGTCCTTCATGGTTATCTCATGTGTAATGTTATAAGAATATTGTGTGATGAATCTGTTGACAAGTTATTGGAAGGATTTTATGCTTGGTTGCAACTTCGAGAACCATTCCATGCAGTGACCCCCTAGACTACGAGGAAAGAGTCTCATTAAGTATGTCTCCTCATGGGCGAATTCAAGACTCATTGTTCAAAATTCTCGCACGTGGTCTATAGGGTCTGATTTCCCATTATATTAAATGTCATATTTTGGCAATTCACAGTTTTAACCTTATATTTGTTATATTTAACATTATTTCCCGTTATATTTGTTATATTTAACCTTCTATCAAAGGGATAGGGACAAATATCTTGCAACAAGTATCTTTTTGGAGTCCCTCCTTGCATATCTTGGAGTTGTTGTTGAAGCTTTTGCATCTGATTCATCAAGGTAGCCATTTGATCGACAATAAGCGTTTCAATTTCCGTTTTCTTTGGGACACTCTTCAATTTGTTAACATAAAATTCATTAGGTAATTTAGCCCCTTGGTTGGCTAAAATCAAAAGGTATTTATCCCCATCCTTTTCAAAGACTTTTTCTAGTAATTTATGGAAATTGGGGTCTTGATTTGCTTGTTCGACATCTTCTTCTGTTATCCCATCTATTTCTTTTTGGGAAATTTTATGAAAAGGATTTTCCTCTAGTTTAGCCATGGTATGTGGAGGTTCGGTTTCTTTGTCCTTAAGTTTCTATTTTTGGGACCTTGTTAAAATGGGCATGCAAGTGACTAAGGTTTGCTAAATTTTGATCGTTATTTGAGAGTGCCAAGGAAATACCTAGGTTGAATAGGATTATGAATTCTATTGATGTAACCAAGGTGATAAAATTTGATACAAAGTGTATTGTTTCCAACATGAAGGATAAAAACCTTGATGGGGAAAATCAACTTGATTATCAAATTTGGGATGTTGATGATGATGGGTACTTTTAGATGTTTGATCAAACTTTAGGTAAAATTTTTCACTTAGATAAGTCAATTTTAACAAAGTTTTGGACTCTAAAGGGTAATTCCAAACTTGAGGATATTTTGAAATTTTGGTTGGAATTGTGAAAAGGTGGATGAATTTCCTTTCTAAATGAGATGTTCGAATCTTTGGAATAGTCTTGGATTTTGGCAATAGTGAAACGAATACAAGTTGGGGTTGTTCTTGGAAGCTTTTCTATAAAAATTGAAGAGAAATCTGTATCTAAAGTCATAAAGCTTGGAAAGATGTTGGTGTTCCTTTGGACTAAGAGTTATGGGTTTTGGTTTTTGAATTTTAATTTTTCTTGAAGCCATTGGATAAAAACCATGTGTAGACTCTTGTCAAGGTTGTCAATGACTCTGGACTAGAAAAAATGCTTGAATTCTAGTTTCAAAATGACGGATGGGAATGGTATTTAGCTCTCTATTTTTGGGTTTTAATGGAAGCATCGTTATAGTGGGTAGAAGCACCAAAAAGGAAGAAGTGCTACAGGAAAGCTCAGATGTGCCACATAATGGCTTGGAAGCGCCACAAAAAATGGTCAAAGCACCACAGAATGGCTCAAGTGTGCCACAGAAACAGGCGAATGTGCCACAGAAAAGCTCAAATGCACTAGAAAATAAGGTGGAAGCACTGTAACAGAGGGTGAATGTGCTGGAAAAAATGGTGAAGCGCCATAGAAAGAAATGAAAGAGCTGAACTGAGGAATGCAACAGTTTATTTCTTGTTTGTTTAATTTCTCTAGTTTTTTTGGTAAAAGGATAGTTTATTCCAGGATGATGTATTCTAAATCATAGTTTTCTGTAGTTTTTCCAGTGTGCAAAGTTTCATTTGAAGTTTGTTTTGAGAACAATTTGACAAGCACAATCAAGCACAACATACATTCCCTAGGGCTGTGATGGACTACATTCTCTTGGATTCCACACAGGTTTTACCCCAACCGCGCTTATCTTTAGTGGATGAATTCAGAAGCTTGGCCACACGGGCTCCCCCTTACATTGCACTCTCTTCTCAAGTCAACCAAGCTTCTAGCCTCCATGAAACTCCCATGGTAGACTAATCATCTCTACTAAAGACTATGAGAATGTGGATTCCTTCACAACGACCGTTGTTGTACCAAGATAATAGATAAAGGATTTGGCGAATTCTATAACAACGGTTCTAGTAAGGACTTTATGTTCATAGGATTTGACCCAACATGGCGAGAGACCATTGATGCCCTTCTCGTCGAAGCCAATTGCATGATATTGGCATTTACTCCAATATCCACATTTATTTCCCGGCTAGAAATACTCTTGGCTTTAGAGTGTTACTGGTTGAGTCGTTCCCTTGGGTGAGTACTTTTTCCCCAAGGAAGACCCTCTAGGATAAACAAAAGTGAGAGAGTATACCCATAGTTTGATCCTCTTTATTTCGCATGAATAAAGAGAGAACCTTCGCCGTATACCCTACTCACACTCACAGATTAACAAAGAATAGGTCTGGGTTTTTGGTCACCCAGTAAAGGGGAGAGCATATGCCTACCATTCAAAAAACACCACAAATAAATAAAAAGGAAGGGATCTATCTTTTTGGTCACCCAGTTAAGGGGAGAGCATATGCCTACCCTTCCAAATAGGCAGTAAACTGGTGTTCATTCATTGCTAATTAATCTATGTTCCTAATTTAAGCAAGAGGGAAAGACATAAAATCTAGCCCCTGCATCAAATTCATTAGTAGTTTCTCATAGATTATCTTTGGCAAGCATTCTGAAGTTTCAGCATGATCTTTGACAACATTTTATGCAACCTGCAAAATAGAAAAGCCAACATTAGTTTTCATTCTCGGGAAAAATTACATAAACAATTAAAAGCACCAGAACAAAAAGAAGAAGCGCCAAAACAACAGAAGCACAACAAAATTAAGTAAAAGCGCCACAGAATTTGGCCAAAGCACCACTGAAAAGGGTGAAAGTGCCACAGAATGGGATCAAAGCGCCACTGAATGACTTGAAAGTGCCAGAGAAATCCTTTGGGGCACCAGAACAGTCGATGAAAGAGCTAGAGAATCTTTTGTAAGCGATAGAAAATTACGCGGTTGCGCCAAAAAACTACATGTCCGAACCTATAAAACAAAACTTCCAAGAAATGTTAAAATAACAAGGGTTGGGCCCCACGGTGGGTGCCAATTTATGTGTGTCAGAAAATATGCATGAATTATATCAAAACAAACACACTTAGATGGGAAGTATTATAGTAAAGAATTCATCTAAATTAAACACAGTTCAATAACAAAATTCTTTAAAAACTTATCATCTTCCTCTAATCTCAAATGTCCTAGTGATTCATGCTCTCAGATCTTATTCCTGCACAAATGACAAGATGTCATCTAAGAAACAAGTATCCTACTTACCTACAATGCAGAATCTAAGCCTCCATCTACATGATTGGATGATTGTTGGATGGAATGATAAAATGATATGGTGAATAAACTACTGAATACAACTTATAGGTAAATGATGCAGAACAAAATTAAACTAATGAGAGTGATGTGGAAATGATTCTAAATGCTAAATTGAAACAAACTAAGAAACATCTAAAGGAGCCATGATTCTAATCTAAATTGACAATCTATTCTAAATGCTAAATTGGAAATGCAAAGATAAGCTCTCTAAATGTTGAATGAATTCCTGTAGAGTAATATTATGCAAATGCTCTTTGTTGAAAAGTTGTAAATGGGCCTCAATTTATAGATTTTTCCAAGGCATTGGGTGAGTTGGCAGCCATGAACGATTGAGATTTGATCTAGAGAAATCAGCAGTGAAGAATGAGAAGGATGGAGAAAACAAGGCAATGGTTCCCTTTAGTAAAACCAATTTTCCAAGTGTAGGAAGGAATCAATTGGAGGATGAAGCCATGTGTCTTGAAGGTTGTTAAATTTGTTGAGATTAAATATCCAATTTAGAAAATAAAGATAATTATTTTCATGTGACACATGGTGAGTTGAAGGATGAGGTGGAAGGTAGTTAGAAAAGTATGTAGAAATGTGACAAATTAGAATTTAAAAATTCAAATTTAATGAGGGAATTAATTAGAATAAAAAAAATTATTTAAATTTTTTTATTTTAATTAAATCATGAAGAGGGTGAATTAGAATAGAGGAATTAGGAAAATAGGAACTATGTAAATAAATTTGCAATTTATTTATATAGTAGAAGAATAAAGATTTCATTAATTAAATAATCGATATTTAATTAATATTTTCCAAACCAATTTTGAGTGTATACACTATCATCTGCATGTCTATAAACAATATGGAAAAACATAGCTACTTGCATTGAATTATAATAATACACGAGTGAATTTCCTCTTGCGGAACTAGAGTATAATTTTCCACAAAATCAACCACTAAAAGTATAGTACCAATTGGAAATTATGTGTTTCTACATGCATGAAATTGGCCATTAAGCTATCGAGCATGTTGAGAGTGCATGGCATATTTTGGTACAATCTTATTCTTAAATTCACTCATGAATGCATGCACACTAACTTTTTCTGTAACTAAATCACAATGCTTTCCTATTTTTCCATCTTTTAAAGAATAGTGAAATTCTTAAATCTTTTAAAATCTACTAATTGTTGTCCAAAATCATTATCAACACTTTCATGTATACAAATTCTTAAGAATGAAAGATTTCCATAGTTAATGCATTGTCTAGAAATACAAGAACTTAAATAAAACAATTTACCATTAGATCTTTCAGAAAACAATCTTGAAATAAACTCCCTTATTGCTTCAGGTGGCATATTAATACCACATTCTGTATAATCATGTTAGTATGCAAGGTACAACGTATATATCAAAAAACATCATAAAAATAACAAAATTGAACATGCGTTTTACAACAACAAGATATTCATTCTTATTAATTTTTACATACCAGGGTTTACATTTTTCAAAAGGCCTTTGACTTATTTTAATATTACCAGGTAACACTAAATCACCGCAAAATTTTCTATAAAATTAGTTTGCGTTGTATCTAATAGGTGTTTTGGGTGAGGATCATGAACTTTGGACCCCACCCTTAATTTTAAAACATCTCTAGCATTAGATGAATCCCTAGTATTATCATGCCAATATTTTTTGATCAAAGATTTAATTTCAATATTCAATTTCATATCAGACCTCAGGAGTCGACCAATGAAACTCCAACATTGGTTGATAGGATCATTTTCTATACTTTCTCTTCTTTTTCCACTCTTAGCAATGTTTTAGGATATTTTTAAAACTTCACTAATATTGCTTACCATTCTTTTATTCAAAGTTGCTTTATTAACTATACCAGTTGTTATAGCTCTTCTTGCTGCATTTTTATCTTTAGATCGACTATTTTTCCCAATAGATTGAATGGAACTAGCAACAATAGACATAACATGTTTTAATGATTGATCTTTTCTTTTTGGTTTAACATAAAAGCATAACCTTTTCATTACTTTCCTCATTTTTTGCATTCTCATCAATTGCATCATTAGCTGACATTGAAATGCAAATTTTTCACGATAAATTATTTTTTGTATATTCTATTCGCATGTGTTCTTATTTTCCTCCAAGAAATTTGACTAGGAAGATTATTGAAAATACCACTTTCAATTTTTAAAAAAGTATTTTCATTAAATTCAACATCACATTCTATATTTTCATCTTCATCTTCATTTTCATTTTCATTTTCAATTTCAAAACGATTTACATTTTCATCTTCATTTTCATCAACAAAACGGTGTTCATTTTCATTTTGATCAACAAAACAGTTTTTGTTTTCATTTTCAACAAAAGGATCATTCTCATTTTCATTTTCAACAAATTGTATAAAAGTTTCATCTCTCTGAATATTATCTATTTCAACATCATTAAGTCCAGTATCTTGTAAAACTTCTACAAACTAATTTACCATTTCACTAACAAGTGGATTTGAAGATGTACCTGGATTTGTGCATATTGAAACATTCTCCATAGCATTGAAAGAGGGATTTGAATACATAGTAGGACTTGCTTGTATAATCATATTCTTCTCCAAATTTACTTCTTGCAAATTAGCTTCATCTACAACCATGGTCTCCTCAATGTTTTCATCTTCAATAGTTGTGGAATTGGATGCTCCACCATCATTCATTGATTTAATTCTCATTTTTCTTTCTCTTTCTCTTTGTTTCTCCTTCACTCTATTTTCTTCAACTTCTTGAGGATTCAATGTCTTCCTCCTCTTATTACGAGCTTTTGAACCCATGATTATAAAATTCTCAAGCACAAATGAATGTCAATAGTGAAATTCTTCAAAAAATTCAATCCAAATTGGAAGTTGAAGACCTATAAGGAAAAATTTCTTCCTCTTGTGTTCCTCAAAACAAGTAGAAAACTAGCACAATTCCACTTTAAAAATTATTTTCTTCATGCCTCCTTTGCAAAATTCAATCCATATTTCAAGTTGAAGACCTTTTGTTCCTCCAAACAAGTACAAAACTAACACAATTCCACTTCAAAAACAGTTTACATGATGCCTTCTTTGAAAAAATCAATCAAAAATGCAAGTTCACCACCTGTAAAGACAATAGTTGATGAAAAATAGCCCAATATGTCGTACTCGGCCGTACATGTGAAGTTACAAACTTCACAGTAAATTTTGGCAATAAATTTAAATAAAACGGTTAAAAACAAACAAGATACAGTTTATTAAAAGCGGGATCCAGTTTTATAATCAGGATCCCGTTCCCCAATATTAAATGTGGGGAAAGTTGACGAAGGAACGTGATCCCGTTTATAAAGAAGGATATTGTTTCCTTGTCAATGGTCACCGCTGTGCGCTTTGTGCACACACGCCTACTTGAGTGGGACTCTTTTTGGTGTCTTTGACCTTTGATTTTATTGGATTTATCATTTTGGGGTCTTGACATGTTGGTTTTGCTGGCTTTGCCCTTGCCTTGGGGTTGCAATTGATTGAAATTGAGGTTTTGGCCAAGTCCGGGTTTTCACCTAGATCCAGGATTTTCCGCCTCTGGCGGATTTTTCCGGCCCTGGTTCCTTGTCCGTCTCTTGCCGGATTCTCCGATTCTGGGTTTTTGCCTAACTTCGGGATTTTCCGGTCCAGTCGGATTTTCCCGGATTCCGTCAAAGTCCCGATCTTCCTGATTTCCCCGGTTTCTGCATTTCCGCGGAATCCGTGTCTCCGCGCATTCTGGGATTCTCCGAAATTCCACTTGGGGCTCGGGTTTCCGGACTTGTCAGAAACGTCTTTTCGCGCATTAATGGCTGAGGTACCTTGGTTCAGGCAGGCATAAGGTCGATTTAGGGCATTTTCCGATTCATTCCAACTTTGATTGCTTCCTCGTTTTCTGCTCTGGCGATTCAGAACTTGCGTTTGAGCTTTGAGGATTGATCTTGGTTTGCTTGCGCGTGAATTGCTTGAGTGTTGCTGCCAGTATCTTGTGGCTTGGACGTGTTGTCATGTGGATTAATTTTCTGAGCTCGATTTCTGCCCGTCTTGGTCCATGGTATGTATTCGTCGCCCTTCCGTTTGCTTGCATGGTGATTTGAGGTTTTCTTGTACTGGGCATTGTTGAATTTTGGGGTCGGCCCTTGTTTTGGTTTTGGGTTTCGTATTTATCCAGTCAGGTTGATCCATTTTTTTATTGAAGCCCATCCCTCGTGCCCTATGAGTTCTGTTTGTCTGTTTAACTGCATATTTACACTTTTCTGGGTCGTGTTGCTTGTTTGTTTTGGGCGCGGGATGTGTTACCATGCGAATTTAGGGTTTCCTTGGTGTTTCGGTTAACGCGATGATTTGATCTTGTGTTTGAATGACTTTCGCCCCGTTTCGTGTTGGCTTCCCCGTCCTGTGAGGATTAGAGGGCTTTTAGGTAAATCCTGAACTGATATTTTAACCCTAAAAGCTTGCTCTGGTTTTAATGGCGAATATGTGGTTGTTCGATTTAGGGCATCGTCGTTTTAGTATGAGATCCTTCCTTTGAGTGCTTCTGAGAATTGGAACCCTTTGCATATTCGAGTCTGGTGATTGTCGTCGGTTTTGGGTTCATTCGAGCTTAGGTATTGGATATCTTGTGGTCGCTCCAGTTTTGGTGCATGATTTGCCATTTTTCGGGTTTCCGGGGCTGTCATGGAATTTCCGGTCTCCCGTATTTTCCCGGTTTCCTTTTATTCCGCGGACAGGGTTAATTTCTGGTGCATTTTACGCTGTCCGCGAAAGTCTGTCCCATCCGGATTTTTCCGGATTTCCTGTCTGATTGCATTCTTTTGTATATTTCGATGATAGGATTGATGGAATGATTGTTTATACCTATTTCTTGATTGCCAATGAGTAAAATTAATGGTTATCCTTCGATTTTCCGAGCGTATTAATGATTTATATGGCTAATAGTGCTTTGGCAGCAGGAGTCCGTCTGGGTCGGATTTCTCCAAAATTCTGCCCCGAATGTATTTTCCTGGATTATTTGATTTCTCCGGATCTCGAAAGATTGGCAATTAGCAGTTGATTCTAATGGATTTATATGATGTGTGCTAACCTTTTGGATTGACATGAACTCAATAGTTGAATTCTAATGACAATTCTTGGATGTGCAGGCTGAATCAGGCAAAGCTGTTGCTGGGAAGTCCAAAGGTGGTGCAGGGGCATCTTCAGTATCCGAGACAGAAAGATTGAGGTTGGACATGAAGAGTCAGGTCCCGGAGAGTAAGATATCCTTCGTGTGGGCGGATGTGTCCGATACCAACGTTGGTGCCTGGCGTTATGAGGAATTCAAACAGAGAACAGCTGAGAAAGACCCGTCACCCTTGAGGCAGGGGATGATGAACTCAGGGTTGGTACATGTGGCAGGATTCCCTCCAGTAGTCCAGTGCTATGAGCTGATTTTGGAGTGTGCTAGGCAGTACGCTTTTGACACACAGATGGTGGTCACCACTGAGGGATGAGTGTTGGAAAACTTCAGTCCAGCCTCCATTGCCCGGGCCTTCAGCATGCCGGATCTCCCCTCGGTCTGTGCCTTAAACATTGACACTGCTCGTACGTATTATGAGAACGAGCCAGTTAAGGCTCAGCAGCTTATCAACTCATGGCTTGAGAAGCCCAAGTCTCACCACTCCAAATTGCCCAAACAGTTGCACAGGGTGAAGTTTAGGCCGGATATCTATGATGCTATTACACTGTTGAGCAGGGTGGCCGGACTTAAAACTGCCGGAGTATTGGAAAAATGGATGGTCCATGTGATCACCAAGATGGGCCAAGGAACGAATTACCACTGGGCAGGACTTATCAGTGCAGAAATAGATAAACAATTAAGGAATGTTTTGGAGGGAAAGAAATTCACCATGTCCTCCTATGTCATATATGTGCTGGCCATCTCCTATCCCTATAAGGGACTGACTCCGGCGGGAACCATTGGACAAGATATTATCTATGAAGTCTATCCGGAATTGCACCTCGGACACGGAGATTATAGGAGGGCCAATGATGCCTTCACCATGCACATTACCCGGACCCTTCAGAATGCGGAGCACCTCAGATTGTCCGATGGGGCAAAAGGACTGATTAAGAATTACGGGGCCTGGTTCATCCAATTCCCCACCTTCACTTATCTCCGAATTGATGGATGCCCCGTTGCACCCTACAGATTGCCCAGGTATCCCACTGACCACATTGTGCTGCTAGAGGTCGTGAGACAAATTTGTGAGTTTGATGCAGTGGTCAAGAGGGAGAAACATAAAACTGGTTTTGGAGGTGACTTTCCCCTTGGGATTGGCGTGGGAGAAATGTGTCCTTCCATTCAATCAGCCCACACTGCAGGTGAGGAGTTAGCTGCTTATGGATTCTCTTTCCATTCAAAGAGAATGAACTTTGACATCACCGGAGAAGCACAGAAGAGGGCTACCCGGGAATTTAGACATAAAGAGGATTTGGAAGATTACTGGGTCAATATCAAAGATGACCTTGATGCACGGAGGAAAAGGTATTCCCGGCTGCCAGTAGAGGCAATTAGGCAGTACAATGTGAAGCTGATTCTGGATCAGCTGGAAGATGATGGAAAACTGGTCCAGGACCATGTCTATGAGCCCATCAAGGATAGGTCAGTGGCGGATATTGATTGGAATGAGCCTGAGGTGACAGAGTTGGAAGGCTTGATGGCTCCGGTGCTGAGGTATACCTTTGCTTGGGTTAAACATGAGGTGTGGGTATTGGAAAATGCTAATGTGCCATGCACTTTTGATTTGATGGGGAATCTCAACCCCATGTCCACCTCTGAAGAATCCGGGGAAGAGGACCCCAAAGGGAAATTAGCCAAAACATCGCCATTCAAGATCAAAGTTAGAGGTCCTAAAGGGACTGAGCCTGCAGCAAAGAGGAAACCAATTGGCAAACGCAGGTGGAAGACTCTAACCATCAGTAAGTCCTCGGATGAGGAGGAGGCAGAGAAAGCTGAAGAGGAGGATGCTCCTCCACCGCCCAAGAAAGCCAGAACTACAAGGGTGGTGAAGAAGAAAGGCCAAACGACTTCGGAGGATGAACCCCAAATTGTGGATGTGGAAAGCTCCGGAGGGGAGAAGACCAAAGTATACACCAGAAGATCCAGAACTCCTTCCCCAAAGGATGCCGCACAGCCAAAGGATTCTTCCCCAGTATTGCCAGCCACTGAACAGGACAGGCCTGTCTCTCCTCCACAGGGTGTAACAGAACCGGAGAATCTGGATGGACAAGAAACCAGCGGAGAAGCGGAACCTTTCAAAGAAGGAGCGTTATTTAGTGAGGCCGCCGAACTTGAGGTGGAGATAGAAGAAAGGCACACTTCTCCCTTGGTGCAATACGAGGACTCTTCGGAGAGTGAGAAAGGTCGCGGATCACCAGAACCGGAGGAAAGCCTGCCTGCTCAGACTCCATCGCCAGTGTTTCCAGAGTTGGGAATTGAGGAGGCTGTTCAGAGTGAGAAGACTCCTGAGAAGGAAGAAGATGACAAGGCCACAGCCGAGAAGGAGGTTGAGGTGACAGCTAAGGAAGAGGAGAAAGTCACAGAGGACCCGGGGAAAACTGGCACAGAAGGAATCCGGACGGACCCTGTAGCCCCGGACTGGTTAGAAAAAGAAATAGCAAGGAAGAAACAGGTGATAGTAGAGGACACTCCTCTTGACTGGGATGCAATGTTATCTCAGATTGGTAAGGGGAAGAAGAAGAAGGCTGCCAGGATGATTTCCCGGGTGGAAAGGGATGAAGTGCACAACCGTGTAGTTCACATCGCTACCCCTGCTGGAGATAAAACAAGAGATGAGGTAGCAGGCCAGGATTACAGTGTCTAAACCATTAACCTTGGGCCGGCCTCCCTAGAACAAGACATTGAGGAATTCGAGGGGTCAAGTGCTGTGATTGTAGATAGATTGAAGAAGGAGACCCAGACAAAATGGGAGTTGAAAAGGGAAAATGAGAGGTTAAGGAAAAGCTTAGAAGAGGTCATGAAACCTCTACAGTCCCTCCATCCATCCTCCTCTTCTACTCCCGGATTTCTGCCGAAGGAAACAATTTCTGGCATAGAGAAGATGAAGGCCTCCACACAAGCTGCCACAGACTGGTTGATGAGTGTTCGGACACAAGGAGATGAAGCTATTAAGGAGATCCTGTCTGTTGGAAAGGATGCAGTCCAAGGAAAAGAGCTGATGGAAAGCATCCTTTCTCAGGATAAGAATGATATCAATTCCCTGCTGCAGAAGACAAAGATTATTCTTGGGCATGGCAAGGAACAATTGGTAAAGGATGGAATTCTTCCCTCTACCAAGTTGGATGAACCATGGGAATGGTTCGAGGCATTGCAGATCAGGCAGGGAGCCCTGAAAAAGATACAGAAATGAAGAAAGTCCATTGATGCTGACCTCACTGCAATCTATGATGGTTGCATTTCATTTTTTGAAGTGATGACAGGGAGAAATAAGATGGCTCCTAAGTACCTGAGTTTAGATCAATTGAAAGAGTGGTGGCATGAGGTTTATGCCCCTGATTCTGATGAGGTTGTCACTGGCCATATGCTTGATGATGCAGCTACATATTTGGCAGTGATAGATAGATACTTGGCCAGCAAGGAGGAATGGAAGAAAACCATCGGGCGATCCAATGAAGGAATTGATTCAATTAAATGTCGGCTCAAAGTTTTGCCATTGCCACCTGTTGCTGAGCTGGAAGGAGTTTTCTCGAAGGTCCAAGGGTCACCATCGCGGAGGAAAGACAAAGGAAGTAGCAGTTAAGGTTTATCTCGAGATTTGTGCTTCCCTATTATCATAGGGCATGCATTGGACCGGATTTCCTTGGGGACTGTGCCTTGGCCGACTTGGATGATGGCATTAAATGTGTGCCTTAGTTTGTTTCCTTGGCCGACCTGTTTTGGCGGTTTTTATTATTTTGTAAAAATGTTTGGCTGGGCCGACATGTTTTGGGGGAAATTTGATAAGTAGGCATTCTGGCCTCATTATAAAGGGTCAGTTTAGAAAATTTTGATAATAGAGATTAGCAAGAGCAATAGTTAGAGTTTTAGAATTTCTTGAAGCAAATATCATATTCAGAACAGTTGAATTGTTGCAGCATTTGATGATTAATACAATTGAAGGCATTGTGGTTTTCCTGGTGAAATCCTTTGTGTTATCTCATCTTGCATGGTTCTTTTGCTCTATCTTTTACATTGCTTGAAGATCTAGGGTTTAATGGTCAGAAATAAATTAGTTTAGTTGGATAAATGGTGTATGTGATTTCATATTTGGAATGTCGGTAGCTATCTTTGGTCTATACTCCCAGTAACTATCTGATTGTAGTAGGCTGGTGAAGTCAACCTGGACCATATATTCAAATGTGCTTAAGTTCGGTTGTAGATGCAAGTCTATGATTTGAAAATTTGTATTCCTCAGAAGATTGCACTGTTCTTGTAAGATTGCCTTGTGGGTCGAACAGGAATTGGTTATTTGAGATAGGTCCATTCCAGATATATGTCATTTGCATTGCTTGTCCATTCAGTAATTTAGATTTTATTACCTTCCCTGCATCCCTATCTTTTGCAATTTCTTTATTATTCGGTTAGAATTAGGATTCAAAATCATCATATTGTTAGCTCTGGTAACTTGAAAAGGTTTAGTTTGCTTGTAGTAAGGTCCGATTGTGATTACCAGGAATTTCACATTTCATCTGAGTTGTTTTATGCATTGTTATGACCTAACACCCGAGAGACCTTGGGGTGATTTTCAGTAATTCATTATTGGAGATTACCTTTCAAGAGAGATAGGATTTTGTATTCTGTCTGAGTTGTTGCTGTGCAGAAAACACCATCAACAGATGGTTCGCCAGACATGATGTCACTAGATTAGGGTACAACTTTGGCCTCCCCCCTTTATATACCCTGCCGGTACGTGTAGTTGGAATCGTCCCTTGGGGTGATGAAATCCCCAAGTAGGTCCCACTAAGAAGAGAATGCTAACTATTTTTGGTTACTCCCCAGGCTCACACGAAGTGGAAGGGGAAAGCTTGAACGATGTAACACCCCCTTGGGTAACATAAACGACCTAAGTAAGATATAATTTCTCTTCACTCAGGATCGCCAAACAACGTAAGGGGATTGGATATGTCAATATGTTACTTACAAAAATAGCACACAATGTATTGACTCCCCTACTTAGACTATGTGCCTATTTAGTGTGAAAATGAAATCAAACAACTAACTAAATGCCTTGGTCCTTTCGTCCTACAACAAACATGTTAGTAGTTTTAACCTCCGTTCTTCGTCAAATGTGAAATAACTGCATAAACATTAGTAAAAACCTTCACAATCACCAGCAACCCGAGTTAGGGGGTTAGTAATAACCAAAATGATAGAAAAAATCTGTAAAAATGATTTTAAATGTTGTTTTTTCCTTGCAGAAGGCTCTGTCTAGGCCTAGTCACCCCTCTTCTGGGCCTAGTTGCCCCTGTGAGGGCGTAGTCGCCCCTCTGTAGGTCTTGGTCACCCCTCTAGTCAAAACATAGAGTTAAACTAGATGTTCTATCTTAGATAGGTGTCTGTGTCTAGGCAGGGTCGCCCCTCTATAGGTCCTGGTCACCCCTCTAGTCAAAATAGAGAGTTAAACTAGCTATTCTATCTCAAATAGGCATTTGTGTCTAGGCGGGGTTGCCCTTGTGCAAGTCCTAGTCACCTCTCTATAGGTCTTGGTCGCCTATGTGAGGGCGGGGTCTCCCCTCTATGTCACTTGAACCTACAAAATATCAAAAAAACATCAAACTTAAGAGTAAAAGAACCCATTTGTGGGTCCCACCAGGCATGCCAAAAATGTGTGCAAGTGTTATTACCTCCTAATATGCAAAACTAATTAAAAAATGAAAGATAAAATAACACTAGACCACCTCAAGATTGGGCTATGTTGAACACAAATAAAAAGAAGAAGATGAAAACGAGAAAGTATACCTTTTACTTGTGTTGATCCTTGGTTGGCCCTTAATGCAACTTGAGTGTGTGCTCCTAATTAGATGGAAAATGATCTAAAATGAGATGCAATGGAAGATGCAAATGATGAAGGTGGTTATGTGATAGTCTAAGAAAAATGGATGCAAGAGGATGGGATGAAAGCTTAAGAGTGTGCAATAATGAAGGATGAAAACTAAGTAAAGAAGTGCTTAAATGGCTTGAGAGCATAAGTGTGATAAAAATGCATAAGGTCCCTAAATGAATGAGAAGGGGGGTTATTTATAGAAGAAATTGAATTCTCTAGAGAATTCAATGGTCATGATTGAGCCACCATGGCCAAGATGTAGGGCTATGGTGAGTTAAGGACTCACAAGCCCTCACATCTTGCTATGTGGAGGATGAAGTGTCCAAAGGACATGGTGATATGGAAAGGGTACAAATGATGTGGAAGAAGGGAAAGTACTTTGAAAGTACCTTGGGAGGGGAGAAGATTTACTCAAAAAAGAACTTCTTGTTCCCATATGAGAGGAAAGTGACATATGAAGAATTTTAGTATTCCTCAAAAATCTCCATGGGGAAGAGAAAAGTGGTTGGAGAAATAAATATGAATTTTAAATTCACATGATTGGGGATATCGTAAGGATAAGACAAGGTTTCCAAAAAGGAAGTTGAGAAGTACCTTAGATAAGACAAGGTGCTTATAATAGAAGGTTCCTAACCCATGTGACTAATGTGACCTTTCAATGATCACATAGGGAAGAGGAGATTCCTTGGAGGAATAGAGGTGAATTTTAAATTCACATGGGGAAGAGAAAAATGAATTAAAAATTCCTTGGGGAATGAGAGAGTTGACCAAGATGTTGATTGGATTAGCTAATCAATGATTAGAAGACAATTAGTGGTTAATGAATATTAGAAGCCAACTTGCAAAATTTGGAGGATGTGACACATCCTAATCAAGGATTAGACAAATGCACATGTCCCGAATGATGAGATTAAGAGGTGGATTATGATTAAGAAAAAGTGATGGAGGATGTGACATGTGAGGAGTTAAATGAATGTATTACTTATTTAATTCTATGAGGATAAGGGGGATAAAGGGTAACGTATTTAATTATTTAGCTAAACACCTTAAGGATTTAAAAGAATTAGGGGCATTAAATAAATAATAGCAATATTAGTTAATTGATGCGAGTAAGAGTATTTTTGGACAAATATGAGTGTCCAAATTTAGGTGTCTACACATTGCATCCGTTTTACATTAATCTTGAGTGTAGACATTAGCATTTTGGCCCCAATTCCTCTCCTTTTAGGTGAAAAACCTAGAAGAGTTAGAGGAACCCTTGAGTAACCAACATCATTGTTTACAAGGCAATATCTAGTATAGCACAAAAAGTTATAGAAACCAAACTATAAATATCATTAGCATAAGGAATATTATACATCCCATCAAAATTATCAACAAATTTAGGACACATGTCTAGAGTAAGGTTAGTACCAGTCGGAAAATGGTAAACCATAAAAAAATGGTATTTGTCTGATTGGAAAAAATATTTTAGACCCTCTCCCATATTCTTTTAGATTGGATTAAAGATGACCTCAAGAACCACTTTACTACAAGCCTATTTCAGAGAGCCAGAATTAGCATAAATTAGCGGCAGTGTTTGGTTTTTCACGTTGGTAGGTCCGCTTTTGTTTGAGGTGTTTGGAAGAGGAATCTGAAATGGAAATGGAAATAGAATAATAATGATGCTGGTTTTTGGAGTTTCTGTCAAACATGGTATTGTGGTAAACTTTTTCAAGTCGATTTGGCAGAACAAATAACACAGTGTAGAACAAAGATATATATTTATCTCGGGTTCTTCTTTTCATTAGAAAATGTTACTTGTTTGTTTGGATGCACAAGTTGAATAGAATAAAAATGTAGCAAGCAATGTGAGTTTGAAGGGTTAATAGAGAATAGTGGGAATTGTTTCTCTTATTTCTAAAACTTTGCTTAGATATTTATAGCTAAGAAATCCCTCAAAGGAGACCTACAATTCTGGCTAACAACGAGGAGCTGTATTCTCCGCCACCTTCGTTGACATCCTCCCTGGCTGTGCTGGAATGAGAGCTTTGAAACAGGTTATGGATGCCCATTCAAGCAGAAAGGATAAAGTAATTTCATTGCGATAAAATAAAAATAAACACAAGTAAAATTTAGTCTTGTCTTAGAGTGAATAATTCACAATGCCAAACTAGAATAAAAGGTTTATTTTGAGAACACTTAAAGCATGCCGTTTCCTATAAAAAATCTTAAATCTTAAATTTTACCTTTTAAAAGAAAAAGGATAACATTAGATCAATTTTCTTAGTATTTTGTTGACAACTATTTATAGACTCTTTTAAGTTTCATCATAATTGTTCAAGGATCAACACTTGTTTTCTTCAAGCATCTAGATTAGTTGTCACGATAGAAATCATATTTTCTTTCTATTAGCTTAATTCCCTTCAAGATTAATGACTTTTCATGACAAATATCTACATGAAGACTCATCTTCCATAATAATAGATGGTTCTATTAGCACTCATTAATTTATTTGTTGATCATAAGGATGAAATATTTATCACTCACCTTGTATTATTTTAGTAAAGGAACTAGTAGCTTTGAATTATTTCTCCATAAACAATTCCAATTAGCTTGCTGCCCCATTTGTAAAATGTTTATCAAGTGGCATGTCTTATTAACCATTAAATATATAGATTCCTAGATCATTCATTTTTTATTTTTATTTTTCATGTTATGTGTTATTTACATAATATATCAAATATCATGCATAGTTTGTTGCATTATAAAAGCACTACTATGATTTGGGAAAAATTGATCGAAGGTATGATATGGGAAAAAGAGATTTAAGGTCTAAATCATACTTTCTCTTGATATTACATTAGATAGGAACAAAAAATAGTCACATAAACCTGCCTGGCTACTGACCTCTATGACCTCTATAAAAGAGTCAAAATGGTGGATCATAGTTTTGGTTCCTTTTTTGGAGGGAATGATATTTGATTGATTGAAAATGAATTAAATTGATTTGATAATACAAATGTGTACCTAAATCAACTAAGAAGCTACAAAACATTGATGTAAATACAAAGAAATGTATAACCAAAACACATAAATGAATTATAAAACAACAAAGTGTAGATACAAAGGAACCTAACATATAAATTTGGACTCAAATTGGTTGGATAGGTGTGGTGGAGCCCTAGACCAAAGGGTGTAGATCTCAAGAATCAGCAAATAGATCTTAGATGGTTACAAATTTTAGGTTCTTCATTTCTTGAGTCATCTTTGGAACTTCCTCTATTGGTGACTAATTTCACTTGCACTTATTTGTTAACTTAGGAGGCTTGAATATTTGATTTTTCTTAGGTCTTCAATGTTCTCCTAAACCCAATTTAGTTTTTCTACTTGCAGGTAAGAGAGGGGACAAAGGGTTGTGTCATATAGAGGATTTCCTAAGTCAACCCCCATTTTGGTGTTTCCACCTCCATAATGGCTATGATAAGATAAGCAGTTCTTACCCTTGGCTGAGCGAAGGAAAAATGGATAAAAGTAAGTGATAAATGACAAGTGTTGGAACTTACCACATATATATGCTTTCCTTAATTGACTAAAGTTATTATACTCATCTCATACAAGAAGACTTGGTTTCTTGATTGAAGGTCCTGAACGTGTTAGTACTCACAAAATAAATGAACATAAAACATGAAAAAACCCACATACAAACTTGATGTATTGCAAGTATGCATCTTTATTAATAATAAGCATTGTAAACTCTCCTTACTCTGCTCTTGATTTATTTTAGGATGTTTGATGTGATTTCTATGATTTCAACAAAACATTAACATATTACAACACTAAGTTAAGACATAATTAAGTTCATTTTACTTTTAATTATGAAATTAAGTGTGAAAATGTAAAGGGGTACATGTTTCTACACTACAATTTGGTCAACCCACCTTCTAAAAACAAAATATTAACCTATTTTTCATCATTTCACCTATCTTCAAAAAGAAAACTTCACAATATATGAATTCTTCAAATCCATCGACATAAAAAAGGAAAATAAAAAGGAAAGCAAAAAAGTATGCTTCTCTTGCAAAAAATATCTCTATTGAGAATTTGAATTGAGATAATGGAAGAACCTCCATCCTCCATTGACAACAACCTCCTATAACATGCAAAGAACTAATAAATTATTTTCCTTGTAAACATGTTCAATCTCATCTTTCTTTATTACATAACTAAGATAAACTCATCTACATGATGCTCAACAGTTTTAATGTTTTGGAATGTAGTTTCCCATGCACTAGTAGTAAGAAGATAAAATACTTGATTGGCACATCTTATGTAAGATATATCAACTACTTGAAATCTTACAATACCCAAAAAGCTAATGTGAGTTGCATATTCTCTTACAAAGCAACTTGCATGTCTAAGTTACCACTAATAGAAAATGCATGCAAATGAGAATTTGACCATTTGTGAGTCCTCATATGTTGTAAATGAATGACTTTCTCACTCTTGATTAGATCATCTGGTGGGTCCTCATCCTCTTGGCCTTCATATTTAGTCTTCCTCTCAAGATATTGTGCTTTCCTTAAACTTCTTAGAGGCATTTTATCAAACAACTCAATACCTAGTTAATTCATTAATTGTGCACCCTTTCATATTCAATCCAATAGTTCGTATTATTTTCCTTGGTTGGTTACACTTGACATTCTTTCTCCATAGTCATAGCCTACAATATTTTATTCCTTTTAGAATTCAGTCAATTAGTTGATAATTTTTCTCATACATTTTCTTATTCCAAAAGGCTACCAAAATTAGTTTATGAATATATAACAATCACCAACCTGAATCCCAGTCCAAACTCACTAACCAATGTAGAAATAACTTCATGATGGTATTTCAAGATATATAACAAATTATCATTAGAAATTTTAATAAGCGAAAATGAAATAATTGAGACATATAACCAAAAACTTTAGTAATTTAGGGTCAATTTAACAAACCCTTGAAAATC
Organism: Sequoia sempervirens; assembly: GCA_007258455.2. NCBI lineage: Eukaryota > Viridiplantae > Streptophyta > Pinopsida > Cupressales > Cupressaceae > Sequoia > Sequoia sempervirens. The sequence goes on from VDFB02075321.1 coordinate 311,445,874, forward strand.
AAAGCCTCAAGATACTAGAAAACATAAAAAATATACTCGTGTTGTATTATTGGACTCAAAAAGTGCATAATCAAACTATAATTGAATAACTCAGAAAACCAAAGTTAACAAATGAAAAATGACTCACATTGATTAGATTTCATATATCTTTCAAAGAACAAATTTTTTTTTCCTTCACTTCTTTGTATTGAGAATATCATATGAAAGTGGAGGAAGAGGAGACAAAGAAACCTTCAAAACAATAGCTTGACCAAATGTAAAATGAACAACTCTCCTTGTGTCCAATGCATATTTCAAGGCACAACCACCTCACTAAAATTCATGCACCATCACTAGGCCCCCTCCATTTTTGCTTGACATGGGAAATAAGTAGAGGTGCCTTGAAAATGTCTCTATCTATACCTTGAAAATTTATCTTTGATTTCATCCCATGCCTTTTACATGTTGGTCTATATTAGTTATGGTTAATTTTCACGATTTTCCATGCACAAAATATGTGCTAGTTCTAATACCAATATAAGGGAGTAAAATTATTTATTATTGATTGAAAAATAGTTAATAGATGAACAAATATATGAAGGAAAAATGCAGTTGTTAAGCATAATATCATGTAACTACAATCTAATAATCTATGATACCACTATTTTGGACTTCTTGTATGTTTATAGTTTTATCTCTTTCACTAGAAAATGATGGATACAGGATTTATTTTATTTTTGACAAAGGTCATCTCTTCTTATGCAATTTGGAAATACATTGATTTTCATTGTTTCATGTGTATAATCAATTTCATCAATGTTATGAACAATTGGATTATAGAGTGTAATTTCAATATCATGGCATTCATATCCACAATCTTCAAGTATATGTCTATATGTTTTTTCTTCTTTTTCTATGATATTACTTTACTAATGTGTAGAATTCATGGGTTTCTTGAGAGAATTATTTGTGGGGGTCATTGTTAGGCCTAAGAAATATTTTGATCCATTATTCAACATGAGAAAAAATGATATATGTTATCTAAAGTAGATAGTTATTATATATAATTGATATCTATTATCTAAAAATGGATATCCATTATTGAATGATGAATATCCATTACGCAAGACATGAAATGAATATATGCACTTTTAAGAAATTGATATTTGTTATCTAATTTTTTTTTTTAATAAAAAGGGGTAAAAACTTTATTGAAGTCGAAAGATTAACAGAACATAAGAGTAAGGGAGCCCATTAGCTCCCACAAAGGAAAACCCAAAACAACAAGAACAAACAGAACCACCAACCAATGAGCCAACTACAACTTATCCCTCCATATCATGAACAATGACCTTCTTTAGATCAAGAACATACTCAGGAGATAACTGTCTCCACCCCTCAATCCTCCAATCATCCTCATGCTCAGAAGCCCACTTGGCCAAACAGTCAACCGCCCTGTTCCATTCACGCGGGATGTGGACAAAAGACACCACTTCCAATGTAGAGCACCGCTGCAAAATTTGTCTAACCACTGACGCAATCTGCCAATTAACATCAGCCACCCTTTTCTCACGCAACAAATTAACAATAATCTATGAATTAGATTCACAGATAACCTTTCGCCAACCCAAGGTGCAAGCACGTTGAATAGCCCAAAGAATCGCTAGCCCTTCCATAAGGTTGTTAGAATTCTGCCCCTTATGGATGGAGAAAAGAAAAATGATTGAACCAGTACAGTCTCTACCAATTCCACCAATACCAGCAAGCCCTGGGTTGCCTCTAGAGGATCCGTCAGTATTAATCTTTAGGAACTCTGTTGGAGGAGGCATCCATCTTCCAATCCTTTGAACCTTCTTTTTCGCTCTCCTACCTCTTCTAACATAGGCAAAGACAGGAGTCAGCCCTGGCATACCCAATCTATTCACAATCTCATCATCTCTTCTTTCCAACGGAAGGGTCACTTCACATTTAGCTTCCACTATCTCCTGGATCATACTAATAATTTGTGCCAAACCTGATGAGCCAACAACTTTTCTCCGTGAAAAATCCTATGATTCCTTTGCAACCAAATTTTCCAAAGAATGAAAGTAGGACCAATGCTCCACAAAATATGGAGAAAAGAAGCTTGGGAGGGGGGCCTTCCCAGATTACTCCAAAATTCAACAAGAGAAGATGCATGAAAACAAGGATGTTTCTAAACACCCCACCACCAATTCCAGAGCAGCATAGAATAAGAACATCAAAAAAATAAATGGGGAGAATCCTCCTCATTGCACCCACACAAAACACACATAGAGGGGCCCTGGAATCCACACTTACAGATATTCTCCCAAGTCAAACATCTATTCCAAGAAAGAGTCCAAACAAAACAATTACACTTAGGCCACGAAAACTTGTTCCACACATGTTTCCACCAAGGAACCTCCACCCCCCAAACTTATGAGAAAGCAACTCCTAATAACCACTAGCCACAGTAAAAACACCGTTAGGGTTTGGGCTCCAAGCTAGAATATCCTTATCCCTAAGGGAGTTGCATTGTCTACCAACCAAGATATTCTGGAGCACAATACCATCCTCCTCCAACCCAAGAACAAGCCACTCACTAGGGTCCTTCCACCTAGCCACCTCCACCTGTCCATCAAGGTCAAAATTCCTGAAATCACTCACTCTAGACCAACTGGCCTCCAAAAATCTCTACGCTAGAGTCACCAAATTAGGGTACTGACGAAGAATGGGCATGTAACCATCCCAAGAATCAGACCAAAACATAGCCTCAGCCCCCTTATTACAAATCCAAAAAAGGCCCTCCTTGATTAGCGCAACCCCTTTCTTAAGCGTTCCCCAAATCACCGAACCTTTCCCTAGTAGAGGAAACCTAGGAAGCTCCTCCTTACAAATCCCTGGAAGATACTTGTGGGATAAGATCCTAGCCCAACTATGATCCTGTTCCACACACCACCTCCAATAAAGCTTTGCAGCCAATGCCAACCTAGACCAAGTCGCCTTCCGCAAACCAAGTCCCCCCACCTGCCTTGGACTACAAACAACATCCCACTTAATCAGGCTCCATTTAGATGAGGATAAGCTACCCGCCCATAAGAATTATCTAACCAGAGAGTCCATATCCTTCACAAACCCACTTGGAGCAACCTGTAACATACACCTATAAATAGGAAGAGCCTGCACCATAGACTTAAGCAACAGAACCCGCCCAACAAATGACAGCCATCGATGAGTCTGATGATTAACCTTCGCACAAAACTTGTCTAAGATATTCTACCAAGACTCTTTGGGAAGTATACCGACAGAGATAGGAATTCCCAAATAAGTTAAAGGGAGAGAACTGATCTGGAAGCTCAAGATATGAGAAATCCTTTGCTGAATAGGCTGCAGAGTATTAAAGAAGAAAATGGAGGATTTGTCTTCATTAATCCTTTGACTAGCCGCAACAAGATATATATCCAAGACCTTGCGTAGATTCGAAGCTTCTCTAATCTTAGCCAGACCCATCAAAGCCATATCATCCACAAATTGCAAGTGTGACTGAGGAGGAAAGTCATTTCCCCACCTCCATCCTTGAATCAAACCCAACTCCACATTACGTTTTACTAGTCTACCTAGACCTTCTACCAGAGGAATAAATAAGGAGAGATAGGATCCCCTTGACAAAGACCCCTAGAAGCACTAAAGAGAGTGGTAGGCTCCCCATTAATCAACACTGAGAATGAATGGCAGGTAACATAGCTCATCACCCACTGGATCCATTCCTCAGCAAATCCAAAAGCAAAAAGAATTTTCCACAAAAAGGACCACCTCACTCTATCATAAGCCTTCACCATGTCAAGCTTGATGAACATAGCCTTTTCTTTAAAGGATGCCATTGAATGAATGGTCTCCGTAGTAATGACCACCCCATCCAAAATTTGTCGATCCTCTACAAAACCACTTTGTTCCTTAGAGATAAGCCTACTGAGCCATCTCTTCAGCCTTTCAAATACTAGCTTGGAAATGATTTTATACACCACATTACAAAGAGAAATAGGTCGAAATTGACTCAGACGATCCGCCCCCTCACCTTTTGGAATGAGAGCAAGGAAAGTAGAGTTTAAAGCCTGAAGCATCTGCTTGTTTTTTTGAGACTCATGCACCACCTTTAGCAGGTCCAACTTAATGATGTCCCAAAATTCTTGATAAAATTCAACTGGAAACCCATCAGGACCTGGGGCTTTCCCTTTCTTCATCTGAAAAATAGTAGCCTCTAATTCCTCCAGCGAGGTATCATGCAAAAGATACTCATTCATCTCCCTAGTGACCAAAGAGGGAATACAAGCCAAAACTTGGTTCTCTTCCTCTGTAACATCCTGAGAGTCCTCACGAAATAAAGAAGCATAGAAATCCGAAGCTTCTCTAGATATATCCTACAAGGAAGATAGAAGCTCACCACTGTCATTCACCAGAATAGGCATAGAATTACCATGTCTCCTAGCCTTCATTGAGTTGAAGAAAAAGGCAGTGTTTCTGTCCTCCTCTTGTAACCACTCAACTCTAGCCTTCTGCTTCCAAAAAATTTCCTCATGCAGCTCACACTCCTCCAAATCTTTCCGAGCCCAGGCTTCCTCCCTAAGTAAATCCTCAGAAAGACCACACTCTCTTATCTCCCGAGTGATGACATCCAAGACAGTTTGTGCATCAACCTTAGCACGAAAAATATTGCCAAAGTACTACATATTCCACCTTTTAAGTTGATATTTTACAAATTGCAGCAGCTTAGAAAAGGAATACAATGTAGTGCCAAAAGCAGGTCTTCCCCTGCTCCACCAATCAGCCATATGCACCTACAAAGAATAATCTCTTAACCGCATAAGTTGAAATTTGAAAGAAGGGGACTGAGCCACCCGAACAGAAGAAGCAGAGAACTTAATAGGCCAATGATCCGAACCCCTCCAATCCAGAATCTCAGAGCTAGAAGACAACCCTCCGCCAACCCAGAAGCAGGACACCAAGAAACGATCAAGTCTCTCTGCAATACAACTCTCCCCCAATCTCCTATTGTTCCAAGTAAACTTCCCATTTCGAGGCTTAATGTCAACCAGGTTCAAAGCAGAGATGCTATCATGAAAAAGGAAAGCTGAGGGTTCCAATTTCGCAACACCACCCTTCTTCTCATCTATCTCAATAATAACATTGAAATCCCCTGCAACAATCTAAGGGAACAAAGCAGCTAAGCTCTGAACATAACTAATATGAGACCACAATAACTTCTTACCAGGAAAATCAGTAGGCGCATAGATGTTTGAGAGAAGAATAGTTTCCCCCAATTCCAGACTTGAAACAACCATGGAGATTGAGAACTTGGAGGACACCCACCAAAGAGGACGAATCTTCAATGGATTCCATAGGCAAGCCACCCCACCAGCATTACCATGAGCCCCAATACACTGGAAACTGCCCCGCACCCACAGTTTAGGCATCATACCCATCATACCTTCAACTATTAACTTAGTCTCCTGAAGAAAAAGAACATCAGGAGAATGAGAACGCAACAAATCCTGAACAACTTTTTGTCAAGGGCCACTGTTCAAGCCCCTTACATTCCAGGAGAGGACATTCATTTTGGAGGGTTAGAGAAATGTGAATCCAGAGTCTTGATAGACCTAGCCTCCACCAGAGACTCCCCCATCAACTTTAATTTCTCCAAATCCTTCTTTCTCCCCGCTTTAGAAGTCTTCTCCACTGTCCCTTTCTTTAGGTCCTTCTGAAGAATTCCCAATGAAGGAGAAGCCTTATTACCTTTTACCAAGCCTGCTCCTGATTTCACCAATGGGCTGGAGAGCCCACCTTCCCCCAACATCATCTCCACAAAAGGCTCAGTCCTCCCATGAACCACCATACACAGGTCCGATTCCAACTGGGCAGCCCCAAATTCCTGAGGAGTCTGGATGTTCTCTAGGAGAATGCATTCTTGAACCCCTTCTGAAACACCCTGATCCAAAATCAACAATCCTGGATTCACCTCCTGATGACCAAGGTCATCAAGCACCTCAAATCTGTTACAAGAATCTCCATCCTGGTGATCCTTAAAGGTCCTCTTTTGGCCCTGACTCCTATTATGAGCCTTGGTAGGAGTAAAACCCTCAGCATCCACAACCTCAGCCGACATGGTCTCCTTACCCTTGTCACCCTTTGAGGGATTACGAGAAGGCTGAGCGACCTGATTCCCTGGAGATTTAAACTTTGGGCATCTTCTCTACAAATGCCCATATTCACGACAGAGACGACAACAAAATGGCAAAGTCTCATAGTCAAGATGTTGCAACCAAGAGCATGAACCCATAGGTATTTCCAAAGAATATGGGATAGGGTTATTTAAATCCATTTCCACACAAATACAGGAAAAAGTCATTACCTTTTTGTCCAGAGTTTGTTGAGAAGGACCCACCGGTTTTCCCAGTAATGAAGCAACCCGATGCAAAATGTCATTGCGCAAAAATTCCATTGGAAATCTAGGGAGGCGAACCCAAACTGGCACCTGATTTGGAAGCTCCTCCGAAGGATCAAAACCTGCATGCCATGGCTTGATGAATAGACCAACCTGGTTGTGGAAGTAAGGCCCACCTTCAAAAACTCTATTGTGATCCGCCATGCAATTAAATGTCACCATGAAATAGTTGTTTGCTAACAACATTATTTCCATCTCACCCTCCGGGGACTAAGAGCGATGAGCCCATGATTCTAGAAATTGAAGAAAAACCCTCATTCCTAAAAATTTGCAGAGCAAAGCATGTTTTGAGAAATACTCGATGTCCTCCACAATCGATTTAGGTTGGATAACCAACACTGGCCTTTCCTTGGAACGTTCAAGGAATCCATTTGTCTTCGAAATACGAGAACCACTAGTGTGAAAAAATCTATCATTAGTTGAGTCATTTGCAAACAAACTATTATTAAAAACTTTCGGAGAACGATTTGGAGGTGAGGTCCCACAAGCAGCACAAAAATCCAAAGGGGATTTGACCCCTGATGACTCTCCCTGAGCCATGCAAAATTGAGTCCCAAAACTTTGTGAAGGAAAACTGAAAACCACACCCACGAAGCCCATACTAGGTATGGATTAGACCAAAGGAGAGCCAAAACCAACTTAAAAGTGGCTGCTAGCCCGGAGAACAAATGCAGCAAGGAGAAACCACTGAGAAAGAATGCTTCCGCCCTAGCCACAACCCACATGCTAGGAGAAGAAAGCACACCGAGAGAGAGAGACACCACCCTTGCAACCTAAACAGACCCCACCCACAAGAAAACACGGCTCAAACACAGAGAAAGGACAGAGAACGATCATACAAAGAGGGCGAAGCCCTCATGCATGCCACGGCCTCACACAGGGAGCCGTTTCGAGCAACGCCATCATATTCCTCCTCGACTGCTTCATTTGTTATCTAAAAATTGATATTTATTAATAATAGAATATTCATTAGTAACAAATATCTATATTTTCTTACATAAATGTGTTCCCTTATGTTTTTCCTTGGCAATGCATTGGATTTAGGTTTGGAAATATCAAGTTTAAATTTTTAACTGGTCCAACATGTTAAGAGGTTTCATTCTCTTTTTGTGACTTCACCCTACATGTTGATGAATTTTTTTATTTTGAATTTTGTGAAATCAAAATCTTGATTTACTCAAAAAAATTTCAACATTCGATAAATATAATATATGTATGATTATAAATTTAATAGTTAATTATTAATGTTATTTACATGGAATCTATAAATTTCAAACTATTTCATGTTTTTCAAATCCGAAATATAGTCACACTCTATGTTTCATTAAATATAGATTAGAAAATTAAACTTGGAGGACTAGAATTGGAGCTACTATTGAAGCTTGAACTTCACCTAAGCTTTTGGGGAGAATTGTAGCTAGAATTGTTGGTCTGCTTTGAGAGCTTTCTTATTTGTAAGTATGTAACAAAGTTTTATAAATAAGAAAAATAATTCCCACCCTTCTCTAGTAACGTAACAGTATGAAATCGATATAGAACAGTAGCAAGGTGCTGAACTCTTCAAACTCACATTGCTTGCTACAATTTTATTCTATTCTACTTGTGTTTTCCAATGACATTTTCTAATGAAATGAAGAACCAAAGATCAATATAATGATGTCTAGAGTCAATATATATCTTGCTTATAAACTCTGTTATTTATTCTGCAAAATCGACATGTAAAAAGTCATCATTATTCCATTTCCTTCTCCATTAATTTCCATTGTCGTTTCAGATTCCTCTTCCAAACACCTCAAACAAAAACTCTAAATTCTTCCCAACATAAATAGCCGGCATTGCCGGTAATTTATGCTAAACAGACCCGACCAATAAACCACTGCCCAAGGACGAGATTATTAATTCATATATTTGTCTCACCTTTTCTTGAACATAACGTTCCAATACACTTATTTAAGCACATCATACACATTCAATCACTCACAAAACAAAAATGGGTGCAAATAAATTAGGAGTCATGTGGTTTGCAAACAAGCTTTTAATTGCATTAATGTTGGTCATGATATTTGAAGAAGTGAGAATAGTTTCAGCAATGTGCGAGTGTTTTAGCATGGAAGACTATCCTTCTGGTGACTTGCTACGTGCTTCTACCCTGCAATAATGGTGCAGGAACTTGCGCTAGCTCCTTTTCTTGATCATCCTATTTCCATTCTAAATAGAAACTACTACAAAATTCTATCTTCATTGCTTGTCAGTGAAAAGGGATTATATATTCGCAGATGTAATAAAAAAAATAAAAGGTATCAGTCTCAAAATGAAGAAAATCCATGAATTAGCTTTGGGAGTTCGTAATATCAAGATATTCGGTGATTCAAAATGAGTCATTAAGCAAATAAATGGGACATATCAAGCAAAGCATAACAAATTATCGAAATGCAAGGATCTCACAATCAATTTCTTAGAGAAGTTTGAATCATTTACCATTGACAACATCCCACGAAAGGATAATCGGCATGTGGATGCAATGGTAAGTGCAACTTCTCTTATATCACCTCAAGATCGAAGGATTTCACATTTACTGTTCATCCTATCATAAAACCATCAATTGAATCCAAAGTCAAAGAAGTATTAACAACAATTATGGAAGGCTCTAGTGAATGGTATTCACCGATATTTAATTATTTAAAAGAAGGTACCTTTCTTGAGCCGACAACTAAAAAATACTCGAGATCATCTTTGCAAACTTGCAACTAAGTATATAATTCTCAACAACGTATTATATAGAAGATCCTTTAATGGCCTTTTACTTATATACCTTAAAGAATCTAAAATCCCCATAGCACTTGAAGAAGTTCATGCAAGTGCCTGTGGAGGTCATTCTGGAGGAAGATCATTAGTTCAAAAACTCATTCACATGGGATACGACTGGAGAGATATGGAAATTTTTTTCTTTGAATACGTTAAGAGATGGCACAAATGTTAGGAATATAGCAATTTGATTCACGCTCCTACTTCTAAGCTTCAGGCCCAAATTCCTATTTGGCCATTCTTAGTATGAGGACTAGATCTAATTAAAAAAATCTCACCACCTTCTTCTGTTCGACATAACTTTATAATCACCGTAATAGATTATCACAAAATTGGTAGAAGCTATTCCTCTTCGATCAACAATTGCTGATGTGATATGTCATTTCATATTGGAATACATTATTGCTCACTTTGGACTTCCTTTTGCATTGATTTCAGACAATGGGACACCATTTAAGAATAATGATGTGAAGAAATTCCTAGAAACATTTAACATCTAACATTGTTTTTCAACACCTTATTACCTGCAATCTTATGGTCAAGTTGAATCTATTAGAAATTTTGGACAAAAAAATAATAGAAACATGCAAATATTTTAAACAAATAATGTCAGTGCTACATTTCTATATTTTCATTCAAATGCATTACATATTTATAGGATTTCTCACGTCCTATTTTATAGGAAACTACCTAAACCACTTCTCTTGTACCACCAATATAATAACCTATTCAACAAACAATAGCAAGCCTAATTATTATTTTATGCATACTATGATGCAATACCTATGTGAACACTAATTCCCAACACCCCCCTAGTGTGAACATGGGGTTAAAGAACATCACAATACTTGATGACCACACATAATAGCTCACCAAACAATATAAGATAAGAGTCGGGACATATACATCTACTTATGTTAAGCAATAGTGGAACTAGTCTCACTGTGCTCAGTATACTTTCATCCAAGGATAGGGAAAAACACATCTACCCATGGAACCAAGGATAGGGACTAACACATCTATCCAACATAAAATTCATGAACAAGGATAGAAACATCCGCTCACAACAATTATGATTGGGGATGCACACATCCAATCATAATCACCAACTCCTATGACTAGGGACAAACACTTCCAATCACTTTACTACCTCATGAATGGGGACAAATACATCCATTCACATACAACCAAGAAATGTGATTGGGAACACATCCAACCACAACATAAAAATCTTGAGAACACAAAGCCCTCATTGTCATGTATGTAGCCACCATTATAGATCATTGCCACTCTAATAAAAAATGATATGAGACGGTTGTTGTTGTCACCTAGAAACCAATCTTGGTTTTAGCCATTTTGGCACAAATAGTTTTGTCACTAAAAAAATTGTGCAACCTCGTCGCTAGTGACTCACGAGAGTTCGTTGATTGTCCTCTAGCCTCTAGTGCCTCCATCCTTCAGTGTGTTGGCTACTTAGCAGATTTGGCTTTTGAGGCTCATTTCATCAGTTGTGAGGAAAGAATATATCCTCCCCCCTGATGTGGACTTCTTACAAGGAGTGTCGGGTACCACTGATCATGCATTCCAATTGAGTATTTCTCAACACTTTGGAATTTTGATGACATAATAATTAACAACTCTTAAAAATAGACTCTATGACATAACTTGACTTTGACACAAAATATCTCTAACAATACTAAATAATAACTAGACACTTTGACTCTTGATAATTATTGCATTGACTCACTGACAATAATCATGAAAATTAAAAAGTAATTAAATATTACTTTTTAATTATAACTTTGACTACATACAATATTTTTATTAGACTTTTAAACTATGTAAAAACTAGCAATAACTAATAAAATAATTATAATAATACTAAGCTATCACTAAAACTATTAAAAACTTAACTTCAATCTATAAACATAGACTTTAAAAACTGAACTAAATAAAACACAATTACTAGTTTAAATGACTTGATGAAGCTCATTATCAAACTCCCCCCAAGTTTGAATCAACTGCAAGACCTTGTTTCGATTGCTGGTGAGTGAGTTTGGAGTTGCTAACCATGTTGAAAATCGTCACGCTGCTCTTCACTTCGATATCATCCCCATCTCTCATAATGTAGGGTGCACAAGTACTCCCAATTATGCCAACACAAACTCCACAAACTAGATTGGAAAAACCCACAATGATGCCAAATGCAATTATAGCAAACCCTGCTCTCATAAACTTTGGATTAAATGTGTTTGCAGATGGAACACTCTCTAGCTTTGTTTGTAGAACGATAGCCACAATAACTCCATCACATCACCTACTTGAATCCTACTACTCTCTACGACTAATCAATTATACAAAATGGGCTTCAATTCTGGAGGAAATTCAACATGGGGGTTTTCCCAACACAAATCTAACGCAATTGTTTCAAGTTACTTCTCTAAACGATGTTGTTAGTTGACGTGAATATGATCATAGTTTGTGGTTTGAGGAAACTTTGTATGAATATTGGGTACAAAATCAAAATGCCACTCGACTGAATTAAATTTCTTGTAGCAATGAACTCATATTCCAACCCCTCTCGTGAGAGAGTCAAGGCTCTCCTACTCTAAATTCCTTAATTTTATCTTAGTAGAGCCTAATACAGAGGACATTGGCATGAAGGGGAACAGTTTCAACAAGCATGGACTTTACCTCAAGGCTTGATCTAAACAATAGATCTTCTCTTCGATGGCATGAGCCCATACCTTGAGTGGGGGCACTCATAAGGTTGGCTAGGACATTTTTGGCAACATGTGCTACAAGGGGTGCATGTTGTTTGCGCTGACCAAGATATGGTATAAATAACACCGCAAGATAAAGTTGAACCAGAAGCGCTTCTCCTCTAATTGCCAAATCACTACAATTCCTTCTACAACAAATGCATTTAGATCAACCATGCTCTACAACTCACAATGCTTTCTCTGTGACACAGGCAGCTTCCACATTTGCACCAGACTCTCATAATTTCAACCCTATAGCCTACAATGACACTGCTCTATACCATATCAAATTTTTTGGGAAAAACAATAATAGAAGCATGCAAATATTTTAGACAAATAATGTGAGTGCTACATCTCTACATTTTCATTCAAATACATTACATATTTATAGGATTTCTCACATCCTATTGTATAGGAAACTCCCTAAACCACTTCTTTAAATAATACAAACAAAAATTCGTACCACCAATATAGTAACCTATTCAACAAACAATAACAAACCTAATTATTATTTTATGCATACTATGATGCAATACCTATGTGAACACTAATTCCCAATGGAATCAACTAATAAAACTCTTGAAAAAATCCTAAGGAAGATAGTAAATAAATACAACAAGGATTGGAACACACAACTGACATATGCATTATGGGCCCACTGTACTAGTATCAGAAAATCCACTGGAACTACTCCCTATCACCTTGTCTATGGTACCTATTGTGCATGTTTAGCACACACGCCCCACCGTAGGCAAAGACCCCCTCTTTTCACTCCCCATGGGCTGCTTTGCTCCTGTCTCATTTTGTGTGCCCTGATTTTAGCATCTAAAAAGGTCAGCGAGTCTCATAATATCATTTCAAGTCGACCATGTTTCACCCCACAAATTTTCTAGGTTCTTCGGGTCCTTTGGGTCCTCTGGGTCTTCCCTACCAGATTTCCCTACTAGATCGATTCACTTTTTCCTTCATTTTTGACTTTGGGGAGAAGTTTCTTGTGGATTTGGGATGTTTCTGTGGTGCCTAAGTGAACTATCAAGGTTTCGTTAAGTTTCGGGGGTTTCAAAAATTTCCTTCTAGAACTCCATCCCTCTTTGGTTGTTTCGAACATCCGTGGACCCCCAACGGTTTGCCTTCTACATTTTTAACTTTGGGGACAAGTTTTCTATGGATTTGGGATGTTTTTGTGGTGCCTAAGTGAACTGCCAAGGTTTCGTTAAGTTTTGGGGGTTTCAAAAATTTCCTTCCAGAACTCCGTCCCTATTTGGCTGTTTTAAACATTCCCCGGTCCCCGGCGACTCGGCCCCTCCGTGGCCATTTTCAGGACTCCGTCCCTCTGTGGCCATTTTGAACATCCATCAACCCCTGATGACTCGACCTCTAGGACCCGACCCCTTCGTGGCCATTTCCGGGACTCTGTCCCTCCGTGGCCGTTTTGAACATCCGCCGACCCCGACGACCCGACCTTTGGGACTCGGTCCCTCCGTTGCCATTCGGGAATTTCCTTTCAGGCCATCATGTCCTTATTGCCATTTCAAAGGGTGGTGACCCTCCAACCTTCCCCTTCCAAACTTCCATTTTTTTCAAAATGGATCAAATCTTGAGGAAGTTTGTCTTGGCACTCTTTCTTTCCCTCCTCCCATGCGCTATAATTGAAAATCTTGGTTTTGCTATGTTTTGCGGGGTCTGGGAACTTCCCTTCCGGTTTGTTGTTCCCCATTCGCTGCCCATCCCCTTGGGCCCACATTAATGTTTATGGTCCAAATGAGCTCCAAATATGAATATTATGATCTTTTGATGATGTATGGATGGTTCTAACAAGGAGTTTGTTGGATTTGACTAACGTTTGTCATGATTTTTGTATGAAAGCACTTACGACACTTCATGTATGCAGGATTCAAGGAGCCTACTGCGGGTCTGTCAGGAGACCCATTGAGAAAGCTGAACAAGGAAAAGTGCATCACTCATGTCACCATTCATTTCATGTTCGCCTCTCCCCCTAGCACCCACCAACAAGGTCGACGTTAGAAGAAGGTATGTGCCAAGGAAGTCAAGGAAAAAAATGCAAGGGGGTGGCCTTGAAGAAAGCATGAGGGAGCTGTCCACCAAAATCAAGGGCAACCAATCCATTGATGTCAGTTGTCAATGGGATCATTTGATCTAAGGAAGAACACTGCAAACACATCAAGTAAGAAGGTAGCTTTCAGGCAGTTTCAACTATAGTAAAAGGGCAATCAACTAAATGACGAAATTGCTACAACACCTGAGCACTAGATGACAAAACAAGGAAAAGACAAAGATGTATTTTAAAATTGCTGGATAATGAGGGGTAGGTGAAACCTTAATGTAAATCAAATCTGGGCCACTCATTGTGAATTAATCCTAGCCATTCATTTAGGCTTTGGAAAACTATAAATAGGGGCTTGCCCCTCATTTGTAAAGGGTTGGAGAACTGATGTAAAGACATTCTGCAGCAATAAAAATCAGCATTGCATGATTTATGGGTGTTCCTTTTGAGTTTTCTCTTTATGTATGCATGGTTCAACTTCCCTATTAGTTTAGGTGTTAGTTTCTTGAATGGAAGTGGTGATGGTGATTTTTTTTTCAGTATTTGATGAATTTCCAGCTCATGCTTTTTGTGGTTCATTGATGATGAGTCACTTTGCAAAGCTAGTCTGAGCTCTTTACTTCATTGCTGCAACTTAGTTCAAATACATGTGCATGATGTGTGTGTGTAATCTGAAAATATGTGGTCCTTAGAAGATTGTACTAGTCTTGTGTAGCTATAGGTTCTCTTGGTCAAGCAAAACTTAGTTTTAGGGAGTTTGTCTACTATAGCAGCCACCATGATCACTGTTCATTTGTAGTTTCAGGTCTAGGAACTTCCTCTCTCCCTTGCCATTTTTTTTTTTAATGAGTAACCTTAGGAAAGGTTCATTGCACATTGTAGAGCTAAATCCAATGATAAAATGGAGTTCAAGACTAATGTTTGAACCTACAGCAAATACACAACTTTCCCATCTGAGGAACTCCATTTTGAGACCCAACTTCCCATGCTTTGTAACTCATCCATAAGTCTTCCTTGTGATTCCAGCAAAATTACATAAAACAACTGAGATATTCCAAGTACTATCAAGACCTAACATTAGAGACCTTGGGATAGTGTTCTACAATTTGATTCTGGTAGATTGTCTTTCAAGAGAGGTAGTGCGTCTATGCATTCCCTATGTTGAGAAGTGCATAAAAAACACATCAATAGTACCGAGGCAATTATGTTCCTAGAGTTAGAAATTTGTACATTAAGGATTTCTCTTCAAGTGTTTATTGATGACAATACTTATAAAGAATAATAGTTGCATTAGCTCAAAATGCTTGATGAGAAACACATTGATGCTCTTGAGCATCTCCAAGCTTATGCTCGAAAATTGCAATGTAGTTATAGTGATCATGTCATTCCTTGTTTGTTCAACAAAGGTGATTTGGTCTTATTTGGAAATCAATGTAACATTAATGCCGACCTGACTGAAGAAGGAAAATTTAGTCCTGATTGGTTAGGACCGTATATAATTAATGAAAGTTATGGGTCTGGTGCATACATGTTAATAGAAATGGATGACACACCTCTCAAAGACCCTATTAATGCCCCACATATACACCGATACTATGTCTAACAAACTTGAATAGCGTGAATGATAAATCAGTGATGTCAGAGTTAGTAGATGATAGTCTATGTTCTCCCACATTGCTTCATTCTTGAAAAATAGTTATTTGTGTGTCTTGAAAACTAAAGTGATTATTTAATTCATTTTTTAAGTGATTACTTTAGGTTTCATGCTATTCAATATAATCTTGTATATATATATATATAACTTTTGTGTACATGTCATCAATATATACAATTCTAATGAGGTATGTGACTCTTAGATCCCTTGGGACTTGGTGCTCACATATTTCTAGTGGTGGTCTGTCGGGAGATAGTGGTATGTGATCCACTGAGTGTACTAATAGAAAAGTATAAACCCTACACCTGTCCAAGGCATCTTGGCACTCCCCTGCTATTTGATCTCTCTTCACTTGTAGTCTAGCTACCTCCAACTATAGTCTCTCAAACTCTGCTAGGGTCTGAGATGACTGTGCATCATGGGAAGCCTTGGCTTGGTGGATGCACCTCCTGAGACTCTCATACATTGCTCATAGTGTGACATAAGGCCTGGGAACAACTTTGGATCCCATTCCACAATGGGTGGGGGCACATAGTTTGTATCAGTGGCCTCCTCATAGACTGATGGGGGTACTATCTTTGTAGCCACCTAACAATAGAGATCCTAAAGATCTCTCACAGCTCTTGCAAGATAGAAACCATAAATATAATCAATGCATATCATGATATATATGTATACATAAAATCAAAGCACAAAGCATAAACATATGCATAAAGCATGATAGTAAATAAAATATCATCACCTAGCTCTCTAGATAGCTATGGGAAGCCAACCTCGTTGTGTGTAGGGAGCATGGAGGATGTGCTAGCCTCTCCATGGTTGTGGGTATTGGAACCTACTATATCTATTGCTCATGATCTTGTAACATGAATTGGAGATGGATCTCCCCACACATGGCCCTTTGGATCCTCATTTACTACCTCACTATAGTCAGTCTTCCACTACTCCACCTCCTCATCCTCCTCCGCATCCCCCTCATGGCCATCATAGTTAGGATCTGCATCCACATCATAGTCCTCTTCTATCAAATCTGTAAATATTTTGGCATCCTAGTAGCATGTCTCCTTAGCCCTGTCCTCCCCCTCATCTCCCTCATCTAGGAGTGGTCCTCCATCACCTATCGACTTATCCATTAGGAATACGGGAGTTGGTCATGATACTTCCACCACTCGTTGTAGGCATCTGTGGTACCAACCTCATCAACATCGAAGACCAGAGGGATATCATGATCTGAGAACTTGGAGTCATTGTAGACAACATCCTCCATAGTGAACTGTTTAGAATCATTGGGTCTCTATGCACTCCTTACGGATTTCTTGAAAAAGAGTCATGTTTAGGGTGCTAGTTGAACATAACCAAATTGTCGCATGACGTGATCATAGTCGAAATGCCATACTATGTAATCATGTATTTCTATCAAGAACCTATCCATCTACAATCCCCTCATCTTCTGAGTCTCATCTAGCCACTATAAGATAAGTTGGTAAGGTCCCCATAGGATCTCATCCTTGTCTAGTCAGTCAAATCAAACTCTCCAAACGTGCAAGTCAACATACTACGAAAACAGTTGTAATGGATAGATGAAATCTCAAGGATACCCTAGGGCTATCAAGCATGTAAACCTTGTTGGTCTGTTACATGTGATATGCTCTAGGCGCCACACCTATAGCAGCATACAGTGTACCATGTTGTTGACCTCCCGAAATGAAAACCGTCTAAGATCATTGTGTCTTAGAAAAAAGGATCCTTTGCTTGACATGGGATTGATTCATGATAATCGGACTTAATGAGGCCTTGATTCAAGTGTTGTGAGGTATTTTATGCATCCACACTAGGTTTTGGACCCTTGCAAATCAAATAACATGCTTTTAATGACGTCTTGTAAAAGTGTTGTAAAGTCTTGTTTAAGACACTTTCATGCTTTTCTAGAATTAATTAACCTATTTCTCCTTAATTCAACGTTATAAAATGTGTTCAATAACATTATTACATCAATCTAGAAGGTTCTTAATGTAAACTTAATGATAAGCTAGTGTTGTAATGTGTCTTGCACATTCACATTGGTTTTTGTGCCCTTCTAGGCTATGTGGACCTAATTTTAGTGTTGCAAAGTGTATTTAATCACACTTTCACATTGATTTATGTGTCCCAATCCCTATTCAACATTTAAATCATCACTAATAGGCCTTAATTGACCCATAATGTTCATCCCAAGGCATAATTTGATCAAATAACCAACATAGTCATCATATAAGCCTAATTTTCTTACTTCTCGACATTCCAGCTAGTGAAAATGACCCTTGTGGGACCCATTCCCCATTAGTGGCGAATTAGTCCCATCTAGGTAGGACCCATTCACCATTAGTGGCGAATGAGTCCCATTTTGAGTCATTTTTGAGGTTTGAGCTGGAAAAATTAGGTTTTAAGTTCATTTTTTCTGTATGTCGGCCTGTGATGAGGTATAATCGAGATACTAAGGCAAAATGTTCTATAAATAAGTATTTTTATCCTCATTTTACATCTAACAACTCATTCTTAGATCTATCATCATTAATTCATCTTCTCATCCAAGTCAAGCAAGCTAGGGTTTCTTCATTATAAGTCATCAAGCTAGCTTTGTAAAGCATTCAAGGGCTGAATCTTCATGTTATGTTGCAAAATTTTAAGATCAAATCATCATGTCAAGGTAATCAATTCCATTTTGCATGTTTCATTCTATCATTTCATCATTTTGGTTTAATTACCTAAAAGGGGTTTGACCAAGGCAAACCCCCATGCCCTAACATTCAAGATATCTCTCTTTTTTCTTGTTTATTTGCAGATTTAGGTCTTTTAGAAGACTGGAAATCATTGAAGATCAATTTTCAAAATTATTCAAGTCACCTCTTCATCATTCAAGTCAAAAATATCAAGAAAAACTCACTTATAGGCCCGAATTTGGCAATTTCAAATTTTGACATCTGGAGGTGCAGATTGAGCAATTCGAAAGGTACATATTCCATTTTTGAGTTTTTAGAAAGTCCAAAGTGGATTAATTCATGATTAGTTGCAAATGAGTCCCACTGTACATGTTTTCTAAAGATTTTTGTAGATTTGGACACCCATTTGGCTAAAATGGGCTTTGGTGCAGTCATTTAGAACTAGGACTGATTCGCCTAGAGTAGTGAATGAGTCCCACCAGGCCTAAATTTTAGTATCAATAGCCTTCCACATGTCTTTTCCAGCCTTCATCAAGATCCTAGGTGCACACTCTTAGTTTCATCCATTTCTATTAAGTTTTGCATTCATTTATAGTTCATTTTTGCATAGCACAATGTGTTTTCAAAAAAGTTGCATTTCAATAGTTTATCATACTTAATCAATCAATATTATCAATTAGTTGCATCTAGAGCATTTCATTTAGACATAATTTCATCATACATATCTTAGATTGAGTGAACCACCTAGTTTTTTAAGGTTTATCTTTCTCATTTTAGGTGAAAAACCATAAGAGTGCAAGAGAAGTACATAGACCCAAAAATATATGGTTCATTTTGGTGAACCTACTTTTTGATCACTTTCTTTTCTGATTTTGAAGTCCTTCTTCATAGATCTAGGCTTTCATTGAGCTTGCATTAGGATTTGCATGATTCATTTGCATGCTAGGTGTTAAATTTTGTATTCATAAAAAGTGCATTTAGGTTGCATTGTTAGCATCTAAATTCATTTCCACTCTCTGAAATTTTGCATTTTTCAATTAAGTCTACATCATAGAATTCTAAAAAAATAAAAATCAGTCACAAGTTTCAAAAAAAATTGAAAAAAAGTGCATACTGGGACTCATTCACCACCCTGGGCGAATCAGTCCCTTGTGACCCTTGAAACAACACTTTGCATATCTCATAATTTTTTTTTTAAGCTTCTGATTGGTGCCTTATCCTGTATATATCAGTTAGTTGCATTTCTATAGCATCCATTTCATCCAATCTAGCTTCATTTAGCTGAATAATATTCAGTATTCATGAATATCATGAAGAAACTCTTTTGTCAATATTATTTTGGCGGCATTCCAATATTGGAGGAAAAAATACAAGGCTCTTCAGCTATTTACTTTTTGTTTTGGAGTTACCATAAAATACATAATAATTCCCCTCCTATTTTTTTTTGTCGAGCTTCTCGATCAGTCATTATTCCTTGCGAAGTAGAAAGGATTGCAATTCCCATTCCACCTAAAACTTTAGGAATCTCTCGAGCATTAGAATAGATTCTCAGACCAGGTTTGCTAATGCGCTTTGAAGTGGATGTATGGTTTAAATTTCAAGTTTACATTCCCATAGCATAATCAATCTATTATTTTCTGAAAATTGCATTTCATTTCAGTGTTTTACATTGCATCTTGGGTTAGCATAGTTTGTTCTTTCAAAATTTTACAAAGATATTAAAGTTCGTTAATAAGTATGATTGTTATTCATTCAATTCATGTCCTAGTTATGAAAGTCTCTATGCACAAGAGAGGGAAAACGCCAATGTTAACCTTAACCTCATACCCCCTCCTATCTTTCCTCTTTGTGTGGATGATGTGATAGAAGTGCATACAAACATAGATAACCATGATGATCATATTTTTCTTCTCCCAATACCTATCCTTTTAGTGATGAAAGTATCTTGGTGAAAGAAGATACAATCATTGAGCATCATGTAAATTTTTTTTTTCCTTCTGCTCATCCCCTTTGGGAAGATACTATAACACAAGAATGAGATTATAAATGATGAGGATGATAGATTGGTATTAAATAATCAAATATTTAAGGTCTACAACAACCCTCTTTATGATCTTTCCCCTACACCTCCTATTTTGGAAGATATTAGGGAACAAAGCAATGAATTCATAAATGATCAATGATAATCCCATTTTTTCTTCTCCTAGTATCTCTCCTAGTTGTGAAGAAGATACTATGTTGTTAGAAAACATAACCAATGAGAGTCATCAGAATTTAAGTTGTCTCCTTTCACTTATAGAAAAATTTATCGAGCAAATTAATTCAATCCTTGATCTTCCTCATACTTGTGATGAAGCTACCTTGCAAATTTCATCCTTAGATGAACATATTACAAGCTCTCCTAGTATGGTAGAACAAGAGAATCCTTCCAATAAACCTCACTACACACTTTACCCACCTTCACACAAACAAAAAACTCCAAATAAACCTAAAATTATCCTTTACCCACCCTCACATCTGCTTCATCCCTCTAATCGACCACACCAAACTTTATACCCACCTAACACTAATGTATCACAACAATCTAGTGATGATATTGTTGCTCATACATATAACACATGAAATAACCCACAACTACCACAACCAATCCAACCCTCATTACCTTTACATAATCCACCTAGTGCTCCTCATTATAACCCACCTACAAAGGAGTATGATCTTTTTGAACAATTAAAGAATACTTTTGCCAAAATATCCCTTTTGGATTTACTTCAAACCTCACCATATTACAACTTCAAACAACCCTACAAAAACTTTCAGATCCTCATGGTACGACTCTGAATGATGTGGCATATTTAATTCATAAACCGAATCAAACTAAACTTGACATTAATTTTCATCAACATGAGATCCCTTCTTTGGAGTTGTGAAAACAACATGATTCCTTTATGTTCATTGCTCAATTCCATCGCACAGGTATCAAACACACTCTCATAGATAATGGTTTTTCCCTTAATGTATGTGGTGTGAGTCTCCTTAATCGATTAAAAGTTGACAGCTCACAAATCATACCTAATTTTGTCTCTATATGAGGATTTGATAATACAACAAAGCAACCACTTGGTGTAATCACTTTACCTATTAGGATTGGGGTGGTTACTTTGCAAACTCCTATTCATGTCATGCCGTATGATCTTTTGTACAACCTTATTCTAGGCAGACCATGGATTCATGAGATGAATGTAGTGCCTTCAACCCTTCATCCTATAATGAAATATGCCTATAATAATAAAATTTATCAAATTGAAGTAGATCTGGAGCTTGAAATTTGCTTGCATCTTGAAAAAGGAGCTACAAGTCCTCTCAAAACATTGATTCCAACATCCAACATAGATCCTCTTGAAATTGAACACAATGATGAGGAATTTCCCTCTAAATTATTTGGTGATGATTAGGGATCCTTAGAATTCACACCATCAGTTATGGGAAAATACATATTCACACAAAAGAAAGGGGAGACACAAGAACAATCAACCATCATGTCAACGCAAAATTTGGATAACCTTTCAAAATCATCCACCTCAACCACTTTAGACAATGTCACAAACTCCACAATAACCCTTGACGAACACAACAATGAACAACCCCCCAATTCCAAAGAACTAAAATAGCTTTATGGAAAAGGGTATGAATTCATGAAATAATTTGGGTATAATGGAAAAGGTTGTGGTGCTCGAGAGAAAGGTATTTGCAACCCTATAGAGCTTAACACATAAAAACCAACTCATGGTCTTGGTTATTCTCCTTTACCCAAGATCGCCAAACCTTCACTTAACATCCATACTATCAAACAAGACTCTTCCAAGACTCTTTCTTATTCACATCAATAACCTTAGTTGTTGTTCCTTGCCATGTAATAGTTGTAGGATAATCAAATTCTCACTATTGCATGTCTTGCATCCATTGCAAGGGGAAACATACCATCATCCACTTTAGGCTCACCCTTGTCCTGCATTAAGTTGGGGGCAAAGGGTTAGAAAACCTTATCCCTTGTATGCCATTTTTTTCGTTTTCTCTTTCGACCACTCAATAACTTTTCATGAACATATAAGAGAAAGCTTGAGATGTAAATGACATGTCTTAAGATTGACTCACATGTGACATACTTCCTTTCTTTATGATGTAGCTTATCAGAAACATATGAATTAGCATAGGGATTTCTGAGTAAGCTCTCATATCTTCTTCTTTCTCTTCTAATTTAAAGTAATTGCTCACAGTACGGGTGCTAGTAATTCCTTTAAAGTGGGGGGCATACATTAACATAATTCATTTGCATTCTTGGTTTCTAGTGTATCCTTTCCATTTATATGATGTGTTTGCCACTTTGTGGATGATATTGGGTGTGATGTCCATCATAATTGTGATCTTTCTTAGCATATTACATTCCTCTTTGTGGCCTGATGCAATGCACTGCATCCCCTAAGTTGTGGATATACTATTCTTTGATTGATACTCTCTTGGAGACATTAGACACAATGTTCCCTAAGTGATTGACCTTGTATGAATTTAACAAGACTCCTTTGAACATACTTTACATTTAACATGTTTGGATTTTTACATTTTTTTGCATTTTACATTTCTGCATTTTGTATGACCACCTTGCATAACACAACTTGCATGCCTGTGGTGCCATCCTATTTGTATATGAAGCTTTTCTTATCTTTTTCCTTATGGCACCTTTCTAAAGTTATCAGATAGTATAACTTTAACATGGTTGAGTAGGAATCCCACCTAGCGGCATGACTTTTACCCATAGCCACTTTTGTGTTTGTGAGTGCATACCAACTAGCTTATGTATCTTACCTTTTGGGCTTTCTCACCCCATAGACGGCCTAAAGTTTTGTGGCCCTAGAGTGAGAATACCTTTGGCCTTTCTCATGCAGAAGAAAACTAAGAAGTTTCGTCGACTCACAGTGAGTACATCTACCCTATCTTTCATTCTCTTCATTCTTGCCAT
The DNA here is from genome assembly GCA_007258455.2 of Sequoia sempervirens. Lineage (NCBI taxonomy): Eukaryota > Viridiplantae > Streptophyta > Pinopsida > Cupressales > Cupressaceae > Sequoia > Sequoia sempervirens. The sequence continues at coordinate 311,469,354 of VDFB02075321.1, forward strand.
TGCATGATTTTGCATCCTAGGGGCTTGCACAACCTCCTTAATCTTTGTCATTTTTTGTCATCTGCATCCATGCATGAGGATCTCTCTTGAATGTATACTTTAGTATGAGTTTGAAACGAGTTCATCCTCTCACTAAAGTGGGGGCTAAATGTGTCATAGAAAAAAGGACACTTTACTTGACATGGGATTAATCCATGATAATCGGACTTAATGAGGCCTAAGTGTTGTGGGGAATTTTATGCATCCACACTAGGTCTTAGACCCTTGAAAATCAAATAACATGCTTTTAATGACATCTTGTAAAGGTGTTGTAAAGTATTGTAAGATACTTTCATGCTTTTCTAGACTTAATTAACCTATTTCTCCTTAATTCAACATTATAAAATGTGTTCAATAACATTATTACTTCAATCTAGAAGGTTCTTAATGTAAACTTAATGATAAGCTAGTGTTGTAATGTGTCTTGCACATTCACATTGGTTTTTGTGCCCTTCTAGGCTATGTAGACCTAATTTTAGTGTTGTAAAGTGTATTTAATCACACTTTCACATTGATTTATGTTTCCCTATCCCTATTCAACATTTACATCATCACTAATAGGCCTTAATTGACCTGTATTGTGCATCTTGAGGCATAATTTGCTCAAATAACCAACATAGTCATCATATAAGCCTAATTTTCTTACTTCTGGACAATCCAGCTAGAAAAAATGACCCCTATGGGACCCATTCGCCATTAGTGGAAAATTAGTCCCATCTAGGTGGGACCCATTCACCATTAGTGGTGAATGAGTCCCATTTTGAGTCATTTTTGGGGTTTGAGCAAGAAAAATTAGGTTTTAAGTTAAATTTTTCTGCATGTCGGCCTGTGATGAGGTATAATCTAGATACTAAGGCACAATTGTCTATAAATAATTATTTTTATACTCATTCCATTAATTCATCATTTTGGTTTAATTACCTAAAAGGGGTTTGACCAAGGCAAACCCCCATGCCCTAACATTCAACATATCTCTCTTTTGTCTTGTTTATTTGCAGATTTAGGTCCTTTAGAAGATTGGAAATCATTGAAGATCAAGTTGAAAAGTTATTCAAGTCACCTCTTCATCATTCAAGTCAAAAATATCAAGAAAAAGTCACTTACAGGCCCAAATTTGGCAATTTCAGATTTGGACACCTAGAGGGGCAGATTGAGCAATCCAAAAGTTGTAGATTCCATTTTTGAGTTTTTAGAAAGTCCAAAGTGGACTAATTTTCCATTAGTGATGAATGAGTCCCACTGTACATGTTTTCTAAATATTTTTGTAGATTTGGACACCCATTTGGCTAAAACGGGCTCTGGTACAGTCATCCAAAACTAGGACTGATTTTCCTAGAGTGGCGAATGAGTCCCACCAAGACTAAATTTTAGTATCAATAGCCTTCCAAATGTATTTTCCAGCCTTCATCAAGATCCCAGGTGTACACTCTCAGTTTGATCCATTTCTGTTAAGTTTTGCATTCATTTCTAGTTCATTTCTACATAACATAATGTGTTTTCAAACAAGTTGCATTTCAATAGCTTAGCATACTTAATAAACAATATTATCAATTAGTTACATCTAGAACATTGCATTTAGACATAAATTCATCATAAATATCTTAGATTGAGTGAACCACCTAGGTTTTTGAGATTTATCTCTCTCCCTTTAGGTGAAAAAATCTAAGAGTGCAAGAGAAGTACATAGACCCAAAAATCTATGGTTCAATCATAATATAGATGCGCTAGGATGCTGCACCCCTAGGCATACACAGTATTTTTCTCTACCATCCCCCAAATCATGTGTACTAGTCCTCCCTCTAAGTGTGTTGCTCAGACATCAGGGATGAGAACTAGTGCTACTATAAACATTATAATGCACGCAACCAGTGTGGCCCATGAGTATAGTAGCATTGCTAGATCGATCTGATGCCTCACCATACCATCATGCACTAGAACTCCAAGGTAGTACTGCATGTCATATTTCATCTCCCAAAATGACTGATCTACTAGGAAACTTACTCTCTCACCTCGAATCAGAACTCAGAGTATGCGATATACGTCCTCTAGTGTAATGGTCATCTTTCTGATAGGAAGATGAAATGTAGATTTATCTATGTCCCATTTCTCTACTAATTCCATAAACATAGGATCATGGTACCTCATGGGGGGCATGAGGTACACCCAGTATACTCCTGTAGTTTGTAGGATCTTTGTCTCCTCTACTAAAAGAGAGGGGGCTAGGTCTCGGAGGCAACTAATCTTCTACCACCTGAACACTACTGTGAATGGGTAGGAATCTAACAAAAAAGAAAAAAAATATTCTATAAGCATTCTAAACTCTTAAGTTTTAACATCAACAATAAAAAAAAGTGTACTAAAGTTGTTCTAGTGTGCTCTCCTAAAGGTCCTAGACACTTTAGACCCCTTTTGGGGCACTTCGCAAAGAAACATAACATTTTCTGAAAAAGTAGGACACTTTATGAACAAAAGGGACACTTTGCAAAAAAAGGGGACACTTTGTGGAAAAAAGGGATGCTTTGCGAACATTTTTTCCAAGGCCCTAAATTAACCTAGAAATGCATAAAAATCATAAAATAAATTTGTAAGGACAAAGATAAGGCAGAAAAATCAACTCACATGATGATAGTGCTCGTCATGGGCCACTTGATCTCGCAACACATCTAGACTCATGGGCTCATAGTCTCATGGGCTTGGAATCTTCCTCCACTCTTCAATCACTCTCAAGCTACAAACAGATAAATGAAAAAATAGTTAGAATTTACTTCACTTTTTACTCTTATATAAGTTAAAATTTGGGTTTTTACTATATTAGGGTTAAAAAGTCCCTTTCATTCAAATCAATATAATAGGTGCTAGAGACCTCCATTTTTTATGTCATTTATTACGTTGGAATCATGATTCCACTCCCATTCTCATCAAATGTCTATCATCATGTGGTATGGTACTTGGAAATACCCTATGATACGACTTACCTTATTCGATGTGGCTAGACTGTTACCTTTATTCCACCTCCGTAAAGCAAGCAGAATCAAGGGGGGCATACATCTACCCTCAAACTTGATTTATAGAAGAAGTTAGATAAGAGGATTTTGGACAACTAATGAATTTATATTGCGAGATGTGGTTCCTAACATTGTGGTTTTGCAAATAGCTACAATGGGGGCTTCATTCTCCTATATTATGATTGAACTTATATGTGTATCCATTTATGAAATAGAGGTTATCATTGGAGTCCTTTAGCTTGAATATGCACATAGAGTCATATGGGCATCAAAGTGGAGGATAAATGTAGTATAGAAAATTGCGTGCTCATGAAAGCGAGGCAATTTCACACTTAATTTGGACATATATTGGCCCCCTTACATTAATTACCCTATAAAATCATCTTTAATTGGCCCCTAAGACCCATTACAGATCTCAAGGCTTATTTCAACTAAAAACCTTAAAAAAATCATTTAAAACATCAAAAATCCCAAAAACCCACCTCAAAAAGATAGGGTGGGACTCATTTGCCACATTCGACGAATGAGTCCCCCTAGGTGGGACTCATTCGCCACCTTGGGTGAATGAGTCCTATTTGGGGTATTTTTAAATTTTGAGTAGAAAAAAAACCTTTTTAATTGAAATTTTTGGTTGAGGTCAGCCTTTGAGATCTAAATAACGGTTAATTAGGTGTTAATTCCTATATAAACAAGATTCTAAGTCATTTTTATCATCTACGAAATTCATGCAAGCATTTTCAAGAGCAATTTCAAGAGGTAAGCATTAAGAATCTTCAAGCAAGAGCATTCAAGTTTCAAGAGCGAGCAAAGTTGAAGCATTGGAGTAGAATTAAAGTGTTTTTTAATGTCTTCAAGCTCACTTTCATTCAAGATCTAACATTTTCAAGGGTTAATCATGGCTGTATATGGTGAATCATGATGGATTATAGGTTGGGGAGATACAACCAGCCATTAAGACAAGCCTAAAGACTTGTTTCCTAAGTGATTCCATCCTCCATTATCACTCTACATTTAGCTTAAAGAAGGTACAAGCATCATTAGGGCCCATTTGAGTGATTAAAGGTCTTTCAAAGTGAGTCATTCATCTTCATTGTTTACATTTATGCATCTCATTCTTACACATTAGAATAGGGTTGCATCATGTTTCAGATTTCTTAGTCTTAGACACACCTAAGGCTAGGTTTTCCATGCATATTTCATTATTTCCAGCAAGATTTAATTAACAAACTAGGGGTTTGACCGAGGAAAACCCCCCATAAACAAATCAAGTTTATATTCTATTTTGTAGGTCTTTTCATAGATTCGAATCTAGAATTCAATTGGGAAGGAAAGAGTAGGTGTTGAAGTGTAGATCAGAACTTTAAATTCCTAAAAAAAAAGGAATGGGACTGATTCACCACAAGTAGTGAATGAGTCTCACTATAGGTGTCTTCTAGAACTATTTGCAGATTTAGATACCCTTCTTCTCGAAACAAGTTCTTGTGCAAAAATCTAGATCTGGGACTGATTCCCCCAGGTTGGCAAATAAGTCTTAATTGGTCAAAAATTTAGATTTTGTAGTGTTTCAGAGCTCCACTCAATCATTTCCAAATTTCCAATTGCACACCATTCATTTCACAACTTTTTGTTTTATTTCATTTACTTTTTTAGGTCATTTTTTAGGATGCATTGAATTAGGGTTTAGTGTTGCATCTTGCATTTCATCATCTTTTCCAAGTCCAAACTTGCTGGTGAACCCCTTATTATTTTTCATTTAGCCCCTAGAACAACCCTCTTTCAAGGTATCTTTTGCCTTTGCATTGAGATCTCAAAGGGTTTGTTCTTGAGTGAAAGTGAAAATTGTCCTTCTAGGTCCTAAACCCTAGAGAAGGAAAACAAAACAACTTTCCACCTTTCAGTTACTAGTGTTATATGTATGAGCAATGGTATTATAACCTAGTTGCTATAAAATATTGTGTTGAGGTGGTCTTAGGATAAACATAGGTTTGTTTTGAACTTGGTGTTTGTGTGAGGGTGGGTAGAGGATAAGTTGAGGCTTAGGAGGTCCAATAATTAAGGGACTTGTAGGAGGTCTAAGAATTAAAGGACTTGAGGGAGATCTAATGTTGATAACCTCAAGAGACTTATCCCTATTTTGATGTTCTTTTAGTGAAGAAGAGTTTAATGTTACCTCATCATCCTCATCAAATGAAGCCACATTATTGTTGTCAATGTCATTTTCTTGCACCATGATATCTTCCCTAGTAGGAGAGTTTTTAGGAAAGGAGGAAAAATAATATGTTCATCACATTCCATGGTTAGATTTTGTAAACTTCATCACAAATAGTAGAGGCATCAATAGAAGAATTCTTACGAATGATTGGATCATTTTTTTCAAGTAGATGTTCCCAAGTGGGAGAAGCATGAGGAGAGGGAGAAACAAGACTCTCATGACTCTCAATGGGTGTATCTTCTAATGCCAAAATACCTTCATCACAAGTAGGCGAGGTATTTAGAGAAGAGAAACTATGATTATCATCATTGTCTATGCTTATATCCTCTTTCACTAAAACATTCTCACAAATAGGAGAGGTATTAGGGGATGTGGAATTGAGGAATGTGTCAACATTTTCACTCTCTTGCACTAAGAGACTGTCATAACTAGGAAATATATTGGAGAAATTAAAGTAACATGCTTCTTGATGAGTTTTTTCTTGGTATACTTGGAAGGAAAGATACTAACATTGTGAATTTTGGGTATGTGCAGGATCATGATGGGCCAAAAAGTGACAATATGATGGGTATGTGGTTGACGAATTTTTTTTAACCCAAAATTGATGAAACGAAAAGGGTTTTTAAAGGAGATTCTTAACTTTCCACCAATATATATTATGCTTTACTTTGAATTTAATATGTAATTATTATTCATTTTATATTCAAATTATGACTAAAGTCCTGATTGATAGACTGATTGAAAAACATCTATAGCTTTCAAATGGTATCACATTTTTTGAATACAAAACATGTGTCACATTCTATGCTTTGCTTACTATAGGATTAAAAAAAGAAAAATTGAATTTCATGAAGTTTTGACAAAGTTAAAGTGGTCAGACATACGAGTTTTTTATATTTTTTAAAAGTTGTAATAAAAAAATCATAATTAATTATTTACTTAGAAAAAAATTACAAAAAAATATGCATCACATCGGGACATGAGTCCTCTACTTATATCTAAAATATTATAAAAAAATTTATCATTTTATTGTGGTTAGGGTGGTCAGACAGACACCTACTTATTTTTTCCCTCAAATTTAAGTACTATTGCATTGAAATTTCAAATTTTCACCAAAGAGATTTCTTTGTTTTTTAAACAGACTTAGTAGATTAGAAACTACATTCAATTTGCTACAAATTCTATTCTTATATATTTTTGAAATAATATAGATAACTTATTCAAATTTTTACGTCAAGTTGCCTAACTCTAATTTTTCTGATTTTTTTGCCACTTAAGGGCCTATTTTTCCATGATGATCCTGCACATACCCTTTTGAGGGATAATTTATCTAACTTATGCAATGCTTCAGAAATGTCAAAAAATGTCTAATATCTTTGATCATTTTCACTACTAAAATAACTTTCGAAATGATTTGAAATGGCTACACTAAATGGATGATTAGACCTAGATGCATAAAAAGAATCATAAAAACAAGGGGTTGCCAAGAGATCTAGGCAGTACATAAAACCACAAAAAAGCTCAAAAAAATATTTTTTTGTGAGGGCCTAAAGGACTCATTCACCCATGGATGAATGGGTCCTTGTACAACATTTTTAAAAATAAAAAATAGAAATTTTGATTGATTACATGTGTTCTCTATTCTAGGTCTCAAATTGAAACTTCTATAGCTATTTTTTTCAAAATTTAATGACTAAATGCAAGTGAAATTAATGACAAATGATGAACTATATGACACTTTTTGAAATGCAATTTTTATCCAATTTTCTGATTTAGGTGACTAAAAATATGCTATTGTGTAAATACTATGCAAAATCAATCTAACCTTATGCAATTTTTGTTGAATATTCAAATTTAAAATCAATACAAAATGTAGGTTTACACCTAAAATGCAATACAAATTTATGCTAAATTTAGAAACCCTATATGCAATAAATTAATTAAAATCCTAGATTGAGGGTTTGAATATACCCTAAATCAAAATTTGAATGTTCAAAACTTGGGTTCACCAAAATGAAATGAAGAAAAATGGGGTAGGGTTCAAACACAGGGTTTTATACTAAATTTGGAATGTTTCACCAAAATTACTATAAATATAAAGGGAAAAATGGGGTGAATGAACCTACCTATTCTTCTATTTCATTTAGGAAATTAGGTCACTCAAGTTAAAGTCCACTTTCAACCATTAGGTGAGTGTATTCTTTAAGGAATCTTGCAATTTCCTTTATTTGTGTATGTGGACCAAACATCACTTTGGGAGATGAAAATAAAATAGAAAATCTACTCAAAACTAAAACATAAGACCATATCTAAGTATATGGAGCATAGAGCTAACAAACAAAATTTATTTCACACAAATCAGATGAGTGGAGAACACTTAAAAATTATCTCAAACATAGTTGTAAAGTGTCCCTATTGGTTGCAAAGTGTCCTGATGCAACTTTTTGACATAAATGAATGAATAGGGGTGTTGGTGGAAAGATTAAAAATACCAAATGCACTCATTCATGACATGTAAAAAGTTGATTTGATATATGAAACATAATACTAATAGAAACAGTAAAACTTCTAGTAGATTTGATAATGGAAAATGTTGTGTACCACTCAGAAAATATTGGTGAATGGGTCATTTTTCACCTTTCCAAAATTTATTTTTGGGTCCTCTACTCCTATACCTACACTTTTGAATCCTTTGAGTTTCACAGTCAAGCAGTCAAAAATAAATTTGGGATTCGAGTTTCCATAAGATGACAACAAAGGTGACAGCAAATGCAACTTTGCAATTTTGCACTTTTGAGATCTTTGATTTTTCTTCAACTGACAAATTTGCAACACAAAGAGAGGGGAATTTTTTTTTGGGAGAATGGGGGTTTTCCTGGGTCAAACCTTGTTTTGGTAATTAAACCTTGAAACAAAATGAAATAGCATGAAAGGAATGATGAATGAACAACTCAATGTTGCAACTCACCAAATCCTTGAATGAACCTTTAGAAGTCTAAAATCTTGATGAGAATTTTCCATGAAATGGCTTCAATGGACGTGGATCTTGATACTTGATTTTTTTGCTTGAATTCTTGGATTAGATCTTGAAACCTACATCACAATGTTAGCTCCAAAAACATGCATGATCGAGCATAACTTTGACATGATGCTTGAGATCTTGAATTCTAAAATGGATCCTTATAAATCTTCTCCTGACCACTCTTGACAATAATCTTGGCTCTTATTAAGTTCACCTCTTGGTAGCTTAATTGAGTTGACTAAATAACCTTATATTTATAGAAACTTATCCTTAATTTCCTAAAATTCAAACATTACAAGTTGACCTTTGAAATTTGAATTAGGATAATAAAAATATTGTCCAAACATGCTTTAAAAATGGGTTCAAGGGCTAAGGGAGTACCCATTTTCCCATGGGTGAATGGGTCCCAAGCCCTAATTCCTAGAACACACATTGCTCAATGTGAAGTGTTATGTATTGGCATTAATTGATGTTGGATTTCCCCTTCAGAAAATGTAATTTAATGGGATTGTAAATGAATTATAGGGCTTATTAAGTCCAAATTAAGCTCAATTAATAAAGGGTGCCCTAAGTAAGTGTGAAATTGTAAAGGGATACACTTTACAACACTAATTTAAGACACAATTAAATCCATTTTAATTAAGCAGGCCCAAATAGGTGTGAAAATTTAAAGAGATACATTTTACAACACTAAATTAAGGCATTATTAAGTTCATTTTAGTTAGGAGGTCCAAAAAAAGTGAGAAAATATAAAGGGATACATTTTTCTACACTACACCCTCATACTATTGATTCTAGGTTTAAATACAACACATAGAAATTACTTGTGGCTCAATAGTTTGGTCTATGTGTCCCCCATTTTCTTTCTAACATTAAGGTTAAGTGCATTCAAAACTTTTGAGAACCCTAAAATATTATTCACACTCAATATTTCATATTTTTTTCATTAAAATATTTGTAAAAAATTATCAAATTATTTATTTAATCTTAACTATAGAAAACAATAGCTAAGAATCAAATCCATCTCTAAAAATATTAGCATCATCACATCATCATTTATGTCCTCATACCATGATTTCATCACCTAGAGTTAATATTTTATGTTCCTCTAAGTCCCTTGTTGGTCTCTTATGATTGTACAATTTATATTTGAAGCACCTATAAAATCTGCATACCTATTAAACTTCATGAAAAAGGTTAGTGCATGAAAATTTGCTAAATACTCCTATGAAATAATGCATAATTCCTCTCAAACAAGATAACAAAATAAAACTACTTAGAAGCATGAAAGAGACATGATGCACACCTATTCCATATTGGATTAGTGGCACTTGTGAGAAATGACCCTTTCCCAATCCTTGACAAACCCAAATGATAAGATTGTTGAAGATGGAGTGAAGTGGGAAAAATTAGTTCTCAATTGAAGAGAGTAACTTTGCATAAGATTGTGGATGGATTGTTGAAGAATAAGCCTTCTATTTATAGAATCTCAAATGCTAAGAGTTCCCAAAAGAGAGCAATGTGGGATAAATATTTGGACAATAAGAAGGAGCCACTTGTCACCTTGTGAGTGGTTGAGGAATGTGCAAGTTTTGGTCAATGTGCTAATAAATGAGATTGGTTAGCCTTTTCAAATTCAAATTTGGGTTGTCGGAGGGAGAAAAAGAGACTTTAATGCCAAGTGGGGGACATGTAAGAGGGGAGTTATTGCCATGTTGGAAGGGACAAGTCAACTTGTTTTCAAATTCAAACTTGAGGAATATTTTCCAAAGATGCTTTGTTGAGGGAAAATGATGATTTTAATAAATGAATTAAAATGCTTTATTTGTGCAAGTAGGAAAAGCTAGAGGATGTGATGGGTGATTAGATTAGATTAATCATAGTTTGATTAAATTAGTGAGGGATTAAGTGATTTTGACCCATTTTGACTTAGATACTTTGATTTCTTTAAATCAAAAGGGAGGAATATGAATTTGAGATTTAATTAAATAAATTTTGGTTTATTTAATTAAAAGGATGATGTAAGATAAAGGTTAATTTATTTAAAGGAGATGAACTTGAGAGATGATTAGGATTTGATTAAAATTGATTTATTTAATCTAATGAGGTAATGAGAGGCTTAAATTAAATAAAATTAATTTATTCAATTTAAATGGATGATCCTTAGAGATTGAATTAAATTAACTTGATTTACCTAATGAATGGATTTAATGGACTTGATTTATTTAATGATTGGATGAATGTGAATGATGCTAATTTCGTATGTCTACATTTTTCCCCTCTTTGAAGCAATGTACTTGTTGTGTTGATTCAAAGAATAAACTTGCCACAATCAAAATTCAAAAAAATTCTTATTTTTTTTGGATGCCCCAATAGAAAGAAGTACACTAGTACATTTCCCCCTAAAGAGATCAAGCGAAAAGATTCGATTTGAGGGTTGATCTCATGATAAAGAGGTTCAAGATGGATGGTTATGATGATGATGCAAATGAGATGATTTTAAGATGCTTAGAATAACCAATCATCCTAAACAACTTAAATGATGATATGATGTGATGATGGATGATGCGATAATGCCTATATGATTATGCAATGAATGTTGTATGCAAATGTATGATTTTATGAGGTGCTTAGACTAACAAATCTATATTATGATGATGAACATGCATGTGAGATGATGTGCAAAATGCTGATGGTTTGTGGATGCAGGATGGATGCACTGGTGATGATGATTAACTACTCATGACGTGATGTTAGTGCAGAGAAGAAGAAATGAGAAATGAGATGATGACAAGAGGATCCAACAAGCAAACTTTATGAGAGATGATGATGAGAAATTGATGATTTGCTTATCAGGGATTGGGATTTTTAAAAGGGTCACTTAGCTTATGTTTGATAACATGCATAAGCACAATGCATCAAGGTATATAGAACCAGGATGGTGTTGCATTTAGTGTGATGGACTTTGACTCGACAAATAGATAGGAGTATTCTTGTTCACACTTGACATACAAAAACCTTGCTAGGATGCACTTTAGAAGTTTCAAACACCTCAGACCAAAACACGGAAAGGTATAACCTATCAATGCAATAGTCAACAAGCTGCCCAAAACACCCTCCATACATATCTAACAAAGCAAGTATTCGACAAGTTATATTACAAGAACATCCAAAAAGCATAGTAGACAAAAGATAATGATTGTTGCCCCATTCTTATCTCTCTAAATCCATTTGTTTGGGCATCATTGAGAGGTTATTGGAATGAGCAAAAAAAGATAAGTCAAAAGACAAAGATAAAGTAAACACACAAGCTGATGTTCCTCAATACCGCTAACCAAAAGGAAATTTGTTTTTAAGGATAAGAACCGAAACTATTGCCAAAAGATAATGCCCATTGTAGGAAGGATACATCCTAGGACATGTTAGTGGATGGCGACACGTCATTTCGTTTATCTAAAGTGTTCTTTCTAATAAATAATGCCCATTGTAGGAAGGATACATCCTAGGACATGATGTTATTAGATGATTGAAATGGGATTGATTGGATGATAGGCTATTGACACAAAGAGTTGACCAACTTGTTTACATACTGACTTAAACTTGAGACCTAATGTTTTTTAGTTTTCACTTTTTCACTTGCTAGACATGTTTCTAATTGTTTCACCAAAGGTTGAGGATGACGATCGTTTATTATGAGTGATGTTATTTTGGGTGAAAGCAAGATGAGATGGATGGATTTTTTCAAATATTTGGATGTTTTTGGAGTTTTTGCAATGTTTTGAGGCTATTTTTGGTATTTTTGAGGTTTTCAAACATTTTTGATTTTTGATTTTTGAATGTTTTTGGGGTTTTCTAAGATTTATGACCAAGAGACTAACCTAAGGACCTATCCTAGGGGCCTCAAGGGCTGATCAATAGATTATCCTTTCCTACGTTATATACGTAGAGACCACATAGTTCGACTGACGACTTGACCGATTTACAGATGAAGATATACATGATGAGATGCAGTTTATTATGATAGACTCCTAAAGGACTGACCTAAGTGTCTCGGGGGATGATCAAAGATCAACCTTGCCTATGTTCAAGGCTCAGAGACCCATAGTTCGACAAGATGACTTTGTTTTGGAATTTTTGACTGACGTTTTGACCTATTTTTGGATTTTGATATGTTTTGAATGTTTTTGGATTTTTGGATTTTCTGATGTTTTGATGTTTTTGGATTTTCTGATGTTTTGATGTTTTTGGATTTTCTAATGTTTTGATGTTTTTGGATTTTCTGATGTTTTGATGTTTTGGGATTTTCTAATTTTAGGACTTCAAGAATATACACGAATCTGATCTGATGATAACATGCCTCCAGCATGATGCAATAGACTACTCTGATAAAGGCAGGACAAACTAACCTTAGGAATGGGCTGAGTAATACTAGGAGGGATCATGATACAAATACATGACCAAGTTATGGTGCGGATGCAGGTGAATGAGTGATGGATGGAGATTCAAATGCGATGAATGATGGAAACGTAATGGATGGATGATGCATAATAGACTGTAAAGATCATGGTGGATGGAAAGTGCTTATTTACACAAGGGGCCTATTTGCCAGGTTTTCACTAGAGGATGATTTTTCTCTTTACTATTTTTTAATCCTTTTTTTGATTTTTTTTGATTTTTTTTGCTTTTTTGATTTTATTTGTTGTCACCAAGACGCTTGTTTGTTAGGTTTTTTCCAATGTAACAATTTTTTCAGGACATATTCTGATTTTTTTTTTTTGATTTTTGCTTGGTTCTATACCTTGAAAGATTAGGCATAAAACTTTTTGAGATGAGAGATGTTCATGGGCTCTTGCAGAGGTTTCCCTTCGGCTGTTGATAACTGATATGCCCTTGACTTATAACTTGCTGTGATAATGAATGGTCCCAACCAATTGGGTTCAAATTTTCCTTTGTTGTTTGGGTTTGGGACATTCTTCTGATTCTCCTTTAATACCAGTTCTCCGACTTGGAAAGTCCTGCTTTTGATTTTCTTGTTATAGCTCATCTTGAGTCTATTCGGATAGACTTGCAAATGATTTAAAGCATATATACACCACTCATCTAGTAGCTCTAGCTCATTTAGTCTTGATACTCGGTACTCTTCATTTGTGATGAGGTTTTGCAGTGATAGGCTTAGTGACGGGAGCTTGATCTCAATGGGGAGTACTACTTTTGATTTGTAGACCAAGGAGAAAGGGGTGGCATCAATGGGTGTGTAGATGTTGGTTCAGTAGGCCTAGAGGGTGGGATTGAGCTGTAGATGCCAATCACAACCTGCGTCATTGACTATTTTCTTGAGGATTTTCAAAATGGTTTTGTTTGTGGCTTCTACTTGGTCATTGCCTTGGGGATAGTATGGGGTGGAGAAGCGATGTTGGATTTTGAATTTTTCACACAAGTCGTGGACATCCTAATTCTTAAATGGTGTCCCATTATTTGAGATAATGGCTTGTGGGACACCGTAGTGGAAAATGAGATAGTTCAAGATGAACTTTGATATTTGCTTCCCAGTTATATATGTCATGGGTATGGCTTCCACCCACTTAGTAAAGTACTTAGTAGCGGTTATGATGAACTTGTGGCCATTAGATAAAGTGGGAGTGATTTTTCCAATGAGATCAAGTCCCCACTGTGAAAAGGGCCATGGTGTGATGATGAGATGAAGTTCTTGAGCTGGAGCATGGATGAGGTCCCCATGTTGCTAGAATTGTAGACACCTTCTGACATAGCCATGTGCTTATCTTTCCATTGTAGGCCAATAATACCCCATCCTCAACAATTTCTTAGCTAGGGTCATTCCACTCGAGTGTGAACCATAGATGTCGTTATGTACTTTAGTTAAAGCAGTCAATGCATCCTTAATGTTTAAATAGCGTAATAAGGTTCCTTCTATGCTCCTACGATACAGGGTATCTGCTAGGATGACGAATCAAGATGCCTTTTTGACAAAGGTTCACTTTAAGGTTGAGGGTAAGTCAACAGGTATGACGCCTATTCAGAGGTAAGTATAAATGTTATGGTACCAGGGATCACCGAGACCAACAATTTTGCACACAAATTATAATTCCCATACCTCGAATGTGGGCACGAGAAGCTGCTCTACCAAGAATTAATATTTTGGAACATTGTGGAGGATGTCTAGTAGGGATCCAATTGTTGCCATGGCGTCTGCTATTTTGTTGTTGGCTTTGGGAATCGTCTCAAATGTGATCTCAATAAAGGATTCCTTGAGATTCTCCACCAATTTCTTGTATGGAGTGAGCTTATCATCCTTAGTTTGGTACTTGTTGTGCCCTCGACACACACGCCCCGTTCTGAACAGGGACCCTCTTTTCTTTTGCCTTGCCGGGTCGTTTTGTTGCTGCCTCGTTTTACGTGCCCTTTTTTTGTTGGTGTCCCAGGTGGTCAATGTTCCTTCAATGTCTCACCATAAGTTGACCACACCTCATTCCCCCTTTTTTAATTTTGACAAGTTTTGGTGCCTTGCAGGGACTCCCTGGCAGATTACCTCTGCCAGCGGCCCCGGGCCCTGCCGGGCCCAACCCTTCGGGTTACCCTCACTAGGTTTCCCTGTTGTGTCCACTGTTCATTAACGGCGGATGGTTTGCGCCTTGCCAGACTTCGGGGTCCAGAACCTCATTCTCCATTCAATGAAATTCTCAGTTTTGGTTCCTTTCGAACCTTCTGGGCCTGAAACTCTGGACTTCCGCTTCCGGGGTTCCGCGAGTGTTTCAGCGTTCCTGATGGCAGATCTCGGGCGGAGCTCCGCCCTCCAGGCCTCAACCTCCCCTTCGCTACCAGGGATTTTTGAGCAAAAATTTCCAAATGGCCGCCATCCTGTGTCTTCCCGGTCGCTGGACCCCGGGTCTCCCGCCGCCGTTGGTGAATTCAAAATCACCAACTTCCTGGCTCACCATACCTACATTTAATAGGGCCATTAATGGCAGTTAGGGGTATAAATTGCTTGCCCGGGCCTATCATTTTCACTTGACAACATTGCAGAGAGAGATCAGAGCTTTCCATAGGAGTCTGCCATCTTTGAAACCTCCATCGATCATCTCCCATTACCTACGCTCACCGACCATTGGTGGATCCCATGCCTTGCTACATCGAGGGTTCGAGGTAGGTTCTCCGTTCACCCTCTCGAACAGTGTTTTCATGGTTTCTAGGGATTAAAATGAACAATAACAATTAAAACAACATATAAATGGTGAACCATGGCGTTACAACCGATACCCATGTCCTCAAAAATTGAGAAAACTAACACAACACCCCCTTGACCAATTCAGAGCTTTATCTCCGCGTGGCTGTTCTTCACAGGGGAATTCATGACCCTCAGGCCTGGACGCTCCCTTTGCTAGCGGATACTTAGCGAAAACTAGAAATTTCAAAACACCTTTAGGGTCTCTCAAGCCTGGGTATCCGAGATTCCGCACTCGGGATTCCGCCCCTCATTCTTCGTCGGTGAAACTAGTCCTTGTCGGCGAGGCTCATGGCGGGTTTTCTTTCATCTTGCCGAGTTTGCTGTCGCTAAGACCTCCTCGATTCGGCAAGACCTTTCACTGAGCATATGCTGCTCTTGTCGAGTGATTTGTCAGGGAGACATTCATCTGTCACCAAGACCTCACCGCGAGCTCCTTTAGTCTTGCTGATGCCTTCGCTTTCAGCGAGACTCCTAGTGGTCACCAGGACTTCACAATGAAATCTTTGTCTTAGCGAGCTTGGATCCCCTGTCGGGGTGACTTCACGAGGTCAGCAAGAGGTTATGCCGATGGGGCTCTTTGTCAGGGAGACATCGCTGGTTCACAAAGACCTTTCTTCGACCTGGAAAACTTACACCGAAGACTCCTCATGTCGGCAGGACCTTCCGTGTTTGCCAAGACCTCACGGTGACATCACTCTTCTCTTGGCGAATACCCGACTTCCTTCTGACCTCCGGGCCCCGGTCCCCCATTCGCCGCTGGGATCCAACTTGAATAAACTCATCCGTGCTCAGCGTCCATCCACCTTCTGGGCCCCGACCTTCCCTCATCCGTTGTTCTGAAAGGGAAAATCTCACCTGCCCCTCCGAGCTCTAGGCTCCGCCCTTCCAACCGCCGCAAGACTGAAAATGAAATCAAATGGCGAATGCTCGTGCCGGGTCCGGTCCTGCTCTTGGCTGTTGGTGAGACTTAAGGACCTTGCCAAGACCTTACCTCGTCACCATGACCTTTCACCGACTTCCCTTCCCCTGTTGCGCTGGTCGGTGAGACTTGAGGCATTCTTTATGACTTTACATCGATGGTTGATCTCTTGCCGACCTTCATGTCGGGCCCTGACCACCGGGCCGCCGCCTTTGGACTTCCCCCCAGTGATGGCCGTTCCAAACAGCGAAGGATGGATGGCTTCTCGGTGCCTCAGGCCTGAGCACTCAAATGGAAAATTACTATCTTCTAACCGCCCTACAGCCCACCGGACCCCGGATCCCGGAGTTCCATCTCCAGAATTCTGTTTCTGATCTGCCGTTCCAGACAGCCATCTCCTGACAGCTTTCCGACCTGGTACCTCCAGATGCTCCTAAGCTGACCCAAATGAGCCCAATCCGAAATCTGATCTCGACCCACATGCTTAATCTTGGTTTTTTTCATTGCGAACCTTTTAAATTATCAAAATTCAATCAAAGAGAATCTCCTGGAGCCCTCCGCCCTATTTGCCTTTCCAAAACGACATTCCTGCCAGGGAAGTCCAGCCTTTCGGTCCCGGACTATCCCATAGATCTCAATCAAAAGGCCAATGATATTGAGAGATAATGTTCATGTTATGCTTGATAGATTACTTAAAATGGATTTCATCTTTGGGATTTCAACTAGCATGAACACCTTCGTTATCAGTTGCACTGACTACGCCTTTGCTTGCAGAATATATGGAATCGGGTGCGGGACCTTCGGGGGCAGCCGTCGAGAAGGACAAAGGAAAGAAGTTAGGAAAAATTCCTTGAGGGAAAGAAGACAAAGACCAGATGAAATTCCAATTTAAGGGTGAGCCTCTACACTCAAAAGTTACCATGGATTGGAAGGAAATCACCGACACCAACATAGGCCATGTCAATATTGACGAGTTTACACAAAGTATCAGGGTCAATCCAACAACAAACAATGCAAGATTGATAAGATAGAGTGGAATCACGAAAGATGTGGGCTTCCCCCCATCCCTCATGGCCCTTGAATTGGTCATGGCCTGTCGACGGGCGTATCAGCCTGACACAAGGACAATTGTTGACAGGGACGGTAACATTCTTGTAGATATGTCGGCTGGAGGAATCACGAAAACCTTTCACATTCCCAAGTTTCAAGAAATGGAAATGCCTACCATTAAGGAGTGCCAGGTGGCATGGGATGCTAACCCTACGGGTTGCAGGAAGTTAATAAATCAGCATTCGCTCAAGGAAAAGCGGGGCAACGCCGTGAAGGTTCCTAACGAACTATTCTGCAACGATTTCTATGAAGACTACCACGATTTGGTCACAATGCTAAGTAGGATTATGGGCCTCCCTACTGCGGCCTTCTTTCAGGGGTGGATGGTGTACTTTATTGAGCAAATCCTTCGTGGGAATGAGGACGTTACCACAAAGACCGCATTTTATTGGGGAGGTATAATAAGTGACTACTTCCACGAGCAGTTCGTTAATGTTAAGAAAAGCTCCAAATTTTATATGACTTCATACCTCGTCTACTCCTTGGTAGACCAGAGGCAGTACAACAGGTTGTTTATGGCACCCGATCAGGAGCAGGGTAGAAGATTGAAGGCCTATGACAAATACCCTCAGCTCCAGTACAGAAACTTCAAGAGGGAGTATTGCAGAGTGAATGATGCCTTCATCGGCCATATCATCAGAGTGATTGTCGAGAATTTTGAAAGGAGGGTTTCCCATAGTGCTCGGGCATTCTTAAAGTAGTATGCCTTCCTCTTCATTCAATACCCGAAGTTCACATACATCCATGCCCAAGGCTTCACTGAAAGGCCAAACAAATTGCCTCGATACCCCAATGACCGAATCATCTTATTGGAGCTTTCTCGGCAGCTCCAACACATACAGGCAATCTTCAGTGGCAAGCATATAGCAGGGATCTCTTATCCCATGACTCTTGGCCAGGGCATGTATAAGCTACAAACTTCCCAGTGTGCTGGTGACTTCGAGAAGGAATTGAAGTATTACCATTTTCACCTAAACACTGCTCACCCTCAAATAGATCCATATGGGCACATAAGAAAGGCACTGGGACTCGGGTTCGCTCATCTCCACCACATTGAAGACTTTTGGGGAGATTGTCAGGATGATAAAGAGGTATGTGCAAGACACTATATGCGAATGACTGCGCATTTTGTAAGGAAGGTGCAACCGTTTCCCATACCGGACCAAGTCGAAGAAGACGATAGCACCATAATGGACCCCAGGTACCCCGCAGTTGCCAACTTGCCACTACCAACAATAGATTGGGATGAGCAAGAGGTCGACAACCTCGATATCATAACCAATCCAATCTTGGCCCGTACCAAGGAATGGATTGATAGACAAGTGGCCCAATTAAGAGAACAGGGGGTAATTTTGACTTATGGACTCAAGAGTGAACCAAGTGCCACCAAGGATGCCGCTGCCACCACTTCAACGGGTGGAACATCCAAGTCCCCTCTAGTCACTAGGCTCAAGAAGAGGAAAGGGATGGGAACAGAGCAGTCTCCTAACCTCAAGGTCTATACAAGGAAAGAAATAGGAGGTTCACCCTCCAAAAGACTTAAGCGAACAGGGGGCACCACAGAGTAGCCCTTAATCCAAGAGAAAGAAGTGAAGGGTGCAGATCAATTAGAACCCCTCTTAGCTCTCCCTGCCCTGACTGTCACACCACCTGCTTCTCTGGCTATGGTTGCTACATCCCCACCAGCAGTGGACATCTCTGTCCATCTTTCCCCTTCGCCCCTGACCGAGCTGGTGATTGTAATTGACTCTTCCTCTACCATAACTACTCCTCCTTCCTCTGCTGCCATGTCACCTACCACGTCACTTCCATTACCTACGATGGCTGTACCAATGCCCTCTCCCACCTTGCCTAAGGCCTTCTCGAAGCATATGCAGAATATCCCTTCTAAGCTCTCCCAGATCCTCATGGATCCCACTCTTCAAGCAGCCTTAGCTCAGGTCCTTGCTGCTGCCAAACCTTCACAACCTCCGATAGGGCCACTGGCTATGGAAGCCACCATGTTAATCTCTAAGGAGTGGGAAAGGTGAGAACAGGAGGCCTCGAAGCCCTTTGAAGAGGAGGTTGATGAATACCACGGGCACCCAGAATATGAACATCGCACTATTGACAGGGTGGCCTATGAAGAAGAAGGATCTGGTTCCTCTAAGAGCGGGGATGAGGAGGACGATACTGGTGGTAAGGTCATTGTGCAGACCTTTGATAATGACCTAGAGGAAGAAATGGCCCAGCAACTGAAGGATACTAAAGAAAAGGAAAAAGGGTCACCCCTTGAAGAAGAAGGATAGCAACAAGAAGACAAACCTAAGGGAGAGGCCCAAACTGTCATGGGCCTCGAAATCGAGCAATTCAAGGAACATGCGCACGAGGTTGAACAAACTAAGGAGAAGGAAAGGGAGGAAATGGAAGAAAAAGAAAGTACCCTACAACAATTATCTACCAAGCCTCCCATAAAGTGCCTTGTGTTCATCCAAGACTCTGATGACGAGGAGGGGGATGCTGCCAAGGAAGAATTGAGAGTTTCGGAGGCTAGGAGAACATAAGCCTTAACCGAGAGGGGCGAGGATGATCCTGAGTCACCTAAGGGAAAGTCTGTTGTGCCTGAATGGTTAGAAAAATAGCTCAAAAGGAAAACTCCCGTACTAAAAGACCCGAGAGCGAGACTAGAAGCTATCTTAGCCTGAGCTTAGATCACAACAAAGAAGGAGAAGAAGCCTAAGATCTGATCTAGGGTGACGATGGATGCTTCTGGGTCTTGAGCTGTGCAAATAGCCATGCCTGTGGTAGGTCAGGAAGGGATAACTTACAACATCTCTACCATCGACTTGGGGGCCGCCACCAGAGAGAAGGTAGAACATCTTGAGGATTCAGTGGCCATAGTGGTACATTTGATAAAGCAGGACAAGATTTCAAAAGATGAGCTCAAAGCACAAGTGGTTGCTCTAACGGATTACATCCAGCAATGGTCTTCAGTGGATGACCTACCTACCACGTCCACCACCGCGCCCCAACTGCTGTCTAAGGAACAGATTAATAAGATGGAAAGGAGAAAGAACTTGGAAAGGACTATAGAAAGCTAGTTCCAACAAGTCTTATACGTCGGAAACATGGGAATTAGCCGGGCTGTTCAGACAACCAACAAGTTCTTGGACCTACAACAATCTTTGGAGGGCACGAAAAAGCTATGCACTGACTTCCTTGCAACGTATGACTCCACCTTCCCAAAGATAGAGGCCACATGGGAAAAGGAGCTTGCGTTCAATAAAGATGATCATTGGCTGATGGATGTGTGGTGGCGAGACTTTGACAACCAGAAGGAAAGGCTGGAATAGATAATGAACAAAGTGGACCCAGATATCGAATGGATCAAAGAGATCAGAGCTGAATGTGCCCGGTAGCTCAAGCTAATGACATAATACGACATGCCCGCAGTACAGATGGATCTAGAGAAGATAAAACCTTACTTTCAAAAGATGGAGGACGGGATGTCTAGCGAAATGATAGTGGAATTCATGAGTTTTGTTGCCCGTGCCTTCAATCAATCAGAGTTGTTCAGGGATCAAGGTGCAAAGTACGATGAGGACTGGAAGAGGATAGAAGATAATGCTAAGGAGTCGAGCTACCAAACATTGAGGTATGAGATCATTGAGATAGACAAGCTCCAGCCAGTCATCCTAAAGTTCATGGAATACACAGCCTCAAAGAAGCAGGAGGATAGCCCTGCAGATGATAGAGAACTCCCTAAAGAGTAGCTACAGTAAACAACAATCAGCAAAAAGACAAAATGCTACTGTGCCGTCACTAGAAGACAAAATAGGGAAGGGGACAAAATGTTATTTTTAAATTGTAATATATTGAGGGTTGGTGAAACCCTATTTTGTAATGAATCTTGGCCACACAATGAGAATTAATCTTAGCCATTCCTTTAACTTTTGGGGCACTATAAATAGGGCTCTCCTCTCATTTGAAAAGAGAGTTGAGTTGTTGTAAAGACATGTTGCAGAAATTTATCATGAAAATACATTGACTTGGTGCATTGTCTAAGTTTCTCACATGTTGTTTGATTCAACCTCCATTGTTAGATGTTCAACTTAGGTTTTATTGCTGTTCTAGTTAACTATTTTCTTGCTTTGGTATATTTTAGGAATGTTGTCTTGTGGTTATGAAATTCCTACAGTGTAGATGCCTTCTTAGTCCATACTTTTTGTTGTTTGCTAATGGCCGATAGCTTTGTAAAGTTAGTTTGGACTTAAATCCAAAGCTGCTCCAAACTTTCATCTTTGTTCATGCATGCATATGGTGAATGACATACGAAACATTTGTAGACCTTAGAAGATAGCACAAATTCCATGAGATTGTGAGATTTCTGGCTAAGTAGAATATTGTTTCCAAGAAGTTGTCCATTGCAGGAACCCCATCATCACTGTTCACAATTAGTTGCAGATCTAGGAACCTCCTCTCTTCCCTGCCCCTTTTTTAGTGTATTTAATGAGTGACCTATGCTAAGGTTCATTGCACATTGTAAAGCTAAATCTAATGACAAAATGGAGTTCAAGACTTTTGTTTGAACCTACAGCAAATGCATAACAACTCTCCCATCTTAAGAACTCTGTTTCAAGATCCAACTTCCCCACTTTGTAATTCATCCATAAGGCCACCTTGTGATTCCAACAAATCACATCAAACAACTGAGATATTCCAAGCATTGTCAAGACCTGACATTAGAGACCTTGGGATAGTGTTCTGCAATATGATTCTGGAATATTGTCTTTCAAGAGAGGTAGTGCACCTACGGACTACCTATGTTGAGAGGTGCATAAAAAACACATCAACAACCATGTTTTGAGATATTAGGGGGGTGGTTGATGATGTTGTCATCTATTGTTGTGATGTCGATGACAAGTTTTGAAATTTTGGCATGATGTTTTGATTGATGTTCGGGACATTGGTTTGATTGATACTTGGTAAAGGGGGAAGACCTAAGCCAAGGAATGGTGTGGATGATGATGTAAATGGTGGAAGTGGTGGAAGTGGTGGAAATGTGAGGGTTGTGATCTCTTGAGGAAATGGCATAGTTTCGAAAATGCCCCCTAGTTTGAATATGTCACCCTCTCCTTGTGAGGTTATAGGGAGAGAGGTTTGGGGTGTTGCACGGAATGATGATGATGATGGGTCATTTGGATCATGAAAGGTGAGAGGGAAATATCTATGCAATGGTATGGTTTGTCCCAAGATGGTGTTTACATCCAAATCTTGATTGTTTACGAGATGATGCATTTGCAATGCATTGAGAAATGCACTTCCTTTGTTAACAATGGGTTGCGTTGAAGAAATGGACGATGTGATTTGCTAGATGTTTTGAGTGATGTTTTGAAGTGAGGGGGTAGATGAAATGGGGATGGTAGATGATATTGGAGGCATGAATCCAAGATACGTTTCCACAATAGTGCTCACATCGAAATCAGAGGGGAGTTTAACCCCTTTCTTTGCTAATTCGAGCACGTATAGTGAGGGATTGATTCTCATTATGATGTTGATAATTTTGTGATTCTCTGGATTTTGAATTATTTTAGTGATTTCCTCATGTGACATTCCAAAGGTGTTATTGGTAAGATCCTCCATTTGGATAGCTTCCTCTTGATGGCCTTGCGAAAATGGAGGAAGGTTAACCATGAGACTGCCAGACCCAATGGGATTCATTTCGGGAGCAGTTTGACTTAAATCACTTGAAGTAGATGTTTCTTTGTTGGATTCCATGTTCTTGTGTTGCAATCTAGTTTGCACCATAAAATAGGGATCAATCTTCGAGAATGTGGAAGGTGAATTCTCTAATTCTTTGGATTGATCTAACTTTAGGTACAAAAGGGGAAGTTTTAGGATGATTTAAGGATCAAAGGGTGATAATGATATGGATGTAAGATGGATGTTTGATGGATGATTGAAACTCTTGAAAATCTTGAGGGGTATGTTATTTATATATATTTATCTCTGGTTCTTCTTTTCATTAGAAAATGTTATTTTTTTGTTTAGAAGCATGCGTAGAATAGAATAAAAATGTTGCAAGCAATGTGAGTTTGAAGGGTTAATAGATAATAGTGGAAATTGTTTTGCTTATCTCTAAAACTCTACTTAGATATTTATAGCTAAGAAATCCCTCAAAGGAGACTCACAATTGTGGCTAACAACAAGGACCTGTATTCTGAATAAGTATTTAGATATGGTGGAGTAGCATCTAGAGGAGCTCCGTAAACATGTAATACAATGGAAAATGCAATTAGTAGGCATAAAGCTTGACTCCACCACCTTTGTCGACATCCTCCCTAGCTATGCTGAAATGAAAGATTTGAAATAGGTTATGGATACCCATTCAAGAAGAAATAATAGAGGAATTTCATTACGATAAAATAGAAATTTGGAAGATAAAACACGAATCAAATTTAGTCTTGTCCTAGAGTGAATAGGTCACAATGCCAAACTAGAATAAAAGGTTTATTTTGATAACACTTAAAGCATGCCCTTTCCTATGAAAAATATTAAATCTTTAGTTTTACATTTTAAAAGCAAAAGGATGACATTAGATCAATTTTTTTAGCATTCTGTTGACCACTAGTTGTAGACTTTTAAGTTTCATTGTAATTGTTCAAGGATCGAGACTTGTTAGCTTTCCTCGAGCATCTAGATTAGTTGTCATGATAGAAATAATGTTTTCTTTCTCTTAGTTGAATTTTCTTCAAGACGAATGATTTATCGTGACAAATATATTCATGAAAACTCATCTTTCATAATAATAAACTAGCAGTCGTATGCATAGGCATGTGACAATCAGCCTATAGGGGCCCACCATAGTAGGGAACGTTTGTGGTGAGGAGGGTTGAAGCTTTTTATTTGCATGGAAAGGTGACCGTGAATGAAATGGATGAGTTAGATTGTATGAATTAAATAATCACAAAGAACATTTTGTATAGATTTTAGTTAAGACTATTAGAGAATTTCGAATTCAATTTTTAAATTTGTTTAAAAGTGGAAACTTAAAAATTAAATTAAATAATAAATTTAAAATAATTGTTTCTTCTAGCAAGAATATTTAAATTTTATATTTAATGGCAACAAATGCACATGTATATTGTCAATTTTTGTGTAGCCTATTGAATCAATTAATCATTTAATTTTGAAGTCAATGGAAGTTATCTGTAAGGGTCATTAGACATGTGTGTATTTTTTAAAACTGGACAAAAAAAGTACACATTTTTTTCCATGAAAGGAAGACATTCAATATTGAGTACTTTTTATAATTAGTATATTTATATAGTTTTGGAAATTAAAGTTTTAGTATGCATTTTTTTTGACGAGAGATGGAAATTAGGTATAGGAATCTACACTTGTAATTCTATTGCTATCTAGACAAGGTGTGACACCAATTTGTATCTAACAATTGTGATAGGGGTTTGCCGCAAATCGGTAATGAGTGGGGAGTAAGGAAGGAAGTTGTTAATATTTGCAAGTATTAGAGAAAGTTAGAAAAAGAAAAGCATATTAATAATTGAATATGGAATAAGAGGAGCTGAATGACGATCAGATTTTTTGAATTTGAAGCAATTAATTAGGAATATTTTTAATTACAATAATTTTTTTTAAATGATTTTAATTAATTACATTTGGTAAATTAAATACAATTTAAATTTTCAAATAATTAGTTTTCGTAGTAATAATAAGTTCTCTCCAAAATGAAAATATGATATAATTTTATGTGTATTTTAGTGAAATAGTTGGCAGGCATAGATGCACATATATATTTAACATTTTTCTGTAGGTTAATCAATCAATTGATTAATTATTATTTAATTTTCTTAAGATAAGGCAATGCATTTGAAGACTAAGAGCAATTTGCATAAAAGAGGAAATTTATGTTTGATATAATTTTCTACGTTAATTAGTAAATCGATTGATTATTATTTAATTATTTTTAAATAATGGAGTCCACGAGAGATTAAGAACTATTTGCATAGTGTGAGAAATTGATCTTTGGATTTATACATCAATATTTCTTAGTTTGAAATTGATTATCAAAATAATCTTAGGGAATGATTTTTCAATAAAAAAATTCAATAGAATGTAAATTTTTAAATAATTAGTTTTGTTACTAATAATCATTTTTGTCAACAATACAAGCTATGGGTATGTGCAGGATCATGGTATGCCAAAAAGTGGCAATATTTGTAGGGTATGTGGCTGACGACTTTTTTTTCACCCAAAATTAATGAAACGAAAAGGGTTTTTAGAGGAGATTCTCAGCTTTCCAAAAATATAAATTATGATTTAATTTGAATTTAATAAATAATTATTATTCATTTTCTATTAGAATTTACTAAAGTCTTGATCTAGGCTGATTGAAAACATCTATAACTTTCAACGGTATCATATTTTTTTGAATCCAAAATATCGTCACATTCTATGCTTTACATACTATAGGATTAAAAAAGAAAAATTAAATTTCATGAATTTTTGACCAAGGTAAGGTGGTCGACATACGAAGTTTTATATTTTCTAAAAGTTGTAATAAAAATTCATAATTAATTATTTACTTAGAAAAAATTACAAAAAATATGCATCACATCCGGACATGAGTCCTCTACTTATATATAAAATCATACAAAAAAATATTATCATTTTATTATGGTTAGGTGGTCGACAGACACCTACTTCTTTATTTTTCCCTTAAATTTAAGTACCACGCATTGAAATTTTAAATTTTCACCAAATAGATTTTATTTATTTTTAAATAAACCTAGTATTTTAGAAACTACATTCAATTTTTTACAAATTCTTTTCTTACATATTTTTGAAATAATATAGATAACTTATTCAAATATTTACATCAAGTTGCCTAACACTGATTTTTCTAAATTTTTTGCCACTTAAGGGCCTGTTTGGCATACCATGATCCTGCACATGCCCCTATCATATAATTTTATACATAATATACTATAATAGTTGTCAAGCCTAGATGTACACTTATATTTGATATTTTTGTCTAGCTGATGAATCAATTGATTAATTATGATTTAATTATCATAAGGTATATATGAATACTAATAGATGGCAAGCTTGAAGTTGTGGATTAAATAACATAAACACCAGAGTCTCTCATTTCACATGGCATCCAAAACAATTGACATTGTTATATTAGAACAATGAATATGCTCAACGGGCATATCACCAAACACCTACCATTTTGTGTGGCATAGTTTGATTAAGTTGTATTGTTGAAAGAGAAATTTGTTGTGCCCTCAGCACACATGCCCCGTTTGGAATGGGGACCCTCTTTTCTTTTGCTTTGTCAAGTCGTTATGTCACTGCCTCATTTTGTGTGCTCCCATTTTGGTGTCCCTGATGGTCAACTTACCTCCAAACTCTCATCTTGGGCTGACCATGTTTTGTCCCCTTAATCTTAGTTAAGTCTTGGAGCCTTTCGGATCTCTCCTTGGCAATTTTCTTCTACCAGCGGCCTTGGGGCCTGGCGGGCCCGCCTCATTGAGTTTCCCTAGCCAGGTTTCCCCTGGGTGTTCACCGCTCTGAATGGCGGAAGGCTCTCGCCTTCCTGAACCCTGGGCCCCAGTTCCTTGTTTTCCGTTAGTTTAAACTTACGGGTGTTTCAGACTGCTTTCACCCACACCGGGTCTGCTCCACCAGACTTCTGTCCCCAGAACTTCATTCCATTTTTATCATTTCCAACAGCCAACCTGCGATGTATTTCCACCCTCCGCCCTTCGGGTTCCCCTTCGCCAATGATTCGAAAATGAATTTTCAAGTGGTCATTTGACTGCATCTTTCATGACCCCAGACCCCAAACGTCTCGCCATTGTCTGTGGGTTTGAACTCCACCAACCCACTAGCTAGCCATACGGGCATTAAATGCATGTCTGGGTATAAATATAGGGGCTGACCTGTCATTTTCATTTGTCAGGTTTTCCAGAAGAGATCAGAGTGCTTGCCAAAGGAGATCAGTGCATCCATTATTCGCCGCCCTTGCGTCCGAGATCATCATTCGACCTTCCTTAGTCGATTTTACACCTTCCCCCATTAGAATTTTGAGGTAGGTTCGCCACCCATTCCACCGAGAGGTTTTTTATGATTTTACACTTAAAATAATAAATAAACATGGGCTAAAATACATTTAATTGATAAAACATGACAAAACCCACAAAACCCTTGTCCTCGAAATCTGAAAACACCTCCAAATCGTCTCCTAACAACGAGCTGAAGCTAGACCACGTTGTCATTGTTCTTCGTGCAGGGCATTCGCGCCCTCCGGGCTCGATCCCTCTTGATGCCGTTAAGAACTTAAAAAATAGAAAAAAATTTAGACAACAGGATGCAATCTCGGGCCTGCCACCCAGGATCTTCGTCAGCTGATCGTCATCAAACCTAACAAGGAAACCCTCAAAATCTGGCCTCCATCTCAGCCTCCTAGACCTTCCTCGCTAGGACTCCCTTTCTGGGTTTCCCATGAGTGTTCGTCATCCTGAATGGTGGAAGGCTCCCGCCTTCCCGAACCCCAGGTCCTGGCTCGTTTATTTTCGATCATTCAAAATTGCAACACTTTAGACTCGTTCTGTCCACTTCGGGTTCGGTCCATCAGAATTCCATCCCGGGGACTCCACTTTTCCTTTGTTAGTCCCAAACAGTGAAGAGGGTGCACCTTTTTGCTCTCCGGGGTCCGTTTTCCTATTTATCGGCCAAAGATTCAAACTTAAAAGGGTTGTGCCTTCGTAACACCGGGTCCCGGACCGCGAACTTTCATCCGCAGGCCACCGTGGAGTCCCCGCCATTTGAAAGGTTGTGGGGTGACATCCCCACCATTTGAAATGGCTCTGGGGTGACATCCCCCTGCCTCCCGGGTCCCTACCCTCCATTCGTCATCCCTACCTCCACCGGGCTTTGTCCACCAGGGTTTCATTCGCTTTCATCCAATGCATAAGGGAAAGAAAAACCCGTCTTCCTAGCCTCCGAGTTCTAGCCCCTCGATGGCCTAGAGAAACTTCACAGAGAAGACCAGTGGCCAAACACTCTACTAGGTCTGGTCCGCTGGGCCACTCTTGTCGAGCTTCCGTGCAATGATCACCATTCTAAATGACGAAACCATGAAGCCTTCCTGCATCGCCGGGCCCACACACCTTGAAGTCCGAAGTAAACCATTAACCATCTTTTGACCTTCCAGGTCCCGGACCCCCAAGTTCCAACCCTGGAACTCTATTTCTTCCAGGCTATTTCAAACAGTGAAGTCCTAACAAATTTCCAGCCCTGAACCTCTAAGGGCCCCAAAATTGACCAAAATGACCTCAAATTTGAAAACCAACCTCGACCCACATGCTCAAATTTGACACTCTTCGACACAAGCCTTTCAAACCATCAAAATGTGAAGATGGGAGAAATCACCTGGATTGCCCCATCCTGTTCTCCCTTTCAAAACAACATTCCTGCTAGGGAAGTCCAGCCCCTTGGGCCCAAATTTTCCAAAATCCCTTCAAAAAGTGACTAACGACATTTGAAAGAAAAGATTTAACTTCATTAATCATATGTTGTATAATTGGATTTCATTGTACTCATTATGTCTATGTTTGCAGGATATATGGAATCAAGTGTAAGACCCTCGGGGGTAGCTACAGAAAAGGACAAAGGAAAGAAAGCAGGCAAGACCCCTTGTGGAAAAGAGGATAAAGACCAAATGAAGTTCCAGTTTTAGGGTGAGCCTCTATGTTAAAAAATCATCACTGATTGGAAGGAAATCACAGACACCAATATCGGCCACGTCGATATTGATAAATTCAAACAAAGGGTTAGGGTTCACCCAAAGACTAACAATGTAAGATTGATCAGACAAAGTGAGATTGCAAAAGTAGTAGGCTTCCCCCCATCTCTCATAGCCCCTAAATTGGTCATGGCTTGCTGGTAGGCTTACCAACCACAAACACGAACCATTGTTCATACAAATGGAAACATCCTCATTGATATGTCGGCTAAGGGAATTACTAGAACTTTTCACATTCCTACCTTTGAGGAGATGTAGGTGCCCACCATGGAAGAGGGAAATGAAACATGGGATGAGGACCCTATGGGCTGCAAAAAGTTGATAAATCAATATTAGCTCAAGGAGAAAAGGGGCAGTACTACGAAGGTTCCTCAAGAACTCTTTCACAACGATTTCTACGAGGACTACCATGACCTAGTAACCATGTTAAGCAGGGTGATGGGCCTCCCTACTACTACATTTTTTCAAGAGTGGATGGTGTTCTTTGTTGAACAAATCCTTCGTGGGGACGAAGATGTCACCAAAAAAGCTACATTCTACTGGGGATGCATAATAAGTGACTGCTTCCATGAGCAGTTTATGAATGTGAAAAAGAGCTCTAAATTCTACATGGCCTCCTATCTGGTGTATTCACTAGCTGAGTAGAAGCAATACAATGGATTATTTGTGGCACCTGATGAGGAGTCGGGCCAGAGATTGAGGGTCTATGATAGATATCCCCAGCTACAGTTCATAAACTTTAAAAGGGAGTACTGCAGGGCAAATGGTGCCTTCATTGGCCACATCATTAGGTTGCTCAGAGGGGATTTTGAGAGAAGGGTCTCTCACAGCACGTGGGCATTCTTGAAGCAGTATGCCTTCCTATTCATACAATTCCCCAAATTCACATATAGTCATGCCCAAGGTTTCACAGAAAGGCTGAATAAGCTACCCCAGTACCCCAATGACCGAATTATACTATTAGAACTCTCATGGCAGCTGTAGCATATGCATACAATCCTCGATAGTAAACATTTGGCAAGGATCCCTTATCCCTTAGCCTTTGGTCAAGGAATGTATAAATTACAAACTTCCTAGTGTGTTGGGAATTCTAAAAAGGAATTGGTGGAGTACCATTTCCGCCTACACACTGCTCGCCCATGGGTGGACCCATATTGGCATGTAAGAAAGGCACTAGGACCAGAGTATTCCCACCTACATCACATTGAGGATTTCTGGGCAGACTGCCAGGATGACAAAGAGGTACGTGCAAGACATTACATGAGGATGACCACATACTTTGTAAGAAGGGTGCAGTTGTTTCCTATACCAGATCAAGTCGAGGAGGATGAAAGCACCATCATGGATCTTGTTAGAACTATAAAATCTGGTGTTTTTACATAGGTTTTCATTCATAAACTTCCATTTTTGGTCTGACCATATGCATGTTTCATCTATAGTTTGCCATATTGTCCCATTGAATCAACCGTGTTGTGCATTTTTCATGTTTGAGTCCATGTTGGCATAGGTTCATTCTTGTCTCCCTGACTCGTTGTGCTTGTTCTGCTTGCAATAAGTCTGTGTTGCCTATCAGCAAGACTTATTATTTGTCATAGCAAATGGATTTTTCCTGCAGGTGGTTTTCGGCATAACATATTTTGTGTTTCGGCGATAGATAAGTTACATATCAGCATTGGTTTCATATTCGGGTGGAGGTCATGGCGAGAAGTTATTGTCTTGTCGGTGGTGCATGCTCGGGTTCTTTCGGCGAAGGGTTGGATTCGTCTTGGTGAACAGGTGTGGGCTTGGATGGATTTCGGTATAACAACGCACTCTATGTGACATCTCACTGAGGATTACATATTATAGCGACTGATGAATTTGTCGGCAGGAGAAGTCGTGGGTCATGGCGACAAGTCTTGGTCATGTGGACTTTTCGGTGAAACACAAGCTATCGACATAGGGTTTCCCCGATAGCTATGAGCTATAGCAAAGCAGAGTAAGAACAAATGAATACTATATATCTTCGGTATGACTAGCGGATTGTTACAACGATATATTGGGAGTAAGGTGAATCTTGGTAATACATTTTGTATCTCTGTGACTTCTCACCGATATCACGGGGCTATAGCGAAATGAAAAAGAACAAAAGGACACCTCTTGTCTTTGGAATAACATTTTCCTGGTCACAATGACATGAAATTAGGAGTATCCTTCGGTGGAGCATTGTGTAGTCTGTGTGACATCTTACCGACCCGGATGAGTTATGGCGAATGCGAACACAGTGGACGCGGGGTGGTAACGAGTGAATTGCCTTCGACAGGATGATATGGGTGTCTCGCCGACTGCTCACTGGTGAATATAGATTTTCATAATCTTGTGGCCGACATGTTAAATGTTTTGAGACCATTGCCTGCTAGCTTGATTGGAGCCTGAATCTTGTGGAGGCCGACATAATGTTTTATTTTGATATTTTTCTCATGTTGGTGTATAAATAATCATGTTGTAGTTGTTAATAAGGACCGAGACATGAGATTTTTGATTAACTGCAAAATAGATATAGTAGGATAAAATTATCAACTAGAGGCTATTGTTGCATGATTTTCAAATTGGAGGTATTTATGAGATTTAGTTGATGTTGCTGCATTTTCTCTGGTGTCAATTATCTATTGAATTGAAATGAAGAATACTGCTAAGTTGTCTCCATGAATGATTTTTTTGGTTGTTTAAATTAACATAGCAAGTTTATGTTTGATTTATCGATACACATTTGTTGTATTTGTGTGATCAATCAATTGGTTCTTTCAAGCAAAGATTAAATCCTCTTATTGATCACAGTAATCAGAGAAACTCATTTTGGATTATTGAAGTAGAACTTAGTAGTTACATGGTTGCATGTTTATACAAGTTGTAAACAAAGCATATGCCAGATAATTTGTGTCTTCTCCAGAAAGTGTTGCTTATCTTGATCTCATTTGACTCCGCATACCCAACAAGGCACTAGTCTCTGCACTTCATCATTATAAATTCATTATGTTACTTCTAATTGAGTATTTAGGACTTAGAGCAGAATATTGTCATTGTTTTCAAAATTGAATTTCATCTGTTCACCCCCTGTGCCATTGTGAACAAATGTTGTAAGAGGATTGATTGCTAGTTAAGTCTGCATTATTCAGAGAGGTACACCCGCCTTGGTCTTGCAGCATCTAAAGAGTAGAAGGTTTGATCATTTCAAACCTTGTTCTGTTACCCTGAAATGTCGTGAAAGCTTGGCAACTTTTTGTGGTTAAAACTTGCATTTTTGAGAGCTAACAAATTGGCGACTCTACTAGGGAACAATCAGAATCAAAGCCTTACTTATAGAGTCAAAATTATTGCACAGACTCCACTGGGAATTAGAAGTATTAAACATTTTTCTCATTTTTGATAAAAGTGAGTGGCGACTTTGACATAATTTTTGCAGTCATTCATCATGAATGGAAGAAGGTCTCAGTACAGGGGAGGTCATAATGGAGCCCCTGTTGACGACAGTAAATGGGTTCATAAGGATGACAATATTGATAAAGGAAAAAAGATAAACGAAGATATGTATCTGTCAGGTAGAGACAAAGCAGATCGCTATGATACATGGAAGGATTATTCAAGTGCAGAACTTTGTACTCCTGAGGAGCAATTAAATCCATTTTATAATCCTCAGAAACAAGCTGAGCTTGAAGCTAAGAAACAGGCTGAGTTTGAAGCTAGACTTGAGCTTGAATGACTTAGAATTCAACATGAATATGATCAGAAGATAAAGAGTAACCAAAATATGGTTGCTGACCATGAGCTTCCTGAAGGAGTAAAGGCACAGTTCGAACAACAAGAGAAAAGGATAAAGGAGTTGGAGGCTAAATTACAAAAAGCCCAAATTGCTGATTAGACAACTGGTGGCTCAAAGTATGTTCCACCTCATAAGCAAGGTGATCATGGTGCAAGATCCTCCAATCAACAGAACGTTCCTTACAATCAGGGTGGGAATCACTATAAGCAGCCAGGTAATCCCCCTTATATTCCCGCACAGCATGCGAATATGCATCCACCTCCTGGTCAGCATCACATCCCTTAGCATAATGCGCAATACAATAATCCTATGCATCAGTATCAATATCCACCTATCCCTCCCCCTCACCAATATGCAGCAATGATCAGGCAGTTTGATTTGGCAGGATTCCATCCATGCCCTTACCCTATGGATAGCAGCTAGAGAGGTCTGGTTCCCAAGTTTACAGGGAGCAATGCGGTCACTGCTGAAGAACATCTAAGGAATTTCAATGTGTTCATTCAAGACATAGGTATGCCATATGAAGATTTGCACATGAGGCTGTTTATGATGTCACTTATTGAAAATGCTAGGGATTGGTTTAACAGCTTTCCAACATATTCAATTAATTCTCTCCAAGTATTTCAAGACAAATTCTTAGAACAATATGGGAATCAAAATGCTCCAGATGCAGCTCTTCATGAATTGGTGAGGATTCAGAAAAATCAGAATGATTCAATTTATGATTTCAACCGAAAATTCAACAAGTTGCATACTAAAGTCCCTCCTGGATCAAGGTTGCCAGACTCTGCTGCATTGAGTATTTATTTAAGTGCATTTGATCCCAAAATAGGGTACGAATTGAGAAATAGATTTCCAAGAGACTTGGCTGAAGCACAAAAAGTTGCATTGACAATTGAAAATAACAGGAAGGCTGCTGGTGTAACTAATAAAAGAGACAACCCGAGGCCTCCTCAGCAAAGTAATTATTAGTACAGACAAGAGAATACATACAAAAATGAAAACAAAAATGAAAGGCCGAGGCTGCATGATATGCCTTACAATACAGACTGGAAAGATGGGAAACCTATGGCAGCTAAGCCAAGAAACAAAGAAACTCCTGATCCATTGAGCAAGAAGGGAACTTACATGGTGAGTAATAATTATTTCTGTGAAGTTTGTAATCAGCCACATTCTCTAGACTATTGTGTTGTAGCTCAAAGGATGCATGAAGAGGGAATGTTGATGGAGAATAATGGAGAAGATCACAAGGTGTATTTGACTTCGAATGTTTGTCACCATGTTGAGGAAAGAAATTCATCTTCAGAAGACGAGGGTTATGAATATGATGTTTCAAATCAGAAATATAATGTCCATATGGCTGAACAACAGATCTTTTATGATTCTGATGAAGATTACACATAGCCACATTCTGTTGAGGCACCTATTCAATACAATGTGAGGAGACTTACTGAGGATGAAATAGAAAGGATCACTGTTGCTGCAGTTGAGAAAGTCAAAAGTCAATACTAGTTGAGAAACAAAAAAATAAATGAGCAAGATGGGGTTCCTGGGGGAATTTTTATAAAAGATCAAAAGGCAACACAGGAAAGTGTAAAGAAGCCAGAAAACAAGCAGCATGATAAAACTGAACTAAAACCAGGCCAAAAGGAGGAAGTAAAGGAATTAAATAAAGATATACAGATGCCTAGACAGTCCAGTAAAAAAGAAAAAGAAGAAAACAAGAAAGAAGCGCCAGAATTAAAGAAGACTGCCAAGGTGGAGAGTTCCTCTTTTGATTTCACTTAGGCATTGTCCCAGGTAAAAATGTCTATTCCACTTCTTGAGATGATGAAAATTAAAGAGTATAGGGATACTGCTATTCAATTGATAACAAATGGAGAACATGTGAATGCTGAAAGTAAAATAACTGTTAAAACAGTCAATAAGCAGGAGAAGATAAATAATTCTGAAGTCTGCTTGGGTGATATACTATCAACTCCTCGTTAAGTTGATCCCTTTTTTACTACGATGCTTATTAATAAAAAATTGTTAAGGAACTGTATGATAGATTCTGGTGCTGCTATAAACATCATGCCTGTTGGAGTCATGAAACAACTTGGAATGTGGGTTGATATCACTGGAGGCAAGTGTTATGCAATGGATAATAGACTTGTTCCTGTGGTTGGTATTATGAAGGATGTTGAAGTCAAGTTGGCTACTTATCCACAGGTGGCTTATAATATAGATATCACAATGATTGATACTCCTCCGCAGTTTGGCATGCTTTTGTCAAGACAATGGACAGCAACAGTTGGAGGAAATGTCCAGTTTGATTTGTCTTATGCTACTATTCCAGTGAATGGTCAAGATGTGCAGTTATACAAAGAGCCAAGAATTAATCAGCTTGTTGAATGTGTACCACAGGATCAGATTAATTATTTTTGTGATATTGATCTGGGGAGTTTTAAGATTGAACCGGCCCAGCCAAAATTAACAAATAGTGATCCAATTGAAAAACATGCTACACAGAATTGTAATGGCATATGGAAGATGTACTTTGATGGAGCCTGCAGTCAAGAAGGTA
This sequence comes from Sequoia sempervirens, assembly GCA_007258455.2. Classification (NCBI taxonomy): domain Eukaryota; kingdom Viridiplantae; phylum Streptophyta; class Pinopsida; order Cupressales; family Cupressaceae; genus Sequoia; species Sequoia sempervirens. The sequence goes on from VDFB02075321.1 coordinate 311,505,078, forward strand.
ATGGCGCTAAGATTGTTTTTGTTTCCCCTAAAGGTACTACTTTTAAATATTCATTCTTATTGGCATTTGAATGTACAAACAATGTCGCAGAGTATGAAGCTTTATTGACAGGTTTGAACATAGCTGTGAAACACAAGATTAAATTGCTAACTGTTTTTGGTGATTCTGAGTTGGTTGTTTCACAAATTAAATCCAAGTATGTAGCAAAGCACAAAAGATTAAAACAATACAGGAATGCTACATGGGACACAATTGAACTGTTTGATGCTTTCTCAATTGAGTGGATTGATAGGTCGAAGAATAAATGGCTGATTTTTTAGCAAATGTGGCACTGAAAAGAGATGATATCACATTGGCTGGGGTATCACAGATTGAGTTCAAGACAAGGCCTGCTGTTCCTAATAATGTTTATAATTGGCAGGTCTTCAATGATGATACTGACCTTTTGAAATTTCTCAATTGTATAGATCAGTATGAAGCTCAGGAAATTGATTTCAATGCTTTTGTCGAAGAAGTAGAGGGGAAACAAACTATGTTTGGCAAGGAGATCTTACAGCTCAAAACAAATAAATTGTCCAAGGGGCTAGTGGCATTGGAAAGGGTGTATGATGGAAATGATAGATCTCTAATGAAGCAAACACCAGTCAGAAAGGAAGATGTTGAAGAGATTAACCTGGGGACTGAAATAGCACCAAGAAAGGTATACATTGGAAAGATCAGCCCTGCAATTAGAAGAGTGTTGATAGAATTGCTGAGAAAGTACAAACATTTTTTTGCTTGGTCATATGAAGATCTGAAAGCATACAGGGAGGATTTATTTCAGCATGAAATACCACTGAAGCTAGACGCCAAGCCTTTCAGACAGAAGCAAAGGCCTATAAACCCAACGCTGGAGCCAAAGATGCAGGAGGAATTAACAAAGCTTAGGGATGGAGGAATCATTAAACCAATCAAACATTTGACCTGGGTTTCAAATCTGGTTCCTGTAAGAAAGAAGAATGGAGATATCAGATTATGTGTAGACTTTAGAAATCTGAACATGGCATCTCTCAAGGATAATTATCCTCTACCCAACATGGAAGCAATATTGCATAAGGTGACAAGCTGTGAGCTGTTATCTATGATGGATGGGTTTTCTAGATACAATTAGGTTAAAGTCAAGGAATCTGAGCAATACAAGATAGCATTCACTACTCCTTGGGGAACATACGTATACATAAGAATGCCATTTGGTCTCACTAATGCTGGAGCGACTTTCCAAAGAGCCATGGATGTTGCATTTGCTGATTTGATTACCGTTATCATGGTGGTGTATCAAGATGACTTGACTGCTTACTCGAAGAAGGTTGAAGATCATGTGCAACACCTTGAAAAGGTATTTATCAAAGCTCTTGAATATGGTATTAGTTTAAATCCAAAAAAGTGTCATTTTGTAGTCACAGAAGGTAAGCTCTCGGGGCATATTGTTTCAAAGGAGGGAATTAGAATAGATCCTGAAAGAGTTGAAGCTATTGATAAAATTCCTATTCCCAAAACTGTCAAGGCTATACAATCTTTCTTTGGACAAATTAATTTTGTTAGAAGATTTGTTTCTAATTTTGCTGAGATCATCAAGCCCATATCAAAAATGTTAAAGAAAGGACAGAAAATGGATTGGACTGCTGAAGCTTTGGATGCTTTTATATCTATCAAAAGGGCTATCAAAGAGGCTCCTGTTCTTAAATCCCCAGATTTTACAAAGCCTTTTCAGATTTTTTCATTTTCCTCAATGCATACTATTGCTGTTGTCATGTTACGAAAGAATAATGATGGTTATGAACAACCTATATCTTTCTTTAGTAAATCATTACAAGGGTCTGAATTAAAATATGACATAATGGAGAAACAAGCATTTGCATTGGTAAAGGCTGTAAAAGCATTCATACCATATCTTGTTGGAGCAAAAATAGTTGCTTTTGTCCCTCATGCTATTGTCAAAGACATTTTAACACAATATGAAGTTATAGGGAAAATATGCAGATGGATCAACAAGATTCAAGAATTCGACATAGAGATACAAATTACTAAGTTGGTAAGAGGCCAAGGCTTGGCTAAGCTGATGGCAGAAACTAATATTGAGGCAAATCAGATCTGCAATGTTGAAGAAGGGGCTGCAGTTGCAAGCATTGAACATACTCCATGGTATACTCATGTTATACATTATCTTAAATATATGAAATTTCCAGATGGATTAAGTGACAACCAAAGGAGAACTTTGAAGTTGCAGGCATCAAAGTATGTTTTCATGGATGGAGACCTGTTTTGGAAAAATAGGGATGGCATATTGTTGTTATGTTTGGATGAGTCATAGGCTAAGCATGTTTTGAAGGAAATGCATGAAGGAGTTTGTGGAGGTCATTATTCAGCAAAGACAACTGCACACAAAATTCTCAGGGCTGGATATTTTTTGCCAAGGGTTTTTAATGATTCTTTCACACATGTGAGAAAATGTGAAGCTTGCCAAAAGTTTTCTGGAAGATTGAAGTATTAGGGTGCTTTTCCACTTCGACCTTTGCAGGTTGATGCCCCTTTTCATCAATGGGGAATTGATTTCATTGGAGAGATACAGGAGAAGTTGAGTGGAGGATATAGGTGGATACTAGTTGCTACTGATTATTTTACAAAATGGGTGGAGGCAATCCCAACCAAGCAGGCTACAAGTAAAGTTGTAACAAATTTCTTGATGGAAAATTTTATCACCAGATTTGGTACACCATTGAGGGTAATTACTGATAATGGGATGTGCTTCAGGTCAGATGAATTCAAAAGCTTTTGTGATAAGTATGGCATTACTATTTCTTATGCAGCTCCTTATCATCCACAAGCCAATGGTCAAGCAGAGTCCAGCAATAAGAGTCTCTTGAAGATTATAAAGAGGATGCTGGGACAGAACAAGAAGGCTTGGGATTCAAAGTTAAAACTGGCTATGTGGGCTGATAGGATCACTGTGAAGAAGGCAATTGGAAAATCTCCATTTGAATTAAAATATGGAACATAGGCTAGGATGCCTTTGCAGAATTTGTTACTAGTTTACAAGTTTGTCTTATAGGAAGATTTGGAAGTTCTTGAACCCATGGAAGACAGAATGGAACAACTTGCTGAGCTGGATGAAGTAAGGAGAGAGGCCCAAAATCAAAACATGAAGTTACAGGCATAGGTGAAGTATCTATTTGACAAGAAGGCAAATAATAGAAAATTTGAAGAAAATGACTTAATATTGATGTGGAATGCAAGGTGCCAGGAGAAGGGCAAGCATGGTAAATTTGAAGCTTTGTGGCTGGGACCTTTTGTTGTCTTTGGAAAAAGGGGTGAGGACTCATATTATCTATAGAACATGGTTGGTGAAGATCAGGAATTTCCTGTTCATGGGAAATTCTTGAAACTTTTTTTCTCTTGAGCAACACAGGGGATTAAGGGTTGCCAGTGCATGGACAATTCTTGTGTATCCTCTTAAAAATTATTTTCCATGCATAGTAGTTTTAGGTTTTCATCCACTTCCATTCCACTCTCATTTTCCATTCACCTCCATCTTGCATTCGCTTTACATTCACTCTCACTTTGCATTCATTTCCATTGCCTTTCACTTCCATTGTTGCTCACCGGTTCTTCTTCTTATGTCTGGTCTGCTCACCCAAAGATTTGGATCCTTGCAATGATTTGACTGTCATTCATCCCCAGACGGAGCCACTGTTAGAACTATAAAATCTGGTGTTTTTACATAGGTTTTCATTCATAAACTTCCAGTTTTGGTCTGACCATATGCATGTTTCATCTATAGTTTGCCATATTGTCCCATTGAATCAACCGTGTTGTGCATTTTTCATGTCTGAGTCCATGTCGGCATAGGTTCATTCTTGTCTCCCCAACCCGTTGTGCTTGTTCTGCTTGCAGTAAGTCTATGTTTCCTATCGGCAAGACTTATTATTTGTCACAACGAATGGATTTTTCCTGTAGGTGGTTTTCGGCATAACATATTTTGTGTTTCAGTGACAGATAAGTTACATATCGGCATTGGTTTCATATTCGGGTGGAGGTCATGGTGAGAAGTTATTGTCTTGTTGGTGGCACGTGCTCGGGTTCTTTCGGCGAAGGGTTGGATTCATCTTGGCGAACAGGTGTGGGCTTGGATGGATTTCGGTATAACACGCACTCTATGGGGCATCTCACCGAGGATTACATATTATAGCGACTGATGAATTTGTCGGTAGGAGAGGTCGTGGGTCATGGCGACAAGTCTTGGTCATGCGGACTTTTTGGTGAAACACAAGCTATCGACATAGGGTTTCCCCGATACCTATGAGCTATAGCGAAGCAGAGTAAGAACAAATGAATACTATATGTCTTTGGTATGACTAGCGGATTGTTACAACGATATATTGGGAGTAAGGTGAATCTCGGTAATACATTTTGTATCTTTGTGACTTCTCACCGATATCACGGGGCTATAGCGAATGAAAAAGAACAAAAGGATGCCTCTTGTCTTCAGAATAACATTTGCTTGGTCACAACGACACGAAATTAGGAAGAGCCTTCGGTGGAGCATTGTGTAGTCTGTGTGATGTCTTACCGACCCGGATGAGTTATGGCGAATGCGAACACAGTGGACGCGGGGTGGTAACGAGTGAATTGCCTTCAACAGGACGATATGGGTGTCTCGCCGACTGCTCACTGGTGAAAATAGATTTTCATAATCTTGTGGCCGACATGTTGAATGTTTTGAGACCGTTGCCTGCCAGCTCGATTGGAGCCCAAATCTTGTGGAGGCTAACATAATGTTTTATTTTGATATTTTTCTCATGCTGGTGTATAAATAATCATGTTGTAGTTGTTAATAAGGACCGAGACATGAAATTTTTGATTAACTGCAAAATAGATACAGTAGGATAAAATTATCAACTAGAGGCTATTGTTGCATGATTTTCACAATGGAGGTATTTATGAGATTTAGTTGATGTTGTTGCATTTTCTCTGGTGTCAATTATCTGTTGAATTGAAATGAAGAATACTGCTAAGTTGTCTCCATGAATGATTTTTTTGGTTGTTTAAATTAACATAGCAAGTTTATGTTTGATTTATCGATACACATTTGTTGTATTTGTGTGATCAATCAATTGGTTCTTTCAAGCAAAGATTAAATCCTCTTATTGATCACAGTAATCAGAGAAACTCATTTTGGATTATTGAAGTAGAACTTAGTAGTTACATGGTTGCATGTTTATACAAGTTGTAAACAAAGCATATGCCAGATAATTTGTGTCTTCTCCAGAAAGTGTTGCTTATCTTGATCTCATTTGACTCTGCATACCCAACAAGGCACTAGTCTCTGCACCTCATCATTATAAATTCATTCTGTTACTTCTAATTGAGTATTTAGGACTTAGAGCAGAATATTGTCATTGTTTTCAGAATTGAATTTCATCTGTTCACCCCCATGTGCCATTGTGAACAAATGTTGTAAGAGGATTGATTGCTAGTTAAGTCTGCATTATTCAGAGAGGTACACCCGCCTTGGTCTTGCAACACCTAAAGAGTAGAAGGTTTGATCATTTCAAACCTTGTTCTGTTACCCTGAAACATCGTGAAAGCTTGGCAACCTTTTGTGGTTAAAACCTGCATTTTTGAGAGCTAACAGATCCCAAATATAATGCAGTCTCCAACTTGCCATTGCCTGCAATAGATTGGGATGAGTAGGAGGTTGATGACCTTGACATTGTAACTAAACTAATCGTGACCCGAACTGAAGAATGGGTTAAGGGACAAGTAGCCCAATTAATGCAACAAGGAGTTGTCCTGACGTATGAAGGGCTCAAGAGTAAGCCTAGTGCCATAGAAGATGTCACCGCTACAACTTCAACGGGCGGGACATCCAAAACTCCTTCGCTCACAAGATCAAAGAAGAGGAAGGGGATGGAGGCAGAATAGACTCCAGACCCCAAGGTTTATTCAAGAAAGGAGTTCAGAGGCTCACCCTCTAAGAGGCCCAAATGAATAGGGAGTGCCACAGAGTAATCAACAATTCAAGAAGGTGAGGAAGAGAAAGCGGATCAGCCAGAACTTCCTCCGACTCCCCCTATTTCGACCACCCTAGCATCTGTTTCCTAGGCCATGATCACCACATCCCCACTTGTGGTGTACATCTCAGTCCACCTCACCTCCTCACCCTCAGCCGAGCCCATAATAATGATTGACTCTTCCTCTGCCGCGACTACTCCACTTTCCTCTACCACCATGTCACCTACTACATCGCTTCCATTAGCAACAGTGATAGCACCAATGCCCATGCTAGCATTACTGGAGGATTTTTCATGACACATGCAAAATATCCCTTCTGACATCTCCCAGATATTTTTGGACCCAACCATTCAAGTTGCTTTAGCACAAGTCCTTGCTAGTGTTACGCTTTCACAACCTCCAACGGGACTGCCAGCAATGGAGGCCACAATGTTAATTTTTGAAGAATGGGATAGGCGGGAGAAAGAAGACTTGAAGGTGATGGAAGAGGAAGCTGACGAATACCATGAACACTTAGAGTATGAACACTGGCCAATTGACAAGGTGGTTCACAAAGAAGAAGAAACGGGGTCTTCTAAGAGTGGAGACGAAAAGGAGGGTACAGGTGGTAGAACCATCATACAAACCTTCAATGATGATCTTGAAGAGGAAATGGCTAGATAATTGAAGCATGATGAAGAAGAGACATAAATGTCACCTCCTAGAGGAGAAGGGCAGGAAGGTGGCTGGATAGTGGAAAATGTAGGACTCCCTACAGGGGAACAGCAGAAGGATGTGCCACCTCCTTACAGAGAAGAAGGAGATATAGAAGAGGACAAGCCTGAGGGGCATGATCATGAGGACAAATGGGTTGAAGAAAGAAAAGAGAAGGGAATTGAGATAGAGGAAAGTCCCCGGGGGTGATTGCCTACTAATCCTCCCATCAAATGCCTCACGTTCATCCAAGATTTTGATGAGGAGGAAGGAGACAACACTAAAATCAAAGAAAGGACTCCCACAGGTGAACAAACAAAGATCTAGACAAAGGAAGGTGAGGGTGATCAAGAATCACCCAAGGGAAAATCCACTATGCCCGACTGGCTGGAGAGGCAGGTTGAAAAGAAGACTCCTACCCTGAAGGATCCAAGAGCAAGGCTAGAAGCTATCCTAGCTGGTGCAGGAGCACCCAAGGCCTTCAAGGAGCTCTTCAAGGATCAGAAGTGTGTAGGGGTCAGGAGGACCTTTCCATCATATCAGAGCATCAATTATGGTGTCTTGGAGCCTATAATGGCATTTGGGATGAATAAAGGTAATGGGAATATCAAAAGTCCTAAGGGTCCTGAAAGGACCATAGGACCAAAAAAACCTTGTAAGTGGATCAATAGTGTCCAAAGGGTGTAGGTAGGTCTATAATGTTTTAATTAGATCAATTAAGCTTAAATGTTAAAGGGTAGATAGTTTTTAGTCAATACAAATCAATAAATAAAGTTTGGAAATTCAATTTTTTGAATTCCAATGGTTAGTTGTGTTTTGGGCGGGTAAGTGAGTTTTAGGGGATTAATCAACTTTAATGTAATAAAACCAATTCTAATTGGTTGGGACAGTTGGGGGATTGATCTATAACCCCAAAATAATCATTTGTACGGAGTTTGATTAATTGGAGAAGTGACTGTATGGACTATTTTCTGGAAATAGTGAAAAACACAGTTTTCTTGCATTTTATTGAGTACTTTTGATGAATACTTGATTTCTATTGAAGTTATTTCTAGTAAGATGCTTTAATAATTTGTGTTTACATGTTTTAACATCATTGAAGGCTCTGAGAGCAGTAATAATTAATTTCTTTGCATTTTACATTGACTGTCCTCAAGGAAACACAAAATTTACACTAGTTTTGAGGGTTTTTCATGATGAATGATCCATTTCATGGGAATATATGACTGAGACCAATGAAATGGATCATGATTAACTTGTATCATACCAATCTAACAATATAAAAGTGCAGGAAAGAGGAATCATACGGTGTACACCAAGTTTTGACAGTGCAAGGTGCATGAGGATGGGGGTTAAAGTATAGCAGTAGAGGATCTGCCTTAACAAGAGGTATATTTTTGAGTTGCAATAGTTGATACATGTTGAATTAATGGTGAAAAGTCTAAAATTAAGATCTGGAAGTGTTTGGAAGGACTAGAACTAAGAAGCCCTAGTTTTGAGGAATTTTATGGAGGGTTTTGTGATCAGGAAACTTAGAGATGTCATAGAGGGTTAGGACCTTCAAAATCCTTGGTTTTGAGACAATTTGAGATATTGGTGAAAGTTTCATGGTCAGGGGATAAAGTTAGAGAGGGGTTGCTTTGTAAAAGTAGGCTAATTGAGTAGCCTTGAGCAGGGTAGGTGTATTGAAAGTGTATATTGGTCCAAAAGAATCACTGTTGGTTTTTGGATATGTTGTGTAGGCCCTAAAAGGGTATCTCAATCCATATTTTATTTGTTAAGTGTTTTGGAAAGCTTGAGTGTAAAGTGGCTTAATCCAGGTTGCCTATGTTACAAGGGAGGTCATGCTATATGGTGGAATTTTGATAAGTTCTTTGAAACCCATTTTGAAATTGATCTGATGTTCATATGTGAGTCATTTTGAGAAGGTCTCCACCTCCCTCTACATCAGAGTGGTATCAGAGTAGTAAGTAGGTCCTTTAGGGATTGAAGAAATAGAAATGGCACCTAAAAACCAATTGGCAAGAGAGTTGGAGGAGTTGAAGGAAATCTTGGAAAGGGAGAGAAGAGAAAGAAGGGAACAAGAAGCAACAAGAGCAAGAGAAGAAAGGAAATGGAGAAGGGAGAGAGAGACCATGCAAGTAAGGATAAATAACCTTGTGAGGAGTAGGAGAGACGAACAAGACCAAGAAAACAATGATGAAGAAGAGCATGTGAGGGTAAATCAGGAACAACAAGCAGATGAGACAGAGGACCCTGAGGAAAGGAGGTTACTGAGACTGTTGAAGGCAGTACAAGGTCATGGAGGAAAGAGTCACATAAATTTGCCTATCTATCAAGGGAAGATGGATAGTGAAGAGGTGTTAGGATGGCTTGATGCCTTAGAGAACTATTTTGAGTTCGAAGAGATGGGTGAAGAGAGGAAGGTTAAGTTTTCCAAAACCAAGTTGAGAGGTACAACATTGACATGGTGGACTAGTTTTTAGAATGATAGGATGGCTAGAGGATTGGAAAAAGTTTCTACATGGGCTAGGATGAAGAGTTTGGTCAAGGAACAATTCCTACCATCTGATTACACAATTCATGTGAAGAGGATGAGGCAGAATTTAAAGCAAAAGGGCATGGATGTGATGTCCTATACTAAGCAATTTCACAAGCTTAGTATTAGAGGAGGTTATGAAAAAGAGGATGAGAAAATAGCCAGGTATATCAATGGCTTGAGGTACAATCTACAAGATGAGATTGGTTTGCAATTGCCAAGAACATTGAGAGAATGTTTTCAATTGGCCATTAGAACTGAGGAAAAGGTGAAGAGGAGGAAAGAAAGATCAATCAATGGTGGAAGAGGAGGTAGTTCAAATAGGGGTAGAGGTAATAGAGAACAAGGACAAGGCAACAATGATAAGAGCAACAATGACAAAGGCAAAGAGATATTTTCTGATCAAAGAGGAGGATACACTCCTAGAGGAGGAGGCAGATTTGGACAAGGTAGAGGACCATTCACAGGTAGGTGCTTCAATTGCAATGAACCAGGGCATCCCTTCCTTCAAGTGTCCTAAATGGGAACAAGCTGATAAGGGCAGAGATAGGAGAGCTAACTTGGTACAAGAAGAAGAGGAAAAAAAGGAGGAATCAAAAACATTCATGGCAGACCCTGTGACTGATGGTGAGTTTCTTATGGTCAAGCAAGGAGAAAGACTTCATCAAGAGTCAAAGGTAACTATCTTTAAGACTAATTGTCTCAGTCATGGTAAAATATGCAGATTGCTCATAGATTCAGGGTCACATAGCAATTTAGTTTCATTTGATATGATAACCAAGTTGGGGATTGAAACATTTGATCATCCTACTCCCTACAAGGCCACTTGGGTAACTCAAGGCAACATGTAGAGATTTGTAAGAGAGCTTATGTAGATTTCTCAATTGGATCATATCATGATAGGGTGCTTTGTGATGTCATTCCAATGACTTGTGGTCATATCATCTTGGGGAGACCATGGCAGTATGCTAGAAGGACATTGCATGATGGATTCCATAACACATATTTGGTTCACAAAGGAGATAATAGATACAAATTAGTGCCTTTACCTTTGGAGCAGTCTAATGATAGTTTTGTGATTTGTTTTGAGAAGAGTTTGCAGGTGAATAAGTAGGGTGAAATAGGGAAAGACATTGGTAGGTTGAGAAAAGACAAGTTGCAACAGGGTTGTGAAGGATACAGTCCTAAAAACCAGAATTTGTGGGACTTGGACAGTATTAAGGTGGGGAATATTGAATGCCCTATAGTTGAGGGTGATAGAGGTGGTGTCATTTCACAAGGGAGTAAGTGGAATGAGGGCAGGAATAGGGCACAAATATAGATTGAGATCAGACAGCAAAGAGGACACACTCATCCATATTTTGATTCTGTCAAGAGTGCAGATTGGCAAAAGAGGAAGACAGTGACTTTGGGAGACTACATAGCCTCTCATTGGAAGATGAAAACATATGAGAGCAAGGGGTCTTTTGGTGGCAACACATGGGATACTTCTTGGGGCAAGAATTCTTTCTTTCTTGGGGAGAATGGTGCAGGAGCACCCAAGGCCTTCAAGGAGCTCTTCAAGGATCAGAAGTGTGCAGGGGTTAGGAGGACCTTTCAATCATATCAGAGCATCAATTATGGTGTCTTGGAGCCTATAATGGCATTTGGGATGAATAAAGGTAATGGGAATATCAAAAGTCCTAAGGGTCCTGAAAGGACCATAGGACCAAAAAAACCTTGTAAGTGGATCAATAGTGTCCAAAGGGTGTAGGTAGGTCTATAATGTTTTAATTAGATCAATTAAGCTTAAATTTTAAAGGGTAGATAGTTTTTAGTCAATAAAAATCAATAAATAAAGTTTGGAAATTCAATTTTTTGAATTCCAACGGTTAGTTATGTTTTGGGCGGGTAAGTGAGTTTTAGGGGATTCATCAACTTTAATGTAATAAAACCAACTCTAATTGGTTGGGACAGTTGGGGGATTGATCTATAACCCCAAAATAATAATTTGTATGGAGTTTGATCAATTGGAGAAGTGACTGTATGGACTGTTTTCTGGAAATAGTGAAAAACACAGTTTTCTTGCATTTTATTGAGTTCTTTTGATGAATACTTGATTTCTATTGAAGTTATTTCTAGTAAGATGCTTTAATAATTTGTGTTTACATTTTTTAACATTTTTTAAGGCTTTGAGAGTAGTAATAATTAATTTCTTTGCATTTTACATTGACTGTCCTCAAGGAAACACATAATTTACACTAGTTTTGAGGGTTTTTCATGATGAATGATCCATTTCATGGGAATATATGACTGAGACCAATGAAATGGATCATGATTAACTTGTATAATACCAATCTAACAATCTAAAAGTGTAGGAAAGAGGAATCATATGATGTACACCAAGTTTTGACAGTGCAAGGTGCATGAGGATGGGGGTTAAAGTATAGCAGTAGAGGATCTGCCTTAACAAGAGGTATATTTTTGAGTTGCAATAGTTGATACATGTTGAATTAATGGTGAAAAGTCTAAAATTAAGCTCTGGAAGTGTTTGGAAGGCCTAGAACTAAGAAGCCCTAGTTTTGAGGCATTTTATGGAGGGTTTTGTGATCAGGAAACTTAGAGATGTCATAGAGGGTTAGGACCTTGAAAATCCTTGGTTTTGAGACAATTTGAGACACTGTTGAAAGTTTCATGGTCAGGGGATAAAGTGAGAGAGGGGTTGCTTTGTAAAAGTAGGCTAATTGAGTAGCCTTGAGCAGGGTAGGTGTATTGAAAGTGTATATTGGTCCAAAAGAATGACTGTTGGTTTTTGGATATGTTGTGTAGGCCCTAAAAGGGTATCTCAATCCATATTTTATTTGTTAAGTGTTTTGGAAAGCTTGAGTGTAAAGTGGCTTAAACCAGGTTGCCTATGCTACAAGGGAGGTCATGCTATATGGTGGAATTTTGATAAGTTCTTTGAAACCCATTTTGAAATTGATCTGATGTTCATGTGTGAGTCATTTTGAGAAGGTCTCCACCTCCCTCTGCATCACTAGCCTAGGCAGAGATCTCAACTAGGAAGGAGAAGAAGCCCAAAGTTAGATCCAAGGTAACGATGGATGCTTCCAAGTCCCGAACTGTGCAAATTGCAACACTGGTGGTAGGCCAAGAGGGAGTAAGCTATAATGTCTCCACCATTAACTTGGGAACTAATACTAGAGAGAAAAAGGTGGAGCATATTGAGGAGTTAGTGTCTATGGTGGTGCACCTAATACAATAAGCTAAGGTCTTGAATGATGAGATTCAAGCACATGTAGCCACCTTGACAGATTACATCCAACAATGGTCTTCAGTTGAAGACATGCCTACCACGTTTGTGACTCCACCCCAACTGCTGTCCAAGGAGAAAATTGACAATATGGAAAAGAGAAAGAACTTAGATAAAACAACAGAGAGCTGGTTCTGATAGGTTCTATACATCAGGAACATGGGTATCATCCGGGCTATTCAGACAGCCAACAAGTTCTTAGATTTACAACAGTCATTAGAGGGCACAAAGAAGCTCTACATCGACTTCCCTGCAACATATAATTCCACCTATCCAAAGATCGAGGCTATCCTCTGGCTACCAAAATCCACATGGGAGAACGAGCTCACACTAAAAAGGGATGATCATTGGTTAGTTGACATGTGGAAGCGGTACTTTGATAACATGAGAGAAAGGTTGGAGTAGATAATGTATAAAGTGGATCTAGACATCGAATGGGTTAAAGAAATCAGGGCATATTGTACTTGATATTTGAGGCTATTGACGGGATATGGCATACCCGCGATGCAAATTGATCTAGAGAAAATGAAGCCCCATTTCTAGAAGAAGATGGAGGACGATATGTCAGATGAGATAACCATGGATTTCATTAGTTTTTCCACTCATGCCTTCACCCAATTAGAGATATTCAGAGATTACACCGCCAAGTATGATGAAGACTGGAAGAGGTTTGAGGACAGCTCCAAGGAATGGAGTTATCAAGTACTATGGTCTGAGATCATAGAAGTCAAAAAACTCCAACCGGTGATTCTGAAATTCATGGAATATGTAACTTTGAGGAAGCAGGAAGGCAACCCTATTATCAATGAAGAACTTCTAAACGAATAGCTACAACAAACAGAGCAATCAGCAAAAGACAAAATGCTACAGTGCTATCACTAGAAGAAAAAATAGGGATGAAGACAAAATTGTATTTTAAATTGTAACATATTTGGGGGGTAGGTAGAACCCTAGTTTGTAGTGAATCTTGGCCATTCGTTCTACTTTTTGGGAACTATAAATAGGGCATCTCCTCTCATTTTCAAGAGAGAGTTGAGTTGTTGTAAAGACATGCTACAAAAATTTCTAATGAAAATACATTGACTTGGTGCATTTTCTGAGTTCTTCACATGTTTCATGATTCAATCTCCATTGTTAGATGCTTTATTTAGATTTACATTACTGTTTTAAGTTAGATTTAAACTACTTAAATAGATTTTGGTGATGTTGTTTTGAGGTCATGAAAATTGCTACTATGTAGAAGCCTTCCTAGTCCATACATTTTGTTGTTTGCTGCTGGTAAATAGTTATGCAAAGTTAGTCTAGGATTGAATTCAAAGCTTCTCCACACTTTTATTTTTGTTCATGCATGTATATGGTGAATGAATGGTGAAATATCTACAGGCCTTAGAAGATAGCACAAATTTCGTGAGATTGTGAAATTTCTAGTTAAGTAAAATTTTGTTTGAAGGAAGCTGTCCATGGTGGGAACTCCATGATTATTGTTCACAGTTAGTTGCTGATCCAGGACCCTTCCCTCTTCCCTACTTTTTTTTCTCTTTTTTTAGAAATAGCCTATGCTAAGGTTCATTGCACATTGTAAAGCCAAAACTTAAGGGAAAACATTGAAGTTTTAGATTGTTGTTTGAACCTACAACCAATTACACCTTAATTCCCATCTCAGAAACTTCAAATTTTAGGATCTACTTTGCATCCAGCTATGTAATTCTTCCATGTGATTACCAACAAAATCACATCAAACATCAACTGAGGAGTTCCATGCAAGTCATGACCTGACACCTGAGAGACCTTAGGGAGATTTTTAGCAACTTTCCTGTTGGAAATTTTCTTTCAAGAGAGGTAGTTGCATCTATGCATTGCCTGTGTTGAGAAAGTGTACAAAACACCCATCAACAGAACTGGTGCTAGAAGAAGGTCCTTGTGAAGTTGGATTGAATTGGATCATTCTCCCTAGAAAGATTTCAAAGATTCCTATGGCCAACACCAAACAAGGGAGAATTTCAATAGTTGCAGCCCCCCACAAGGGCAAAATGAACTAAGGGAGGAAACACTGCTTCTTCCTCTTGCTCTACCCCACCCACTTCCCTTCCACCTCCATCTCCATTCAGCTCTTGTCCATCCTCCACCCAGCCATACCAAACTGCCTTTTCACCCCTCATCTCTGGCAGCTAGGGAGTTGCCTCTCTCCTGGCCTTGCAAGTTCAAGGTATAGTCCAAATAGCCACCGCCCAGGTGTAGTCCTAGGCTGTTGTTTTACTATAGGTAAACTCCAAATTGCTGTCCCTCAATAGAAAAACCACCTTCGCCTCCCGCTATAGCTTGGTTGCTGCAAAATCCCTCACCATTGCACTTTGGCGTGTACCACGACATGCCCAAGAATCCAAAGGGATTTTGTTCAAAATTCGATCATCGTGACCCGCAAAGAACAACCGAAGAACACATCAAGATATTTGAAACAACAATCACAGGAATGCAAATCGGTCATGAAGACGTTACATGCCACCTTTTTCCATACTCACTGGGTGAGGAGGATTTCTAGTGGTACATCAATTTTCCCAGGGCATCCATCACCATGTGGGACCTCATGAAGAATGCTTTCCTACAGAAGTAAAAGATTCTGATCAGCCCCTCAGAGCTATACCGACAGTTTATGTCCATTAGGAGGGAGGTTAATGAGCCCATTGGATCCTTTAATGATCATTTCCATCGTGCCTTCATGAGGCTTCAAGATCCATACATACATAATGATGCTGCAACCCTCTTTGTCTACTACACAACATTAGATAATCTCACATCAGCTTTGGTAAAGAGGATGCATCTGCCACTCACAACACTAGTGACTGCTTATGCAGTGGTGGTTGTTGCTAGTGCAAATTTGGGTCAGAATATCTCTAGTCCATTTCTTTCGTTGGGACTAGTAGCTCACCCGATGCAAGTCCAGGGGCTTAATCATGCATTCGCTCAACAAACCCCTCTTATGAACTAGGTGCCTCAGCTGCCCATCGTTCTGCACCCTAGACAACCAATGAATCATGCACCTCCTATTCCTTCTTATTTGTAGTCTCAACAATGACAAAGCTATCCTCAAGCTCCCCAACAATAATAGGCGTATTCTTAGAAGCTACAAGCACCATTGTACTTGTCGGGACTAGAATTCCCTCTAGAGCATCAAAATCAGCCGGTGGCCCTACCTTCTTTCCCCAAAACCTAGTACAACAGTTGAGCAGCACTACTAAGAAGGACAAATTGGAAGAATTGATTGAGATGATAAGGAAAATTTCCACTGAAATGACACACTTAAAGAATCGAAATACTTAGTTGCAGGCATCTCAGCGTAGCATCTAGGCTAATTTTAATTTGGAAAGCCAGGACAACAAGGATGGTAGAGACAACCGAGAAGCAAGCACCTCTTTCGGGCTAAACTATGATAGAGGGTAGAATTCAAATAAAAACTTTGAAAGGAGACCTTCTTAAAGGTAGAATTGTACGTGGAATACAAGACTCAATAACGGAGGTGTCCCTATGCCTCTTGATCAGCCAACCAACAATGAAAATATGACCAGTGGAGTGTACCTCATTGAGGCAGCCTTGTCCAAATGGTGCTGGATTCACTAGACCCGTAGACATTTCGAGCTGGATTGTCTCAAATTTTAGATAGCAGCGGAAATCCTCCAAATTGAGGTCCAAAATGTGGTTCATGGTGTCGGTTGCAAAGACATCGTTCCATCTGAGCCTTATGAATCTTCCTATCTTGTGGTTAACCAAGTGCCATTACCACAAAGAAGCCGCAATGAACCCAAGGTTGACGCCACCCCCGTTAAGAGCGAATAAGTGCAGGAGGTAAGTAACAAACAAACCTTGGCTCATCTTTTCAATTCAGTATATAATGGTCCACTAAATGAGGAAGAAACACATATAGATAAAGTTCACATGTTCCACCAAAGAGCAACTCCCTAATTCCTTAGGAATAGGTAGGTGGGTGGACCCTTTATGACTTCTACTCCACCAAATAATTTTACTACCCCGCTTGACCCTAATACCAGCAATAACCCTAGGCTTCCCCATGTACCCACTCAGTATCTCCATAAGGATATGCCTCAAAATCAGTCACAAAATCAGCCTGAAGGACAATCACAAAACTAGTCAAATGAAGTAAAGTCCCAACCTTCTAGCTTTGCCATAGGCTAAGCCTTTGATTCTGAGATGAAACAAATGGGTGAATATGTGGTAGAAGAGTTCAAGAAAGTAAAAATTAGTTTATCTACCTTTGAACTACTCAAAGTACCTATTGTAAGGCATGCCTTCTTCAGGGTACTCAATGGGACCCCATCCTCTAACACAACACAAGAGACATATGCCAAAAGAGTCACCTTTGAAGAACCCAGACAGGAACCTGCAGTTCAGGATAGTACCGGGAAAGGAAGGATGTTCCCTCAAATCAATCTGCAGGTAAGCATCCGAAAAAGGAACTAGATCAGAACAATAGGCATATTTCCAAATATCAGCCATTTGGGCAGACCGAGGAAAAAACTGGTGATAAGAACAAGATGCAAGTAGCTCAGATAGATAGGTCCCCAGGCCTCTTCCAAGGAAAATTTGAAACTCCCCATTTCTTTATCACCATTCAGATATTTGGGAAGAACTTGCACAACTGCCTGCTTGATTCAGGAGTGTCTACCAATGTTATGCCCCTGGGACTGTGCAAGGCTCTTGGGATTACTCCCACGCCCTCAAGAAGAAAGGTGACCCAATTGGACAAAACATAAATCAACATCATGGGAGAAATGAATCGGATCCCGATGCAAATTGTTGTAGATCTAATGATACAATTGGTCATTGATATTCAAGTGGTGGACATTCTCGATGCGTATGGGATTATTTTGGGAAGAGACTTCACTAGAACGTTGAATGGGTATGTTGCCATAGACCATTCTCACATGTGGTTGCCATGAAAAGGGATGCCAAATCAAATCCATATAGACCGCGAGCCTCATATGAAGTACATGATCACAGAGTACAACAACCTAAATGAGGTGCTGTTTGTTGAGACATAATTGGGAAATTATTGTCCCTTTTCCTGCTAGGACAAAGTTGAACCCCAAGAAGAGTTGGCTGCTAAAGTACTCTCGGTGCAATGCAACCCTCCAACTAACTTCGCTCAAATTCCTCAAAGTACAAAGATGTTGGTAGAATCAGATGATAATCCTGATGAAATGACAACTTGGGACAACTCAATGGTTTCTAGGAATTCATGGAAAAATGTGCAAAGGAACAACTTAGTTTGGGTGCCCAAATGGACTTCCAAGATCTCTTGTTGCCAAATTGGTGCAAGATTCACAATGTTGCCCACTCCAAGTTTGAGTGCTGCTTGTGCCAAATAGTGGTAGAGCGCATCAAGAAATCATCTATCCCTCATAAGGAAACATCGAAGGAAGTGTTAGCAGAACCACCTACTGTTAAATACACTGAGTTGGAAGATTCCCTGAAGGTCACGCAGGAAACCACCCCACCAGAAAGAAACGAAAGCCTAGTTGAGCCTGAAGTCAAAGAGCTTTCCAAATTTTAGACGCTTCGATTTGATGGGTCCAATTCAAAACAAGGAGCTAGTGCTGAGTTCAAACTCATCATCCCAATAGGTAAGACCTTTCTTTTTTCCCATAGGTTGTAGTTTTATTGCACCAATAATGTGGCTAAATATGAGGCGTTAGTCCATGGTCTTCTTATGGCCCTAAAGAAAAAGGTCAAAATGTTGCAAGTGTTCGGTGATTTTGAACTCATAGTCAAACAGGTTAGAAGATTGTATTCTTGCCATGATAGAAGACTTGCAAATTATAGGCATAGGGTTTGGGATCTTTTAGAAGGTTTAGATGCATTTAATATACAACTGATCCCTTGTGCTCAAAATTATATAGTCGATGCCTTGGCTTAGGCAACCAACACTTTGTTACCCCTCTCCTTGTCTAGGCTTAAGAAATTCATAGTTGAGTTGAGATCCACATCGTCCATCCCAGATAATGTCACTCATTTTCAGGTCTTCAATGACAATAAACATATCCTTGAGTTCATCATGAGTTCTGATGTCCTCGCCACCCAAATAATTGATGAAACTAATCCAGAGGAGGCCGAATTGGATATAGAAGGAGTTGTCAACCTCAAAACCAACATGATTCCTAGGGGCATGGTTCAACTTGAATGCATATTTGATTTGGATCAGATTAGAGACCAGGACTGACAAACGAAGAAGGAAGCCATAAGCAACCAGTGTGATGCTCACAACCTTGGGACCCTAGAGGAGACCAAAAATTTTTTCATTGGAAAAGTGTGCACGCCCGAGGAAAAGAAGGGAATCATTGATGCTTTGTAGAGGTATCATGACGTGGTGGCATGGAGCTATGAAGATCTTAAGACTTATGATACCTCCATCATCACACACACCATCCCTCTCAAGACAGAAGCTAGGTCATTCCACCAATGACAACATCCTATCAATGCCTTGCTAGAGCCCATCATTTACAAAGAGGTACATAAGTTACTTTCAACAAGAATTATCTTCCTAGTCAAGCACTCCATGTGGGTGGCCAACTTGGTCCTAGTTAGAAAAAAGAATGGAGAAATCAGGCTGTGTGTAGACTTCCGCAACCTGAATAGAGCTTTGAAGAAGGATAACTATCTGGTACCTTCATTGGATGAGGTATTACATATTGTTAACGGCTCCCAAATGATGTCCTTCCTCGATGGGTACTCTGGATATAACCAAGTAATGGTGCAGTATGAAGATTTCCATAAGACATCGTTCACCACCAAGTGGGGAACCTTCACTTACAGGAGAATGCCTTTTGGGATCATCAATGTTGGTGCCACTTTCCAACGTGCCATGGATATTTCCTTCAAAGATATGATTGGGAAGTGCATAATCATATACATGGATGATTTAACTACATTCTCTAAAAGGCGAAGTGATCATGTCTCCGATTTATGCAAGGTGTTTCAAAGGTGTAGGGAGTTTGGAGTTTCCCTCAACCCAAAGAAGTACATTTTTGGTGTGACAGAGGGTAGGATGCTTGGACATGTTATTTCAAAGCAGGGAATCTCCATAGATCCTGAACGTATTCAATCTTTGCTAAGGATCCTGCTTCCAGGCAGCAAGAAATAATTGGAATCCTTATTCGGAAAGATCAACTTTTTTAGGAAATTCATCATGGGTTTTGCTAAGATTGTTAAACCACTCAATGTCATGTTAAAACATGATGCCAAAATTGAGTGGACTCCCAAAGCTAAAGACAATTTTGAAGAAATCAAATGGGCCATTGTTGAGGCACATGTACTAGTCAGTCTGAACTATTTGAAGCCATTCTACATCTATTCATTTGCTTCAGAGCATTCCTGTGCCAACATCCTGACTTAGAAATATGATGAAGGAAAGGATCAACCAATTGCCTTCATGACTGCACCGTTGAAGGATACTGAATTACGCTACCACAATGTAGAAAAGGAAGCATATGCCCTAGTTAGGTGAGTGAAAAAATTTAGGCATTATATCTTGCGCAACAAAGTGTTCGCCATTGTCCTTGACCCCGCAGTGAAAATGCTACTCATACAAAATGAATTGGGCGAACGAAGAGCTAAATGGGTCACATTACTCCAAGAGTATGATATGGAAATCCAATTGATGAAGTTGGTGAGAGGGAAAGTGCTTACCCGCATGATTGTTGAAGCAACAACAGGAGTAGGACCTGAACTCACTGTGCAACAATACCAGCTCGAAGATGTTTCCCCGGGAGAATGGTACAAGGATGTTGTTTATTATTTGTTGAATCACAAGTGTCCACCTCACTTACAAGGAGTCTAAAAAAATTATCTTAGATTGAAAAGCAGTAGTTACATGTTGCAAGGGTCCATTTTATAGAAGAAGAATTATAAAGGCATTTGCCTGAGATGCCTTGGAAAGGAGGAAGTAGACCGAGTCTTGAAAGAGTTTCATGACAAGTTCGACACTGGTCATGGATCCGGACCTTCCACTGCACATCATATATTAAGATCAGGGTATTATTGGCCAACCATCTTCAAGGATGCTTATTGTCATGTGCGTTTGTGTCACACGTGTTAGACTGTCGCCACCAAGTAGAAGAATGTTGCTGTCCCATTGCAACCCATGTTGGAGGTGAGGCAATTTTCGCAATGGGGTCTCGATTTCATTGGTCCGGTAAGCCCTCCATCATCTGAAGGACACAGGTACATTCTTACCGCTACTGATTATTGCACTAGATGGACAAAAGCAATTGTATGTAAGCAATGCACAACTGAGGTAGTTGTGAATTTTTTGGAAAGTTTTATTTTAAATCACTTCGGTTGTCCTTATGCGTTGGTGTGTGATAATGGACCTACTTTTGCTTCATTAAAATTTTCTAGTTGGGCCTTCGACTATGGAATTGCCCTTAAATTTTTGTCGAATTACTACCCTCAAGGCAATTTCCTTGCTAAGTCCACAAACAAGAACCTGATCACAGTGATCAAGAAATTGCTCGATAAGAATCCCAATGACTGGCATACCCATCTCTAATTCACCCTTTGGGCAGACCACACCCGCCATAAGGCTACCCTTGGTGATTCCCCATTCCATCTTGTTTACGGCCTAGAGCCCATATTTCCTATCCACTTGAAGATCCCCACTCTCTAATTTATCAACAAATTTTAGGAAGGGAGGGACCATAGAGAAGCTCGATTAGCTAAGCTCTTGCATTTAGAAGAATTATGAGACCGTGCAATAGAAATTTTTTCCAAACATCAGGGTGTAGTTAAGAGATGGTTCGACCGCCGAGCCAAAATCAAGGCCTTTAGAATTATAGATTTAGTCCTGTATTGGAACAAGACCCATGAAAAGAAAGGGGGACATCACAAATTTGACAAGCTTTGGCTTGGCCCCTTTCAAATAGCTAAAATATTGGGAGAAAATGCTTTCCACCTAAAGACCTTAACTGGTGAAGACGTCTTGTTGCTAGTCAATGGGCATCACCTCAAGCATTACTTCCAAGCCTAAGCTTTGTCGAGCTCTTTCTTGTAAATACTTGTACATAGGATATAATAGGTTTCCTTTTGGCTTGCTTTCCTTTTGGTTGTTTCACGTTTCTCTGTTTTGCTTGTTCCCCAACTGTTTTGTTTCGAAAAGGATGTCCTCTATCCCACTACGGCGGTCATGCTTGTTCAATGAACGGTTCGCTTTGCTCTCCATCCTTAGTGTTCTTCATCTAAACATTCATTCCCAACTTTTGGTCCCTGAAGGCTGCCTAGGAATGGTTTCCTCATTTGAACTCTGCTTTAGAACTTGACCCTGGGTTGGCTCTTTTTATGCATAGCTCAGATCTTGCACAAAACATATATTAATTATTTCCAAAGGACTATACAAGGGCTGCTACAATATCCTAGTAAGTGAAAATCCTAAGTCTGCTCCAGTGACCACTATGGTTCCCAAACCTATTATAGGCTTTAGTGCTTACACGATCAAGCAAAAGATAAGTGGGAAAAAGAACATTGAAAGAAACATCAAAACACAAAAAAGGAAGAAAATTTTGAAATCAAGAGACTGTATGGGTGTGTGGATAACTCTACTGGGGCTATGGACACCCGACTGGTAGTAGAGAAATATTCATGGGATCACAACGACAACTCCATTGGGGCTATGGATGCCTGAGTGGAAACATGGCAATGTCTAGGTTACTTTTGGTGTTGGACGATTTATGTAGCTTGCTCAATTGTATTAGTAGCTGCTTGTCACAGTTTTGCAGAAAGGAATGAATTCACCATACACACTTCTGAGATGTCTTGTAGACTGACCCAACTAAGGATCCTGTCCTCCCAGTTCACTCTTGGAAGTCTGCTCCTGATCTGTGAAACCAAAGATTTTGGGTCCATAATGAACGCTTATCCCTAGAACGCTTGGGAGTGTTTCCTAGCGGAGTCAACATTTGTTGTGCCCTCAGCACACACGCCCCGTTTGGAATGGGGACCCTCTTTTCTTTCACTTTTCAAGCCGTTCTATAATTGCCTCATTTTGCGCACCCCCATTTTGGTGTCCCTAATGGTCAACATACCTCTAAACTCATCTTGGGCTGACCATGTTTCATCCCCTTCATCTTAGTTAACTCTTGGAGCCTTCTGAATCTGTCCTTGGTAGTTTTCTTCTACCAGCGGCCTTTGGGCCTGGTAGGCCCGCCTTGCCGGATTTCCTTAGCCGGGTTTCCTTCGGGTATTCGTCGTTTTGAATAGTGGAAGGCTCCAGCCTTCTCGAACCTCGGGCCCTAGTTCCTTGTTTTCTATCAATTTAAACTTACGGGTGTTTCAAACTGCTTTCTCCTGCACTAGGTCCGGTCCACCAGACTTCCATCCTCAGAACTCCATTTTGTTTTTTCCATTTCCAACGGCCAACCTGCGGTGTCTTTCTTCCCTCTGGCCTTCGGATTCCCCTTCGCCGGCGATTTGAAAAGGAAGTTTCAAGTGACTGTCTGACCGCGTCTTTTTGGCCCTCGGACCTCGGACCTCTCCCCACCGTCTGTGGGTTTGAACTCCACCAACCCACCGGCTGACCGTATGGGCATTAAATGAAGGAATTAAATGCATGTCTGGGTATAAGTATAGGGGCCAACCTATCATTTTCATTTTTTAGGTTTTCCAGAAGGGATCAAAGTGCTTGCCAGAGGAGATCAGTGCATCCGTCGTTCATTGCCCTCACGTTCGAGATCATCATTCAATGTTCCTTAGTCGATTTCACACGTTCTCCCATCAGATTTTTGAGGTAGGTTTTCCGTCCATTCCACTTAGAGGTTTTTTATGATTTTACGCTTAAAATAATGAATAAACATGGGCTAAAATGCATTTAATTGATAAAACATGACAAAACCCACAAAACCCATGCCCTCAAAATTTGAAAACACCTCCAAATCGTCTCCTAACATCGAGTCGGAGCTAAACCATGCCATCAGCATTCTTTGTGTAGGGCGTTCGTGCCCTCCGAGCCTGACCCCTCTTGTCGCCATTAAGAACTTGAAAAATAGAAAACTTTTTAGATGGAGAGATGCCATCTTGGGCCCGCCACCCTGGATCTCCGTCGGCTAATCGTCATCAAACCTAACGAACAAACCCTCAAAATCCGGCCTCCATCTCAGCCTCTCGGGCTCGCCTCTCTGGGACTCCCTTTCTGGGTTTCCCCCAAGTTTTTACTATCCCTAATGGTGGAAGGCTCTCACCTTTCCCGAACCCTGGGTCCCGACTCGTTGATTTTCGGTCATTCAAAATTGCAACACTTTAGACTGGTTTTGTCTGCTCCAGGCCCAGTCCACCGGACTTCCATCCTGGGGACTTCACTTTTCCTTTTCCATTCCCAAATAGTGAAGAGGGTGCACCTTTCCGCCCTTTGAGGTCAATTTTCCTATTTCTCATCCAAAGATTCAAACTTAAAAGGGTTGTGCCTTCGTAACGCCAGGTCCCAGTCCGTGGACTTCCGTCCATGGGCCGCTGTGGAGTCCTCGCCATTTGAAACGGCTGTGGGGTGATGTCCCCCCATCTCTCGAGTCTTGGCCCTCCACTTGCCATCCCTACCTCCACTGGGCTTCGTCTAATTTCATCCAATGCATAAGGGAAAAACAAACCCGTCTTCCCAGCCTCCGGGTTGCGGCCCCTCGATCACCTAGAGAAAATTCACAGAGAAGACCAGTAGCCAAATGCTCTGTTGGGTATGGTCCGCTAGGTTGCTCCTTCTGGGACTTTGTGCAATGACCTCTGTTCTGAACGGAAAAACCCTGGCACCTTCCCACACCCTTGGGCCCGAACACCTTGAAGTCTGAAGTAAACCATCGGTCATCTTTTGACCTTCTAGGTCCCGGACCTCAGAGTTCTGCCCCCAGAACTCCGTTTCTTCTAGGCCATTTCAAACTGCGAAGTCCTAACAGCTTTACAGCCCTGAACCTCTGGCACTGATACATTTTTGTCTCAAATTTAGATGAAAGTTTGTCAGAATTTCAATGAACTTTCGTCGGAATTATTTTGTCAATTTTTTGTGAGTGGAGATGAAGAGGAGGGTACAGGTGGTAGAACCATCATACAAACCTTCGATGATGATCTCGAAGAGGAAATGGCCAGACAATTGAAGCATGATGAAGAAGAGACAGAAAGGTCACCTCCTAGAGGGGAAGGGTAGGAAGGTGGCCGAACAATGGGAAATGTAGAACTCCCTATGGGGAACAACAGGAGAATGTGCCACCTCCTTATAGAGAAGAAGGAGATATAGAAGAGGACAAGCCTGAGGGGCATGAGCACGAGGACAAATAGGTTGAAGAAAGAAAAGAGAAGGGAATTGAGATAGAGGAAAGTCCCCGGGGTCGATTTCCTACTAAGCCTCCCATCAAACACCTCATGTTCATCCAACACTCCGATGAGGAGACATGAAACAACACTAAAATCAAAGAAAAGACTCCCATAGGTGAACAAACGGAGATCCAGACAAAGGAAGGTGAGGGTGATCGAGAATCAACCAAGGGAAAATCCACTATGCTCGACTGGCTGGAGAGGCAAGTTGAAAAGAAGACTCCTACCCCGAAGGATCCAAGAGAAAGGATAGAAGCTATCCTCGCTCGAGCGCATATCTCAATGAAGAAGGAGAAGAAGCCCAAAGTTAGATCCAAGGTAACGATGGATGCTTCCGGGTCTCAAGCTGTGCAAATAGCAACATCGGTGGTAGGCCAAGAGGGAGTAAGCTATAATGTCTCCACCATTAACTTGGGAACTACTACTAGAGAGAAAAAGGTGGAGCATCTTGAGGAGTCAGTGACTACAATGGTGCACCTAATACAACAAGATAAGGCCTCAAAAGATGAGCTTAAAGCACAGGTAGCCGCCTTGATAGATTACATCCAACAATGGTCTTCAGTTGAAGATATGCCTACCACGTCCATGGATCCACCCCAAATGCTATCCAAGGAGCAAATTGACAAGATGGAAAAGAGAAAGAAATTAGATAAAACTATAGAGAGTTGGTTCCAACAGGTTCTATACATCGGAAACATGGGTATCAGCTAGGTTGTTCCGACAACCAACAAGTTCATTAATTTATAGTAGTCACTGGAGGGCACAAAGAAGCTCTGCACTGACTTCCCTACAACATATAATTCCACCTATCCAAAGGTCGAGGCTATCCTCCAGCTACCAAAAGCCACATGGGAGAACAAGCTCACACTAAAAAGGGACGATCATTGGTTAGTGGATGTGTGGAAGCGAGACTTTGATAATAGGAGAGAAAGGTTGGAGTAGATAATGGATAAAGTGGATCTAGACATCGAATGGGTCAAGGAAATCAGGGTGGATTGCGCCTGATATTTGAGGCTAATGATGGCATATGACATACCCGTGGTGCAAATTGATCTGGAGAAAATGAAGCCCCATTTCCAGAAGAAGATGGAGGATGGGATGTCAAATGAGATAACGGTGGTTTTCATGAGTTTTTTTGCCTGCGCCTTTGCCCAGTTGGAGTTGTTTAGAGATCACGCCACCTAGTATGATGAAGACTATAAGAGGCTTGAGGAAAACTCCAAGGAATGGAGTTATCAAGTACTACGGTCTGAGATCATAGAAGTTGACAAACTCCAACTGGTGATTATGAAATTCATGGAATATGTAGCTTTGAGAAAGCATGAAGGAAACCCTATTATTAGTGAAGAACTTCTAAAGGAATAGCTACAACAAAAAGAGAAATCAACAAAAGACAAAATGCTATAGTGTTGTCACTAGAAGACAAAATAGGGATGAAGACAAAATTGTATTTTAAATTGTAATATATTTGGGGGGTAGGTAGAACCCTAGTTTGTAGTGAATCTTGGCCACACAATGAGATTAAATCTTGGCCATTCATTCTACTATTTGGGCACTATAAATAGGGGGTCTCCTCTCATTTTCAAGAGAGAGTTGAGTTGTTGTAAAGACACGCTGCAGAAATTTCTAATGAAAATACATTGACTTGGTTCATTTTTTGAGTTCTTCACATGGTTCATGATTCAATCTCCATTTTTAGATGCTTTATTTAGATTTACATTGTTGTTTTAAGTTAGATTTAAACTGCTTAAATAGATTTTGGTAATGTTTTGTGGTCATGAAAATTGCTGCTGTGTAGATGCCTTCCTAGTCCATACTTTTTGCTATTTGTTGTTGGTAAATAGTTGTGCAAAGTTAGTTTGGGCTTGAATTCAAAGCTGCTCCATAGTTTTATCTTTGTTCATGCATGTATATGGTGAATGAATAGTGAAATATCTGTAGGCCTTAGAAGATAACACAAATTTCATGAGACTGTGAAATTTCTGGTTAAGTGAAATTTTGTTCGAAGGAAGCTGTCCACGGTGGGAACTCCATGATTACTATTCACAGTTAGTTGTAGATCCAGGAACCTTCCCTCTTCCCAGCTTTTTTTTCTCATTTTTTTAGAAACAACCTATGCTAAGGTTCATTGCACATTGTAAAGCCAAAACTTAAGGGAAAACATTGAAGTTTTAGATTGTTGTTTGAACCTACAACCAATTACACCTTAATTCCCACCTCAAAAACTTCAAATTTTAAGATCCACTTTGCATTCAGCTATGTAATTCTACCCTGTGATTATCGGAAAAATCACATCAAACATCAACTGAGGAGTTCCATGCAAGTCATGACCTGACACCCGAGAGACCTTCGGGAGATTTTCAACAACTAGCTTGTTGGAAATTTCCTTTCAAGAGAGGTAGTGCATCTACGCACTGCCTGGGTTGAGAAAGTGTAAAAAACACTCATCAAAAACATTGTGTTGTGGGTTTGATACTAGACCACTATAAAAATTGTCAGCATCAGCTCTATTTTTTGGCAAGCTGGAGGGTTGTAAAACTATTGTGGTGCACAATTTGTAAGTTGTTTGGATACACCTATTTATGCTTCATCCTCATCAGTTGTAGATTTTTGTCACACTTTCACAATCTCAATAACCCTAGACACTATCTATCACCAAAAAGAAGATAGCCCTTCACAATGAAAGTTTCTTGAAATCCTTCTTCATTTAAGAAATGTT
This sequence comes from Sequoia sempervirens, assembly GCA_007258455.2. NCBI lineage: Eukaryota > Viridiplantae > Streptophyta > Pinopsida > Cupressales > Cupressaceae > Sequoia > Sequoia sempervirens. The sequence continues at coordinate 311,532,729 of VDFB02075321.1, forward strand.
GAGGCAGTCCACGATGATTGGGAAGAGCTTATGAAACAAACAATAAAATGCTCTCTTCATCTTTTCTACCATACACATGTTGTGGTTTTCATTTTCAATCAAGCTTGTGGGCTTATACTCTTTTATACATGGTTGTTTTGCATAAATAATTAATTTATTGTTAATGCCTTCTTGCTATATGTCTTTGTATAAAAAGAGTTGCATTATCTACCATTCTATATTATACAGAAATGGGGGGCAGTAATTTATTGTTCATGTGTTTTGTTGTCTATTTATCGTTTCTTTTTTTCTTTATAAATCACATTTTTTGAACTAAATACAATTGAAATTTGTAAAGTATTAGTTTTCTTAAGTAATATTAGGAAAATGATTTTTAAATAAAAATTTTCTTTATAAATCACATTTTCTAAATTGAATACAATTGAAATTTGTAAAGTATTAGTTTTCTTAATAATTATAATCTTTGTCCAAAATTTAAGGTATTATATATTTTGTGTTAATACATTGTATATTTGATGTTTTTGTACAAGTAAATCAATTGTTTGACTCATTAAAATTAGAAGATGGTTCTTGTGTTTAGGAATAGGATTTACCAGTTACAAAGTGGCTACTAAATTGTACATTATGTGCTATCTTCCTAACATCAAATTAATAAGTATGCTTTTGAAAAAGTGATTCAATTAGTATAGTTATGTCTTTTGGAAAAGTGATTCCATTAGTTTAGTTATAATGGACATCAAAAGTGGCTTTTGTAAAAAGTGAAGATGTTATAAGTAGTATCAACTCCATAATTCTAGGATTCGAATGACATGCATACTTTGTCAAGCTATTTTAATTGAATTAGAAGCTACATATTGTTTGCAGGGAACATTAGAAATATGTCACCAAATGTATACAACAATTTGTCTAGACATATATTTATGTAAGAACAAGTGTATGGCGTTAAATGTAGAACTACAAAATCCATGCTTGTTTGTCTTCCTACCATAATGGCATAATGAGGGCACATGGCCTATATCAAGAACCCTAAGCAAGAGAAGAATGAAACATGCATGGGAGATACCATGGAAATTCAACATTCATTATTATTTTATTCGAATGACAAGGAAGGCCTTGTTTTGAGGAAATACGGAAAACACAATAGTAAATCTATACAAGAATTTTTGCATATACATATATGTATGTAAGCAAAAAATGAATGATGTGAAAAGGGAAGCCAGAGTAGAATGCGATGATTTTAACAATGGTTTGTTGCTTAAGAAGCACCACATTCACTATTTGTACAATACATCTTAATCAATATAAAACCCTGCAACTTGCTATCAATAGGAAAATTAAGCACTGAACAAAAGGCATGAAGAATAAATAATGTGCTATGAAACCAACACCACAATGGCTCTCTCGACAATGCAACTTAATAAATATACTTTCTCACACATTTTGCAATGCATCAATGTTAGACCCCTTCAGCCTGGTATCAAAAGCAACAATAAATAGAGAACCAAAGACATGAACAATAAATTAATCAAATAAAGATTTATTTCACTTCCAAAAAGATGTACTAAACCCGTTGGAATAAAAAAGGAAGCATTAAAAGTAACTAAGTATATGTGCAAAATGATCAAAGACAATGGCAAAGTAAAAATAATTAATGGTATTTATGGCTAGTCAAATGAATCTATTTACTGACATGATAGCATTATATAGTTGGGAGAGGTAAAAAAAATTGTAGAGCACCCGTGTTGAAGCGAATGTATACGTAGCAGGGTATGTGCAAGATCATCATGGAAAAAACAGGCCCTTAAGTGAGAAAAAATTCAGAAAAATCAAAGTTAGGCAACTTGACATAAAAATTTGAATAAGTTATCTATATTATTTCAAAAATATGTAATAATAGAATCTGTAGCAAATTGAATGTAGTCTCTAAACTACTAGGTTTCTTTAAAAAAAAACAAATATCTATTTGGTGAAAATTTGAAATTTCAATGTAGTATACTTAAATTTTAGGGAAAAAATAAGAAGTAGGTGTTTGTCTAACCACCCTAACCACAATAAAATGATAATATTTTTTTATAATATTTTAGATATAAGTAGAGGACTCATGTCCTGATGTGATGCATATTTTTTTATATTTTTTTTCCAAGTAAATAATTAATTATGAATTTTTTATTACAACTTAAAAAAAATATAAAAACTCATATGTCTGACCACCTTAACTTGGTCAAAACTTCATGAAATTCAATTTTTATTTTTTTAATCCTATATCATGTGAATCATAGAATGTGAAGCATGTTTTGGATTCAAAAAATGTGACACCATTTGAAGGCTCTAGATGTTTTTCAATCAGCCTATCAATCAGGACTTTAGTCATAATTCAAATAGAAAATGAATAATAATTACTTATTAAATTCAAAGTAAAGCATAATTTATATTGGTGGAAAGTTGAGAATCTCCTTTAAAAACCCTTTTCATTTCATCAATTTTGGGTTAAAAAAAAGTCATCAGCCACATACCCATCATATTGCCACATTTTGGCCCATCATGATCCTACACATACCCAACATTGAATTGATAGAATCGCCACATGGAAAATCCAACATGTACACACCAGAGCACTTTTGGCCTATAGGGTATGTAGTCTAAAATGTTATAAAAACCATGGAAAATTCCATAATTTATAATTTCATGATGAATGTCATGAATTTTAAAGACATGGAAAATGCCACAGATTTTATAACATTTCACTGCACACCTTGCAGGGACATATCACTAATTTTGGTTTTTCATGTCCACTAGTTTAAATGAAATATGTCCTATGCCAATATCTATCCAATGAAGAGCATATATGATGATTATAATTGTGCATATTTCCATGTACAAAAGGAAGATGGTCATTAGCAAAGAATAGTTTCATGTTTCTGAATCACATAGCATATCATTGAGTACACTTAATTTCCTATGTGGAAAGTTATATTCTTGTCAGAATCACATTTCATTGCAAAAAAAGGTAAGCAAAACAGTTAACAATATTTATAGTTGGTTAACGAAATCTATTTATTGATAATAGGAAAGTTTTGTACTTACATGTCATGGTGGTGTTCAACAAGAGTGGGTAGCATTGGATCAACTTGTTGGAGTAGGAAAGAATATGAAATAGAAAATTTACAATACAATAATTCCCTTGTATGCCTATTTCTTATGTGCAACATTATAAAGAAAAAGATATAGACATAGAATAAAATAGGTTAGCATTGTTTGTTGTAAATAAAAAAGAGATAAAATAGGATATTTTGAATACATGGGATACTCACAAACAATTGTGTATAATTAATCTACTAAAAATGTTGAAAATACAGTTGTGGAAATAATGACAAATACAATGAATAGAATAGAGTAGTTGTTTTTGATGGGAAAATGCGTGTGAGAATTTGTGTGTCTATGTATATAACCAACAACAAATATACAATGGTAGAATCCAAAAGCACTAAAACCACGCTCATTGTCCTCCCTACCATATTGGCATCATGAAGCCTCATGGGCTCTAGCCTAACCCCTGAGCAAAAAGGCAAGTAAGGTCAATGGAAAATTTCAAGTACTCTTAGCATATATGACACAAAAACAAAAACAAAGAAATTCTAAAACAACTATTGGAAGAGCACTTAAGAATCACAAGTAACTTGACATACACAATTTACAATAGACTAATTTTCTTCAATGTCTATTGTATTCATGCAACATTAGAAAGGGGAAAATATAAATGTAGAATAAAATAGGTTAGGGTTATTTGTCCATGGAAAATCTCAAGGACTCTTTCCATATATCACACAATAAGAAGAGTAAGTAAAACATGGTTGGGCCAAGTTGTTGCAGCATGAAAGGATGTGGAATAGAGAATTTATAGCACAATAATTTTCTTGAATGTTTACTGTATCTGTCCAACATTATAAAGTAAATAATTTAGATATAGAGTAAAAGAGGTTAGCAATATTTGTTTAAAAAAAAAGAGATAAAATGAAACATTTTGAATAAATGGCATGTTCGTGAACAGTTGTGTGCAAGAAATCTTCATTGTTAATCGTTTGTATTTTTTCCATCATACCCATTTTAGAGAGTTGAAAGACATAATCATTCTCTATGCATGGTTTGATCATAGTTAAATCTTGTCCTTGTTGACTTATATGGGAAGGGACTTGACCTACGTTCTTTAATGGCAACGTGGAGCATGGGAAGAATGTGGGTTACCAGTGGTGTGGTGCTAGGTCAATAGCAGAGTATTGTAAAAATCACTCGCTTTAGTGGAATGGAACAACAAACACCACTCTCATATGCTTCTGGGGATAATCAGTGTGATGCTATGAATAGTTTATTTGTCTGCTCAGAAGCACATGATAGCGATGGTTGGTTTCTTTCCATAGCCACATAGATCGATGTGTAATGATTTTGTACAACATTAGAAAGGGAAAAAATACACAGAATAAAATAGGTTAGCATTGTTTGTTGTAAATAGAAAGAGATAAAATGGGAGATTTTGAATACATGGGATAAAGGAAAATAACTGTGTATAAGTAATGCACTAAATTTTTTGAAAAGAGAGTTTTGGAAACAATGACAAATACAATGAATAGAATAGAGTATGTTTTTTTGATGGGCAAGTGTGTGTGAGAATTTGTGTGTCTATGTGTATAAGCAGCAACAAATATACAATGATAGAATTGAAAAGCACTAAATCCATGACCGTCTTGATATATATGTGTGATGACTGGAACGTGCAGAAAGATGGGTGTTGTGAACCAAACTCTATAACATTGTAGCATTTTTTGTGTGTTAATCAGCACATGAAGAAGAGATATCCTAGTAAAGAAAAAGCATAATAAAATTTGAAGACAGTTAGAACAAAATTGGTAAGTGTAATATATAGAAGAATGGACAATAAAGGAAATAATATAATAAAACATATTCACACAACACAAGTAATATATCTAACAATTGACTAAATGTGCTTTGCTTTAGCAAAGATAGCAATAGTGCATTATCTCTTATCTATTGAACTTTATATCTTTAGCTAATAGGCTATTTATTTGAAGTTGCTATTTGCTAAGAAGAGATCATTTAAACCCACAGTATCTATAAAGCTTGAAACAAATGAGGGGAAAAGGATGTAATGAAACATATTGATATAAGATTCAAGCTACATTATTTCATAGTACATATTGAAAACAAATAGAGGAATTATATAATAGGTATTAGAACAACACTTGTTTGATAGTAAATATGACACACAAAGAGGAAAATTGTATTAAGCCTGGCAGATAGATAGATACATATTCACATATCTATATGTACTCAATTGCCTGATTGATATATAAAAATACCCATATAGGAGCAATAGTATTTATATCTAGGTTCTTCTGTTAAAATGCTTAGGGTTGGTAATTTTATTGCCCAATTTCAGATTAAGATAGGAGTGATTGTAACATATTGATAATGCTAGAATGGCTCTTCTGGCAATACAACTGAATCAATATATTTTCTAGCATATTTTGTAGTACACTTCCCCACACTATAACATTGAATATTACATTTACTTTCTACTGCATGATTATACCACAATACATACATATATATATATATATATACATATATATATATATATATATACATATATATATATACATATATATACATATATATATATATATATACATATATATATATATATATACATATATATATATATATATAGATATACATATATGGAAACATATATATACATATACATATATATACATATACATCTATACACATACATATATATGCATGTACATATATAGATACATATATATGCATGTACATATATAGATACATATATATGCATGTATATACATATATATACATGCATATATTGTAAAGTTGGGATCCACTATTTACCATTAGATAATATAGAGATACAAGAGAATTGTAAAAGAACTAACAAGGAAACACTAGAGAGCGACATATATCTGAATCTTAAGTATCATCTTAATACGTCTTACGACTATTACATAGACTATTTGGCTTCTACCAATATGTTGCATGATACTCTTTTTCCATCATCTGTTCAAAGCTTCCTATAACAAACTATTATTTTTCGTTGTTCTTTTTCTTTGCAAGGAAAAAAAATGTATTGGTTAAGTAGCATTATTGAAAGAGCCATTGTCATCTTGCTTGCATATGAGGCTATTGTAAGAATAATCATGCTTGGCTCCATTCTATAACAGATCTGGCAATTTTGAAACTGTTGTGTTGTGAAGTTTGTAAGTCATTTTGCATAGGTATTTTCTATAAATCTTTTCTTCGTCATATTGAATACCAAACAATCAACTTAAATTTCCAATTAAGCCTATGGTGCTATATGGATTGTGCATAGATCATTTCATCATATAATTGTTACATAACATAGAGAAAATAGGCACTGCCCTAGGGAACTAGGTTTGAATAATTTATTTGGAAAGTTGGAAGGATACACGCATTTGTTGATGTTGATACAATTGTGTTACAATTTCCATAGTTCTCTATATGTAAGGATGGGTTGGATGGATAGGTGGAAGCTTAGTGGCAAGTTTTTTTTGGCACGAGGGTGGAGCTTAGCAATTACATGGGTTGGGGGTTTTTGTTTGAAGTCTCTGCCGAGATTTTTGTTAGTGCAGCCGCAAATTGTAATTTCCAACAACAAGGATCAACTTTTACTGATAGCCTGGAGGTTACCTCTTAAACAAAGGATCTACCTAAATCTTCCTCATTGGTCAATAGAGATAGTTAAGCAGAACCATAAACCAATGGAAAACAAATTAGTAACCCTCTGCATATTTTCTAGTGAAAGAAAGGACATTTAATTGCAATTCCTCCATCCATACAGAACAATAATCTATTTTAAATCTCCAGAGTCGGTATAATGGAAAAGATACAAACATTTGATAAAAAAAAATAGACAATAAATTAACCATCTATGCAGACTACTAATCTAGCAGGACGTACACTATACATACATACATACATACATACATACATACATACATACATACATACATACATATATATATATATATATATATATATATATATATATATATATATATATATATATATATAGATACATTGCATCTATAGATACATTTCATCTATATATATATATGCATGTATACATATATATACATGTATATGTATACTAGATTGGTGGAGCTTAGCAATTACATGGGTTGGGGGTTTTTGTTTGAAGTCGTCGCTAGGGTTTTCGTTAGCGCAATGACAAATTGGAATTGTCAAAAATGAGGATCTACCAGGGGTCGACAAGGCCATCATTTTTTTTATGTGGTGACATGGGTGTTGGTAATTACGTGGGGTGGGGGTGATCGAGAACGGTGCACTGGATACGGGGAATGTGAATGGCAAGCGTTTGTTCGCACGAGGCCCAATGTTTCCTATCATTGCACGATGGCAGCAGACAAAGTAAATGCAATATTGAATGTTGGCATGTGGGAGAGTATACTTTATATTCAATGTTGCAATATGGGAAAGTATACTTTGATGAAGTTATCTTATTGAAGGGCCATTGTGGTGCTAGTTTGGTAGCAAACTATTGTTAAAATCATTGCATATGGATCCATTTTGTAGTAGATTGGAGGGATTCAAAAGTGTGGTGGTGTTGAATGTGTAAGTGATTTCACATGGGCATTTTATAAAATGGGTATGTGTAGGATCATTATGGAAAAAATAGGGCCTTAAGTGGTGAAAAATTCAAAAAAATCGGAGTTAGGAAACTTGACATAAAAATTTGAATAAGTTATCTATATTATTTCAAAAATATGTAAGAATAGAATATGTAGCAAATTGAATGTAGTTTCTAAACTACTAAGTTTTTTTTTTTAAATCTATTTGGTGAAAATTTGAAATTTCAATGTAGTAGTACTTAAATTTTAGACAAAAATAAGAAGTAGGTGCAATAACACCTAACCACAATAAAATAATAATATTTTATTATAATATTTTAGATATAAGTAGAGAACTCATGTCCCAATGTGATGCATATTTTTTGTAATTTTTTCCAAGTAAATAATTAATTATGAATTTTTATTACAACTTTTAAAAAAAATAAAACTCGTATGTTCGACCACCTTAACTTGGTCAAAACATCATGAAATTCATTTTTTTTTTTAATCCTATAGTATGTGAAGCATAGAATGTGATGAATGTTTTGGATTCAGAAAATGTGATACTATTTGAAAGCTATAGATGTTTTTCAATCAGCCTATCAATCAGGACTTTAGTCATAATTCAAATAGAAAATGAATAATAATTATTTATTAAATTCAAAGTAAAGCATAATTTATATTGGTGGAAAGTTGAGAATCTCCTTTAAAAACCTTTTTCATTTAATCAATTATGGATAAAAAAAGTTATCAGCCACATACCCATCATATGACCACTTTTTGGCCCATCATGATCCTGCACATACCCAAATTAGTTTTGCATATGTGGCTCATGTTGTGCTTCTATATGGATGAAGAAATAGTAGCTAAATCTTCTTTCTTTCTCCTAAAAAATATATGTGCTCGAGAAGATGAGAAGGCAACTGTGGGAACATGGAAAAATGTACTGTGGAGAGCAGTCTATGGGGTGTGCTTTTTCATTGTATCTACTGCAAACGCTATGGAATAGATCTTTTGTAAATTCTCTATTTGACTATTAAATCTACTCCTAGGCAATGTAGATTGAATTTCTGATTAAGGCAATATGGGTTTCGTGGTGAAGAATGCAGCTGAAAATTTTCTAGTAGGGAGGGCATCATTTCTTTCCTTTGTAGTGACATGGGCACTTGTAGGTATGTGGGTTGGCGGCGGTGGAAAATGGTGTCATTGTAATAGGGAAGGTGAATGGCAAGTGTTTGTTGGTACGAGCATGAATGCATTTTCCCGTTAGCATACGGGGTTGGAGGGGGAAGTAAATACTATATTGAATTTTGCTATGTGGGAAAGCACACTTTCATTAGGTTGTACTATCAAAAGAGCCATTGTGGTGTAGGTGAATTGGATTTATCAACGTCGAGAATTCCGCAGCTGATGAGAACTTATGTGGTTTTTTTTTTGAGGTGACATGGACTTTGGTAATTATGTGGGTTGGCAATGGTGCAACTGGTTGACTCAATACAAGGGAATTGAATTCTTGTGTATAATATTTAGTAGAAAATAAGTGTTATTGTGATACTTTTCATACAATTCCTCTATTACAGCTAAATATATATATGTGTAAGAAGTGGAAATTGCATGGTTCCTAAGAATAGTGAACTTGCTAAAAAATTATATCTTCCAATACATATATTCATTTTCTTAGAGCTCTTATGGATCCAATAACTTTTTTATGAAAAGAGAATGCCTCATAAAGAATTGTAGAAAATGGAATTCCGTAGATGAAATACATAAAATTTTGTTTAAAGGAAGAGAATAAAGAAACAACAAAGGTTTTGTTTGAAAGCATACAATGTATAGCAATAACTGTATAGACATACCTGATTTTGGTATGTTTTGGAATGTATGTAACCATGCAGAAAGACAAGGGGCAAGCATACAACTTTCCTTTGCACTGAAGGATCTCTAGCCCTACAATAAGAGAAGTGTTAAACCCATAAGATAGTAAATTATAAATTTAGAAAACAAAACTATCACAATATATATTTGTGGTTAGGTGTGTATGAAACAGCCAAAAAGGAAGAGGGAAAACAACTTACAACAACAATACGTCTACAACATAGTGAAGATTACAGAACACAACACTTGTTGAACATCCAATTGGAAAACCAATGGAAGTGCATGGGAGGTTTTGACCATTCTGCACCCATCGAGCAATGAAACCAAAGGGAAAAATGGAATATACAAAAGACTATATATGTGTGAAAGGAATACAAACAGAGAATTCTATACATCAACATTATATATATAGATATACACATACATGTACATTACATATACATACACATGCACATATATATACATATACGTATAAATATACATATACATATAAATATGCATATACATATACATATAAATATACATATATACATATACATATACCTACAAACATACTTTTTTCCCTTTGTTTATCGCTTGTCTTCTTGACAACTTTTACTCACAGCCTGGACCTTACCTCTTAAAAAAATGATCTCCCTAAATGTTCCTCATTGGTGAATAAGCTTTGCAAAGAAATCATAAATTTACAATTGTGAAGGCAACTGTTATATAGTAAATGTCTTTTTAATAGTTTTTTCACAATTTCCTTTCTCAAATAGTAAATTTCTTTATAATAGCTCGAATATTGAATTGGGAAGAAAACTGTTATATAGATTGGTCCATGCATGACATAAGTTTATCTTTGTCCTACTTTTGATATTCATTAGACCTGGAAGCACACACACACACACACACACACACATATATATTTTCATTAAATTTGTATGTGAATGGCAACCAAGAACCAAGAGTCATTAGCATTCAAAGAAACTTTAAATCAAATACAATGTCATTAAACTGATGCAATAAATAATTTATCACTCCTAATTTTAGCATAATGAAAAAAATTATACAATTCATGTAGATTTTAAATGTGACATAAAAAAGTTTAATCTCAATGATTAGCCATATACAAAATATTTAATATATATTCAAATATATTGTCAAGTATTGATCATATAGAAAATATTTGAAATATATGTGGAAATAAATTGTTCAGTTGTCTTTCAAATTGTAATTTGTGTATGTTGGAAAATGTGCCTCAATCTCACAGGATGAAACCTCTGAGAAAGCATGGTCCCTGTGACATTCTTGTTGTCTGGCTGACTGACAGTTCAATAATCTTGTGTTTTACTCATGTCACTGTGACTTTGCTTCTGTCTTGCCGAAGGAGCCTATCACTATGACTTGGTGCATTCGCTGTAACCCTTTGCCAAGTGGGAATGTCTCGGTGACAAAAGGGTTTGTTATTGGGTGCCTAGAGTATGTCGGTGTGACCTATGGTGACTGGATCATCAGTGTAACTCATTTGCTTCGATATGAAGTCTTAGCGATGGAGGGTTGTCTCATCAATATGTTTTCTCCTGGAGCCGTCAAGGTAACTCAAGTGTGTCGGTATGTGGTCCTAGCGACAAGGAGATGTCTCGCCGATTGTAGTCATTGGGGTGACTTGAACATTCAAGAAGATCTCTTGGCAACTGGGAGATGTCTGGCCGACTGAATACACTCAGAGTAACTCAAAGGGTATCGGCATGGAGTCTTGGCGACCAGGAGATGTCTCGCCGATTGGAGTCATCGGTATGACTTGAAGGCTTCGCTATGAAGTCTTGGCGATGAGAATTTTTCTCACCGACGGTGTGGGATGCGTACGGCATGACTCCTAGCAAAAGGTGGGCTTGGGGTAACCTGGAGACTTCGGCGTGAAGTCTTGGCGACAGGTGTTGGTCTCGCCGACGGGGGTGCAACTGAAGTCATCGATGTAGCTCTTGGTGCCTGGTGAAAGGTCTTGGCGAAGTCAAATGTCTTGCCGACTCGGCAAGACATGAGTGCTCGGTATGTGGTCTCGGCGAAAGACATAAGTCTTGCCGACTGGTGAATGCAGCACTTGGTGTGACTTAGGACCTCGACATGAAGTCCTGGTGAAAGACATAAGTCTTGTTGACTCGGTAAGACTTGGTTGTGCTCAGAGTGAGGTCTTGGTAAGAGACAAAAGTCTTGCCGACTACTTGGTGCTTCGGTGAAACTTCAGGAGACTCGATGAGAACTATTGGCGAACGGTAATGTCTTGCCGATGGAAAAGTTGAAATTGATATGACTTGTGAGCATCAGTAAAACGTCTTTCCGATGGAGGAATCTCTTGCCAATGGAAACAAAATGGATGTCGAGGGATTCGGTATGACTCATGGCATTCGATATAACCTCTTGCTGACTGTTGGAACCTATGCCGATATCATCTGTCAATCCCTTGAGCATCAGGGAGACACTTCTCATGTCTCACCGACATGTGAACTCAGTGGATTATTTTTTTGACCATTTGACTTGGCTCGTGGACCAATCATAGGAAGCGAAATTCAAACGGTTGGCGATTGGATTTTTTGTAGCAGTTGCGATGGAGCTGAACAATTTGCAAGGAAAAATCTACACAGAAGTGGAAACATCTACGACGATAATGTTGCTGAGTTGGAGATTGTTGTTGTGTAATCTTGAACTGATTCTTAGTGAGCCTGTTGAGAATGAATGCATATATGTATGCATTGGATGTTCTGTAGATGAGGCTGATAGGCTGATAAGCCAAGGAGCTGAAGAGTTGAGAGCCAAAGAGAGATAGTGAGGGCCGAGTGGCTGGCCGAAAGGCCGAGGCCATGAGGTCGAAGCAGAGGAAGAGAGAGGCAGAGTTGTGTTGGAATCTCTCTTGATCATGAATGCCATGGATGATCTCTCTGGGAGAGTTTGCTACCAGTTGTATCCAAAATGAGCAAGATGTAATCTTTGAAAGGCTAAGAGCCTGAAATTGTATTGTAACTTTCTGTTGCTGAATAATACAATGGCTTGAACTTTGGAGAGTGGGGTTTTTTACCCGAAAGGGTTTTCCCCACGTAAAATTTTTGTGTTCTATCTTCTATAGTATCTTTCATCTGTGTTGTTGCTTGCTGTTGAACTTACATGTGTTTCTCTCAGAAGGATCAATGTGGGAAATGAACTATGTCTATTTCTGCTTTAGGACATAGTTGTTTGTGTCTTTGAGGTAATCTAATCGAAATTGAAGTTACTAAAGCACTACTATATTGGAGTCTTCACTAGATGCGCTCCTAGATTTCCCTATAGTGTAAACATATCATATAACCATCCAACTGATTTCAAATATTCAAAAGCAAGAATGACAACAAAATTGATGCACCATGGTATAATAAAAAATATGGCAAGTGAATAAATGTGCAAATATGTAGATGCAAACATGGGTATAAATTATGTCCATATTTCTTAAACAAAAGTCTTAGCATGTCATAGTCAACATTTAAAATTCAAAGCTATGAGAGATTATCAAAAGTGCAAAAGAGCAGTCAAAGCGTAGGCTTGCTAGTGGAGCCTTTTTTTACAATAGGAGTAGATATCTTCATTATTTCTACAAGCAATAGTTTATACTCTGCTTTGAAATCAACTTTCATTTCTTTGGCAATTATTGTTTTCAAGCGTTCCTCTGAATTATATGTTTCTATTCTAATCAAAGCAGTAAAGATATATTCTTTACAAACAAGGCCTTTAATAACAACAAGATCTATTATAGAGTCAAAGTTTTCCTACAATTCATAAAGGTCTTTTGCTAGCATCTACAACAAACTAGAGGTAGCTTCATCAAAAGCAACACACCAAAGGTTGCTTGAATGGTCTTGCAGCTTTAATTGAAAAAGATACTGATAGTTGAATTCCTCAATTTTCATTTGGAAATGATCACAAAACCAAACATTAGCATGGGGGCATGAGCATTTCCTTTTGCATTCTTTACCATTAACCAACAAGGGGCAAGCAGGGTAACAAAAAGACTCAGTTTTTGTAATTTGAATGGTTGCTTTAAAAAAGGCTTCAACAGTTTCTCCCAAACGAAGGCAGTTGTTTAAGATAAATGCAATAGTAACTCTATCATTTGAAGGATGCAACCTCTGAGGTGCAGAAGAAGTTGAAGCTACTTGGTCTACTTTAATTGACCCCTTGGATCTAAGAGTGTTTTCCTTAGGAATAGAAGGTTAATTTCAATGACTGTTCATGTTCATGTGTTGATAACTTTGCCGTTAAAGTAGCCTACACAACCACTACAGACAGCAACAATCACTATTTCACCAGAAAGGTACATCTAGTGCAAGGTATCACCTTTTTATTGCTAGCCTATGCCCCACAGATTAACATCAATGAGAGAAGCAAAGACATCATATATTTTAATGGTTTGTCATTTTTTTTCAGATCCATTTCTCCTATGAACAGTTGAAATGTACCCAACATGCACTACAATGCCAATAATATCAACAAAGTTGTTATCACTATATTTGCTTATTTCACAAACTAGCACAAAAGCAGTTTTTTTTTTGGGACATGAATCTCATCTTCAAATCATTTTATTGTTGATTTTTGATCCAAAATAATCTCAAGATTACTATTTAATTTATTGAATCTTTTATTGGCTTCCTTAACCAATCCCCTCAATATTAAATAAGTAAACCCCACCTCAACTTGACCATAATGCAATTCTGCAATATCATCAAAACAAGTAATATGTATTTCGATCCCCTCCACATCTATAAGTCAAAACTAAATAGTTTCCCTTCACCTCTTTGTTTTTGAAAATGATGCATCTCCCTAATATGTGTTACACGTCCTTTCACTGTCCAAACATTTTGATAAATGTTCAAAGATTTAATAGGGATGACCTTTGAAGGGCTATTTTATTTTTTAGGGGACACCTACAAACCAAATTTAGGGGCCCGTTTAGAATGAGAAGGTGAGTCAGGCACCAACATTTTCTCCTCTTGCTACTTGAAAAAATACCTAGGGGTCCCAATAATTTGATAATCATGCATAATTACAACTAAGTTGGGTATGATTAAGGCCTTGGAAAAGAAGAAAAACAATTTATTGGACAAATTATATGAGGCAAAAATAAAAGAGAATTTTTTAGCATAGACAACAAACAATGCAACCCACCTTGAATATTGGATATTTATACAAACGTAGTCTTTTAAACATACAAGGGACCCTATTTTCAAGGCACTTGTAAACAACATATCATTTCATTTGGAAGGTAGAGTTCCTATTTGCAAATGGTGGCCATCAGATAAGACAACCTTGTATCGCTCAACCTACCCTTCATCATCGCCAAAGTTTTTGAAGGACAAAATTTGAAGGATCAGAGAGGAAACAACATCGTCGGCATTGATAAAACGAATTGAAAATGGATTCAAAGTTGGATCTTTCTTTGTAGCCTACAAAATTTTAATCAAGAAAAATGCACATCATCACTCCAAATTGATAAAACAAGCAAGGAAAACGGAGGCTGCAAAGAGATACATTATTATGTGCTCAAAAAGATCAATGCATGTCTACTTTCATATCTATATCCTCTTAAAGATCAGTGCATCTATACTTTCATATCTATATCCTCTACTAGGGCCAACTATATATGTATGCACCTAAATGCGAATCAAGCAACAAAAACAAGAAAGGTAGGAAACAATAAGAGCAAGCTTGTAGTAGGTACAACGAAAAAGGAAGGAAAACTTATGGAATTAGAGTCTGTAGGTTGGTGGATGGCATCCTCAGATCCAGACTCCACAACATTAGGTGTACAAGTTGACACCAAATCAATTTTTGGGGGCTCTGGAGACCCATCCATGAACCCCGACTCCGCAGACATAGTTGTAGAATCCTTTAAAGGAAAGGAATCTTCCAACTATAGTTGACTCATTGACAGCTCTATACCATAGTAAAAAATCAAAGATTAATGTATTCCAATGTTCATTCAATACCAACTCATGGAGAACTTAGAATGCATACAATCTTCTTGCTATATTTGTATAAACGCCTATATGCAAGCATTTGTATACATTGCTACTTGCTCGTTCATCTTTCTTAATAGAAACAATGGAATATAGAACAACAAGAATAGAAATCCTTAAATACATATATGGGTTCAATTATTCCTCTATTTAGACATTTTGGAAAACACAAATAAGTAGATATATATATCCATATGCACACATGTATCTATTTATCTATATATACAACAATATATTTGAATGATAACATTTTCCATCCAAACAAATTAAGCACGTTAAAGATTACAAAATTTTAAAAATTAAAAAACAATTTACTTGTTATAAGAACAATAAAATACTCTGCCACAGGTTGCTTCAAATAGATGAGTGGAAAACAATATCATGAAATTTATTGATAGTCAAATAGATGAGGGTAGAAGAATATCATGAAACATGTTAATAGAACACAACCAGTCTATGTAACAACTGCCTTGTAAATTCTAGTTCCATAATTTTTTGTGCAATACTTATTCACCAATGAGCAAAATTTACGAATATCTATTGTTGAAGAGACAAGCCCCACATTCTCATTATCAACTGTAGGAAACTCTTCTATATTTGAAGAAGTTTACAATAGTTTGCTATCAAACCAACACCACAATGGCTATTTCAACAAACCAACCCAACCAATATATTTTCCAACACATTTTGCAGTATAATTTCCCATAGACATATATATATGTACATTCATACATATACACATATATATACATATATACATATTATAGAGAAAAACACAAATTCTAATAGGATTATTAGGGAAACAGTGAATAATCACACAAATTAAAATAGGAGGGATTGTATATATATGGATATGTAGAGGTTTTCTTATCTGTTTGAAGTTTCCAATGTGATTTTCATCAGTGAAATTGTGAACAATATTTGTTGTACGATAGTTGTTCCACAATTTCTGTGTTTCTCTATAATATTTAATTCCACCCTATGCATGTTGCATTTTCTGCATAATGTACAAGGAAGTACATTGATTAAGTTGCATTGTTGAAAGAGCCATTGTGGCTGCAATTTGCTATTAAACTAGTAGGGACCACACATTTGAGGTAGTGCTCTGCTACGAAACCAACACAACAATGCCGCTTTCAACAATGCAACCTAGTCAATATATTATCCTCACAAAACTTCTTCCAAATGGACAACATAAGGCACAAGCCACCATAATGAAGAGTTTCTTATGACAGGAGTTGAAACAGATGGGAGAGAAAGAAAATATATATATATAACACTATAATGGTTGTTTGAACAATGTAACTTAATAAAAATATACTTTTCCACACTACAACATTCAATATTGCATTTACTTCATCGGCCCCCATCGGACAACAACAAAAAAATGCATTAACCCCCACAATAGCAAACACTTGCCATTCACCTTCCGTGTATCAAGGTCACCACCTCCACAACCACCAAACCGCATAATATATATATATATATATATATATATATATACATACATACATACATACACACACACACATATATATATCTACATCGACATATACATATATATATATATATACATACATACATACATACATACATACATACATACATACATACATATGTATATATATACACATATACATATATACATATGTAGACACATATCTACACTCTATGCATCTTTGGTGCCATACATATTTTGTACAATTAGCCCCTTCGAATCCCTCTAATTGATTTCACTTCAAATGCTTACAAAGAGAACACTGTAGATTGTGAATGGCCACACAATTTATTCTTCCCTTTGCCTATATACATTTGCAGATTCAATGAGCTGCCATGGTTTTCATTTTACTTTGATGCCCACCTTATTTGTAGTCTGCTAACAAATAGAGGAATTGTATAACAACAACTGCATTATCTGCCATTGAGTATAAAAGAGTAAATGGGGAAATTGTAAGAGAACTATTAGTAAAACATACATACATATATATATAGACATGGAAGAAGACATGCACTGATCTTTTCAAAGACCTAAAAATATATTTTCCTTAATCATTTTATCCATGTGCTATGATGATGTGCATTTTCCTTGAATGCACTTGTTTAACAAAAAAATAAATATAGATATGCTTCTAGTGCTAATAAATATAAAGGCAGGAGAGAGATAAAATTACATCATATCTAGACCAATCTATATAATAGTTCAATTGCCAATTCATAATCCAAGTAGTATTATTCGGCACTAAATATTATAGGCAAATACCAAAAGGATAAAATATCTAGATGAAAAAGACATTTACTATATAACACAGAGAAAACTAATTTCATCTATATACAATTGTGTATGTATATGTATGTATATGTTTACATGTATATATGTATGCATATGTGCACATATTTGTATGTATATGTTTACATGTATATATGCATGGATATTTGTACATGTATATATACGTACATATGTATACATGCATATATATGTCCATATGTTTACATGTATATATATGTGCATGTTTTACATGGGTATTTTTGCATAAATGATTAATTTATTGTTCATACTTTTTAGGATCTCCTTAATGTTCCTTTTGATAGCAGGCTAGAGGGTTTTAACACTAGTGTGGTGCAAAACCTATGAGAAATTATATGTATATACACACACACATGTGTATATATATATGTATGTATATGTATACAAGTATATAGTTGCGTACATGTTTACATGTATATATGTATGCATACGTAGACATGCATATAAACATGTATATCTACATGTATACATATGTATATATGTATACATGTATATATATGTCTATATGTTTACATGTATATATATATATCTATGTTTACATGGGTATTTTGCATAAATGATTAATTTATTGTTCATGTCTTTGGTTCTCTATTTATTGTTGCTTTTGATACCAGGGTGAGGGGTTTTAACACTAATGCACTACGAAATGTGTGAGAAAGTATATTGATTAAGTTGCATTTTTGAGAGAGCCACTGTGGTGTTGGTTTGATAGCACATTATTTATTGTTCATGTCTTTCATTCAGTGCTTATTGTTCCTATTGATAGCAGGTTCTAGGGTTTTATATTGATTAAGATGTATTGTGCAAATAGCTAGTGTGGTGTTGCTTTAGCAATAGACCATTGTTAAAATCACCGCGTTCTTCTCCATCCTATAGCATCTTGGAAGGAGTTAAGGGAGGGAACTTTTTTTTTGTGGCAACGTGGGTGTTGGTTATTACGTGGGTTGGTGGCAATGGAGGTGATCTCCTCAAAAGGAGGAAGGTGAATTGTAAGTGCTTGTTGGCCCGATGGTTAATGCATTTTGTGGTTATGTAGACATGTATATATACATGTATATATACAAGTATATATATCTATATATATATACATGTATATATATGTCTATATGTTTACATGTATCTATATATATGTATGTCTATATGGGTATTTTGCATAAATGATTAATTTATTATTCATGTGACCCACCCTTTGCTAATTGTTCCTTTCGATAGCAAGCCCAACAATTTTAACATTGATTTGCTGCAAAATGTGTGAGAAACTATATTGATTAAATCACATTGTCGAAAGAGCCTTCTTATATTATATATATACACACTTAATCGAGACTCCAAGCTACATTAGTGTTATTCTAATACCTCTTTGAGAATTTCTCTATTTCTCTATAATATTTAGTGTGAGGCAATGCAGCTCAAATTTTTTCATAAAATTAAGAAGATTTTACTACAGTTTCCCCTATAGCAATGAGTATCAAGCCAAAAATGCACAACAATAACTACAAACAATAAACAAGGGCCACAAAAATTACTCACCCCAACCATATTTTTTTCACGAAAGGAAAAAGATTTAACTGCAATTTCCCTAAATCCACAATAAATAGAGCTCCCAACACCAAAGATATACACAGATAATCTAAATAGTAGGCCAACAATGAGAGAAACATCACCTGATACTAAATATCATATACAAATATAGAAATTGTAAAAAGAGCTATTAGGATAATAGTAAACACCCACCAGCACAATTTTATCTCCAATATGTGAATGGTTTCATACATCCCTAAACCCTACACACAGATAGCTATAATTCTTCCTATTCTAATAGCTACAACACCAAAGTTATACAAAGATAATCAATATAGTAGACCAACAATGACAAAAAGTAGATTTAACTGCAATTGCTCCTATGGTAACAGGTATAAAGGCAAAGAAACATATAACAAGAAGACATTAACAATAAATTAATAATTTATGCAAAACACCCATGTAGAATAGAGTGTAACTTGGGCACAAGCTTCATTGAAAATGAAAACCAAACCATGTGTACAACATCAAAGATGCACATAATATATATATGTGTCTACATATGTATGAATAAACAAGGGCTAGTTTCACTAAATATTATAGAGAAATCAAGAAATTGTAAAAGAGGTATTAGAATAGCACTCAACAACCAAAAATTAGTAGCCCTTATCCATATTTTTTCACAAAACAAAGAAGATTTAACTACACACTCTCCACCCCCAAAGACCGATAATATCCTTCAAGTCTCGAAAATGGGCATAACACAAAAGATAGAAACATAAAACAAGAAGATGTTGACAATACATCAATCATCTATGTAAAGCACCCATGTAAAAATCAGTATAAACCCACAAGCTTCATTGAAAATTTGACCTACATCACCACAAATACAAAAATTGTAAAAGACCTGCTAAAATAATACTAGACATCCACCAAAGTAATTTTATCTCCAATATGTTAATGCTTTCATACAACCCTAAACCATACACATAGATAAATACAATTGCTCGCATGGCAATGGCTACAACACCAAAGATACACATAGAAAACCAAAACAATAGACTAATAGCGTGCAAATAACCAAGCCCAATCATATTTTTTGATGGAAGAAAGAAAGAGAATGATAATCTCTTTCAAATCTCGAAAATGGCTATACACACAAAGAACCCAAACAATAGACCAAGAGCGAACAAATAACTAAACCTAACCATATTTTTTGGAGATCATCTATGCAAAACACCCATGTAAAAATCAGTATAACCCCACAAGCTTCATTGAAAATTTGAGCTACATCACCACAAATAGAGAAATTGTAAAAGACCTGCTAGAAGACAGCCACCAAAGTAATTTTATCTCCAATATGTTAATTCTTTCATACAACCCTAAACCCTACACATAGATAAATACAATTTCTCCCATGGTAATGGCTACAATGCCAAAGATACACACAAATAACCAAAACAATACACCAACAGTGTGCAAATAACCAAGCCCAACCATATTTTTTGATGGGAGAAATAAAGACAATGATAGTGTCTTTAAAATCTCAAAAATTGGGTATACAGAAAGACAAATAGACCAAGAGCGAACAAATAACCAACCTAGGTAACCATATTTTTTCAACAAAGAAAGAACATTTTTGTACAATAAATGAACCATCTATGTAAACTACCCATGTAAAAGGACTTACAAATTTTGGAGCACAAGAGTTTTCAATCTCGCATAAAATGGTTTGTGAACAACCTCCTATCAAACCAGTGATGGAGTCGAAGGACACAGTTTTTTACAATAGTTTGCTATTAATCCACCGATGAACCCGCATGCAAGTATTTTTACAATGGCCTCCTATGAAACCAATACCACAATGGGTGTTTCGACAGTGCAACTTAATCAAAATTGCTCCTATCATGATGGTTGCAATGCAAAAGATACACATAGATAACAAAAAACCATAAATGAACGATGAAAAAATTACTAACCCTAAGCATATTTTTGTATGAAAGAAAGAACATTTAACTGCAATTCCTTCATCGATGCAAAAAAAACTCTTTTTAATCTCCACAATGGGTATAATGCCAAAGATACAAACATTTGACAAGAACACATAGACAATAAATTAACCATCCATGCAAACCACCCATGTAAAATGACTTACAGATTCTGGAGAACACCGGTTTCCAATCTGGCATAAGATACTTTCAAACCAGCGACGGAGCCAGAGCCAACCATTTTTTCATAGTCATCTACCATGAGACCAACACCATAATTGGTGCTTGCACAATGCAACTTAATCAAAGTATACTTGCCCAGACTGCTACATTTAATATCACATTACTGCATCCATTTGCATTTACTTCGTCTACCTCCATCGTACAAAAACCACATAATGCATTAACCATCAGGCTAGCAAGCACTTACCATTCACCTTCCACCTTTCAAGGAGACCACCTCCACTGCCGCCAACCCACATATTTTCAAAAGTCCATGTCGAACACTTTCCATTCACCTTCCCCGTTACAACGACAACATTCTCCACCACCACCAACCCACGTAATAACTAACGCCCACATCACCACAAAAAGAAAAAAAAAATGTGCCCTCCCCGCCGACCGGTAAACCCCCAACACTAGAAAAACCAATTCATGGTTGGGCTGACAAAAATCCTAGGGGAAACTTCAAACAAAATAGCCTATCAGCTAATAATAAAAATATCTTTATGAAAAATCATCTTTATTAGCACCCATTAATTTTATGTGTTGATCATAAGGGTGGAGCATTGATCACTCACCTCTACTACTCTACTACATCTACTATAGGAACAAGTAGCTTTGAATTATTTCTTCATAAATAATTTTAATTATCTTGTTATTCTATTTGTAAAATGTTTAGCAAGTGTTGTGTCTTATTAACCATTAAATAATGAGATGCTTAGCTCTTTTATTTTTATTTGTGTAGTTAACACAATATATCAAATATCATGCATAATTTGTTGCATTATAAAAAAACTATTGTGATGTGGGAAAAAGAGACCTAGGGTTTAAATCACACTTTCTCTCAACATTACATTAGAGAGGAACCACAAATGATCACATACACGGACTTGGCTACTAATCTCAATGGAAGAGCTAGAATGATGGATCATGGTTTTGGTTCTTTTTTTTAGGATGATATTAATTGATTGATAAGGAAGTAAATTTATTTGATAATGAAAATATTTACATGGATCATCTATGAAGCTACAAAAAATTAATGTAAATACAAAGAAATGTGTAACTCAAACATATAAATGAATTATAGAACAACAAAGTGCAAAGATAGAGGAACCTATCATAGAAATCTAGACTCAAATTGGTTGGACAAGTGTTGTTACACCCTAGACCAGAGGGTGTAGATCTCAATATTCACTAAATAGATCTCAGATGGTTATAGTCTTTAGGTTCTTCATTTTAGGATTCATCTTTAGAACTTTTTCTATTGATGATGAATTCCACTAGCCCTAATTTGTTGACATAGGAGACTTGAATTCTTGATCTTGCAATTAGGTCTTTAATTTTCTACCAAATCAACTTTATATCTATCACTTACACACAAGAGAGGGGAAAAAGGGTTGTGTCATATAGGGCTTGCTAAATTCAATCCCTATTTTGGTGTTTCGACCTCCACAATGGCTATGATTATATAAAAAGTTCTTACCCTCAATCCGATAAAGGAAAATGGATCAAAATAAGTGATAAATAATAAGTGTTGCTTTCCTTGATGGAGTGAAGTCATTATACTCATCTCATACAAGGAGAATTGGTTTCTTGAATGAATTTACTTCACGTGTTAGTAATCATAAAACAAATGAACATACAACATGAACAAACTCACATACAGACTTGATGCATTGCAAGTATAAATGTTTACTAATGATAAGTGATTTAAAATCTCCTTATTCCACTCGTAACTTCTTTTTGGTTTTTCAATGTGATTTCAAATTGCTAGGATTTTAAATGGTAAAAAAGATAGGCATATTCAAATGTATTAATTTATTTTCCCACAAAATTAATTATCAAAAGCCAAAAAATAAATTTAAATTTGTAAATGTTTAAATGTTGATAATGATATATATTAATTGGGGCAAAATATGCTGTCAAGACCTATTTTTTGTCTTTTAGTGTCATTAAATAAATATTAAGTGATAATTCTCAATTTAATTTTGATTTATGAAAATGACCATAAAATGGACAATTTAAGAGTATAATTAGGTCCAAGCACATAGGGGGAGCTAAAACTAGTGTGAAATTGTTAGGGGTGACAATTTACAACACTAAAAATACATATATATAAATGATTTAAAGAGCTATGTAATAAATATTTGAATACTTTTAGCAAACTATGTAGGTTTGATTCAAGAGAAAGTCTCATAGTTAAGCACGCTAGTGAGATAACAGTATTAGGATGATTGATCTACAAATAATTTTAAATATAAATAAATAATAAGATGATTATATAATTATGCCTAAACCATCTCAACAATAAACTATTTTTCCAAGTGTCAATTGTCCTAATGGCCATGGAGAGAAAGATAAATTAGTCATAACTAGAAATTACTGAATTGATGATTTAGATTATCCCTTCTCAAAATAAAAAAAAGGTAGAAAATTAAAGCAGTTCATGACACACGAGTAAATAGTACAATGGAATCGATGTACTTTAAATAGGAAAATGATAATGAGGAGATTCTAAAACTCTTCTTGCGGTAAATTAAAGTACTTTCGTGAAATGTGAGGGAATTAATTCCCTTAACAAAATTCACTTAATAAAGGTATCATATCAATTCCAATAATTAGGATATCATCTTACTATATCATATTATCTCTTAGAAAAACCGAGACATTTATTTGTAGGGATATAATGGTGCAGCAAGGCTATTATCTATACTATGGTAAAAAAGGAGTGTCTACTAAATTAATTGCATCTCGGTCTCTTTTATGTTGGTTAAGATTAAGAGCCTATTTTTATAATGATTTTTGGATTTTCAATATTTGTGGTTCTATAGCTAACACTCATGAAAAACATCTTTTGGATTACATTATCTCAATGTGAAATGTGCTTAATAAAAAAGCATGTATTTTAGGGGGATTATAATGCTATTTCATCAAGAGGAGAAATTTGGAGGGATTGTTCCTCCTCTCAAAACTCAACAAGATTTTAAGAACTTCATAACTTTTTTTTTTCTTTTGTCAAAAAGGTAATGTCAATTAACATGAAAATATAGATGATTTTATTTTTATCAAATAGTAGAAACATTTGATGTATTTTTACTATTTCCAAATTGGTCGGCTAGTCCTTTGAAATGCCCAATTCTTATTCTACCATTTTTGGGGTTTATTCATTTTCTAATTCTTCTCTACATCTTTGAGTGAAAGGCCCTAATCAAATCTCCTTTCAAATATAAAATAATGTGTTCTTACTATTAGATGTCCTTACAATCTATTAAAAGCTAGTGGGAGAGTGTACCTATTCATCATCAAATCTTGCGCTTCTCTAACAGCCTTATGGTAAATTCAACAAATGGGGGACCAATTTGTGCCTTGCTGAATGACATCTAGGATTTTTATAGAAAGTTATCTCTTCTTTGTGTTTGGGGAAAAGGTAGAAATAAATGTGAATAAAATATAAAAATGGCGATGCGCCAAAGCTTTTACAACATTTCAAACCTTAACTATTCCTTATAACTGATATGATAAACATAGAATGCTGCAAACCCTTCATTGTTGGGAAGAGAACGAATAAAAAAGGCTAGAGAAAGCACAATCCAGTCTTTAAAATCTCCCCATGGGAAGCACCCATTAAGGTCCAATCAAACATAAGAAAAATCTAAAGATTAACAGAAATATCCAAAAATTTACAAAATCCTTCTATTTTTACAACATAATATGCAAAATGGAAAACCCTTTACAAAAAAATGGAAAAGTCCAATAGACATAATCCAATTTTTGAAAGCTAGCATTTAACATAGAAGCTTAACAACATGAAAATTAGCTATCCAAACTACCAACACAAACTTTTAACACAATGTTTTCAACATGATTGAAATTTG
This sequence comes from Sequoia sempervirens, assembly GCA_007258455.2. Classification (NCBI taxonomy): domain Eukaryota; kingdom Viridiplantae; phylum Streptophyta; class Pinopsida; order Cupressales; family Cupressaceae; genus Sequoia; species Sequoia sempervirens. Next base: position 311,558,223 of record VDFB02075321.1, read on the forward strand.
GGAAAGAAATTTAACAAAGGTCATAACGTGCATAATTTCAAAGATTTTTCGCAAATAGATTGAACCTCTACAATATATGAACTAAAAAAATGGTCGGATACCAATTCGATGATAGTTTGAATGAAATATAAAATGCAATAGAATAGTAGTAAAAAACCCTTCTACTTCTGAAAAATAGAAACTCCCTAATAGATCTATATCCTTCAAAAATATTTTTGAAGCAATTTTTCTAACTTTTTTAACTAACGTTGCCAACCCCTATTTATAGCCAAAAGAAGAGAACACCACCGCAAACTTTCTAGAAGTAGAAACTACTAGATGTCTGGACTTGATAGCTCACAATCCTATCTTAGATTTTTATTAGATTGCAGCAATCTTCACTCATTAAGTCTCAACTACTTCATTACTGACTTCAAATATTTTAGGGTGCTGCCACAATAGTGGTTTACACTTTCTGGGAGATCTTGATTTTAGCTAAAATCACAAATGTTTAGAAAATATAATGATTTAAGCCTTGAAAATTTCTATTTAAAGGATTCCAATTAAAGAGGGTTTGATCAAACCACCTTAGACCAAGCCCCCTTGGATAGAACCCCGCTAGTTTTAAACCATACCTATAATAGAGTCTCCTTTACACCTATCAAAATGTTGATAAAAAACCACTTTTGATTTACCTTTTGGTGGATCAAATGAATTCATTTAAAATTTTATTTTTGTATGTAGTCCTTATTATAAGCTTCCAAAAAAGTATAATTTTAATTAAATTTAATTTGATTATTATATTTATTTTTTATTTCTTGTGAATGTAGGTTTTTCACTGAAAATCAAGCTCTCTATTCTACACGTGGAAAAATAGAAGATTATGAAAAAAAAATGAAAAATATGAGTGCACCAGATATTGAAGTCCTTGATCCAACCAAAAAAAAAGTTGTGTTATACAGTCTGCCTATGTCTGAATTGTAATTGGTTTGACTTCAAAACTTGATTAAGGAAAAATATTAAATAAAACACTATGAAACCAATTGGAAGCACTAGATATCGTAGTTACAAATCTAAATTTGAAAAAAATAGAATTTTATACTTCATGGAAAAAAAGTTGTGTTATACGATGAGTGTCACTCCTTAAAAATGGTGTTTACTGAAAAAAAACTAGTTTTCGAAGGAGATGGAAAGAGAAGTGCAATCTAATTCCAATTTTTTTGAAAAAAATATATTTAGAATCTACAAATAAAATGTCACAAATCACTAGTTTGCATCATCTTCAAATTCCTCATGGTTTAACCGCTATAGATGTCTGAAAGTGAAGATTTAGTTAGAAAAAATCAATTTAGTGTCTAGTTTGGCCAAAAATTGTAAACTAGTATTGTGGGATCACACTTTAGCGAAGATAGCTATAAAAAAAATTCAAATTTTAACATAGCCTAGAAACAATCTAATCAACCGACCATAGAGGTTGGTGACATCGACTCGAAGGTTCCACCCCGAAAGCAAGACACGCGTCATGCTTCCTAAAAAACTTCGTCCAAAAATATTGTTAGTGTGTTAAGTTTTTCACTTAGGTTAATCTCTTAGGTAGTTTTGTTTCTCATATCGGGAAGTTTAATACTTATTGTTTTACTCTTGCCTTTAAAAGGTTGTATAATATGTAATTTATGTATCTCAATTTATTCACTCTTTCCTGGTGAAATAGTTGTGCTTCTCTCATGTACATTGTAAAAGATTTTTTGTTGCAAATGGTGCTCCTAGGAGGTGGTTGAAACTAAAATTGTATCACAACCAACCATCCTACTATCCTTCCTTTGAGAGTTTTCATCAGAGGTTGTTTGAGATAATTTCTTTTGTTTTTTTCACATTTGAAAATTTCCAAATTTCCAAATTTCTTTATTTGACTTATTTTGATAATTACAATTTCCTGTTGCTGGCGAATGCAATTAAACCTCACTGGTATGATTTTTTTCCTTCTATGAGGCATGCTTTTAGTGTCATTAGAGGGCTCAATTCCTATTTTAGAGGCAATTATTGGACATTTTTATGATTGGAGGCATTTCAAACTGTTGTTGGACGTGTTTTCTATTTGGAGACATTTCATTTTATTCTTGAGGCATTTATCTGCTAAAAGAGGGGATGACTCAAAATATTGAAGGGCAATTCATTGTAGTGTAGGAAAATGCATACCCTTGCATTTTCACACTTGTTTGAGCCTTCCTTGCTTTATTTATCCTTATTTATGTCTTAATTGGTCCTACTTTGCATCTATAAGCCTAATGAATTATATCTATTTATGGCTAATCCTGACAAACATAAAAGGGGAAATGATAATTTAATGATTCTGGCTATGTGTCCCTGATTTTTGGGTCGAGACTAAGATGCCACCTAGGGAGTCTTTGTCCCCCAAAGGTCTTGGGACCTTGATTTCAAGTGCACCTTAAATTGGCCCCTTTTTTGGAGTTTGTGCCCTAGGTTTCATGCCTCGAGACTAAGACGCCACCTAGGGGGTATTAGTCCCCCTTAAGGTATTTTTTGGATTCAATTTCAAATCTTGGTGGGATTTAGCCTCCTTTAATTAATGAATTCACATGTCAGCTTGTTGTGGTGTAATTTTAGGATATTAAGCATAGGTAAGTATAAATACAAGGTTCCTTCATTCATTTTCAATCAATACTTTTTGTGAGAGCATTCTTAATAGCATAATTGAGTTCACAAGAGCATTCAAGAGTAATTCATCAAGAATTTGGAGCCATCGTCAAGATTCAAGCATCATATCAAGGACATTCTTGCATCACGTGTTTTTTTGAGCTAACATTTGTGATGTAGGGTTTTGATTCAAGTAAGCATTTCAAGTCAAGATCTATCAAGAATTCCTTTGATTCAAGATCTACATTCAAGCTAGCCATTTCACACAAGTTTTCAAACTTCATAACAATGGTTTGGTGAGTTATACCATTGCATGTTGCTCATTCATCATTTCCCTCCATTATTCCATCTCATTTCAAGGTTTAATTACCAACAAGAGGTTTGACCAAGGAAAACCCCCATTCACTAACAATCAACAAGTTTTTCCTCTCTATTACTTGTTTGTGTTTGCAGATTTAGGTTGAAGACTTGAAGATCATTTTAAGTGTAAAGTTGCAAAGTTGCATTGCAAAGTTGTCATCTTCACGAAAACTCACCTATAGGCTAGATTTGGAAGTTTCAGGACCTAAGATCTGAGAAGGAAGTGCAGACATTGAGCCTCAGGATCATATTCAGAGATTTAAGAAATTCAAGACGGGACTAAGTTGGTAATATGGGCATCTTACTCTTCCAAGTGGTATTTTGCAGAGATTCTTTCAGATTCTATTTTGACATTTGAAGATTTTGCATTTCTGTCGAAAAAATAGCAATGGGACTAAGAAAACATTAAGGGCGTCTTAGTCCTCCCTAGCATATTTTGACAACATTTTTGCATTTTGAGAATCGTCATCATATTTCTAGACTTCCCAAGTACACATACCATAACTTGTTATTGTTTAATTTCATCATTTGCATTCATTATTTGGCTTGCATTACAAGGTTTTGTGAGTTGAATGTTAAAAGTGTCTTTTCCAATCTTTTGCTTGGTGGTGAACCCCTCAAAGTGTAAAGGACCCCCTCCTAGGTCTTCCTTGTATAGAATTGACTCACCCTTTGGGTTGATAGTCAATCCAATTTGGGACCCTAGGACATATTTGAGAGACAATAGGAAAATAGTGGTGCAACAACATTCACCTCATTTTTCATATTGTTCACTTTGGTGAACCTGACGTAAGCAACCTGGGAAAACTATTATCAACTCATATTTTGTTATTTTTCTACAAAAAGCCTCTACTGGGACTAAAATGCCCTTACTGGTATCTTAGTCACTCGATGGGTTTTTGGCTCAGAACCTTGTCTGAGTTGTTTGTATTCTATTCAAGTTTCTAGAACCTCAAAATTCCTTTAGCAGGACTAAGATTCCTTTGATGACATCTTAGTCTGTGTTGAATTTGAATTTTTACAGTTTTCAGGGTTTAAATCTACTTTTCTATGCTTTTGTTTGCTGCCATTGGTTATCTATTTCAATGGGTTGACCTTATGTTCATTCATTTTACTAAATATAGCTTAAATTGGTTCATTTCATGCATTGCTTCATTCCAAATTTGCATTCACAACATTTCATTGCATAGATAATTAGTAAATTACCTTGTTTGAAATCTGAAAATTGCATCTACACATTTCATTTTAGGCCTTTACATCACATTTTGAGTTTGCATAGATCAATTTTCACAAATGTTAGTATCAATATTTTCCAATTTTTCAAAGAAAAAGTTATTCAATAAACATTTTAGTCATTCATTCAATGCATTCCCTAGTTGTGAGAGTCTCTAAGTGCAAGAGAGTAGTAATATTGACCCTTAAACCTACACCCCTTCTTATCTATCCTATTTGTGGGAATGAGGTGATAGAAGAAGATATGAGTATGTACATTCATGGTGATCATATGTTTTCTTCTTCCAATACATCTTCTTTTAGTGATGAAAGTATCTTGGTGAAAGAATATTCAATCATTCACAATCATGAAGGTCTTGTTTTCCCTTCTCCTCATTCCCCTTGGGAAGATAGTATAACAATAGAAGATGAATTCATTGCCACCACTTTACTTAGTTTAAATTCCTCTCCCAACACTTCCCCTACTTGCGAGAATGCTACATCATGAATGACCATGAAAATGACATTTGTGAAGAAGAAATTTTGGTGTTAAGAGATCTAATAATTGAGAGCTTTGAAAAACCTACTTCTCCCACTTGGGAAGACATTATAGAGCATAGGGATATAATTATAGATAACCATGATAATCATGTTGGCTCTTCTCCTAATATCCTTCATAGTAATGAAGATGATAGTTTTTTGTTAGAAGATATAATTGAAAGTCACGAAAATCTCATTTCTCCCTTTCCTAATGCTCCCACCATTTGGAAAAATATATTTGAATGAGAAGATCCAATCATTGGAAAACATGATTCTCCTTAGATCTTGATGCCTCCCTTAGTTGTGATGAAGGTACTTTACAAAAACTAACCATGGAATGTGATGAAAATGTTATTTATTACTCCCCTAAAAGATCTCCTACCAGGGTAGGCATTATGGCACAAGAGAATAAGACTTTAGCAAACAAGAATGAAATCATGAAAAATAATGATAATCACATTTATCCTTCTCCTGATATCTCTCCTAGTTGTAAAGAAGAAAGCAATGAGATTCACAAGAATCTTATTTGTCTCTCTTGCCCTAGGGAAGACATTATGGAACAAGAGAATGCTATCATTGATAAACAAGAAAATACAACCATTGATAACTCCCTTACATATAGTGAAGTCATCTTAGAAGAACCAATCCTTGAATGTCAAGAACATTTGGTTTGTAGTTCTCCTAAAAACTCTCCTACTATGGAAGATATAACAGTGGAAGGAAATGAGAACATTGACAATAGTAATTACTTAGATGAAGATTATGAAGTAACATTAGACTCATCTTCACTAGGACATCATGAAAAGTCTTTAGAGGTTATGCACATTAGATATCCCTTGAAGTAGTTTCCTAATCCAAAACTTATCATTTATTGACCCTTGCAAAAACCACAAGCTCAAAATAAACCTATCCTCATCCTTAAACCACCTAAGAATAATGTTTCCCAACAACCAAGTTACTAAAAAATATCTGAAACCAAGACAAACACCTTCAACATCCCTCCCATTGCCTAATCATATCCTACCTAACCCTATCTTACTAGGCCCTCCTTGTGGAAAAGAGTATGATCTTATTGAAAAACTTAAGAATACTCCCACAAAGATATCCCTCTGGGACTTGATTTAGAATTCGCCTAACTATCACATTATGCTTCAAATTTACTTACAAATAGTTCATATGCCTTCTAATGTACAACCAAATGACATAGCAGCCTTGATTCAAGGAATAAATGTTGAAATTGTTTTCCTTCACAAGGAGAACATGTGATCAGAGTTGATTAAGCATGAGTGAGTTTAATTTCATTAGAAGTATTTCCCAAAACACAACTTGACACATCCACTAATGATTTCAAGGACTTCCACAACTTACCAAAGCATATATCCATGATGCAATGCAATGAAATGATATAGAATGAAATGTGGAAATGCAATTTTCAGATTCTAAACTATACAATTTTGAAATTAAGTAATGCACTAAATGAACCCAATTAAGCTAGGTCTAATGAAATGAATGAAACAAAAACTCAAAAAATTGAAACAAAGATTTGATAACAAAAAAAATAAGCACATAAATGAAGTTTTTAATGTTGTAAAATGTAGATTCAAACCTAATTCAGGACTAAATCACCTAGATGGGTGAATAAGTCCCAATTAGGGTTTCTAGAATATTTAGATACTAAAAAATAGAAAGCACATAATTCCCAAAAGTCTAGAAAAACCACCCATATAGGGATTAAATCATCTAGGTGGGTGAATGAGTCCCATATTAGGGTTTTTAAACCAAATTTAACAAATTTTTAGTTGATCTTAAGGTTTCTAAATTGTATGTTCAAATGACTACTTGCAAGTATAGTTTTCCAATGAAATTTAGTGATGTAAGATGCAAAAATGCAACCTAGATGCACTTTTCACTAATACAAGATTTAGGAGCCCTAGATGTAATTCAAATACTGCAAATGTAATGAAAATTTAACCTAGATATAGGACTACAATGTTCTCTAAATTAAAAATTCAAGGGTCCAAAGGTCGGGTTCACCAAAATGAACCAAAGGAAATAGAGTTCCACCTTTTAGGAAATGGAACTAAGGACCTATTTCATAGTTAGTTCATTAGGAAACCAAGATCCCTCAACCAAGTGACTCAATTGAGGGAAGGAATTGGGGTTGTTTCCTTGGGTTTGATTAAATGGGGTTCACCATTAAAATGAAGCTTCAAAGGAGAAATGCAACTTCGAATGCACTAAACCCTAGAAACTTAAAACATGAAATCAAACTAAGAAATAGAAATTAGACAAAAAGGAACCTAGTAAACTAATGGATTCCAAGCAAGATCTACAACTCTAAAATTATGATTTTTTAAGTGAACTAGGACTCATACGTTAGGCTGGTGATTTAGTCCTGTTATAGGAATCTAGATAAAATCTAGAATCTTCTGCTAGTAAATCAGGATCTATAGAAAATTGGTAAAAAGAGATATACTAGGACTCATACACCCAGAGGGGAAATTTAGTCCCAATATTAGGGTTTGACTGAAAATTTTGTAGCCTCTAGTGATTTTCTGTAGCTTTCATCTTGTTTGATCTCCAAGTTTGAAAGTTTGAATTCTGGTCTATAGGTAAGTTTCCGTGAAGATTACAACTTCTTGACAACTTTGACAAATTTTGCAACTTTTTCTTTAAAGGATCTTCAAGCTCCAAATCACTTATATCTGCAACCACACATCAAGAGGGAAAAATGTTGTGTTACAGAATAGGGGTTTTCCTTGGTCAAACCTCGTTTTGATAATTAAACTTTGAAATAAAATAAAATAGCATGAAGGAATGATGAATGAGCAAATGTAATGTTGCAACTCACCTAAACATTTGAAATAAAGGTTGCAAATTTGTGTGAAATGGCTCCAATGGATGTGGATCTTGACTCTTGATTTAATGCTTGAAACTTGACTTGAATGCTTGCTTGAATCATGAAAACCTACATAAAAAATGCTAGCTCAAAAACACACATGATGCATGAAGACTTTGACACGATGTTTTAATCTTGAATTGATGCTCCAAATGCTTGATAATCACTCTTGAATGGTCTTGATCTCATAAAATTGCTCTCATAAAAAATGTTTAGATTGCTAGATTTCTTGTTAGGAGAAATTATGTGAAATAACCTTGTATTTATACTTGTTTATGCCAAATTTCCCAAAATTACAACTGTAATGCCTCACCAAGGAACCCTAGAGGACAACACACAAACATGACTAAATAACAAAACAATTTTTTTTTTAATATGAAATAACAGTGGAATACATAAAATAACATAATATATAATTTATTCCTAGGTCCTCTAAGGTTCCATGACTACGCTACTAACATTTCTATTAATAAAGAGCTAGAATAATTTCATTAACTAATATGTTAACATGATTTATCTAATAATCAAGTTCATTTTAATCTATCACATTAAATTATTCTACATTATAAAATTCCATAGCATGCCATCAGATAAATAACATTAAAGATCATTTATAAATAAATAACATATATATATATATATATATATATTCCATTACATGAGAGTACATCAAAGTTTGTTACATCATTACATTATTTACAATACTGCTTCCCTAAATACAATTGGGAAGAATACATCTAAGATACAATCCAATACATATACATGAAAGACTATCTTCTCAAACTAGAACATGAACTAGAATCCACTACATAAGGTACACCTCCACGTACATGAACATACAACAAGGAAACCTATTGGAGGAAAAAGCACCAACCTCCTGAATATGTGGAAACCTGAGGTCCATCCCCCGTGCTAGGAGATAACATAAGGTCCCACTACAAAAAAATAATCAAGAAGACAATAGGCTAACATAAAAAAGGCTATACATGACTCCAACACAACATTGCAACAACATTAACATCACATACAACACATACATCACTTCCAACATTGAATTCACTTCCAAAGGCACACATAGCACAAAAGTAGAATAACAACTAGAGAATGCTAGACTACAATAGGAAAGAGTGTCATTGCATGGTCCTGGGATGGGTTGTCCTAGAGGTCTCTCACTAGACCCTGGCCCCCATTTGTGGTTGTCTAGTATACCTCTCACTAGGTCCCAACCCCATAGGGTGACACATGCAGAACCAACATTACTTTGGTGAGGAAAAGGAATTTGATCTTGCCAACCTGGCCTTCTCTACCCATCCTTACAATAAACAAGCACTACAAGCATGGGCGAGGTATCCATTATCTTGTTTATGTGGAAATTACCCATTCCCCCAATTCATTATTTAGGTTATCATTAGATTAAGAAACTCTCCAATGGGTTGTCATGGTCACCACTTTGGGATTCAGTCCCCATTGAGAACCACTCCCCCTACTTGCAACTATTAAACCCTACACAACAAGCAAGGAATTTACCATCTTGCATACTTAACCTAATCACATGAATCCAAAACACAATGCAAGGCATTTACCCTCTTGCACACAACTCAAAACATTACCAACCACTTCCAAGTGAAACAACATAAAACCCAAATAGACCAAAAATACTCCCTCCTAACCTGTAGAAGTCAACCTTAACCACTTTGCACAAAAAAAGGACCACTTTTGAACAATAACCACAATCATCCCAATTTCCAAAAATCAACACAATAAAACAAGCAATCACTCAAATAATACAACCATGAAATGCATTATTTCTGCATTTCATTTTACTCATAACTTAGCCACTAAATTCACTCAGTTGGTCATTTACCACAATAGCATGTATTCTAAATAACAAATTACATAGAGAATTTACATATCAACTAGCAAATGAAAATGAAATAAATCAACATTTAAAAAGATCATCTAATTCATTCATTTAAATAAATCCTTCAATTATCTAAATATAATTAAATCAATTTCTTTTCTTTTCTATTTAGTTTTCCAATTCACTTATCTACACAAGGCCGAAATAATATTTTGCTATAACCATGATAAATATAGATGTATATATATGTGTAAATATATTATTACAGGCTGTTGTTTTCATTGCAAAATAGTATATCAGATTATATTATGGTATACACATATAAATACACATACATATACCAACATATATATAAAATAGAATTACAAAACATAATGTTTATCCAACAAACAAAATGAAAAATCAGCGATCTCCAAGTTATTGTATATGCATCGATTTCTAAATTTATTGCATATTTATTGATTGTGGGTAATGAATTCCTAACCTAAACTATAACCATCAAATTAAAAATCGCCGACCATAGTGTGAACTCGGCTCACCCAACAACAAATACAAATGCAGGAACAAATTTTTCTTTAGGCGGTATCGAAGTTGAATAAATAGAAGCATAAGCCATATGCGCTACCAAGTAGCGAGTCTATAGGAAATTAAATCACCATATACAAATTTGATGAATAGACAAAATAAACCTAGATGTGATGCAAGGTAGCTAGCTGTTGGGAGGAGAAGATAAGAAAAAAATTGATACCAAGCATAATGTATATAAGTTGAGTTCCAGCATAAAGTTAAAACAGTGATCACCAAATACCCAGCATAAATTGTGTACCATAAATAACCATTGGATAGAGATCATAGTACTATGTATGAAGCATAATATTTCCATTATTCATAAATTGAAATATCAACCATAAAACAAGTTATCGAATATCAATCATAGAACATTTTAGTCAATTTCCAAACATGATGAATATCAAATGTAAATCACATTACATAATATCTCCTATAAAAATGTAGAGTAACCATAAAACACAGCTAAGGAAGTCAAAACGTAGAAATAGAGAGAGGCGACTAGCCTATTAGAAATGTCTGGATAAAAGCAGGGCAGTTGTTGAGTAACAATTGGCGGGGATAGTTCTTGCTCCACTGCCACCTTCTCATGAAATCTCAGTCATGTTATAATCTGGCTCGATCTTATCATAGAAGAGGTGATAATGGTGCCGCTAAGGCAGAAGGATAGAAGTGGGAAAATGCAAGAGGAGAATGGAATGTGTGTGGCATATTGAAGACTAAGAATATATCATTTGAAATAGTAAAGAAACTAAATTGGAAATATTCTAGGGTATGTTACACCACAAAAATCAGAAGACGTAAGTGCAGAAATTGGGAGGAGGATTTTAGATTGAAAACATTTTAAAAGGAGTATATTACAGGGAACTAAGAGCTAGGAAATTAAATTTTAGTGTTCACATAAGTTAATAATGTGAGTTGTTATCAAAACTCACATAGCTATTACGGATGTAAAATAAATAAATTGTTTGTAGAGTTGTTAAAACAACTCACTATAATTAGGAAATTCATTTAGAGAGTTTCCTATAAAATAGGATGTTAGAATCCTATAAATATGTAATTGTATGAATGAATGAGCAAGTGAATAATAACAAATATTATTATTATTGTTTTTCTCTCTAAAATTCAACATGGTATCAGAGTGGGTTTGATGAAATGGGTTGGCGAGATCATTCTTCCACTTGATAATGTGGAAATCCCTATGATTTTGGAAAGTGATTTTTTTTAGCATAGAGTAGTGAATATAAGTTTTTGTGGCAAAAAATAAAGTCATTCCAAATTGTATGCACATCTTCGCCTTCAGAAGAAACCACAAAATAAACAAAATATTCCACACCTATGGTCATGTTGTAGAGAAAAATTACCCAAAAAGAGGGAGAAACCGAACCCATTGGATTTCGTAATCAAATCTAGACTAAATTTTTTGAAGGAATGACCATGGGGGTTTTTAATACCTCGTAAAAGAAGGATTTGAAGGACTTTAGTTGAAAGAAGCATATCTTATCACCTTCAATCACCATGGAGACTTTCTTGTTCACATCGAAGTCGATGAACAAGGGGAATCTAGACAAGTTGTGTGATCAAATTTCTGATGTAGACTTGGATGTGTGCCTGGAGTAGGATCCTGAAAGCAAGGTAAAGATGGGAGTAATTGAGGATCCTATGGATGCAGTGAGACCTTTGATGGTGGCCCACTCTCCTCATCTAGATGCTCTCATTGTGCCTTCCAAAGATGCACATCAGAGTGAATATGTAGCGGCAGGGTATAAAAGGCATGAATGTGTATCTAGGTTTATAGGTAGTGTGGATCAACCAATGTAAGATGACTGTGCTAGTGGATTACTCAGTGACATTTATATGGGAAGCTATAAGACGTCTATCATGGATGATGAAAAATATGGAGCAATAATTTTTTGTGATCTCTGCATAAAGGAGCCACTAGATTCAAACCATAGAAAGGTGAGTTTTGAGATAGAAGTCAAGATAACACTTATTTACACAAGTTGAATGGTAAATATTGTGTGATAACTACATTGTTGAATTTAACATCCATGCCAAATGTGATGGTAACCAAATCCTCAATGTTAACAATGATGACATCATCTCCTCTAATTCTCGAGTCATTCCCATTGATATTGCCACCCAGGAAGACAATGGCTATGACCTCACAAAGAAAAGGGGCACACTCATAGTCCATCTTGAGAGTTGCACATAGGTGTCAAGTTTTAATATTTTTATAGTTTTAGGTTGCTATTATAATTTATTTAGCTATTTTTGGTTTAGTGTCTCAAATTGACTTATTAGCTCTTATAAATATATTTTATGTCATAGTTTAAAAGTTTCATAAATATATTGTATGTAGTCAAAGTTTGTCAAACTTAAAAAAGTGTCAAAACAAAATTATTATAAAAAGTACCTCAATTGTAATTGGATGCATTATCGCTTGTATGCGACATCCATTTTGAGGGGGGAATTATAAAATTGAAATTCAAATCTATATTTTCTAATTAAGTAGAAAATAAATTGGAGGATAGAGGCATCGGAGGTTGGAGGACAATCAACATCCTCTCATCAGTCACCAACAACGGGGACACTTATCAACTCTGGTGGCATTTCATTTTCTATGTGTGTTATTTTCTTATGTAACCCCCTAGTGTAAAATATTTTGATGAACAAAAGCACTAGAGTAATTCAGTTCATGGATCTTGAAAGGATTTTTGGGAGGATCAAGAAAACCACACGAGGTGGACAGTTGTTGGGTTCCTGTTCATGTCCAAGTTTGTGGTAAGCCTGTGTGAAAACCATGAAAGTTTGATGGGAGATTCCTTTTGTTTTGAATCAAGATCATGAGCCACAAGAGTTGGGATTACTACGAATGTAGGGTGTGAGTTCTTAACATGTTCACACTCAGGGGGGAATGTTGGGAAATTAAATGTTAGTGCTCACATAAGTTATTAATTTGAGTTGTTATCACAACTCACATAGCTATTACAAATGTAAAAAGTTTGTTTGTTTGTAGAGTTGTTAAAAAAACTCATTAAAATTAGGAAATTATTTTAGAGAGTTTCCTATAAAATAAAATTTTAGAATCCTATAAATATGTAATTGTATGAATGAATGAGCAATTTAATAATAAAAAATATTATTATTATTGTTTTGCTCTTTGAAATTCAACACTAAGCTGCACTAGAGAATAGCAAACTGATGAATCATGCATATGCATATTGAATCAATGGGAGGTCACACCCTTAGTCATTAATTTGGAATCACATAAAATTCAAGTTCGTTGGTAGTAATGTCATAATGAGTAAATAAATTGTAGAATATGCACAAGATAGATTTTTCAAAGCACTCGAAATCTTTGAAACATTATAAGCTTTCTGCTACAAAGGTTTAAGAAAAATTGCAGAGAAGAATAATCGACAGATGTAAATGATTTCTTAGGAATGCGATGAATACAAGAGATGCATAAATATATTTTTGCACTAAGATTATAAACCAAACGAGTAATTGTTAAACAATCAAAACAATAACATTTTCATAAGAAGAATGAAGACTTATCTGTAAATTTCATTTTCCCCAAATTGATTTGATACAATGTCTTCCTTCGCCTATCCATCTATATTTCTCCCTTCTAAGAATCAATGATGAAAATGAAATTCTTTTAACATAAATTTTCCTCTCAAACCCTTAATCAATTTTCTCCAAGAATCCCTCTTTCTCCTAGACTCTACAACATAAGAAATTATCTTGCAAACAAAATTTTCATCTCTTCCTGGAAAAAAGAAGCAATCCTCATGAAAATCTCTCGAAAGGATAATTATTTACAAAAGAAAGGCTATTTTATTTTTGAAATCCAAAAAATATGATAAAATCTCTAAAATCCCCAATAAAACATCAAGTTTCTTTTCAACAATCAGTTCGAAGTTATGCATGTGCTCCATAAATCCTTTCTATCTTTTTATATTATTTTTACTATTAACCCATTATCACATTTCTTTATAATTTTATTTTATTTAATATTACATTACACTTTTAAATTTATTATAAATCGTAATCATTAATAAATATATTTATATCTATTTATCAAAATACTTTTACTTAATAATTTATTTAATACATCAATTAATCAAAAACAACATTTATTAAACAAATTAAAATTAAGCAAATTGAATATCAACAAAAATTACCTAAACCATAACCAAGGTCAAAAAGCAAGACCAACTGACCACATAAAAACTAACACTAACAAGGTAACAAACTAGATACTCATCCTCTTCAAGGATGATGGCTAGAGTAGGGGACCAAATGTTATCTCCAAAAAAATGTTCCATTGAGTTTTAAGGCACACTCAGACCTAAAAATTTAGGTGGAGTCGATGCCCGGTACCTACAACCTGCAACACACAAAACGATTGAGCATATACATAATCATACAGCCAGGCACACCGTTGTGCCATAGAAAAATGGTCCCTTGTCATTTTCATGGCCTTTTAGGTCTTGTTTCATGGTATTTGAAATATTTTGTTCTAATTTTATGTTGTAACGTGGCTTGAACATGCATATTTAGGTACTAAAATTCAAACAATTACATCTTGTGAAGGTTTTATGAAGTGTTGTAAGACATTTCTACATTCTTCTAGACTCTATTCATTACAAATTACCTAAAAAATTGTCTTTTTATTCATCAAGAAGTCCTATTTTGAAGTCTTGTAAAGTCTTGTAACAAGATTTCACACTTTTCTAGGCACATCTTCACTATTTATCCCTTTGTCATGCTTTATTTGACCCCCTTATGCCCTCATATGTCTTAATTAAGTGTATTTTTGAATATTATCCTGACCAACAACATTAAATACAACATATTTCTCGACACATATTTTCAGATCCTAGGTGGGACCCATTCATCTTGGGTGGCGAATGAGTCCCCCTTGGCTCCAAATTCATTTTTTTTAAATTTTCCTTTCAGGTTTTTATTCAAAATCACTTGATGTCGACTTGTGATGAGTTATGAATGGTTAACTAAGGCACAAGTGTGTATAAATATGTGATTTTCACCTCATTTTACATCTCCTCATTCATTCAAGCATTCAATCTCACATCTCAAGCATTAAGGCATTCTACAACATCAATTCAAGCAATATTCAAGCACTTTGGAGCATCCATTGACATTACTTCAGACTTGCATTATCAAGGGTTTGGTAAGTTGATAGCTATTTCATGTTATTAGTTTATCATTCTCTTTCCTTTCATAGTTTCATTAAGGGTTTGATTACCAAAAGTGGGGTTTCACCAAGGCAAACCCCTATTTGCTAACCCTCAACCATTTTTCCCCTATCGCATGTGTGTTTACAGAACTAGATATGTAGATTTAACAAGCTTTTTGGTGTTGAAGATTGGTTTACAAGTCAACTCAATTCTATTTCAAGCTTGGAGAAGGTTTCTTGTCTGTTTTATGTAGAATTGACTTTGGCAACCCAACATTCAATGATTTCCAGATCTAGTGTTGTAGAGTTGTCTCCTATTTTTTTAGAAATTTGGGAGAGGACTGATTTTCCACCTATGGCGAATGAGTCCCACCTTAGGAATGAAAATATGAATTTTGTCAAATTTCGGATCCCGACAGACAAAAACTTGTTTCTGACGCTTTTTCACCAGGTGGAGGACTAATTTGCCACCCTAGGTGAATGAGTCCCACTGTGAAAAATCTGTGATTTCAAACAACATCCACAACATTCCATATTCATTAGATTTTGTCTAGGTGCACTCAGATTCATCCTGTTTCTCTCTGTCTTGTATAATTTCTTCATTTAGTTCATTGTTTGCATATCGTAGTGTGTTTTCAAACATAGCTTAAATCTCACTTTTGCATTACTTTCATCCATTTAAATTAGTCAATTGCATTTATTTTACATCATCTAACTTAGAAAACATTACACATAACATAATTTGAATGAACTAGTTAGAATTTTTGGCCCTACCTCTCTCCTTTTAGGTGAAAAAGCCTAGAAGAGCTAAAAGAAACTTGATTTCTAGATGCGGATATATATAAGAGATTTTATATATCATTTGAGACATGAAAAAGGAAGTGTGGTGATGTGTTGCATTCATCAAGAACAACGATTAGGCGATTATGCACAATTTCACTTGTGCATTAAGATTTTTGTAGTGTGATTTGTGCAGAGCAGAGCAAAATTGTTGAATCAGTCAGAAGGACAAGAGATTATCTATAGAGCTTAATTGGAACTATAATCAGGAATTGTTGATGTTATTTCATCAATTCACTCTTTTGGATCTATTCCAAATCATTTTAGGGAAGTGAGCCTATCCTTTTTGAGCAGTGAGCTCTAGGTAGTGAGCCTGAATGCAAGTGCAATCCCATTTTGTACTTTTCATTTTGGGTATACTCATATTATATTGTGGATTGGCCATCCACTGTGGTTTTTCCCCTAACAATTTTTCCACATAAAATTTTTGCTACTATGGTTTTGTGATTCCTTTCTTTTTGTCGATGCATGTTTCTTTTGTTGAATAATTAAGTTAAATGATAGAATAATAAATTTAAATTTTTGCACAACACTGATTCGCCCCCCCTCTCAATGTTGCTTGTTTCCAACAATTGGTATTAGAGCTAGTTCCTCAAAAGAAGTCTTATAACTTGACGAGATCTTGGAAAGTGTTTCTCAATGGATACAAGCAGTCTTCAACAACAACTTATGGTGCCCCTAGATGATCTTGACCAGATAAAATCTAAGAACCGAGAACTACAAGAGAATATTTAGAATGCATAAAAGTTCATTCAATCACTAAAAGACAAGATCAATGAGTCAAGGGAGAAAAGAAAGGAATTATGTGGTCAGCTCAGGAATTATGTGGTCAGCTCAAACAGAAGAACAAAAGCATGAAAGATGAATAACTCAGTCTAGCTCTAAAAGAGAAAAAAGAAGAATGTGAAATTTTTTGCAAAGAGAATGTTGCCTTGAAGCAAGAGATGGAATCTATCATGATGAAAATGACCATGGAGATTGAGGATAGGAAGAAGAATGAAGAAAAGCTTGCACAGTCTTTGAAAGAAAAGTCTGAACAATGCAACCGACTAGATAATGAATTGGAGCAATCCAAGAATAATGAAGTGCTTGAAAAGCAACTTGGTGATCTCAAAGATGAACTTGCCACTGCAAATGAGTATAAGGAAAAATTCAAAGCAAGCTTAGAAAAACTTGATGAACTAATCAAAGGACAGAGGACTAGTAGTGACATACGAGGTCTTGGATATGAAGGAGAAAGTTTTGGATCTGTACAAAGGAACTCTAGACAAAGAAATTTTGGACAAGGAAGATCTAGACAAGGAAGTCAGATGAAAGGAGCCATAAGAGATCCGGTAAGGAAACCAAATGCTCAAAGATTTAATGGATATTGTTATGTTTGCAAAAACTTTGGTCATATGGCTTCTCAATGTAGAAGTAGAATGAATATAATTAGACCATCATTCTAAGGTCAGTGTTTTAATTGCTATAAGTATGGTCATAAGTCAAGTGAATGCAAAATTATGATAAAAAACTTGCATAGAGATGTCAGATGCTATGCATGCAATAGATTTGGAAATATTGCTAACCAATGCAGATCAAGACAAAGTCAGTGGAATAGTTGGCCTAGACAGAGAAATATTGTGTGCCACAACTACAACAAATTTGGCCACATTGCCAAATTCTGCTGGAACATAAGAGATCCGATAAATAGAACATGCAACAGGATGTTAAAGGAAAAGGAAAAGTCACTACTGATGAGATCAAGAAGAAAATGTAGGAGAAATGGGTGAAGAAGAATCCCTCTGTAGAAGGAAATAGACCTGCACCAGAAGCAACTTCTGGTAATTCCTCAGGGAAGTAATTTTAGGAATCTGGCATAGGAGGAGCTATCAAGAAAAACTCTTAAACCCCCTCTTGTAGGTGAATGATACTAGAATCTAGATATGTCTAGTAGGAGATTCGATCAATACTTTTCAAATGTTGTTTAACCAATTGGAAGCATTAGTGAAGAATATTGGAGATCCGCATAAGAGTCATCTATCTCAGTACCTGAAAGGAAGGAAACCAAATGAGTTAGGGAAAGGGAATTTATTGTAAAATAAAGGAGTTAGGCATGTGGAAAATGAAAGGAATGACTACAAGCGTCATTTATCATAGTGCATTTAGAGAAAAGAGGTTTGGAGAGCTTTGAAGTGATCATTGCGAATTTATGGAGAGACTCAAGCATAAAGGAGAATCTGCAATCAAATTCCATTTTTGTCCCCGAAAGGTATTTATTGAAAACTTGTAAATTTGTGTGATTGCAATCATGTTTACTCCTCTGATAGTTGAAGTTAAGGATAGGCCACATCCAAAGTTCAAATGGAATCTGTATAAGTCCATAGATACAAAGCCCTTAGATGTATTTTCATCATTATCGTACAAAGTCATGCATATTGAGGATATTAGGGCTTATGTGCACACAAACATTGAAGATTTGGGAACCTCTCATTTGATGGATTTGTACTCTCATCATATAATTCAAGAAGATTATACTGTGAAACCAGAATTTAAAACCCTAGAAAATAAGAAATTTGCACAATTTAAAAAATTCCTTGTATTTGAAGAAAATTAATGGGTTTGATATATGTTGAGACGTGTCCATGATGAATTCATGTGGTTGGATGTGTCGTTCAAAATCACAAAAGAAGCTATATGTGCAGTCACATGACTAAATTATTCCACCAATAGACTTCCAGTTTTGAAGTCTATGAAGAATGAGAAGGTTACTGAAGTGACAGGCTTGCAATGGGATAGAAGAGCAATGATGATAGACGATATTGCCATAGTGGATGCAAAATTTGCATCAATGGTTAACAACTATAAGATTTATCACTCAAGTTGAGAGAATTCGATATCTAGCACACCTATTTATGCAACATATGAAATGGTCAAACAGAATGTAGACTATGATTTATGTGAACTTATCAGAAGCCAATTATTGGAGAATTTGGGAAAAATCAAAAAGATAAGAAGAACACATTCAAATATGGTAACTTGCTGATATGTTTGTTTTTCTACTTCTCGGGTGAGGTACCGGGAATTGGTAAAGTTCAATGGCATAATGATATGTCAGTAGTTGTTTAGATATGGAATATGTTATGTGGACTAGGTGATCGACATACCCGCAATACAATCCTTTGGGGATACTTTAAAAGATTTCAAAATCTGATGCACGCTAGAGAAAGAATTCCTACCACAATAGTGGAACAGTACAAAGACACTATTTGCGTCATGGTAGACATTGACTAGTGCCATATGGAAGTTGTTGATTCTATAATAGTTTGGATCATGCCTATGGGTTATGAAGTGGATGAGAACATTCTGAGGATGTATGAAGAACAATTGCTAAATTCATGACTTGATCAAGGAGGAGAAAGGTTTGGTACTTATTCAGAGAAAATCTTGTAGGTTCATTCAGAATTGAAAAATCCCATGATAGTCAGAAGGGTAAGAAAAGAGACAGAAGCTCTTGCAAAGAGTATGGGAATTCTTGTGCATAAACTAAAAGAAGTGAGAAGGAAAAGAGATGAAGCTGAAGTAGCTAAGAAGAAAGAAAAGGTAGAATCAACTGGTCTGAGAACATCTCCTACTCACATTAGAAGTTCCTCTACAACTCAGTCAAATCAAGCCCAGGCTTCCAGAAAAAGGAAGAAGAATAAAAGCACAAGATCTTACAAAGTTGTGTTTGTAGATGAAGAGGAAGAAACTAATTCAAAAGAAGTAGTAAGGGAGATAAAGGCTACTGGTACACAGGCTATCAAATTGAATAAAAGAAAATCTTCTAGCAAAGGAGAAGAAGCAAAGAAAAAGGCCAAAATTGACAAGCCCAATATTTCTATTGAGGAAGTTGAAAATGTAGCGGTAAAAGATGGAAATCTCAAGCCACTCTGTGATTGGTATGAGATCTTTGAGGAATCCGGTAAGAGAATTCTTGAAGAAGCAACAATAAAGCATATGAATGTTTTTAGAAAAGCTCTTGTTGAAATCATGTCTAGTTTTCCTACAAGTCTGTATAATGCTTTGGAGTCTAGGAGGTCAAGTTCCTTATCAGAAGAAGAAAATATGAGGAAGATAGTTCTAGCCGATTTGTGCCCGAAAATGGCAATTGAAGAAATGGATTTATTCCTTGAAAAAGCTAAAAGGGAATTTGAGAGCAAAACAAGAATAAATAAACTCATGAATCTTGGTGAAACTGACTTTGTTGTCAGTGAAACTAAGGAAATTCTGGAAGAATTTTTGTCAAAGGATAAGAATAACATTGAGGAAATCAATATTGAAAATGATCAAGGGAATGAGGAAGTGAATGTGGAGGTAAATGAATTAGAAGAAGATAATGTGAATGAGGAGAAAATGAATTTGTCTGATGCTCCATAATTTTAGGATATTCTAACTTCTCTTGATGTGGAAAATACAAAGACACTTGTGGTAACTAAGATCCCTATTGAGGTGTTAGTTGAGGAAAAAGAGGTGCATACTGAAGAAGCTAAAATGCCTAAAGTCAATCCTGAAGCAGAACCCAAGGTTGAAAAATAAAAGGATCAAGAAATCAGAATAGAGGAAGTGAAGGAATCTCTATTGGACCAATAGGAAGAGTCAGATCCTAAGTTAGATGAAAGCTCAATTAACTTATCCACTCTATCTCCAATTTAGATGATGAAGGTAGCTAAAATTTCTCAAGCCAAAGCCAATGAGAGAATACTAAAATCTGACATAGAGGACAGTGAATTGCTAAAGCTTGCATCTAGAATTTTACAAAAATTAATGCCTACTTATGTTTTGGACCCATCAGGTTCCTCCTCTGGTGAGTTAAAGAAGCTAATAAATTTTGTAGATTCTCAGTTTGAATCTTTTGAGAAATTAACTTTGATTAAAGTGAAAAAGGAGTTTGAGGAGAAGAGAGTTGGTATCCTAAATGAACTAATTTCCAAAGACAAAGCTCTATTAGGAAATTGCATAAAAATTATTGAAGGTACTATGTCTGAAGGAGGAAAAGTGTAGAAATCTTGCTTGGTCCTGTCAAAATTTATTGAATCAAATGAGAAGAAGGTTCAAAAGATATTGAACAACAATTGGTCACTATTTCCAATGCTTTTGACCCATTGGATGGTAGTGTTTGTAAACAAGAAAGTCAGGTAATGTCCTTGCTCAACCAAATAAAGAGTTTGAAACTTGAAAATGAAAGGATTATTGGAAAAGTATGTGAACACACTGGACTAATAAGTCCAAAGATTGAGATAATGGTGAATTCTCTGAAAGAAGCTAAAGATTTTATGGCTGCTCCTGATCCGATAAGTCTCAAAGTAGCATAAACTTTTTCATATCTACTTTGTGGTCATATAACCATTTTGGAGAGTTTGAGAAGTGTCTAGAAATCAAACTTAAGTGGACTGAAGAATAACTTTGCAGACGTCTTCAAATTTTTTTAAGTCTCAATAGTTTTGCAATTTTGGATTCCCTAAATTTTGTCATTGATGTCAAAGGGGGAGAGAGTGTAGTGAAACATTCCTTGACATTCTTAGGGGCAATAGTATTATGAATTGTGGCAGTGTACTTATCAGTTTTGACACTTAGTCATTTTTCACTAAGTGTTGCCATCAATTCCAAAGGGGGAGATTTTTGGCATATGGCTTCTAGTGTTGTCATAGATGGAAACTAAAGTCATCTCCATGGTCCACAGATCAGTATCTAGTCATATTGGTAGATAAAGTGAAATATTGTGTGTTACCAACAACATACTTGAAGAATAGGGTATCTGATTAGTCAGTTAATCTATCTGTACTTTACCTGATCATCATTTTGAGTTATGGACCCCTAAGATTGCTTGTTGAGCATGTATATTATATTATTACCAAATTTTGTGGTGTTTCATTAGTTGCAGTACAAGCTTGGAGGTCTGGTAGGATGTTTTTTATCTACTTGCTCATTATAGCCGACTTAGTGAATGTGACACGTTGTGGATGTGTAAAGTGAAATTATTTTAAAAAAATTATATTCAACTATTTAATTATGGGTCCCAGCTATAGTCTAGCCAACTTGTTTGGGTGCACATCAAAATTGTTCATGATTTGGGCCAACAGTTGAAAATATTTCCAAGTTTTATTAAGGCCAACCTATAGCGACTTGCTTTCTAGGTGTAGATATATATAAGAGATTCGATATATCAATTGAGACATGAAAAAGGAAGTGTGGTGGTGTGTTTTGTTCATTAGGAACATCCATTAGGTGATTATGCATAGTTTCACTTGTGCATTACTATTTTTCCAGTGCAATTTTTGTAGAGCAGAGCATAATTGTTGAATCAGCCAGAAGGACAAGAGATTATCTATAGAGCTTAATTGGAACTATAATCAGGCATTGTTGATGCTATTTCATCAGTTCACTCCTTTGGATCTATTCCAAATCATTGTAGGGTAGTGAGCCCATCCTTTTTGAGCAGTGATATCTTGGAAGTGAGCCTAAATGCAAGTGCATTCCCATTTTGTACTTTTCATTTTGGGTATACTCATATTATATTGTGGATTGGCCATCCACTATGGTTTTTCCCCTAACAAGTTTTCCACGTAAAATTTTTGGTGCTATGGTTTTGTGATTCCTTTCTTTCTGTCGATGCATGTTTCTTTTGTTGAATAATTAGTTAAATGATAGAATAATAAAGTTGAATTTTTGCGCAACACTGATTCACCCCCCCTCTCAGTGTTGCTTGTTTCCAATAGAAACATATGGTAAAGGATTCACTATCTTAAGTAAACAAGGTTGTGACACAAAACATGAACATGAAATCCATCAACATCTTGAACGACATTCCATTGATGCACACACAACAAGATTAGGATACCAAGATCCTTCTCATCCTGATAGACATCCTTTTCAACCTAGGAGACTTCAAGATGATTGTACAGTGATCTTGGATGCTCCTCCTAACTTAAACATTCTTCTTCCACGTGAACAACCATTCTATCCTTCTAATGAAAAGGATGTTACAATCCCCATGGGTCCCCTTCCTCCTTCTATTCATGAACAAGGAGAATTTAGAAAATGAAAATGACCATACAAATTGAAGAAGCTCAAATTTCCTACACATCCTCCCCCTGAATGTGAAAGGAGACTTCAATTGCTTTTAAAAAAAGGTCTTATACTTTTAACACCTATGAATAGGTTTTTTATTCATCCAAAAGACTCCAACATACCATTTTGAAAATATCATCATATTCTTGGACATTGAACAAAAGAATGTCAGACATTCAAGGATATACTGGATAAGTATCACTTCAATGATACCGATTGTTTCACTGTCATCTCTTAAAACAATTCAAGCCATTAATCGTGTTATAGTTGTAGAATTCCTTATTCTCACTATTGCATGATCCTTTCCCATCAGTTATATCGGCTCATTCTTTCCTTTACACTTTGTGTGGGGGAAAGAATTTGCTAGCCTTGTCCTTGTACCTGATTTTCCTTTGTCTCTTAACTATGTTATTCCTTTTCTATTTAACCATTTAAGATTGAGAAACCAATAACTTAGTTAATGGTTGACTTGAACTTGCATTAATTGTTCCTTTTTTTTCCTTTTCATGTGTGTATCGTGTTCCCCCATATTGTGTTTTTGTGAAACATAGATTTTTGGGGCCCTATAGGCTACTCTTGTACTTCTATGGTTTCTCACTTGAAAGGAGAGAGAAAGGGCCAAAAATGCTAATTAATCACTCAAATTAGGATGTATGCAATGTTTTTTAATGTAAATGAACTTAAGTAAATGCAATTGACTGATCTATATGACTAAAAATGAATACAAAAGTGTAATTACAACTATGTTTGAAAACACATTGTGATATGCAAACAACTATGTAAATGAAGAAATAATGCAAAACAGATATTATAGGGATGAATCTGAGTGCACCTGGATGACGTGTAATGATTCTAGGGTGTTTCGAATGTTGATGGAAATCACTAATTTTTCATAGTGGGACTCATTCACCTAGGGTGGCAAATCAGTCCACCTATTGGTGAAAAACTACTAGGAGCTAGTTTCCATCTGTCGGGATCCAAAATTTGACAAAACTTAAGTTTCTAGTCCTAAGATGGGACTCATTCACCATAGGTGGTGAATCATTCCTCTCCCAAATTTCTAAAAAATCAAGAGACAACTTTGCAACACCAAATCTAGAAATGTCTGTTGGGTGGGTTGCCGAAATCAGATCTGTAGAAAATGGAAAAATAACTCTCTCCAAGCTTGAATTGGACTCAAGTTGACTTGAAACACCTAGTTGACATGGAAATCAATCTTCAACACCTAATAACCTATCAAAATGCATAAAAAGAGCTACAAACAAACATACAATTTGAAAAAAATGATTAGGGGTTTGCCTTGGTCAAACCCCACTTTTGGTAATTAAACCCTTGAAAAGACAATGAAATGAAACAAAAAGATAAAATAATAACATGCAAGTTCTATCAACTTACCTAACCCTTGATGATGCAAGTCTAAAGTAATGCCAATGGCTACTTCAAAGTGCTTGAATAGTGCTTGAATTATTGATGTAAAGTGCTTGAATGCTTGAAATGTAGGATTGAATGCTTGAATGAGTTAGGAGATGTAAAATGAGGTGAAAATAACTTATTTATACAATTATTGTGCTTTAGTATCTATTCATACCTCATCACAGGGCAACATCAAGTGATTTTGAATAAAATCCTGAAAGGAAATTTGAAATATTTTGAATTTAGGGTCAAGGGGGACTCATTCGCCACCCATGGAAAATGGGTCCCACTTAGGACCTAAAAAAATGTGTCAGGAAAAATGTTGTATTTAATGTTGTTTGTTGGGATAATATGCAAAAATATACTTAATTAAGTCATATGAGGGGATAAAGGGGCCAAATAAAGCATGAGAAGGGTGTAAATAGTGAAAATATGGCTAGAAGAGTCTACAAGAATGTAGAAATGTCTTACAACACTTCACAACACCTTCGAAAGACATTGTTCTTTGAGTTTAGTACATAAATAAGCATGTTCAAGCCATGTTACAACATAAAATCAGATCAACATAGTTCCAACACTGTGAAACAAGACCTTAAAGGCCATGAAAATGACAAGGGGCCATTTTTCTATAGCACATTTAGCCCCCACTTTAGTGAGAGGATGAACCTACTTCAAACTCACACTAAAGTAGCCATGAACATCGAGGGGAGGGTTCAGATGCACTTATGTTACCAAGATGGAATGGCAATGATCAAGAGGGATGATCAAACCCCCAGGATGAAGATCCCATGGCAAACTAGATATAAGAACAAAGGAACACATATGTGTTGAAAAGAATTGGATAAAGCTTCGATCGTCAATCCAACTAGTTGTGGAAAGAGATCTAGATTGATTGTTTGAAAAAGAGAATGTGTACTCACTCTGGGGCCATGAAACCTTTGGTTTTTTGTAGGATGAGAAGGCCCAACCCAACTATATACTCACTTTGGGGCCACAAAACTAGTTGTCTACAGGGTGAGAAATCCCAAAAAGGTAAGATACATGTGCTAGTTGGTATGCACTCACAAAAAAAAGGTGGCTATGGGGAAAATTCATGTTGCTAGTTGGGATTCCCACTCAACCATATCAAAGTTATACTGCTTGATAAATTTAACAAGGCACCACGAGAAAATGCTCATAAACAAAAAGGAAAGGTACCACAATCATGCAGGTTGCATTATGCAAGGTGGAAAAAAGGAATACAAAATGTAAAAAGTGAAAAGATGTTCAAAGGAGTCTTATTCAGTTTATGCAAGGTCAATCACTCAGGGGACATTGTATCTAATGTCTTCTAAGAGAGGACCAATCAAATAATAGTATATTCACAACTTAGGGGATGCAGTGTGTCACATCAGGCCACTAAGAGGAATGTAATATGCTGAGATAGATCACACTTATGAACAACATCACACCCAATGTCATCCACAAAGTGATAAGCACTTCACGTAAACAACAAGGCTACATTAGGAACCAAGAGTGCAAATGAAATAATGGTAATGTATGCCCCCCAATTTAAAGGAAGTGCTTCACATCGTTCTGTGAGAAATTACTTTAAAGTAGAGCAAAAAAAGAAAATGCAAAAAAAAGAAAACAAGACATGAGAGCTGACCTAGAAAGCTCTATGCCAAGTCATATGTTTCAAAGTTAGGCTATGTCATGTAAAGGAAAAATGAAAAGAAAAAAAAAGGGAGCTCCCCCCAGCAAAGAAAGCACACCAAACACATAAAGGATCTATGGATTTGGGGTCAGATATGTTCGTTGCTGCAATGTTTTTGTATTAAAGAGCTCAGAATTGTCATCATTTCCCAAATACATAGAATGAGAAGAATGACACAAAGAGATTGAAAAAAAAGGAAAATGAAAGTATGTTTTGAGTCAACATGGAAGAGACATTGTGGTCTCAATGCTTTGCATTTTCCCCAAAAAGAAAAAACAAGCGAAAAAGAAAGAAAACAAAAAGGTGAAAGAAAATGAAAAATATTTTGGGTCAACATGAAGGAGACATTTTGGTCTCAATGCCTTGCGTCATCCTCAAAAGGAAAACACAAAAAAAGAAGATAAAAAGACAAAGACCTTGTGGGTCAACATGGAAGAGACATAGGGAGTCTCTACGCTTTGTGTCATCCCCAAAATGAGAACACAAAACAAAAGCGAAAAAGACAATGCACAACAAATAGAAGAATAGAGGTATGAATAGAAGAAGTGTACAAATAGAGAGAACATCAAATGCACAATGTGGGGGAACATGATATGCACATGAAAAGGAAAGTAAAAAGAGAAAATTAAAAAGGCTAGTCAGGCAAATGCAAGTCAACCATCTAACATGTCATTTTCCTCCCAATCATGTTCAGTGTAATGGGAGGGCGGTTGACTATCCAAAGGAATAATTGCAACCGCCAAACTAGGAGTTGTACCAGGTTCTTCACTTGATGGAGAGGATGTATCATTTAAGGTAGATGAAAATAAATAATTTAAATTTTTATGCACTTCTTTATTGATTTTGGCAATTTTTGCATTGTCATTATCATCATTATCAGATCATTAAGATTAATGACAATAGGAGAACGAAGGGTGATTTCTAAAGATGGATGTATCAAAACATGAGGTTGTTGGATTGGTTCAATTTGTTGTGATTGTTGCACTGGATTGTCTTGTGGTGGGTCAGGAGAAGGAGGGTGGTCATCTATTACTTCTATCAAAGGTAAAGGTTGATTTTCTTTAGTGTCTTCTATGCGAGATTGATGAGCAAGGAGACGACGATGATGCCTTCGTTCCCTAGCACCATGGTTCTGTTTAATTCTATTTTGGATTTGTTGAGGTGTAGGAGCAGATTGATTCATCATAGGTTCTTCTTCTTCTAAAGGGGGAATAGCATAAGAAACCAAAGAGGATGGATCAACCACTTTCTCTTTGGCTTTATACACTTGTTTAATTTGAGGAGGCACAACGGGGTTAGTTTCACTTTCTCTCAGTTGTTTAAATGATGGAGGGGAAGTGTCGAAGGGTGGTTGTTTAGGAGGTTGGATGGGTTGCTCAATGTCAAACTCGGGTTGAAGCATGGTTTCATCTATGATAGGAGGTGTGGAAGTGGATGAGGATGAGTTATGAAGAGATAATTCAGCTATCTTTTTGGCTTTAAACTTTTTGTAGGCTATGAAAAATAAGTCCTTGTGAGGGGTGATAGGTTCCATGGGTTCAGGCCAGAAGGCTTCTAATGAGAAGTTTCCTTTGGAAGATAAAGGATTAAAACCACTATGGTGTATGGTGACTATCTCGTTGTCATGTGGAAACTTCAAGCACTTATGAACAACTAATGGGACTGCTTTCATTGAGTGAAGCCAAGGGAGGCCTAGCCACAAATGAAATTTGTTAGATTGTGGAATAATTGAAAATGTTACCTCCAAAGTTTTAGGTCATATTTTTAAGGGTAGCATGATCGATCCAATTGTAGGGCATGCAAAACCATTATGTGTTTTAATCCAGGCAGTGGGTTTATTATAATCATCTTGATATAGTTCATGTAATACCAAAAATTCTTCTGTGATCACGTTCGCACCGCAAACAAAATCTATTAATATCTCATTTGTGGGTTTATGATCGATTCTTCCAACTATGTAGAGAGGACCATCAGGAAGCTTGTGGAGTATGTCTTTAGCAGAAAAAGTAATATCAGGTGATTTTGTGGTTTGGCCCTTACGAGAGATAACATCTATCATAGTCACAAGGTTATTCATAGGACTAGCTTGGGTAACAATAGGAGTTGTATCATGTTGTTCATTATTTGTATCAATAGTCATTACAACAGGCTTGGAAGGTTCACTAGCCTTAACAAATGAGGTAGTATGTTTCAACATAGGATTGGTGAAAATGTGTAAATTCTAGTTAGGAGGTGCAACAGACTTATTGCCTTCATCATTAACACTCGCAATGGTCAATTCACCTGAATCAATGAGGTCTTGAACTAAATGTTTAATATGCTTACAATGTTTGGTGTCATGGCCATTTTGATGATGAAAATGGCAATAAGAATTAGGTTTGAAGGTAGGTGGTAATGGCTGATTTGGATCAAGTGGGTGAATGGGTGGCAAGATGAGCATGCATTTTTGAATTAATTGGTTCATTGTGTGATGGAGGGTATTGGGTAAAGGAGTGAATTTTCTATTCGGATCTCCATAATGATAAGGCATGGCTGCCCTAAAAACAACCACTTGATTTGGAACAGATTGTTTTGGCTTTGGTTGAGGTTGAGGAGGCGGATTAAACTGTAAAAAGCCTCTATTAGGTTTGCGGAAGTTTTGTGTGTTGTTTTGGTTTTGATTGGTCTGTTATGGTTTGTCAACTTGGCTGGAAGTGGATTTTGAATCATGACTTGAAACCAAATTTTGGTAGTCACATAAGGTTGTACATAAATGCATAAATTAAGGGAATTTCATCATGGCAAGTTTATCCTGAAGGTTGGTCTACAAATTTTCAATAAACATCTTTTGCAGTTGTGCATTGGGAAGCTTGACATCAATTTGAGCATATAAGGATTGGTAACGTGAGATGAAATCTATCACTTTTTCATTCGTGTTTTGTATACATATCATAAGGTCTTCCATTGTCTTTTTAGGTGTCATGTGAACTTTAAAGTTACTAACAAAAGCATCCACCAATTCATTGAATGAACAGATGGAATGATTGGGAAAGTTGGAAAACTATTCTAAGGTAGTGTCTTTCAAGGTCCTTGGAAAAAGTTTTGCTAAAAGCTTATCGTCAAGGACAAAGTCACTATAAAAAGTTGTATAAGCATTAATATGGTTGATAGGATCTCCTTTTCCTCTGTATTTCACAAACCAACGCATTTCTATCCCTTGTGGCATCGGGGTACGTAAGATTTCTAAGGATAAGGGACTACTACAGACATGATATGTGGTTGGAGCGGATTGACCTTGACTGATGTTGGAAAGTTGATGTTGCATAGATGAAACGATAGTGAGAAGTTGTGTAAGAAGATGATCGAGGTATGTGGGTTGAGGTGGAAGGGAAAATGATGATGGAGTGTAAGTGATGTTAGGGGAAGTGAAAGGAATGCTAAGAGGCATTGAAGTGGTAGAAAGGACTTGTGATGCCACAAAAGAAGTAGGAATGCTAGTGGAAATCAAGAAAGAAGTAGCCTGATGCATAGATGTATGGACTTGTAGATTGGTATAAGTTGGGATGGAAGCAATGGTTGAAGGGGGAAGAACTTGAGGTGCTCCTTGGCTTACAGGAATGGTTGTGGATTGGGTGTTGGAAGAGGCATGTTCATTATAAATCTCAACAATTTTCTTCATCACTTGCAAGCCATCATCACTTCCAATCAAATGATGAAGATTCTCAATGGAAAGTATGGTAGTTGTGGAAATTTTTTCAAGTGACAAGTCTTGTTGTAAATGTGCAAAGTCCTCTTTAATATTAATGACCTTTTCTTGCAAGAGGGAATTGTTTTGGTTGTCAAAATTCATTGGATGGAAAGGTGAAGGCATGGAAGTGGTATTGTTAGGGCATAATGCACCATTTTCCATACTAGGAGTAGGAGCTCGTGAGATCCCAAGGTCCACAACGAAAGTGCTATCGCGGGATGCCATGAGTCTAGAACTTCGTCTCACTAAAGTATTATCAACGGGGCACCAAACACTCATGCAAGTACCACAAAGGAGGGGTGAAGGAAAATGCAAGATATTCTAATAGATCTAAAATTAAAATAACAAAGATTTTACTAACTGTAATAGAGATCCAACTATAAAAAACAGAAATGGAAATAAATGCTAGAAAAATGCCAGAAATGTTGTCCAAAAAGTGCAGAGGGACTGATTCGCCCTGGGTGGTGAATGAGTCCCAATATGAAGTTTTTTAGTGTTTTTCAAAAAATATAAGATGATTTAAATTCTCTATAGTATGCAATTTTTAGATGCAAAATGCAGATTTTTACTTTTTTCAATGAGATGTAATGCAAAAATGAAAGCTGCATGAAGGTTTCACTAATGCAAAATGAAAAATCCTAGAATGCAATAACAAATCAATCTCTTAATTGAATTCTAATGCAAATGGAAACTTAGGATGCAATATGTGAATGCAATTAGAAATCTAAAGTGTTCAAAAGTCAGGTTCACCAAAATGAAACATAGATTTTTAGGACCCTATGGGCTACTCTTGCACTTCTAGGGTTTTTCATCTAAAAGGAGAGAGATAGGGCCAAAAATGCTAATGTATCACTCAAATTAGGATGTATGTAATGTTCTTTAATGTAAATGAACTTAAATAAATCCAATTGACTGATCTATATGACTAAAAATGAATGCAAAAGTGTAATTACAACTATGTTTGAAAACACATTGTGATATACAAACAACTATATAAATGAAGAAATAATGCAAAACATAGAATATAGGGATGAATCTGAGTGAACCTAGAAATGAATTTTAATGATTTTGGAGTGTTCTGAATGCTGATGGAAATAACTTATTTTTCATTGTGGGACTCATTTGCCTAGGGTGGCAAATCAATCCACCTACAAGTGAAAAACTGTCGGGAGCTGGTTTCTGTCTATCAAGATCCAGAATCTGAAAAAACTTAAGTTTCTAGTCCTAAGGTGGGACTCATTCACCATAGGTGGAAAATCACTCCTCTCCCAAGTTTCTAAAAAACCAGGAGACAACTCTACAACACCAGATCTGGAAATGTCTGTTGGTTGGGTTGTCGAAGTCAAATCTGTAGAAAACGGACAAATAACTCTATCCAAGCTTGAATTGGACTCAAGTTGACTTGGAAATTAATCTTCAACACCTAATAACCTATCAAATATGCATAAAAAGAGTTGAAAAAAAACATGCAATTGGGGGAAAATTATTAGGGGTTAGTGAATAGGGGTTTGCCTTGGTCAAACCCCACTTTTGGTAATTAAACCCTTGAAAAGACAATGAAATGAAAGAGAAAGATAAACTAATATAACATGCAATTTCTATCAACATACGTAACCCTTGATGATGCAAGTCTAAAGTAATGTCAATGGTTGCTTCAAAGTGTTTGAATTATTGATGTAAAGTTGCTTGAATGCTTGAATGAGTGAGGAGATGTAAAATGAGGTGAAAATCACTTATTTATACAATTCTTGTGCCTTAGTATCCTTTCATACCTCATCAAAGGCCGACATCAAGTGATTTTGAATAAAATCCTGAAAGAAAATTTGAAATATTTTGAATTTGGGGCCAAGGGGGACTCATTCGCCACCCATGGCGAATGGGTCCCACCTAGGACCTAAAAAAATGTCATGAAAAATGTTGTATTTAATGTTGTTTGTTAGGATAATTTGCAAAAATACACTTATTAAGTCATATGAGGGGATAAAGGGGCCAAATAAAGCATTAGAATGGTGTAAATAGTGAAAATATGCCTAGAAGAGCATGAAAGCTTGTTACAAGACTTTACAACACTTCACAATAGGACTTGTTGATGAATAAAAAGGTGATTTTTAGGTAAATTGCATTAAATAGAGTCTAGAAGAATGTAGAAATTTCTTACAAAACTTCACAACACCTTCACAAGACATCGTTCTTTGAGTTTTAGTACCTAAATTAGCATGTTCAAGCCATGTTACAACATAAAATCAAAGCAACATAGTTCCAACACCATGAAACAAGACCTAAAAGGCCATGAAAATGACAAGGGGCCATTTTTCTACAACACAGTTTGATGTTTCCTTCTCTTTCTACACTTCTTCTATTCGTACCTCTATTCTTTTATATGTCTTACTCCCCAAGTTTGAACATTGAAAATTTTCAAATTTTAGTGCATCCTTTATACACTTTTGAGCCTGTGCAATTACAATTTTATTTTATTTTTAAATTCCATGCAAGCTAGTTTAAAATCATTTTATGCGCTTGATCATAATTGCAATATGCACAACCTGGCCAGTTTTTGTATCCAAAAGCTTTATCGTTTGCAATATTTTAAGCTTTGCTTTTTCTCATTTGTGATTTGCAAATGTGGTAAAAATTTGGCATTCGTGTTGCTGGAGGTTAAAATAATTTTGGGTTTTTCTCAAGATGGCCCATTCACTTTGCTATCCAAAGTTTAGAGGAAACGGAGTTGATATGAGAAAAATATGGAGTTTTTGTCTTTAGAAAAGTTAATGACTTTTCACGAGATCAAATTCTAATGGAGCATTATAGGTTTTGATATATTTTCAAAATTAGAATAGTGAATTATTATTGAAGATGACTTTTTTTTCACTTCACAAGCATAATTCATGAGGCCCGTGACTTAAAAGACAAATGAAAAGTTATTAAAGTCATTTATTCAGATAATTTCAAGTTTACGAAAGCTCCCATTCGTAACTCCTTGTGATGAGGAGATATTTCTTGGTTTTGAAACTTCACTTCTTCTCGACTCTCTTTGTTGTCATGGGGTTTCCAAGTTATAGAAATCCAAAAGGGCATGACTTTAGGTTAGAAAGTTACACATTTCTCTGACTACCCGACTCTCTTTATAGTCGACTCTCTTGTAAGGGATATGAACTGCTTAGCGAAATGCTTAAAGACACACCTCAATACTTCGCATGATTGGAAATACTTTCATAAAATGCTTTGCTAGGCATAAATAATTTTTTTTAGTCACAACATAGATGCATTGAGAAGGTCATGAACCGATTAACAAAATGCTCCAAAATAGACAATAATAGAATTTACAGTTTATGTGCAAAATAGGTGCATGGATTAGTCACGTATGCAATGGCCGTAGGGGATGCAAATTGATCTATTGAGGAATTATTTTAAAGCTCCCACGTAGCACAATAACGGGTATAGGCATCACAACAACAACCATGTTTATGCTTGAATGATGAAACAATTATCGTTCCAAAAATGGAGGATGGATATTTCACAAGAATCTACGATGGAACTTTCGGTCAAGAGTTTCAGGTGTCTTATTCATTTTTTATACCAATTTTGGAAGGTTTCTAAAGCATTGGAAGTGAGCAAGGAGATGGAAGGCCATGCGGTGGAGACATGGACAATATGGATTCTTGCAAATGTGTTGACAAATTCAGCTGAAAGGCCTCCTTCAAGAACAAGATGTGCAGACCCTGCCCTTCCTTTCATAATATTACATTCAAAACCCAAACTTCTTCCACAAATGGAGATTGTTTTAAAGTGCAATCCAAAAAGAAAGACTGGTGGTCTGGGTCTACTCTGTCAGGTCCATTTATTTATACACTTTTGGAGAAGTCAAGTGATGACAAAAAGCAGGAAATAGTCAAATCAAGAGGATAATTGTTCTAAATAAAATTAGTGGGCAGACTAAATCACTATTGCATGGGAACTCTTCGATAAACATCAATTCCTTGAAATACTTTACTTGTGGAAATAACGTTGGTTGTAATACTCTAGGTGTTGCAAATCAAAGCAATGGTAACTGTTTTGTTTTGTTTCAGGCCTGAGAAGATGGTTCATTGCATATTCTTCTACATTCTTCAATAGTCTGTTCCTCCAAATTAATCATGGACTAAGACATATCAGAGGCATTTGAAATCTTGTAGATTGCAAATCATTTACCGAATGATAACCAATACGGAGATCAAGGGAAGTCTTTCAAATATGATACTTCACCAATGTGGAAACTAGCTTATGATATGAAAGTGGTTTTTAGATGACCTTAAACAGGTATATTAAAAGGACTTTTAGAAAATTTCCAGCAATTCAGGTAATTTAAATAGTGATAATAATTGTTTATGGAAAGTAATAAAAAAATCAGGAAGTTGTCGATTTTAGAAAAATCAAATATTCACAAATGAGCTAGTTGCATCGAATATAAATTCTATGTGAAAACAATGTGAATCATCGAAAAGGGGGAAATCAATTGAATAGGTTTAGAGAAATTAATCTATTATTAGCTATTACAAGGCAACGACTGTAGGGAAACTTTTATGATTATTACATATGGAAAGTCAAGAGGATTATGTTCCTGAAATCAAAAATAATGGAATGGAATAAAAGTGTAAGAGTTAGGAAAGAAAATGGGATTTTTCCTGAAGTAGAAAATTCATTCACATGATCCATTCACATGTTCATGTTCTCCATGGGAAAAATTTTGGTATTCTCATAAAGAAACAAATTTCAAATCAAGAAAATGGTTACATAGAACAAGGAATCCGCCCGATGTCCTTCTCTAACTTTATCAAATAAAAATAATAAGTGGAGTTGAAGGGAAATAATTTCTCTTGAAATCAAAAGAAAATATAATTATCAAGAAAATAGTTATGAAACTGAAATGGTCTTGCAAGGGGGACTACTTATCTTCTCATCAGAAGGCGCTTATTAGGGAGGAGGATAAATATGTAGCCTCGGGACTTTGGGGGGATCTTTTTTTGCTATTCTCATAATAGGGGAATTCGGGGAAATGTTATTTTCTTTCACATAGTTTTGTTTTGTAATCAGAGAGGCTTTGAACTCTTATTCATTTTGGGAGAAATAAAGAAACTATTTATTTCTATTTGCACTCATTAAATTTTCTCTTTTGATTGCATATGTCTTTGTACCTTTGTAATCATTCTCCAAGTTTTATCTATTGTAGCAAACTGTGTATGTGATTGTTTATGAAGCTTTGAATTTAGAACAACCCATATGTTGAAGCGAATTTGTTGTCTTTTCTTTTCATTGTTTCTCATTTGTGGGTGTAGAATAGAAGAACTTTGTGTCATTTATCTGCATCCATTTTCATTTCAAGTTTAATCTTTCACATCTATTTCATGGCTATGGGTAGATGGTAGTTTTCACTTTCTACTTTTAGGTCAAAAGCATACCCCGTTCCTAATTCATTGCAAACCATTTGAAGGTAGTTGCACCTTGTAAAATAAGCAGAGAGCACTTGCAACTAAAATTGCAGGTGACTCAATTGTTAGTGTTGTTTGTTCTTCTTTCTGGGAATTCTGAGTCATTTTATTTCATTCATTTTCAAAGGACAAATCTATTAACTAACAATGTCTTACATTGTCTTTTTCTCTTTTTTTTGTGTTCTCCTTTTGGGGATGACACAAAGCATAGAGATTCCTTATGTCACTTCCATGTTGACCCAAAAGTTCCTTGTATTTTTTTCTTTTGTTTTATGTTCTCCTTTTGGGGATGACTCAAAGCTTAGAGACGCCCTGTGTCTCTCTCATGTTGACCCAAAAGGTCCTTGTATTCTTTTCTTTTGTTTTGTCTTATCCTTTTAGGGATGACACAAAGCATAGAGACGTCCTATGTCTCTTCCATGTTGACCCAATCGGTCCTTTTTCTTTTTACTTTGTCTTTTCTTATGTTTTCCTTTTGGGAATGATGCAAGGCATTGAGACCAAAATGTCTCCCTCATGTTGACTCAAAAGATTTTCTTTCACCTTTTCATTTTTTCTTTTCGCTTGTGTTTTCCTTTTTGGGACAATGCAAAGCATTGGGAATGCAATTTCTTTTCCATGTTGCCCCAAAACAAACTTTATTTTTCCTTTTTTTTCACTCTTTTTGTGTCATTCTTCTATTTCTATGTGCTTTGGGGAATGATGACAGTTCCAAGCTCTTTCATAAACACATTGCAGCAACAAACATACTAACCCCAAATCCATAGATCCCTTATTTGTTTGGTGTGCTTTCTTTTCTGGGGGGAAACTCCCTTTATTTATTTTTCATTTTCCTTGACATGATGCAACCTCACTTCGAAACATATGACGTGGAATAGGGCTTTCCAAGTTGGATCTCATGTCTTGTTTTTCCTTTTGCATTTTCTTTCCTTCACTACTTTAAATTTGTAGACACCTAAATTTGGACACTTAATTTATCAAAATTTATCCCTTTTCCTCTAAACATCCCCTTATCTGCATTAATTAAGTAATATCACTATTATTTAATTAATACCTCTAAATTTCTTCTAATCTCTAAGGTATCTAGTTAAATAATTAAATACTTTACCTCTTTAGTTACCCTTTCA
Source organism: Sequoia sempervirens (assembly GCA_007258455.2). Lineage (NCBI taxonomy): Eukaryota > Viridiplantae > Streptophyta > Pinopsida > Cupressales > Cupressaceae > Sequoia > Sequoia sempervirens. Next base: position 311,594,859 of record VDFB02075321.1, read on the forward strand.
TCAAATGAATTAAATAATTATGACATTTATTTAATTCCTCACATGTCACATCCTTTTTCTTAATCCTAATTATCCTCTTAATTCCATCATTAGGAATGTGCACATGCCTAATCCTTTATTATGATGTGTCACATCCTCCAACTTTTGCAAGTTGGCCCCTAATCTCTCTAGGCCACATAACCCTCCTCCAATCCTTCATTAACTAGCCTAATCAACCTCTCAAGGAATTTTTAATTCATTTTATCTTTCCAAAGAATATTAAAATCCTTTTTCTCTTCCCCATGTGATCTTTGACTTGTCACCCCAAGTCACATGTGACAAGTGCTTGCCTTTTTAGGTACCTTGTCTTATCCAAGGTACTTTCTACCTCTCCCTTTGGAACTTTGTCTTATCCACAAGATTCCCCAATCATGTGAATTTTAAATTAACTTTTTATTCCTCCAAGGAATCTTCTCATCCCCCAAGGTACTTGAAAAGTACTTGTCCTTCTTCCACATCATGTACCCTCCTTCCATATCATTTACACATCATCATTTACAAGCCACTTCACATTCCACATGTCAATATGTGAGGGATTATGAGTCCTCAACTCACCATAGCCCTACATCTTGGCCTTGTTGGTTTAATCTTAACCATTGAATTATCTGAAGTCTCTATAAATACCCCCTCTTTTCTCTCATTTAGGGGGGAGATCATTGTGCTAACCAAAATCTTGCAAAAAATTTATTTGAGCCATACTTAGCTAGAATTCTCATTTTCTTGCATACAACATAGCATCCTCATCTATTTTCCATCCATATTGCATCTCATTCATACATCTTTTTCCATCAAGAGGAGCATGTATCACGTCAACAATCGAAGGGTCAACCAAAGGAGCAACTTAACAAGGTATTATCGTTCTATATTTTTTGTTAGGTTTAACTTTTAGCCCAATCTTGAGGTGTTAGGTGTTTAGGTGGTTTCTTGCATGTTTTGTGTTTCTGCTCATTTCTGGAACCACGTTTACTCCTAATCACAAAATTAATTGCTCACAGGCCGATGTGTAGCAATTCCTTTAAAGTGGGGGGAATACATTACCATTATTTCATGTGCATTCTTGGTTCTTAGTGTAGCCTTGTCATTTATATGACGTGTTTTCACTTTGTGGATGACATTGGGGGTGATGTCCTTCATAATTGTGATCTATATTAGCATATTACATTCCTCTTGGTGGCGTGATGTGACACACTGCATTCCCTAAGTTGTGAATATACTATTCTTTGATTGGTCCTCTCTTGGAGACATTAGACACAATGTTACCTAAGTTACTAACCTTGCATGAACTGAACAAGACTCTTTCAAACATTTAACACTTTTACATTTTACATTTTTACATTTTTTGCATTTTAAATTTTTTCTTTTTTTTCAACTTGCATAACACAACTTGCATGCCTATGGTACCTTTCTTTTTGTTAATGACATTTTCTTTGTCGTGCCTTGTTAAAGTTATCAATATGTGTAACTTTAATATGCTTAAGCAAGAAGCCCAACTAGTGGCATGAATTTTCCCCATATCCACTTTTGTATTTGTGAGTGCATACCAACTAGCGTATGTATCTTACCTTTTGGGATTTCTCACCCCATGACAATCAGAAGTTTCATGGACCTAGAGTGATTACATTTGGGCCTTCTCACCCGACGAACCATCCTAAGTTTTGTCACCCCAGAGTGAGTACACATTCTCTTATTCAAACAATTAGCCTAGATCTAATCCATAACTGGTTGGATTGACGATTGAAGCTTCATCCGATTCATTTCAACACTTGTGTGTTACTTTTTTCTTATGTCTAGTTTTCCATGGGATTTTCATCGTAGGGGCTTGATCATCCCTCTTGATTGTTGTATTCCATCTTGCTAACATAAGTGAATTTGAACCCTCCTCTCAATATTCATGGCTACTTTAGTGTGATTTTGAAGCAAGTTCATCCTTTCACTAAAGTGGGGGCTAAATGTGTCATAGAAAAATGGCCCCTTGTCATTTTCATGGCCTTTTAGGTCTTGTTTCATGGTAGTTGATATGTTTTGTTCTGATTTTATGTTGTAACATGGCTTGAACATGCATATTTAGGTACTAAAATTCAAACAATGACGTCTTGTGAAGGTGTTGTGAAGTGTTGTAAGAAATTTCTATAGTCTTCTAGACTCTATTCATTACAAATTACCTAAAAATCACCTTTTTATTCATCAAAAATTCCTATTTTTAAGTGTTGTAAAGTCTTGTAACAAGATTTCACGCTTTTCTAGGCACATCTTCACTATTTATCCCTTTCTCATGCTTTATTTGACACCTTTATGCCCTATGAATATGTCTTAATTAAGTGTATTTTTTAATATTATCTCAACAAAAAACATTAAATACAACATATTTCCTGACACATATTTTTAGGTCCTAGGTGGAACCCATTCACCATGGGTGGCGAATGAGTCCCCTTTGGCTCCAAATTCAAAAAATTTAAATTTTTCTTTCGGGTTTTTATTCAAAATCACTTGATGTTGGCCTTTGATGAGGTATGAATGGTTAACTAAGGCACAAGTGTGTATAAATATGTGATTTTCACCTCATTTTACATCTCCTCATTCATTCAAGCATTCAATCTCACATCTCAAGCATTCAAGCATTCTACAACATCAATTCAAGCAATATTCAAGCACTTTGGAGCATCCATTGACATTACTTTAGACTTGCATTATCAAGGGTTTGGTAAGTTGATATCTATTGCATGTTATTAGTTTATCATTCTCTTTCCTTGCATTGTTTCATTAAGGGTTTGATTACCAAAAGTGGGGTTTGACCAAGGTAAACCCCTATTTGCTAACCCTCAACCATTTTTCCCCTACTGCATGTGTGTTTACAGACCTAGGTATGTAGATTTAACAAGATTTTTGGTGTTGAAGATTGGTTTACAAGTCAACTGGGTGCTTCAATTCAAATCAAGTCTATTTCAAGCTTGGAGAAGGTTTCTTGTCCATTTTTTGCAAAATTGACTTTGGCAACCCAACATTCAGTGATTTCCAAATCTGGTGTTGCAGAGTTGTCTCCTGATTTTTTAGAAATTTTGGAGAGGATTGATTCACCACCTGTGGCAAATGAGTCCCACCTTAGGACTGAAAATCTGAATTTTGTCAGATTTTGGATCCTGACAGATAGAAACTTGTTTCCAACACTTCTTCACTAGGTGGAGGACTAATTCGCCACCCTAGGTGAATGAGTCCCACTGTGAAAAATCAGTGATTTTTAACCAGCATCCACAACATTCCAAATTCATCAGATTTTGTCCAAGTGAACTTAGATTCATCATGTTTCTTTGTGTTCTGCATAATTTCTTCATTTAGTTCATTGTTTGCATATCATAGTGTGTTTTCAAACATAGTCTAAATCTCAACTTTGCATTCATTTTCATCCATTTACATTAGTCAATTGCATTGAGTTTACATCATCTAACTTAGAAAAAATTGTACATAACATAATTTGAATGAAATAATTTTTATTTTTGGCCCTACCTCTCTCCTTTTAGGTGAAAAACCCTAGAAGAGCTAGAAAGGTGCAAAGTGAGCCAAAAATCTATGATTCAACTATGAAAGGAAATCATAGCATCATGGGTTACTCACAAGAGAGTGATGTGACACTATCCCCTTCACCCACACACAATAGTAAGAACAACACTAAGTAGTCCAACCAACTCATAAACAATCATCTATATAGCAATTAAAATGATAATCACATAATGGTCATGGTAAAATAATCGCATACTAATCATAACAATGCATCTATATACAATATCATAAAATAGATCAACTACTTACATAATTATCATGTACCTTTAAATATCCCCATTAGTTTATCTTCATCTTTGAGTTCCAAAGCTGACTACCTGCACATCCACGGTGAGAATAGAGGGGCACTACAACAACATTACAAGCCAACATCAGATCTAGGATGATAAAATCTTACCAAGAATTTGATTTGAAATAGGTCCTATTTAAAGTAGAACTCATATTCCAGGTTGAGAATATGAGTCCTAGTGTCTTAAACATGGGACACAAACTCTAAGAAATTTTATGTTTAATGTAATGTTTAAAATTAGGTCCCAAGACCTAGGTGGGACCCATATGCCCAAGGTGGTGTATGATTCATAGATCACCAGATTTGGAACACATAACCTCAAACATTGAATAATGATTTTCCATTTGTTAAGTGTTAGGATTATCCTAAAAAAAATACATTAAATTAGGCTTGTGGATGCCAAATAGGGCCAAATAAGGCATAAAGAAGCCAAATTTTAACAACGAGGGCCCAAACAAGTGTGAAAATGTAAAGGGATACATTTTTATACACTACATGTATACGAAGAATCACAATCAAAATATGATACTTATGATTAAAATTGATAGGATATCTAGCATAAGCTACAAGTTCTACCCCACCATATAAATACATAGAGGAAAAAATTGGTTTACATTTAATGGTAAGATTATTTCGTTACAAAATGATAAAGTCCCAAGACCCAATAATCAACTAGGTTGATTCCTCTTTTTAAAATATATGTTGGTATCTCTTTATGGTCTTAGGGATGCTAGATTGGGTTTTTAAGAATTATAATTTGGTTAATGGGATGTTGTTATAATGAGAGTCCTAATTGTTGGAAATGTGTCTCAACTTACTAGCTGGTTACTAGTAGCATTGTGTTTTTTTCTCCCTTTGATCGATTGGATTTTGCTCTATCGGTAGGACCCCAAAGGTTGTCCCTGTGATGGTTTGATAGTTCATGGTGTTGGAAGCTTGTTCTATCATCATGATTTTACTCTGTTGGTGAGACCCTAACAATAGTTCCAAAAATAGACCAATCGTGATGTCACAGATAATTGAAACTTTTAAACTTTGGTCGCGAGCTGTGAAGTTCGTAAAATATTTGACAGTCTGACTTCATTGGTGGGATGTAGCTACTTCAGTAGGACCCTCAACCTTGTCTCATAGATGAAAATATAGACATGATGCTATAAAGTACACATTGATGGGACTTGCATACATCAGTGGAAAATGATATGAAGTCTTCCCGATGTGGTGATGGACTTGGTCGATGGTACACTCTAAGGAGCCTGTTTTGATGTGATGATGAGTGATCGGTGAGACATGGTCTCTTGTCTCACTAATACTCTGATGACCATTTGGCTTGGTGGGTGTTAGACTCATTGGGGTGACTCGAACAAATTGATGGGAGGTTTGATGTTGTCTCATCGATGGCTCAATATGGTAACTATTGATTAATGGTTTATCTACTGTAACAAATGGGAACCAAATTGGTATGTTTCATGCAAGGGTCTGGTGATACAGATTGATTGAGGAATTCTCTATGAAGGAAAAATGCTGTAATGTGAAATACAATTGTAACAGTGGTTGAGAGAGTTGAGTTGTGAGTCAGAGATAGAGAATGAGATAGATCGATTTTGTAATGCTTCCTATATTGAGTGAGTGAATTGACATCTAAAAGGAAGAAACTGTAACTTTGTATGTGGACCTTTTTCTCATTGTAATAAAAATAGTTTCTTCTTGGTGTGGTGGGTTTTTCTCCCGAAAGGGTTTTCCCATGTTAAATACGGTGTCTATTTTGTGTTGTGTGAAATTTGTTGTTATCTGTTTCCTAGTAATGTGCATCTTTAATGAACTGTAATTTGAAATTTGAACCTTAAGTCTACATTCTCTTCTTAGAATTAGCATTAGGAAAGTGTTTTCGTACCTTTTTTTTCCTTACAAGTGGTATCAGAGCCTAGCCAATTGTGTTATCCTTATGGGTTAGGTGGATTTTTTGTGCCAATTCTGAAGTGGGAGTCTTGTAGTGGAGTCTAGTAATTTTATTGTAGATTAAGATGGCAAGTGCATCAGGGAAGATTGAAATTGAGAAATTTAATGGTGTTAATTTTGAGTTGCGGAAACTCAAAATGGAAGATTTGCTAGTTGATAGAGATCTTTGGACTACTATGTTTGGAATGAAACCTTTAGGCATGAAGCAAGAAGATTCGGACCTCACCGATAGAAAAGCAAAAGGGTTGATAAAACTCTATTTAGCAGACTTTGTTCTCCTTAATGTTCATGAAGAGAAGTTTGCATCTTCGTTGTGGAAGAAGCTTGTTGACATTTATCAGGGAAAGTCCTTGGTGAATAAGCTATTCTTAAGGAAAAATTTGTACTCTTTGAAGATGGAGGAAGGGGATTCTATGGTTGATCATTTGAATACATTCAATATGATCATTGCTTAGTTAACATCTATAGGTGTAAATATAGATGATAAGGATTGTTGTATTCTCTTGTTGTGTTCTTTTCTCGACTCTTGGGATCATTTAGTGATGGAAATTGGGAGCATGAAAACCACTTTCAAAATTGAAGATGTGGTTGCTTCATTGTTGTTAGAAGAGATGTGAAGGAAATCTTCTGAGATAGCAAAGGAGGCTCTTGCTATTAGAGGAAAATCAAAGGAGAAAGGCAAGAAGAAAGAAAGAAGTCTAAATCTAAGTCTAAATGGAGATCAAAGTCTCCTGGAAAGAATTCCAAGGTGAAATACTAGAATTGTGGGCAGCCTAGTCATGTTTGTAAGAATTACAAAGAGGAGAAAAAGAAGAAGAAGAAAAACAATTCTTCAGATAATGATTCTTCTCAAAGCGATGCAAATTCCTTCATTGCAGCCTTGGCGAATCAAACATCAAATGATGTCTGGCTGATTGACTCAGGTGCATCCTTTCACATGACATCTCATAGAGATTGGTTTATGAAGTACGAAAATTATGCTGGTGGAAAGGTGTATCTGGCAAGTGACTCATCTCTGGAAATTGTTTCTTGTGGAAGAGTCAGAATTCAATTTCCTAATAGAAGGATCAAGGGATTGATGGTGTAATGCATATACTAGGTTTGGATCAAAATTTAATGTTTGTAAAAAATTTGAATGATGGTAGCGTATATGTTTCTTTTTCAAATGGTGGCTGAAAAATGACAAGAGGCTTGATGGTGTTGGCTAGGGGTGCTCAGATTGGTACTCTATACAAGCTAGATGCACATGTAGTTCAATGCAACAGTGTCTCTAAAAATTCAAGCAAGGTTGCTTGAGTAGAGAAGGAGAATGAAGTTCCTCTAGGGGCGAATTCTTTGGAGGTGAAACTTCCTACAGAAAAGACCATGCTTTGGAATCAAAGGCTTGGTCACATTGGTGAGAAAGGCTTAAAATATTTGAAAAACAAAAACCCCGTTGAAGGGCTTGATGACTGTAACCTTGAGTTCAATTTTTGTGAACATTGTATATATGGAAAACAACATTGTGTTTCATTTTATTCTAGTCCTCATAAATCTTTTGGGGTTCTGGATTATATTCACTCTAATGTTTTTGGTCTATTAAATGTTCCTTGATTATCAAAATCAAGATATTATGTTTCTTTTATTGATGATTGTTCGAGAAGGGAATTTTTGTACTTTTTAAAAAGTAAAATAGAAGTGTTTAGTTGATTTAAAGAGTTTAAAAACTTGGTAGAAAATTAAACTGGTAGAAAAATTAAATGTCTAAGGACAGATAATGGTGGTGAGTTTTGTTCTGCAGATTTTGAAAGTTACCACAAAGACCATGGAATAAAAAGGCATAAAATGACACCTTACACTCTGCAGCAAAATAGAGTTGCTGAAAGGTTGAATAGGACGTTGATGGAAAAGGAGAGAAGCATGTTGAGCAATGTTGGTCTAGAGCAGAAGTTCTAGGCTGAAGTTGTGGCTACAACATGTTATTTATCAAATTGATCTCCCTCTTCAGCACTTGTTGATAAAGTTCCTATGGAAGCTTGGTCTGGTAAGAAGCCCTCCTTAAGACACATAAAAGTCTTTGGCTATGAGGCATATGCTTATGTGGAAAATAAGAAAAGATCTAAATTGTAAAATAAAGAGCTATAAAATGTATCTTCATTGGCTATGGCATTGGTGTAAAAGGATACAAGCTTTGGGATCCTGTGACTGGAAATGTTGTATACAAAAAAAGTGTAATCTTTCATGAGTTGAAACCTTCTTCAATGGATCTGCAGTTAGAGATGAAAGAAGAAAAGAAAGAAAAATTAGTTAAAATTCCTTGAACTCCATAAAGAGGAACTACAAAGTGTATCTGAAGCTAAGGAGAGCTCTAGTAGCTCTAAGAGTTCTGAAGAAGGACCACAACCTCAACCTCATCCTTTGAGGAGGTCTACACATGAAAGGTGGCCACCTGATAGGTATGGTTTTTCTATGTTGGATGCAAATTGTACCTATGCTTTGATTACAAACACTGATGAGCCTAGGACTATGAAAGAGGCTATAGAAATGTCTGATTCAAATTCTTGGTTGGAATCCATGAAAGAGGAAATGGAATCATTAGAGAAGAATGCAACCTAGGATTTGGTGCCCTTTCCTAAAGGTAGAAAGCCTGTTGGTTGTAAATGTGTATTTAAGAAAAAAATTGGTATGGATGGTAGTGTTGAAAAGTATAAAACTAGGTTGGTTGCAAAAGGCTATTCCTAGGTAGAGGTAATTGATTATGGTGAAATATTTTCTCCTATAACTAAGTTGACATCTATCAGATTTCTTTTTTCACTTGCAATAGTGTATGAATTAGAGATTGCACAGATGGATATCAAGACAACATTTTCTCATGGGGATCTTGAAGAAGAAATTTATATGTCCCAACCTAAGCACTTTGTGGAAAAAGGTAAAGAAAATCTGGTTTGCAAGTTAAAGTAATCTCTATATGGTTTAAAAAGTTCTCCTAAAATGTGGTACCAGAAATTTGACACTTTTGTTTTGTCATTGGGATTTATAAGATCAAAATTTAATAATTGTGTGTACTTCAAAACTGAAAATGATTGAGTGCTTATTATTGCCCTGTATGTTGATAACATGTTATTCATAGGAAATAGTAAGACTATGATTTCTGATCTAAAATCTCAGTTGTCTACCAAGTTTGAAATGAAAGATCTTGGTGTAGCAAGGTATATTCTGGGGATGGAAATAAAATGGGATAGAGATAGTAGAGAGCTTTGGCTCAACCAAAGTAAGTATATTAATACTATCCTAAAAATATTTTGTATGAATGATTGCAAGCAACTAGTTGTTCGAGTGTTGTAGGGAACAAAGCTATATGTTGAGGATTGTCCAAAATCTCTTATTGAGATAGAGGACATGACCAAAGTTCCTTATGCAAGTGCAGTTGGCATCTTAATGTATGCAATGGTCTGTACAAGGCTAGACATTGCCAAAGCAGTGGGAGTACTTAGCTGATTTATGGAAAATCTGGGAAGGCCACATTGGGATGTTGTGAAAAGAGTCTTTAGATATCTGAAAGGTACCTCTTAGTACTATTGTGCCCTCAACACACACGCCTTGTTCGGAATGGGAAACCTCTTTTCTTTCACCTTGCCGGGTCGTTCTGTCGCTACCTCGTTTTGCATGCCCCCATTTTGGTCACCTTGATGGTCAACGTACCTCTGAACTCTCATCTTAAATTGACCATGTTTCATCCCATCCATCTTAGTTAAGTCCTAGTGCCTTCCAAATCTTGCTTGGCAGTTTTCTTCTGCAATCGACCTTGGGGCCTGGCGGGCTCGCCTTGCTAGGTTTCCCTAGCCGAGTTTCCTCTAGGTGTTTGTCGTTCTGAATGAAAGAAGGCTTTCACCTCCCTGGGCCACATAACCCAAATCCTCATTTGATACCCTATTTAACTTGTGAATAAATTACATTGCCATTGATCATCCCGGGCCTGGCCCTTCGAACTTCCGTCCCTAAAACTTCATTTCGTCTTTTCTATTTCCGACGGCCAACATGCTGCGTCTTTCTACCCTCTAGATCCCAGGTTCCCTTTCACCAATGATTTAAAAAGGAAGTTTCAAGTAGTCGTCTGACTGCATCTTTCTGACCCTCAGACCCCAGACCTCCCACTGCCATCTGTGAATTTGAACTCCACCAACCCACCTATCATCTGTATGGGCATTAAATGAGGGCATTAAATGCATGTTTGGGTATATATACCTAGCTCAACCTATCATTTTCATTTGTTAGGTTTTCCAGAGGAGTTCAGAGTGCTTGCTAAAGAGATCAGTGCACCCATCACCCACCACCCTCGCATCCATGATCATCATTTGGCCATCCTTAGTGGATTTTGCATCTTCCCTCATCGAACTTCCGAGGTAGGTTCATCATTTGTTCCTCTGAGAGGTGTTTTTTTTAATGATTTTATGCCTAAAATTATGAATAAACATAGGCTAAAAGTGCTAACTTGGTAAAACATGACAAGACCTACAAAACCCATGTCTTCAAATTCCAAAGAAACCTCCAAATCATCTCCTAAAATAGAACCAGAACTAAACCTCGCCGCTGTCATTCTTCACACAGGGTATTTGCACCCTCCAGGCCCACGCAGGCTCGTCACCCTCCAACCTTTCACAAAAAAACTGACCCATCGGCGAGGAGAACCCACCTCCCGGGCTTGAGACTGTGGACCTCCATCATCTGAGCATCGTCAAACTTATAAAAAGCTCAAACCAGCCTCCATCCTGGCTTCCCGGGCTAGCTCCCGCGGGACTCCGTCCTTGGGACGCCGCATCATTCCTGCCATTTCGGATAGCAGGGAGAACCCATCCACCCAACTACCAAGGTCCGCTTCCCCTTTTGTTCCCCTAAGTTGAACGCAGAATAAACTGTCGGCATGTCGCTGGGTCCCAGTCAGCGGACTTCTGTGGCAACTTCACCCCTTCGGGTTGGCCACCTATCGGCGACCTTCTGACTCCTGGGTCCTGACCCTCCATTTTTTGTCCTTGCCCTCACCGGGCTCCGCCCACTGGGTTTCCTTCCCATCTCAGCAGGTTCAAAAGGGTGAAGTAGGCCCATCTTCCTGAGTTCTAGGTTCCACCACCTTGTTTTCCAGGAAACTTCACAAAGAAAACCCAACGGCTAAGGTTGATGTCAGGTCCGGGCCGCCGAGCCGCTCCCATCAGTTTTCTGCGCCACGATCACTATTCCAAACAACGAAACCCTGACGGCCTACTGCCCCTTCTGGCCCGAACACCTTGAAGTCGAAAGTCAAAATCGATCATCTTTTAAGCTCATGGGTCCTGGACCCCAGAGTTTCGACCTTGAAACTTCATTTCTTCCTGGCCATTTTAAATAGTAAAGTTCCAATAGCTTTCCGACCTTGAACCTCCGGGAGCTCCAAAATTGATCAAGATAACCTCAAATTTGAAAACCAATCTCGACCCACGTGCTCAAATTTGACCCTCTTCGACATGAGCCTTTCAAACCATCAAAATATGAAGACGGGAGAAATCACTCAGATTGCCCCAGCCTATTCACCCTTTCAAAACAACATTCTTGTCAGGGAAGTGCAGCCCCCTAGGCTCGGTTTTCCCAAAATCCCTCCAGAAAATGACTAACGACATCTTGAAGTAAAATTTTGATTTCATGAATGATGAATTATCTAATTGGATTCCATCGCTGGGATTTCAACTAATGTTGATGTTTTCGTAATTGGTTGTACTCATTACGTCTATGTTTGCAGGATATATAGATTCGGGTGCAGGACCCTTAGGGGCAGCTACAGAAAAGGAAAAAGGAAAGAAAGTAGGCAAGACTCCTTATGGAAAAGAGGAAAAAGGCCAAATGAAGTACCAGTTCTAGGGTGAGCCTTTGCATTCAAAAATCATCACAGACTGGAAAGAAATTACATACACCAATATCGGCCATGTCGATATTGATGAGTTCAAACAAAGGGTTAGAATCCACTCCAAGATTGATAATGCCAAATTAATCAGACAAAGTGGGATTGTAAAAGTTGCAGGCTTCCCCCCATCTCTCATAGCCCCTAAATTGGTCATGGCTTGCCGACAGGCCTACTAGCCATAGACAAGAACCATCGTTGATAGGGATGGGAACATCCTCGCTGATATGTTGGTTGAGACAATTACTAAAACTTTCCACATCCCCACCTTTGAGGAGATGGAGGTTCCCACCATGGAGGAAGGTAAGGAAACATGGGATGAGGACCTGATGGGCTGCAAGAAATTAATAAATTAGTACTGGCTCAAGGAGAAAAGGGGCAGCGCTGCAAAGGTTCCTTAAGAACTCTTTCGCAATGATTTATGAGGACTACCATGACCTAGTAACCATGTTGAGCAGGGTGATGGGCCTCCCTACTGCTACATTTTTCTAAGTGTGGATGGTGTATTTTGTTCAACAAATCCTCCATGGGGATGAAGATGTCACCAAAAAAGCCTCATTCTATTGGGGAGGCATCATAAGCAACTGCTTCCACAAGTAGTTTATGAATGTGAAGAAAAGCTCTAAGTTCTACATGACCTCCTATCTGGTCTACTTACTAGCTGAGAAGAGGCAATACAACAGATTATTTGTGGCACCCAACAAGGAGCTAGGTCGAAGATTGAAGGTCTATGATAGATATCCCTAGCTATAGTTCAGGAACTTCAAGAAGGAGTACTGCAAGGTGAATGATGCCTTCATTGTCCACATCATCAGGTTGCTCAGAGGGGATTTTGAGAGAAGGGTCTCTCATAGTGCTTGGGCGTTCTTGAAGCAATACACCTTCTCGTTTATACAGTACCCAAAATTCACATATATTCGTTCCCAGGGTTTCACAGAAAGGTTGAATAAGCTGCCCCGGTACCCCAATGACTAGATTATACTATTAGAACTCTCCCGATAGCTGCAGCATGTGCATTTAGTCCTCAGTAGTAGACATTTGGTAGGGATACCTTATCCCTTAGCCTTCAGTCAAGGAATGTATAAATTACAAACTTCCTAGTGTGCTGGGAATTCTAAGAAGGAATTGTCAGAGTACCATTTCTGCCTACACACTGCTTTCCCACGGGTGGACCCATATGGGCATGTAAGAAAGGCACTAGGACTAGGGTATGCCCAACTACATCACATTGAAGACTTATGGAAAAATTGTCAGGATTACAAGGAGGTGCGGGCAAGGCATTACATGCAGATGACTAGACACTTCGTAAGAAGGGTGCAACTGTTTCCCATACCAGATCAGGTTGAGGAGGATGAGAGCACCATAATGGATCCCAGATTTAACACAATTACTAAATTTTTGCTGTCGACAATAGATTGGGATGAGCAGGAGTTCAATGACCTTAATCTTGTAACTAAACCAATCATGGCTCATATTGAAGAATGGGTTAAGGTACAAGTAGCCTAATTAAAGCAACAAGGGGTTGTATTGACGTATGAAGGGATCAAGAGTGAGCCTAGTGCCACAAAATATGTTGTCACTACAACTTCAATAGGCAATACATCCAAATCTCCTCCACTCACAAGATCGAAGAAGAGGAAAGGGATTGAATCAAAATAGTCTCCAGACACCAAGTTTTATTCAAGGAAAGATTCAAGAGGTTCACCCTCTAAGAGACCCAAACAGACGAGAAGCACTACAAAGAAGCTAGCAATTCAAGAGGGTGAGGAGGGGAAAACATATCAACCAAAACCTCCTCCATCTCTCCCTGTCTCCACCACCGTTTGGCTTATTTCCCAGGCCATGGTTGCCACATCCCCACCTACAGTGGACATCTCAGTCCATCTTGCCTCCTCACCCCTGGCTAGGCCCATAATAATGATTGACTCTTCCTTTTCCGCAACTCCTCTGCTTTCCTTCGCTGCCATGTCACCTACTACATTGCTCCCATTAGCAGCAGTGACAACACCAATGCCTGCACTCGCATTACCAGAGGCTTTCTCGTGGCACATGGAGAATGTCCCCTCTGAGATCTCCCAGATATTTTTGGACCCCACCATTCAAGCTGCCTTAACATAGGTCCTCGCCAGTGCTATGCCTTCGCAACCTCCAACAGGACCACCAAAAATGGAGGCTACAATGTTAAGTTTTGAAGAATGAGAGAGGCGGGACAAAGAAGCCTCGAAGGAAATGGAGGAGGAAGTTGATGAATACCATGAACACCTGAAGTATGAACACTCGCCGATTGATAGGGTGGTTCACGAAGAAGAAGAAACGGGGTCTTCCAAGAGTGGAGACAAAGAAGAGGGTATAAGTGGTAGAACCATTATACAAACCTTCGATGATGATCTTGAAGAGGAAATGGCCAGACAATTGAAGCATGATGAAGAAGAGGAAGAAAGGTCACATCCTAGAGGAGAAGGGAAAGAAGGTGGTAGGACAATGCAAAATGTAGAACTTCCTATAGGGGAACAACAGGAGGGTGTGCCACCTCCTTATAGAGAAAGAGATATAGAAGAAGAAAATCTTGAGGAGCATGTGCACAAGGACAAACAAGTTGAAGAAAGAGAAGAGAAGGGAATTGAGATAGAAGAAAGTCCCCAGGGGCGATTGCCTACTAAGCCTCCCATCAAATGCCCCACATTCATCCAAGACTCTGATGAGGAAGAAGGAGACAACACTAAAATGAAAGAAAGGGCTCCCAAAGGTGAACAAACAGCTCGATCCAAACAAGGGATGGTGAGGGTGATTGAGAATCGCCCAAGGGAAAATATACTATGCCCGAATGGCTAGAGAGGCAACTTGAAAAGAAGACTACTACCTCGAAGGATCCAAGAGAAAGGCTAGAGGCTATCCTGGCCTAAGCGCAAATCACAACCAGGAAGGAGAAGAAGCCCAAAGTCAGATCCAAGGTAATGATGGATGCTTCTGGGTCTCAAACTATGCAAGTGGCAACACCGATGGTAGGCCAAGAGGGAGTAAGCTATAATATCTCCACCATTAACTTTCGAACTAATACTAGAGAGTAGAAAGTGGAGCATCCTGAGGAGTCAGTAGCTACAATGGTGCACCTAATACAACAGGATAAAGTCTCAAAGGACGAGCTTAAAGCATAGGTGGCCGAATTGATTGCTTACATCCAATAGTGGTCTTTAGTTGAAGACATGCCTACCACATTCGTGGCTCCACCCCAACTGTTATCCAAGGAACAAATTGACAAGCTAGAAAAAAGAAAGAACTTGGAAAAAACTACACAGAGCTGGTTTCGATAGGTTCTATACGTCAGGAACATGGGTATCAGTCGGGTTGTTCGGACAACCAACAAGTTCATGGATTTAAAGCAGTCTCTGGAAGGCACAAAGAAGCTTTGCACCGAATTCCCTACAACGTATAGGTCCACCTATCAAAGGATCAAGGCTATCCTTCGGCTACCAAAAGCCACCTAGGAGAATGAGCTCGCACTCAAAAGGGATGATCATTGGCTAGTGGATGTGTGGAAGTGGAACTTTGATAATAGGAAAGAAAGGTTGGAGCAGGTAATTGATAAGGTGGATCTAGATATTGAATGGGTCAAAGAAATTAGGGTAGATTGTGCCTGATATTTGAGGCTAATGAAGGGATATGACATGCCCGCAGTGCAAATTGATCTAGAGAAAATAAAGCCTCATTTCCAGAAAAGCATGGAAGATAGGATGTCATATGAGATAACAACGAATTTCATGAGTTTTGCTGCCCGCACCTTCGCCCAGTCAAAGTTGTTCAGAGATCACGCTACCAAGTATGATGAAGACTGGAAGAGGCTTGAGGACAACTCCAGGGAATGGAGTTATCAAGTACTATGGTTTGAGATCATAGAAGTTGACAAACTCCAACCGGTAATTCTGAAATTCATGGAATATGCAACTTTGAAGAAGCAGGAAGGAAACCCTATTGTCAGTGAGGAACTTATAAAGGAATAGCTACAACAGAAAGAGAAATCAGCAAAAGACAAAATGCTATAGTGCTTTTAGTAGAAGACAAAATAGGGATGAAGACAAAATTGTATTTTAAATTGTAATATATTGGGGGGGTAGGTAGAACCCTAGTTTGTAGTGAATCTTGGCCATTCGTTCTACTTTTTCGGGCACTATAAATAGGGGGTCTCCTCTCATTTTCAAAGGAGAGTTGAGTTGTAAAGACATGCTGCAGAAATTTCTAATGGAAATACATTGACTTGGTGCATTTTCTGAGTTCTTCACATGTTTCATGATTCAATCTCCATTGTTAAATGCTTCATTTAGATTTACATTGTTGTTCTAGTTAACTTTAAATTTCTTAAATAGATTTTGGTAATGTTGTTCCATAGTCATGAAGATTTATGTTGTGTAGATGCCTTCCTAGTCCATACATTTTGTTATTTGTTGTTAGTAAATAGATGTGCAAAGTTAGTTTGGGATTTAATTCAAAGCTTCTCCACACTTTTATCTTTGTTCATGCATGCATATGGTGAATGAATGGTGAGATATCCACAGGCCTTAGAATATAGCACAAATTTCATGAGACTGAATTTTCTAGTTAAGTGAAATTTTGTTTGAAGGAAGTTTTCCATGGCAGGAACTTCATGATTACTGTTCACAGTTAGTTATAGATCCAGGAACCTTCTCTCTTCCCTACTTTTTTCCTTTTTTTTTTAAGAATCAGCCTGTGCTAAGGTTCATTACACATTATAAAGCCAAAACTTGAAGAAAACATTGAATTTTTAGATTGTTGCCTGAACCTACAGCAAAGTGCACCTTAAACTCCCATCTCAGAAACTTCAGATTTTAAGATCCACTCTATATCCAACTACGTAAGTCTGCCCTGTGCTTACCAACAAAATCACATCAAACATCTATTGAGGAGTTCCATGCAAGTCATGAATCGACACCCAAGAGACCTTGGGGAGATTTTCAACAACTTGTTGTTGGTGATTTCCTTTCAAGAGAGGTAGTGTGCATACACACTGCATGTGTTGAGAAAGTGTGCAAAACACCCATCAACAAAACTAGCGCTAGAGGGAGGGCCTTATGATGTTGGATCGAATTGGATCATTCTCCCTAGAAATATTTCAAAGAGTTCTACAATCAACACCAAACAAGGGAAAATTTCAAGAGCTACAACCCCCCACAAGGGAAAAATGAACTAAGGGATGAAATGTTGCTTCTTCCTCTTCCTCCACCCCACCTGCTTCCCTTCCACCTACATCTCCATTCTTCTCTTGTCCATCCTCCACCTAGCCATATCAAACTGCCTTTTCACCCTCATTTTCAGCAGCCAGGGAGTTGCCTCTCTCCCAGCACTTCAAACCCAAGGTATAGTCCAAACAACCGCAGGCCAGGTGTAGTCCCAGGCTACTATTTTACTGCAAGTACAACTCCAAATCACTATCCCTCAATAGAAAACACCACCTCCACCTCCCGCCATGGCTTGGTTGCCACAAAATCCATCACCATTACACTTTGGCCCGTACCACAACATGCCCAAGAATCCAAAGGGATTCTATTTAAAATTCAATCCTCGTTACCCGCAAAGAATGGAAGAAGAACACATCAAGATATTTGAAACAACAATCACGGATATGCAAGTTGGTCATGAAGACATTGCATGTTTCCTTTTCCTATACTCATTAGGCGAGGAGGCTTTCTATTGGTACATCAATTTTTTGAGGGGGTCCATTACTTCCTGGGACCTTATGAAGAATGCT
>VDFB02075321.1:311612466-311971383 GCA_007258455.2 Sequoia sempervirens
CTTAATCAAAGTATACTTTTCCACACTACAACATTCAATATTGCATTTACTTCATCGGCCCCCACTGGACAACAACAACAAAATGAATTATCCCCCACAATAGCAAACACTTGTCATTCACCTTCCGTGTATCAAGGTCACCACCTCCACAACCACCAAACCATGTAATATATATATACACACACACACACACACATATATCTACATTGCCATATACATATATATATATATACATACATACATACATACATACATTCATACATACATACATATGTATATATATACACATATACATATATACATATGTAGACACATATCTACACTCTATGCATCTTTGGTGCCATACACATTTTGTACAATTAGCCCCTTCGAATCCCTCTAATTGATTTCACTTCAAATCCTTACAAAGAGGACACTATAGATTGTGAATGGCCACACAATTTATTCTTCCCTTTGCCTATATACATTTACACATTCAATGAGCTGCCATGGTTTTCATTTTACTTTGATGCCCACCTTCTTTGTAGTCTACTAACAAATAGAGGAATTGTATAACAATAGCTGCATTATCTGCCATTGAGTATTATAGAGTAAATGGGGAAATTGTAAGAGAACTATTAGTAAAACATACATACATATATATATAGACATGGAAGTAGACATGCACTGATCTTTTCAAAGACCTGAAAATATTTTTTCCTTAATCATTCTATCCATGTGCTATGATGATGTGCATTTTCCTTGAATGCACTTGTTTAACTAAAAAATAAATATAGATATGCTTCCAATGCTAATAAATATAAAGGCAGGAGAGAGATAAAATTACATCATATCTAGACCAATCTATATAACAATTCAATTGCCAATTCATAATCCAAGTAGTATTATTCGACACTAAATATTATAGGAAAATACCGAAATGATAAAATATCTAGATGAAAAAGACATTTACTATATAACACCAAGAAAACTAATTTCATCTATTTATAGTTGTGTATGCATATGTATGTATATGTTTACATGTATATATGTATGCATATGTGCACATATTTGTATGTATATGTTTACATGTATATATGCATGGATATTTGTACATGTATATATACGTATATATGTATACATGCATATATATGTCCATATGTTTACATGTATATATATGTGCATGTTTTACATGGGTATTTTTGCATAAATGATTAATTTATTGTTCATACTTTTTAGGATCTCCTTAATGTTCCTTTTGATAGCAGGTTGGAGGGTTTTAACACTAGTGTGGTGAAAAACCTATGAGAAATTATATGTATATACACACACACATGTGTATATATATATATGTATGTATATGTATACAATTATATAGTTGCGTACATGTTTACATGTATATATGTATGCATACGTAGACATGCATATACACATGTTTATCTACATGTATACATACCTATATATGTATACATGTATATATATGTCTATATGTTTACATGCATATATATATATCTATGTTTACATGGGTATTTTGCATAAATGATTAATTTATTGTTCATGTATTTGGTTCTTTGTTTAGTGTTGCTTTTGATACCAGGGTGAGGAGTTTTAACACTAATGCACTGCGAAATGTGTGAGAAAGTATATTGATTAAGTTGCATTTTTGAGAGATCCATTGTGGTGTTGGTTTGATAGAACATTATTTATTGTTCATGTCTTTCGTTTAGTGCTTATTGTTCCTATTGATAGCAGGTTCTAGGGTTTTATATTGATTAAGATGTATTGTGCAAATAGCAAGTATGGTGTTGCTTTAGCAGCAAACCATTGTTAAAATCACCGCGTTCTTCTCCATCCTATAGCATCTTGGGGGGAGTTAAGGGAGGGAACTTTTTTTTTGTGGCAACGTGGGTGTTGGTTATTACATGGGTTGGTGGCAGTGGAGAATGTTTTCGTTGTAACGGGGAAGGTGAATGGTAAGTGCTTGTTGGCCTGATGGTTAATGCATTTTGTGGTTATGTAGACATGTATATATACATGTAAATATACATGTATATATATGTATATATATATACATGTATATATATGTCTATATGTATACATGTATATATATGTCTATATGTTTACATGTATCTATATATATGTATGTCTATATGGGTATTTTGCATAAATAATTGATTTATTATTCATGTGACCCACCGTCTGCTAATTGTTCCTTTCGATAGCAAGCTCAACAATTTTAACATTGATTTGCTGCAAAATGTGTGAGAAACTATATTGATTAAATCAAATTGTCGAAAGAGCCTTCTTATATTATATATATACACACTTAATCGAGACTCCAAGCTACATTAGTGTTATTCTAATACCTCTTTTAGAATTTCTCTATTTCTCCATAATATTTAGTGTGAGGCAATGCAACTCAATTTTTTTCATAAAATTAAGAAGATTTTACTAGAGTTGCCCCTATAGCAACGAGTATCAAGCCAAAAATGCACAACAATAACTACAAACAATAAACAAGGGCCGCACAAATTACTCACCCCAACCATATTTTTTTCACGGAAGGAAAAAAAATTAACTGCAATTTCCCTAAACCCATAGTAAATAGAGCTCCCAACACCAAAGATATACACAGATAATCTAAACAATAGGCCAACAATGAGAGAAACATCACCTGATACTAAATATCATAAACAAATAGAGAAATTGTAAAATGAGCTATTAGGATAATAGTAAACACCCACCAACACAATTTTATCTCCAATATGTGAATGGTTTCATACATCCCTAAACCCTACACACAGATAGCTATAATTCTTCCTATTCTAATAGCTACAACGCCAAAGTTATATAGAGATAATCAATACAGTAGACCAACAATGACAAAAAGTAGATTTAACTACAATTGCTCCTATGGTAACAAGTATAAAGGAAAAGAAACATATAACAAGAAGACATTAACAATAAATTAATAATTTATGCAAAACACCCAGGTAGAATAGAGTATAACCCCACAAGCTTCATTGAAAATGAAAACCAAACCATGTGTACAACATCAAAGATGCACAAAGTATATATATGTGTCTACATATGTATGAATAAACAAGGGCCACTTTCACTAAATATTATAGAGAAATCAAGAAATTGTAAAAGAGGTATTAGAATAGTACTCAACAGCCAAAAATTAGTAGCCCTTATCCATATTTTTTCACAAAACAAAGAAGATTTAACTACATACTCTCCACCCCCAAAGACTGATAATCTCCTTCAAGTCTCGAAAATGGGTATAACACAAAAGATAGAAACATAAAAAAAGAAGACATTGACAATACATCAATCATTTATGGAAAGCACCCATGTAAAAATGAGTATAAACCCACAAGCTTCATTGAAAATTTGAGCTACATCACCACAAATATAAAAATTGTAAAAGACCTGCTAAAATAATACTAGAAATCCACCAAAGTAATTTTATCTCCAATATGTTAATGCTTTCATACAACCCTAAACCATACACATAGATAAATACAATTGCTCACATGGTGATGGCTACAACACCAAAGATACACATAGAAAACCAAAACAATAGACTAATAACATGCAAATAACCAAGCCCAATCATATTTTTTGATGGAAGAAAGAGAGAGAATGATAATCTCTTTCAAATCTCAAAAATGGCTATACACACAAAGAACCCAAACAATAGACCAAGAGCGAACAAATAACTAAACCTAACCATATTTTTTGGAGATCATCTATGCAAAACACCCATGTAAAAATTAGTATAACCCCACAAGCTTCATTGAAAATTTGAGCTACATCGCCACAAATAGAGAAATTGTAAAAGACCTGCTAGAATAATACTGGACAGCCACCAAAGTAATTTTATCTCCAATATGTTAATGCTTTCATACAACCCTAAACCATACACACAGGTAAATACAATTTCTCCCATGGTAATGGCTACAATTCCAAAGATACACACAAATAACCAAAACAATACACCAACAGCATGCAAATAACCAAGCCCAACCATATTTTTTGATGGCAGAAAGAAAGAGAATGATAATGTCTTTCAAATCTTGAAAATGGGTATACAGAAAGACAAATAGACCAAGAACGAACAAATAACCAACCCTAACCATATTTTTTCAACAAAGAAATAACATTTTTGTGCAATAAATGAACCATCTATGTAAACTACCCATGTAAAAGGACTTACAAATTTTGGAGCACAAGATTTTTCAATCTCACATAAAACGGTTTGTGAACAACCTCCTATCAAACCAGTGATGGAGTCGAAAGACACAATTTTTTACAATAGTCTGCTATTAATCCACCGACGAAGCCACATGCAAGTATTTTTACAATGACCTCCTATGAAACCAATACCACAATGGGTGTTTCGACAATGCAACTTAATCAAAATTGCTCCTATCATCAAGGTTGCAATGCAAAAGATACACATAGATAACAAAAAACCATAAATGAACGATGAACAAATTACTAACCCTAAGCATATTTTTTTACAAAAGAAAGAACATTTAACTGCAATTCCTTCATCGATGCAAAATGAACTCTTTTTAATCTCCACAATGGGTATAATGCCAAAGATACAAAAATTTGACAAGAACACATAGACAATAAATTAACCATCCATGCAAACCACCCATGTAAAATGACTTACAGATTCTGGAGAACACCAGTTTCCAATCTGGCATAAGACACTATCAAACCAGTGATTGAGCCAGAGCCAATGATTTTTTCAGTCATCTACCATGAAACCAACACCACAATTGGTGTTTGTACAATGCAACTTAATCAAAGTATACTTTCCTAGACTGCTACATTCAATATCACATTACTTCATCCATTCGCATTTACTTCATCTACCTCCATCGTACAACAACCACATAATGCATTAACCATCGAGCCAACAAGCACTTACCATTCACCTTCCACCTTTCGAGGAGACCACCTCCACTGCCGCCAACCTACGTATTTTCAAAAGTCCATGTCGAACACTTTCCATTCACCTTCCCCATTACAACGACAACAATCTCCATTGCCACCAACCCACGTAATAACCAACACCCACATCACCACAAAAAGAAAAAAAAATGTGCCCTCCCCACCGACCGGTAAACCTCCAGCATTGGAAAAACCAATTCATGGTTGGGCTAATGAAAATCCCAGCGGAAACTTCAAACAAAATAGCCTATTAGCTAATAAGACAAATATCTTTATGAAAAATCATCTTTATTAGCACCCATTAATTTTATG
The DNA here is from genome assembly GCA_007258455.2 of Sequoia sempervirens. Taxonomy (NCBI): domain Eukaryota; kingdom Viridiplantae; phylum Streptophyta; class Pinopsida; order Cupressales; family Cupressaceae; genus Sequoia; species Sequoia sempervirens. The sequence continues at coordinate 311,617,729 of VDFB02075321.1, forward strand.
TGTTGATCATAAGGGTGGAGCATTGATCACTCACCTCTACTACTCTACTACATCTACTATAGGAACAAGAAGCTTTGAATTATTTCTTCATAAATAATTTTAATTATCTTGTTATTCTATTTGTAAAATTTTTAGCAAGTGTTGTGTCTTATTAACCATTAAATAATGAGATGCCTAGCTCTTTTATTTTTATTTGTGTAGTTAACACAATATATCAAATATCATGCATAATTTGTTGCATTATTAAAAAACTATTGTGATGTGGGAAAAAGAGACCTAGGGTTTAAATCACACTTTCTCTCAACATTACATTAGAGAGGAACCACAAATGATCACATACATCGACTTGGCTACTAATCTCAATGGAAGAGCTAGAATGATGGATCATGGTTTTGGTTCTTTTTTTTTAGGATGATATTAATTGATTGATAAGGAAGTAAATTTATTTGATAATGAAAATATTTACACGAATCATCTATGAAGCTACAAAAAATTAATGTAAATACAAATAAATGTGTAACTCAAACATATAAATGAATTATAGAATAACAAAGTGCAAAGATAGAGGAACCTATCATAGAAATCTAGACTCAAATTGGTTGGACAAGTGTTGTTACACCCTAGACTAGAGGGTGTAGATCTCAATATTCACTAAATAGATCTTAGATGGTTATAGTCTTTAGGTTCTTCATTTTAGGATTCATCTTTAGAACTTTTTCTATTGATGATGAATTCCACTAGCCCTAATTTTTTGAGATAGGAGACTTGAATTCTTGATCTTACAATTAGGTCTTCAATTTTCTACCAAATCAACTTTAGATCTACCACTTACGCACAAGAGAGGGGAAAAAGGGTTGTGTCATATAGGGTCTTTCCAAATTCAATCCCTATTTTGGTGTTTCCACCTCCACAATGACTATGATTATATAAAAAGTTCTTACCCTCAATCTGACATAGGAAAATGGACTAAAATAAGTGATAAATAATAAGTTTTTCTTTCCTTGATGGAGTGAAGTCATTATACTCATCTCATACAAGGAGAATTGGTTTCTTGAATGAATTTACTTCACATGTTAGTAATCACAAAACAAATGAACAAACTCACATGCAGACTTGATGCATTGCAAGTATAAATGTTTACTAATAATAAGTGATTTGAAATCTCCTTATTCCACTCATAACTTCTTTTTTGTTGTTCGATGTGATTTCAAATTGCTAGGATTTTAAATGGTCAAAAAGATAGGCATATTCAAATGTATTAATTTATTTTCCCACAAAGTTAATTATCAAAAGCCAACAAATAAATTTAAATTTGTAAATGTTTAAATGTTGATAATGATATATATTAATTGGGGCAAAATAGGCTATCAAGACCTATTTTTTGTCTTTTAGTGTCATTAAATAAATATTAAGTGATAATTCTCAATTTAATTTTGATTTATGAAAATGACCATAAAATGGACAATTTAAGAGTATAATTAGGTCCAAGCACATAGGGGGAGCTAAAACTAGTGTGAAATTGTTAGGGGTGACAATTTACAACACTAAAAATACATATATATAAATGATTTAAAGAGCTATGTAATAAATATTTGAATACTTTTAGCAAACTATGTAGGTTTGATTCAAGAGAAAGTCTCATAGTTAAGCACGCTAGTGAGATAACAGTATTAGGATGATTGATCTACAAATAATTTTAAATATAAATAAATAATAAGATGATTATATAATTATGCCTAAACCATCTCAACAATAAACTATTTTTCCAAGTGTCAATTGTCCTAATGGCCATGGAGAGAAAGATAAATTAGTCATAACTAGAAATTACTGAATTGATGATTTAGATTATCCCTTCTCAAAATAAAAAAGGTAGAAAATTAAAGCAGTTCATGACACACGAGTAAATAGTACAATGGAATTGATGAACTTTAAATAGGAAAATGATAATGAGGAGATTCTAATACTCTTCTTGAGGTAAATTAAAGTACTTTCGTGAAATGTGAGGGAATTAATTCCCTTAACAAAATTCACTTAATAAAGGTATCATATCAATTCCAATAATTAGGATATCATCTTACTATATCATTTTATCTATTAGAAAATCGAGACATTTATTTGTAGGGATATAATGGTGCAGCAAGGCTATTATCTATACTATGGTAAAAAAGGAGTGTCTACTAAATTAATTGCATCTCGGTCTCTTTTATGTTGGTTAAGATTAAGAGCCTATTTTTATAATGATTTTTGGATTTTCAATATTTGTGGTCTTATAGCTAACACATGAAAAACATCTTTTGGATTACATTACCTCAATGTGAAATGTGCTTAATAAAAAAGTATGTATTTTAGGGGGATTATAATGCTATTTCATCGAGAGGAGAAATTTGGAGGGATTGTTCCTCCTCTCAAAAATCAACAAGATTTTAAGAACTTCATAACTTTTTTTTTCTTTTGTCAAAAAGGTAATGTCAATTAACATGAAAATATAGATGATTTTATTTTTATCAAATAGTAGAAACATTTGATGTATTTTTACTATCTCCAAATTGGTTGGCTAGTCCTTTGAAATGCTCAATTCTTATTCTACCATTTTTGGGGTTTATTCATTTTCTAATTCTTCTCTACATCTTTGAGTGAAAGGCCCTAATCAAATCTCCTTTCAAATATAAAATAATGTGTTCTTACTATTAGATGTCCTTACAATCTATTAAAAGCTAGTGGGAGAGTGTACCTGTTCATCATCAAATCTTGCGCTTCTCTAACATCCTTATGGTAAATTCAATGAATGGGGGACCAATTTGTGCCTCGCTGAATGACCTCTAGGATTTTTATAGAAAGTTATCTCTTCTTTGTGTTTGGGGAAAATGTAGAAATAAATGTGAATAAAATATAAAAATGGCGATGCGCCAAAGCTTTTACAACATTTCAAACCTTAACTATTCCTTATAACTGATATGATAAACACAGAATATCGTAGACCCTTCATTGTTGGGAAGAGAACGAATAAAAAAGGCTAGAGAAAGCACAATGCAGTCTTTAAAATGTCCCCATGGGAAGCACCCATTAAGGTCCAATCAGACATAAGAAAAATCTAAAGATTAATAGAAATATCCAAAAATTTGCAAAATCCTTCTATTTTTACAACATAATATGGAAAATGGAAAACCCTTTACAAAAAAATGGAAAAGTCCAATAGACATAATCCAATTTTTGAAAGCTATCATTTAACATAAAAGCTTAACAACATGAAAATTAGCTATCCAAACTACCAACACAAACTTTTAACACAATGTTTTCAACATGATTGAAATTTGGGAAAGAAATTTAACAAAGGTCATAATGTGCATAATTTCAAAGATTTTTCCCAAATAGATTGAACCTCTACAATATATGAACTAAAAACAAAGGTCGGATACCAATCCGATGATAGTTTGAATGAAATATAACATGCAAGATAATAGAAGTATTTGGTAAAAACCCTTCTACTTCTAAAAAATAGAAACTCCCTAATAGATCTATATCCTTCAAAAATATTTTTGAAGCAATTTTTCTAACTTTTTTAACTAACGTTGCCAACCCCTATTTATAACCAAAAGAAGAGAACACCACCGCAAAATTTCTAGAAGTAGAAACTACCAGATGTCTGGACCTGATAGCTCACAATCCGATCTTAGATTTTTATTAGATCACAACAATCTTCACTCATTAAGTCTCAATTGCTTCACTAATGACTTCAAATATTTTAGGGTGCTGCCACAATAGTGGTTTACACTTTCTAGGAGATCCTGATTTTAGCTAAAATCACAAATGTTTAGAAAATATAATGATTTAAGCCTTGAAAAGTTCTATTTAAAGGATTCCAATTAAAGAGGGTTTGATCAAACCACCTTAGACCAAGCCCCCTTGGATAGAACCCCGCTAGTTTTAAACCATACCTATAACAGAGTCTCCTTTACACCTATCAAAATGTTGATAAAAAACCACTTTTGATTTACTTTTGGGTGGATCAAATGAATTCATTTAAAATTTTATTTTTGTATGTAGTCCTTATTATAAGCTTAAAAAAGGGTATAATTTTAATTAAATTTAATTTGATTATTATATTTATTTTTTATTTCTTGTGAATGTAGGTTTTTCACTGAAAATCAAGCTCTCTGTTCTACACATGTGGATAAATAGAAGATTATGAAAAAAAAATGAAAAATATGAGTGCACCAGATATTGAAGTCCTTGATCCAACAATTTTTTTTTTGACACATACAAAAAAAGTTGTGTTATACAGTTTGCCTATGTTTGAATTGTAATTGGTTTGACTTCAAAACTTGATTAAGGAAAAAATATTCAATAAAACACTCTGAAACCAATTGGAAGCACTAGATATCGTAGTTACAAATCTAAATTTGAAAAAAATAGAATTTTATACTTCATGGAAAAAAAGTTGTGTTATACGATGAGTGTCACTCCTTAAAAATGGTGTTTACTGAAAAAAACTAGTTTTCAAAGGAGATGGAAAGAGAAGTGCAATCTAATTCCAAATTTTTTGAAAAAAATATATTTAGAATCTAAAAATAAAATGTCACAAATCACTAGTTTGCATCATCTTCAAATTCCTCATGGTTTAACCACTATAGATGTCTGAAAGTGAAGATTTAGTTAGAAAAAATCAATTCAGTGTCTAGTTTGGCCAAAAATTGTAAACTAGTATTGTGGGATCACACTTTAGCGAAGATAGCTATAAAAAAATCAAATTTTAACATAGCCTAGAAACAATCTAATCAACCAACCATAGAGGTTGGTGACATCGACTCGAAGGTTCCACCCTGAAAGCAAGACACCCGCCATGCTTCCTGATAAACTTTGTCCAAAAATATTGTTAGTGTGTTAAGTTTTTCACTTAGGTTAATCTCTCAGGTAGTTTTGTTTCTCATATCAGGAAGTTTTATACTTATTGTTTTACTCTTTCCTTTAAAAGGTTGTATAATATGTAATTTATGTGTCTCAATTTATTCACTCTTTCCTAGTGAAATAGTTGTGCTTCTCTCATGTACATTGGAAAGGATTTTTTGTTGCAAATGGTGCTCCTAGGAGGTGGTTGAAACTAACATTGTATCACAACCAACCATCCTACTATCCTTCTTTTGAGAGTTTTCATCGGAGGTTGTTTGAGATAATTTCTTTTGTTTTTTTGACATTTGAAATTTTCCAAATTTCCAAATTTCTTTATTTGACTTATTTTTGATAATTACAGTTTCCTGTTGCTGGCGAATGCAATTAAACCTCAATGGTATGATTTTTTCCCTTCCATGAGGCATGTTTTTAGTGTCATTAGAGGGCTCAATTCCTATTTTAGAGGAAATTATTGGATATTTTTTATGATTGGAGGCATTTCAAACTATTGTTGGACGCGTTTTCTATTTGGAGACATTTCATTTTCTTCTTGAGGCATTTATCTGCTAAAAGAGGAGATGACTCAAAATATTGAAGGGCAATTCATTGTAGTGTAGGAAAATGAATACCCTTGCATATTCACACTTGTTTGAGCCTTCCTTATTTTATTTATCCTTATTTATGTCTTAATTGGTCCTATTTTGCATCTATAAGCCTAATGAATTATATCTATTTATGGCTAATCCTGACAAACATCAAAGGGGAAATGATAATTTAATGATTCTGGCTATGTGTCCTTGATTTTTGGGTCGAGACTAAGATGCCACCTAGGGAGTCTTTGTCCCCCAAAGGTCTTGGGACCTTGATTTCAAGTGCACCTTAAATCAGCCACTTTTTTGGAGTTTGTTCCCCAGGTTTCATGCCTCGAGAGTAAGACGTCACCTAGGAGGTATTAGTCCCCCTTAAGGTATTTTTTGGATTCAATTTCAAATCTTGGTGGGATTTAGCCTCCTTTAATTAATGAATTCACATGTCAGCTTGTTGTGGTGTAATTTCAGGATATTAAGCATAGGTAAGTATAAATACAAGGTTCCTTCATTCATTTTCAATCAATACTTTTTGTGAGAGCATTCTTAATAGCATAATTGAGTTCACAAGAGCATTCAAGAGTAATTCATCAAGAATTTGGAGCCATCATCAAGATTCAAGCATCATATCAAGGACATTCTTGCATCACGTGTTTTTTTGAGCTAACATTTGTGATGTAGGGTTTTGATTCAAGTAAGCATTTCAAGTCAAGATCTATCAAGAATTCCCTTGATTCAAGATCTACATTCAAGCTAGCCATTTCACACAAGTTTTCAAACTTCATAACAAGGGTTTGGTGAGTTATACCATTGCATGTTGCTCATTCATCATTTCCCTCACTTATTCCATCTCATTTCAAGGTTTAATTACCAACAAGGGGTTTGACCAAGGAAAACCCCCATTCACTAACAATCAACAAGTCTTTCAAATCTATTACTTGTTTGTGTTTGCAGATTTAGGTTAAAGACTTGAAGATCATTTTAAGTGTAAAGTTGCAAAGTTGCATTGCAAAGTTGTCATCTTCATGAAAAATCACCTATAGGCTAGATTTGGAAGTTTTAGGACCTGAGATCTGAGAAGAAGGAAGTGCAGACATTGAGCCTCGGGATCATATTCAAAGATTTAAGAAATTCAAGATGGTACTAAGTTGGTAATATGGGCATCTTAGTCTTCCAAGTGGTATTTTGCAGAGATTCTTTTAGATTCTATTTTGACCTCTGAAGATTTTGCATTTCCGTCAAAAAAATAGCAATGGGACTAAGACAACATTAAGGGCGTCTTAGTCCTCCCTAGCATATTTTGACAAAATTTTTGCATTTTGAGAATCCTCATCATATTTCCAGACTTCCCAAGTACACATACCATAACTTGTTATTGTTTAATTTCATCATTTGCATTCATTATTTGGCTTGCATTACAAGGTTTTGTGAGTTGAATGTTAAAAGTGTCTTTTCCAATCTTTTGCTTGGTGGTGAACCCCTCAAAGCTTAAAGGACCCCCTCCTAGGTCTTCCTTGTTGAGAATTGACTCACCCTTTGGGTTGATAGTCAATCCAATTTGGGACCCTAGGACATATTTGAGAGACAATAGGAAAATAGCGGTGCAACAACATTCACCTCATTTTTCATATTGTTCACTTTGGTGAACCTGACGTAAGCAACCTGGGAAAACTATTATCAACTCATATTTTGTTATTTTTCTACAAAAATCCTCTACTGGGACTAAAATGCCCTTACTGGTATCTTAGTCACTCGATGGGTTTTTGGCTCATAACCTTTTTTGAGTTGTTTGCATTCTATTCAAGTTTCTAGAACCTCAAAATTCCTTCAGTAGGACCAAGATTCCCTTGATGACATCTTAGTCTGTGTTGAATTTGAAGTTTTACAATTTTCAGGGATTAAATCTACTTTTCTGTGCTTTTGTTTGCTGCCATTGGTTATCTATTTCAATGGGTTGACCTTATGTTCATGCATTTTACTAAATATAGCTTAAATTGGTTCATTTCATGCATTGCTTCATTCCAAATTTGCATTCACAACATTTCATTGCATAGATAATTAGTAAATTACCTTGTTTGAAATCTGAAAATTGCATCTACACATTTCATTTTAGGCCTTTACATCACATTTTGAGATTGCATAAATCAATTTTCACAAATGTTAGTATCAATATTTTCCAAGTTTCAAAGAAAAAGTTATTCAATAAAAATTCTAGTCATTCATTCAATGCATTCCCTAGTTATGAGAGTCTCTAAGTGCAAGAGAGTGGTAATATTGACCCTTTCCTTAAACCTACACCCCTTCTTATCTATCCTATTTGTGGGAATGAGGTGATAGAAGAAGATATAAGCATGTACATTCATGGCGATCATATGTTTTCTTCTTCCAATACCTCTCCTTTTAGTGATGAAGGTATCTTGGTGAAAGAGTATTCAATCATTCAGAATCATGAAGGTCTTGTTTTCCCTTCTCCTCATTCCCCTTGGGAAGATAGTATAACAATAGAAGATGAATTCATTGCCACCACTTTACTTAGTTTAAATTCCTCTCCCAACACTTCCCCTACTTGCGAGAATGCTACATCATGAATGACCATGAAAATGACATTTGTGAAGAGTAAATTTTGGTGTTAAGAGATATAATAATTGAGAGCTTTGAAAAACCTACTTCTCCCACCTGGGAAGACATTATAGAGCACAGGGATATAATTATAGATAACCATGATAATCATGTTGTCTCTTATCCTAATATCCTTCATAGTAATGAAGATGATAGTTTTGTATTAGAAGATATAATTGAAAGTCATGAAAATATCATTTCTCCCTTTCCTAATGCTCCCACCATTTGGAAAAATATATTTGAATAAGAAGATCCAATCATTGGAAAACATGATTCTCCTTAGATCTTGATGCCTCCCCTAATTGTGATGAAGCTACTTTACAAAAACTAACCATGGAATGTGATGAACATGTTGTTTATTACTCCCCTAAAAGCTCTCCTACTAGGGTAGGCATTATGGCACAAGAGAATAAGACTTTAGCAAACAAGAATGAAATCATGGAAAATAATGATAATCACATTTATCCTTCTCCTGATATCTCTCCTAGTTGTAAAGAAGAAAGCAATGAGATTCGCGAGAATATTATTTGTCTCTCTTGACCTAGGGAAGACATTATGGAACAAGAGAATGCTATCATTGATAAACAAGAAAATACAACCATTGATAACTCCCTTACGTGCGATGAAGTCATCTTAGAAGAACCAATTCTTGAATGTCAAGAACATTTGGTTTGTAGTTCTCCTAAAAAATCTCCTACTAGGGAAGATATAATAGTGGAAGGAAATGAGAACATTGACAATAGTAATTCCTTAGATGAAGATTATGAAGTAACATTAGACTCCTCTTCACTAGGACATCATGAAAAGTCTTTAGAGGTTATGCACATTAGATATCCCTTGAAGTACTCTCCTAATCCAAAACTTATCATTTATTGACCCTTGAAAAAACCACAAACTCAAAATAAACCTATCCTCATCCTGAAACCACCTAAGAATAATGTTTCCCAACAACCAAGTTACTAAAAACTATCTGCAACCAAGACAAACACCTTCAACATCCCTCCCATTGCCTAATCGTATCCTACCTAACCCTATCATACTAGGCCCTCCTTGTGGAAAAGAGTACAATCTTATTGAAAAACTTAAGAATACTCCCACAAAGATATCCCTCTGGGACTTGATTTAGAATTCCCCTAGCTATCACATTATGCATCAAATTTCCTTACAACTAGTTCATATCCCTTCTAATGTGCAACCAAATGACATAGCAGCCTTGATTCAAGGAATAAATGTTGAAATTGTTTTCCTTCACAAGGAGAACATGCGATCGGAGTTGATTAAGCATGAGTGAGTTTAATTTCATTAGGAGTATTTCCCAAAACACAACTTGACACATCCACTAATGATTTCAAGGACATCCACAACTTACCAAAGCATATATCCATGATGAAATGCAATGCAATGATATAGAATGAAATGTGTAAATGAAATTTTCAGATTCTAAACTATACAATTTTGAAATTAAGTAATGCACTAAATGAACCCAATTAAGCTAGGTCTAATGAAATGAATGAAACAGAAACTCAACAAATTGAAACAAAGATTTGATAACAACAAACATAAGCACATAAATGAAGTTTTTAATGTTGTAAAATGTAGATTCAAACCTAATTCAGGACTAAATCACGTAGATGGGTGAATAAGTCCCAATTAGGGTTTTTAAACCAAATTTAACAAATTTTTAGTTGATCTTAAGGTTTCTAAATTGTATGTTCAAATGACTACTTGCAAGTATAGTTTTCCAATGAAATTTAGTGATGTAAGATGCAAAAATGCAACCTATATGCACTTTTCACTAATACAAGATTTAGGAGCCCTAGATGTAATTCAAATAATGCAAATGTAATGAAAATTTAACCTAGATATAGGACTACAATGTTCTCTAAATTAAAAATTCAAGGGTCCAAAGGTCGGGTTCACCAAAATGAACCAAAGGAAATAGAGTTCCACCTTTTAGGAAATGGAACTAAGGACCTATTTCACACTTAGTTCATTAGGAAACCAAGATCCCTCAACCAAGTGACTCAATTGAGGGAAGGAATTGGGGTTGTTTCCTTGGGTTTGATTAAATGGGGTTCACCATTAAAATGAAGCTTCAAAGGAGAAATGCAACTTTGAATGCACTAAACCCTAGAAACTTAAAACATGAAATTAGACTAAGAAATAGAAATTAGACAAAAAGGAACCTAGTAAACTAATGGATTCCAAGCAAGATCTACAACTCTAAAATTATGATTTTTTAAGTGAACTAGGACTCATACGTTAGGCTGGAATTTAGTCTTGCTATAGGAATCTAGATAAAATCTAGAATCTTCTGCTAGTAAATCAGGATCTATAGAAAATTGGTAAAAAGAGATATACTAGGACTCATACACCCAAAGGGGAAATTTAGTCCCAGTATTAGGGTTTGACTAAAATTTTTGTATCCTCTAGTGATTTTCTATAGCTTTCATCTTGTTTGATCTCCAAGTTTGAAAGTCTGAATTCTGGTCTGTAGGTAATTTTTCGTGAAGATTAACAACTTCTTGGAAACTTGCAACTTTTGAACTTTTTCTTTAAAGGATCTTCAAGCTCCAAATCACTTATATCTGCAACCACACATCAAGAGGGAAAAATGTTGTTGTGTTATAGAATAGGGGTTTTCCTTGGTCAAACCTTGTTTTGATAATTAAACTTTGAAATAAAATAAACTAGCATGAAGCAATGATGAATGAACAAATGTAATGTTGCAACTCACCGAACATTTGAAATAAAGGCTGCAAATTTGTGTGAAATGGCTCCAATGGATGTGGATCTTGATTCTTGATTTAATGCTTGAAACTTGACTTGAATGCTTGCTTGAATCATGAAAACCTACATAAAAAATGCTAGCTCAAAAACACACATGATGCATGAAGACTTTGATACAATGTTTTAATCTTGAATTGAAGCTCCAAATGCTTGATAACCAACTCTTGAATGGTATTGATCTCATAAAATTGCTCTCATAAAAAATGCTTAGATTACTAGATTTCTTGTTAGGAGAAATTATGTGAAATAACCTTGTATTTATACTTGTTTATGCCAAATTTCCCAAAATTACAACTGTAATGCCTCACCAAGGAACCCCAGAGGACAACACTCAAATATGACTAAATAAAAAAATATATTTTTTTTAATATGAAATAACAGTGGAATACATAACATAACATAATATATAATTTATTCCTAGGTCCTCTAAGGTTCTATGACTACGCTACTAACATTTCTATTAATAAAGAGCTAGAATCATTTCATTAACTAATATGTTAACATGATTTATCTAATAATCAAGTTCATTTTAATCTATCACATTAAATTATTCTTCATTATAAAATTCCATAGCATGCCATCAGATAAATAACATTAAAGATCATTTATAAATAAATAACAAATATATATATATATATATATATATATATATATATATATATATATATATATATATATATATATATATATTCCATTACATGAGAGTACATCAAAGTTTTTTACATCGTTACATTATTTACAATACTGCTTCCCTAAATACAATTGGGAAGAATACATCTAAGATACAATCCAATACATATACATGAAAGACTATCTTCTCGAACTAGAACATGAACTGGAATCCACTACATAAGGTACACCACCATGTACATGAACATACAACAAGGAAACCCATTGGAGGAAAAAGCGCCAACCTCCTGACTATGTGGAACCCTGAGGTCCATCCCCCATGCTACAAGATAACATAAGGTCCCACTACAAGAAAATAATCAAGAAGATAATAGGCTAACATAAAAAAGGCTATACATGACTCCAACACAATATTGCAACAAAATTAATATCACATACAACACATACATCACTTACAGCATTGACTTCAATTCCAAAGGCACACATACCACATAAGGAGAACAAAATCTAGAGAATGCTAGACTACAATAGGAAAGAGTGTCATCACATGGTACTGGGATGGGTTGTCCTAGAGGTCTCTCACTAGACCCTGGCCCCCATTTGTGGTTGTCCAGTATACCTCTCACTAGGTCCCAACCCCATAGGGTGACACATACAAAACCAACATTACTTTGGTGAGGACAAGGAATTTGATCTTGCCAACCAGGCCTTCTCTACCCATCATTATACTAAACGAGATCTACAAGCATGGGTGAGACACCCATTATCTTGTTTATGTGAAAACTATCCATTCCCCCAATTCATTATTTAGGTTATCATTAGATTAAGAAACTCTTCAATGGGTTGTCATGGTCACCACTTTGGGATTCGACCCCCATTGAGATGCACTCCCCCTACTTGCAACTATTAAACCCTACACAACAAGCAAGGAATTTACCATCATGCATACTTAACCTAATCACATGAATCCAAAACACAATGCAAGGCATTTACCTTCTTGCACACAACTCAAAACATTACCAACCACTTCCAAGTGAAACAACATAAAACCCAAACAGACCAAAAGTACTCCCTCCTAACCTCTAGAAGTCAACCTTAACCACTTTGCACAAAAAAAAGGACCACTTTTGAACAATAACCACAATCATCCCAAGTTCCAAAAATCAACACAATAAAACAAGCAATCACTCAAATAATACAACCATGAAATACATTATTTCTGCATTTCATTTTACTCATAACTTAGCCACTAAATTCACTTAGTTGGTCATTTACCACAATAACATGTATTCTAAATAACAAATTACATAGAGAATTTACATATCAACTAGCAAATGAATATGAAATAAATCAACATTTAAAAAGATCATCTAATTCATTCATTTAAATAAATCCTTCAATTATCTAAATATAATTAAATCAATTTCTTTTCTTTTCTTTTCTATTTAGTTTTCCAATTCACTTATCTACACAAGGCCGAAATAATATTTTGCTATAACCATGATAAATATAGATGTATATATATGTGTAAATATATTATTACAGGTTGTTTTCATTGCAAAATAGTATATCAGATTATATTATGGTATACACATATAAATACACATACATATACCAACATATATATATAAAATCGAATACCGATTATATCTACATTCATCAAATTACAAAACGTAATGTTTATCCAACAAACACAATGCAAAATCAGCAATCTCCAAGTTATTGTATATGCATCGATTTCTGCATTTATTGCATATTTATTGATTGTGAGTAATGAATTCCTAACATAAACTATAACCATCAAATTAAAAATCGCAGACCATAGTGTGAACTCGGCTCACCCAACAACAAATACAAACACATGAACAAAATTTTCCTTAGGCGGTATCAAAGTTGAATAAATAGAAGAATAAGCCATATGTGCTACCAAGTAGCGAGTCTACAGGAAATTAGATCACCATATATAGATTCGATGAATATACAAAATAAACCTAGATGTGATGCAAGGTAGCTAGCCATTGGGAGGAGAAGATAAGCAAAAATTGATACCAAGCATATTGCATATAAGTTGAGTTCCAACATAAAGTTAAAACAACGATCACCGAATACCTAGCATAAATTGCGTACCATAATAACCATTGGATAGAGATCATAGTACTATGTATGAATCATAATATTTCCATTAGTCATAAATTGAAATATCAACCATAAAAAAAGTTATCGAATATCAATCATAGAAAAATTTAGTCAATTTCCAAACATGATGAATATCAAATGTAAATCACATTGCATAATATCTCCTATAAAAATGTAGAGTAACCATAAAACCCAGCTAAGGATGCCAAAATGTAGAAATAGAGAGAGGCAGCCAGCCTATTAGAAATGTCTAGATAAAAGAAGGGCAGCTGCTGAGTAACAATTGGCAGGGATAGTTCTTGCTCCACTGCCACCTTCTCATGAAATCTCATTCATGTTATAATCTGGCTCGATCTTATCATAGAAGAGGTGATAATGGTGCCACTAAGGAAAAAGGATAGAAGTGGCAGAATGTAAAAGGAGAATGGAATGTGTGTGGAATATTGAAGACTAAGAATATATCGTTTGAAATATTAAAGAAACTAAATTGGAAATATTCTAGGGTATGTTACACCACAAAAATCAGAAGACGTAAGTGCATAAATTGGGATTGAAAACATTTTAAAAGGAGTAGATTACAGGGAACTAAGTTTTGGGAAATTAAATGTTAGTGTTCACATAAGTTAATAATGTGAGTTGTTATCAAAACCCACATAGCTATTACAGATGTAAGAAAAAAAATGTTTGTAGAGTTGTTAAAACAACTCACTATAATTAGGAAATTGATTTAGAGAGTTTCCTATAAAATAGGATGTTAGAATCCTATAAATATGTAATTGTATGAATGAATGAGCAAGTGAATAATAACAAATATTATTATTATTATTTTTCTCTTTGAAATTCAACATGGTATTAGAGCAGGTTTGATGAAATGGGTTGGCGAGATCATTCTCCCACCTGATAATGTGGAAATCCCTATGATTTTGGAAAGTGATTTTTTTTTAGCATAGAGTAGTGAATATAAGTTTTTGTGGCAAAAATAGAGTCGTTCCAAATTCTAGGCACATCTTCGCCTTCGGAAGTGACCATAAAATAAACAAAATATTCCACACCTATGGTCATGTTGTAGAGAAAAATTACCCAAAAAGAGGGAGAAACTGAACCCATTGGATTCCGTAATCAGATCTAGATTAATTTTTTTAAAGGACCGACCATGGGGGTTTTTAATACCTCGTAAAAGAAGGATTTGAAGGGCTTTAGTTGAAAGAAGCATATCTTATCACCTTCGATCACCATGGAGACTTTCTTGTTCACATCGAAGTCGATGAACAAGGGGCATCTAGACATGTTGTGCAATCAAATTTCTGATGCAGACTTGGATGTGTGCTTGGAGTAGGATCTTGAAAGCAAGGTAAATATGGGAGTAATTGAGGATCCTCTGGATGCAGTGAGACCTTTGATGGTGGCCCACTCTCCTCATCTAGATGATCTCATTGTGCCTTCCAAATATGCATATCAGAGTGAATATGTAGCGGCATGGTATAAAAGGCATAAATATGTATCTAGGTTTATAGGTAGTGTGGATCAGCCAATGTAAGATGACTGTGCTAGTGGATTAATCAACGACATTTATACGGGAAACTATAAGACGTCTATAATGGATGATGAAAAATATGGAGCAATAAGTTTTTGTGATCTCTGCATAAAGGAGCCACTAGATTCAAACCATATAAATGTGAGTTTTGAGATAGAAGTCAAGATAACACTTATTTACACAAGTTGAATGGTAAATATTGTGTAATAATTGCATTGTTGAATTTAACATCCATGCCAAATGTGATGGTGACCAAATCCTCAATGTTAACAACCATGACATCATCTCCTCTAATTATTGAGTCATTCCCATTGATATTGCCACCTTGGCAAACAATGGCTATGACCTCACTAAGAAAAGGGGCACACTCATAGTCCATCTTGAGAGCTGCACATAGGTGTCAAGTTTTAATATTTTTATAGTTGTAGGTTGCTATTATAATTTATTTAGCTATTTTTGGTTCAGTGTCTCAAATTGACTTATTAGCTCTTATAAATATATTTTATATCATAGTTTAAAATTTTCATAAATATATTGTATGTAATCAAAGTTTTTCAAACTTAAAAAAGTGTCAAAACAAAATTATTATAAAAAGTACCTCAATTGTAATTGGATGCATTATCGCTTGTATGTGACATCCATTTTGAGGGGGGCATTATAAAATTGAACTTCAAATCCAAATTTTCTAATTAAGTAGCAAATCAATTGGAGGATAGAGGCATCAAAGGTTGGAGGAAAATCAACATCCTCTCGTCAGTCACCAACGACGGGGACACTTATCAACTTTGGTGGCATTTTATTTTCTATGTGTGTTATTTTCTTATGTAACCCTCTAGTGTAAAATATTTTGATGAACAAAAGCACTAGAGTAAGTTAGGTCATGGATCTTGAAAGGGTTTTTGGGAGGATCCAGAAAACCACACGAGGTGGAGAGTTGGTGGGTTCATGTTCATGTCCAAGTTTGTGGTAAGCCTGTGTGAAAACCATGAAAGGTTGATGGGAGATGCCTTTTGTTTTGAATCAAGATCATGAGACACAAGATTTGGGCTTACTACAAATGTAGGGTGTGAGTTCTTAACATGTTCACACTCAGGGGGAATGTTGGGAAATTAAATGTTAGTGTTCACATAAGTTAATAATGTGATTTGTTATCACAACTCACATAGCTATTACAGATGTAAAAAGTTTATTTGTTTGTAGAGTTGTTAAAACAACTCTTTAAAATTAGGAAATTCTTTAGAGAGTTTTCTATAAAATAAAATGTTAGAATCCTATAAATATGTAATTGTATGAATGAATGAGCAAGTGAATAATAACAAATATTATTATTATTGTTTTTCTCTTTGAAATTCAACACTAAGCTGCACTAGAGAGTAGCAAACTGATGAATCATGCATATGCATATTAAACCAATGGGAGGTCACACCCTTAGTCATTGATTTGGAATCACATAAAATTCAAGTTCGCTGGGAGTAATGCCATAATGAGTAGCTAAATTGTAGAATATGCACAAGATAGATGTTGCAAAGAAGCACTCGAAATCTTTGAAACATTATAAGCTTTCTGCTACAAAGGATTAAGAAAAATTACAGAGAAGAATAATTGGCAGATGTAAATGATTTCTCAGGAATGCAATGAATACAAGATATGCATAAATATATTTTTTCACTAAGATTATAAACCAAACGAATAATCGTTAAACAATCGAAACAATAACATTTTCATATGAAGAATGAAGACTTATCTATAAATTTCATTTTCCCCAAATTGATTTGATACAACGTCTTCCTTCGCCTATCCATCTATATTTCTCCCTTCTAAGAATCAATGATGAAAATGAAATTCTTTTAACATAAATTTTCCTCTCAAACCCTTAATCAATTTTCTCCAAGAATCACTCTTTCTCCCAGACTCTACAACATAAGAAATTATCTTGCAAAAAAAAAATTCTTCTCTTCCTGGAAACAAAAATCAATCCTCATGAAAATCTCTTGAAAGGATAATTATTTACAAAAGGAAGGATATTTGATTTTCAAAATCCAAAAAGTATGATAAAATCTCTAAAATCCCCAATAAAACATCAAGTTTCTTTTCAACAATCAGTTCGAAGTTATGCATGTGCTCCATAAAAATATTTTCTATCTTTTTATATTATTTTTACTATTTATCCATTATCACATTTCTTTATAATTTGATTTGATTTGATTTTATTTAATATTACATTACACTTTTAAATTTATTATAAACCATAATCATTAATAAATATATTTATATCTATTTATCAAAATACTTTTACTTAATAATTTATTTAATACATCAATTAATCAAAAAAAAAATTATTAAACAAATTAAAATCAACAAAAATGACCTAAACCATAACCAAGGTCAAAAATCAAGACTAACTAACCACAAAAAAACTAACAACACTGACGAGGTAACAAACCAGATACTCATCCTCTTCAAGGATGATGGCTAGAGTAGGGGACCAAATATTATCTCCAAACAACTGTTCCATTGAGTTTTAAGGCACACTCAGACCTACAAATTCAGGTGGAGTCGATGCTCGTTATCTGCAACCTTCAACACACAAAATTATTGAGCATATACATAATCATATTATAACCAAGCACACTATTGCGCCATAGAAAAATGGTCCCTTGTCATTTTCATGGCCTTTTAGGTCTTGTTTCATGGTATTTGATATATTTTGTTCTGATTTTATGTTGTAATGTGGCCTGAACATTCATATTTAGGTACTAAAATTCAAACAATTATATCTTGTGAAGGTGTTGTGAAGTGTTGTAAGACATTTCTACATTCTTCGAGACTCTATTCATTACAAATTACCTAAAAAACACCTTTTTATTCATCAACAAGTCCTATTTTGAAGTGTTGTAAAGTCTTGTAACAAGATTTCATGCTTTTATAGGCACATCTTCACTATTTATCCCTTTCTCATGCTTTATTTGACCCCTTTATGCCCTCATATGTCTTATTTAAGTGTATTTTTGAATATTATCTTGACCAACAACATTAAATACAACATATTTCCTGACACATATTTTCAGATCCTAGGTGGGACCCATTCGCCTTGGGTGGCGAATGATTCCCCCTTGGCTCCAAATTCAATTTTTTTAAATTTTCCTTTCGGGTTTTTATTCAAAATCACTTGATGTTGACTTGTGATGAGTTATGAATGGTTAACTAAGGCACAAGTGTGTATAAATATGTGATTTTCACCTCATTTTACATCTCCTCATTCATTCAAGCATTCCATCTCACATCTCAAGCATTCAAGCATTCTACAACATCAATTCAAGAAATATTCAAGCACTTTGGAGCATCCATTGACATTACTTCAGACTTGCAATCAAGAGTTTGGTAAGTTGATATCTATTGCATGTTATTACTTTATCATTATCTTTCCTTTCGTTGTTTCATTAAGGGTTTGATTACCAAAAGTGGGGTTTGACCAAGGAAAACCCCTATTTGCTAACCCTCAACCATTTTCCCCCTATTGCATGTGTGTATGCAGAACTAGGTATGTAGATTTAACAAGCTTTTTGGTGTTGAAGATTGGTTTACAAGTCAACTCAATTCTATTTCTTGTCTGTGTTTTGTGATTTTAGTGATTTCCAGATCTGGTGTTGCAGAGTTGTCTCCTAATTTTTCAAAAAATTGGGAGAGGACTGATTTTCCACCTATGGTGAATGAGTTCCACCTTAGGACTGAAAATCTGAATTTTGTCAAATTTCGGATCCCGACAGACAAAAACTTATTTCTGACACTTTTTCACCAAGTGGAGGACTAATTCGCCACCCTAGGCGAATGAGTCCCACTGTGAAAAATCATTTATTTCAAACAGCATCCACAACATTCCAGATTCATTAGATTTTGTCTAGGTGTACTCAGATTCATCCTGTTTCTCTTTATTCTACATAATTTCTTCATTTAGTTCATTATTTGCATATCACAATGTGTTTTCAAACATAGCTTAAATCTCACTTTTGTATTATTTTTGTGCATTTACATTAGTCAATTGCATTTAGTTTACATCATCTAACTTAGAAAACATTGCACATAACATAATTTGAATGAACTAGTTAGCATTTTTGGCCCTACCTCTCTCCTTTTAGGTGAAAAAGCCTAGAAGAGCAAAAAAGGTGCAAAGTGAGCCAAAACTCAACGGTTCATTTTGGTGAACTTGCATTTTGAACACTTTGCATTTCTTATTTCATTTTCACATTGCATCCTAGATTACTTTTGCATCAACATTTCAATTAGGACATTGTTTTGTTCTTGCATTCTAGGCATTTTCATATTGCATTAAAGTGAAAACTTCATTTAGATTTCATTTTTGCATTACATCTCATTGAAAAAGTTGAAAATTTGCATTCTACATCTTTAATTGCATTTTGTAGAGCATTAAATTCACTTTCAAATTTTTGAAAAACACAAAAAATAATCATATTAGGGCTCATTCGCCACCCTAGGCGAATCCGTCCCTCTGCACTTTTTGAACAACATTTCTAGCATCTTTTTGGAATTTTTCTGCATTACACTTTCTTGTTTTTGCATTATGTTTTCATTTACAGATTCTTTGTTTTTTATCACTTATTTCATCTTAGTTTATTTGCATCATGGAATTTTCTTTCAATAAGTTTTGGAATTCATTAAATTCATTGGTAGATATGTCCAATTGTGCCTTTGGTGGTGACCCTAATGACCTTGAACTCACACATGCTCCTTCAACTCATGATTGTCCTCCTCGTGATGTAGACATCATTGGAGAAGATGATGCTATCATGAACAAGTTCTACAATGACTGCCTTGACAACCTCGAAGCCAATGCAACCTTTTATCCCTCCATGAAGTCACAAGATCTTCCTACTGTTGCACTTCTTGATCACTTTTCCTATTTACATCCTAAAATCAATGAAGGACCTAAGGTTCCTCCCTCAAGTGGACCTAGTTCCTCTAAACAAACTCGCTCACAACCCTTTTATGATCACAAAGTCACAAACACTCCTATAAACCTTGAAGAAACTGTAGGCATATGGCTTCTAGTGTTTTCATTGATCACAACTAAAGTCATCTCCATGGTCTGTAGATCAATATCTAGTCATACCAGCAGATAAAGTGAAATACTATGTGTTACTGGTAGAATACTTGAAGAATAGGGTATCTGGTCATTTAGTTAATATGTCTACTTCATCTTATCATTGTTTTGAGTTATGAACCCCTGGGATTTCTTGTTGAGCACATATATTATCTTATTACTAAATTTTGTGGTGTTGCATTAGTTGCAGTACAAGCTTGGAGGTCTGGTAGGATGTTTTCTTTCGACTTGCTTGTTGTAGCCGACTCAGTGAATGTGGCACGTTGTGGATGTGTAAAGTGAGATTATTTTTAAAAATTTTATGTTCAAATATTTAATTATGGGTCCCAGCTATAGTCTAGCCAACTTTTTTGGGTGCACATCAAAATTGTTCATGATTTGGGCCGACAGTTGAAAATATTTCCAAGTTTTATTAAGGACGACCTATAGTGACTTGATTTCTAGATGCAGATATATATAAGAGATTCGATATATCATTTGAGACATGAAAAAGGAAGTGTGGTAGTGTGTTGCATTCATCAGGAACAACGATTAGGCGATTATGCACAATTTCACTTGTGCATTAAGATTTTTGTAGTGTGATTTCTGTAGAGCATATCAAAATTGTTGAATCAGTCAGAAGGACAAGAGATTATCTGTAGAGCTTAATTGGAACTGTAATTAGGCATTGTTGATGCTATTTCATCAGTTCACTCTTTTGGATCTATTCCAAATCATTGTGGGGAAGTGAGCCCATCCTTTTTGAGCAGTGAGCTCTAGGTAGTGAGCTTGAATGCAAGTGCAATCCCATTTTGTACTTTTCATTTTAGGTATACTCATATTATATTGTGGATTGGCCATCCATTGTGGTTTTTCCCCTAACAAGGTTTCCACGTAAAAATTCTGGTGTTATGGTGTTGTGATTCCTTTCTTTTTATCGATGCATGTTTCTTTTGTTGAATAATTAAGTAAGTTAAATGATAGAATAATAAATTTAAATTTTTGCACAACACTAATTCACCCCCCTCTCAGTGTTGCTTGTTTCCAACAATTGGTATCAGAGCTAGTTCCTCAAAATAAGTCTTATAACTTGAGGAGATCTTGGAAAGTGTTTCTCAATGGATACAAGTAGTCTTCAACAACACCTTATGGTGGCCCTAGATGATCTTGACTAGATAAAATCTAAGAACTGAGAATTGCAAGAAAATATTGAGAATGCATAAAAGTTCATTCAGTCACTAAAAGACAAGATCAATGAATCAAGGGAGAAAAGAAAGGAATTATGTGGTCAGCTCAAATAGAAGAACAAAAGCATGGAAGATGAAAAAATCAGTCTGGATCTAAAAGAAAAACAAAAGAATGCGAATTTTTTTCCAAAGATAATGTTTCCTTGAAGCAAGAGATGGAATCTATCATGATGAAAATGACCAAGGAGATTGAGGATAGGAAGAAGAATGAAGAAAATATTGCACAGTCTTTGAAAGAAAAGTTTGAACAATGCAGCCGACTAGATAATGAATTGGAGCAATCCAAGAACAATGAAGAAGTGCTTGAAAAGAAGCTTGGTGATCTCAAAGATGAACTTGCCACTGCAAATGAGTATTGTTGTGCAGTTTTTGCACACATGCCCCGCTGAAAGCAAGGACCCTCTTTTGCTTTCGCTTTTGGTGTTTTGGCCCCTTTGATTTTGAGGATTTTCATTGCCTTGGCATGAGCTTAAAGTGTTTATCTTGCTTTCCCAAGTGTTTTCCCCAAGTTGCATATTGAAAAAACTTAAGTTCTGGGCAAAATTCAGGTTTTCACTACATTTCGGGAAAATCCGCCCCGTTTGGATTTTCCCGAATTTCTTTCAAACTCTGGCAGAAGGGTTACACCTGGACCGGATTTTTTAGAATTCCATTCTGCCCTCGAGTTTCTGGATTTTCTTGCATGTCTTGTTGGCGACATTAATGCTCTTCATATGAGCTTTGAACGATGTATTTAGTCGATCTTTGGGGATTCTTGTGCCACTATGCTTTATCATTTGTGTTCCATTGAGTTGAGGAGTTTATTCTTTGTGAATTGTTGGATTTGGTGGTGATTTCTTGGCACCATTATTGTTTTTCTTGTTGAGCGCCAATAAACTGTCATTTGCTATTTTTGAAATCGATTTCCACTTCATCAAATGGTATGTAAATGTTGTCTTGCTTTAGATTGATGAATGCAAGTGGTGCTTTGATGTTTTAGGCTTGTTTGGAGTTTGAATTCCTATGTGTTTGGGCATTTCGTGGCTTGCTCTGTGCATTCATGGTCGAAATTTAGGGTTTCATGCCTAGGGGTTCACCATGTCATCTTAATTTTCTTTCGAATGAGCCTAGGGTTCAAGGAATATCTGTAGGAGGTTCAAGTTAAATTGGTTCTGGACCCAAACTCCTCAAATTTGTGATCATTCGATCAATTTGAGTGAAATTGTGAGAGATTATTGATATTCAGGTTTTCCTTTAGCCTCGGGATTTTCCTGCGCTGGCGGATTTCCCCGGTTTTCCTGGCCTTCTCCGTTTTCTCAGAATGTGTTGAAAATCCGAAATTGTGCCTTTCTCACTAAATTATGGTCCGATCGGATTTTCTTGGATTCTCTATAATACTTTGTGGAACTTGAAAATTGGGTGAAATGGATGATTCTAATGATAAATTCTTAACATTCCATGCTCTAAATTGATAGATTACACTGTTATCTGCATCTTTTTTGCATTTTTGATGATCAATTGTCAATTTTGTGCCTTCTTCAGGAAAATGCGCTGGCCTGGGTTTCCTCAAAATTCCCCTCTGGCTTGGATTCCGCGGTTGGCTTGAAATCCCGAACTGTGTAGTTTGCGCTTTAACAATATTTTTGGGTCGATTTCAATCTGTGTTTGAATTTGTTTGAATGATGAATATGTTATTTGTGATGGGCTAATTCTGATCTTCTTGTTATAATGGATATTATTAATGGTGGTTTTGCTGAGTGTAGGCTGAATTTAACTGGGACATCAAGGAAGTTCTGGAGATGAAATTAATTTGATTGGAGAAATTCAAGTACTGGTTACTCCGCCCCTTGGCCGACTTGGAGGGCATTCTTGATAGTACAGGATAAGGAGGCGCACTTAGGATAAGGATGGAAGGAAGCAGCTAATATAGGGCTACATTGAAACTTGTGCTTCCCTCTTCACATGCATTGGTTCGAATTACATTGGAGATCCCAGATCGACCTGGATGGAGTTCATGCATTTAATGCAATTTTATCTCATTTTGAATTCTCTCTTGGCTGACTTGTTTGTGGCTATTTTATGATTGCAAACCATGGCTTGGCCAACATGCTTTGGGGGTTCCTATAAATTTGGCATCTTGCCTCATTTGTGGGAGGCATAGATAGACATTGAAAAAAATATAGATAAGGCTAGAGCAAATTAAGTAGAGCAAGAGTTAGAAAGTAGTTTTTCTCAAGGAAATATTATAACAAAAAATTGGAATTGTTGCTTCAGTGGATAATTTGATGCAAGTAATGACATTGTGATTTGGTGCCATACTTGTGTTCTTCTTATCTTGCATGGTTCTTGTTATTCTATCTTTATAATTGCTTTGAGGAAATTTGATATTTTGATATTTAGGTTTAGATTTGATTCAATGATGTTTATGGTTTGATATTTGAAGTGTTGCAATGATCCCTGGTCCATACTTTTTGCAGCTAGCTGATTGTTAGTTGCTTTGCAAAGTTAGCCTAGACCTTTTATATTCATTGTGCTTAGTTCAATTGTGAAGGTTTATTCATTTCAATCGCCTTAGGGTTGTCTTGGATGAATGTTCATGATATGAAAATCTTTAATAGCTTAGAAGATTGCACTATTCTTGTGAAATTGCAGGGTCATCTAGGTTAAGCAAGAATTAGTTTATAAGGGACTGGTCCATTTCAAGTATTTCATCATTAGCATTGTTAATATTAGGAGTAGCATTAATCTTAGTGATCTCTTTGAAACCCTTATCTTTTGTTATTTCTTTTATTATTTGGGTTAGATTTAGGATTGAAGTATCATCATATTGCCAGATTTAATAAGTTAAAGATTCAGTATTTGCTTGTAGTAAGGTCCCTTTGTGATTACTAGCAATTTCACATTTATCACTGAGTTGTTTATGCATTGTCAAGACCTGACATTAGAGACCTTGGGGTTATCTCTTGAGGCTTGCTGATAGAGATTTACCTTTCAAGAGATAGGATACTTGTATCTTGTCTGAGTTGTTGCTGTGCATAAAACATCATCAAAAAGTATAAGGAAAAATTCAAAGCAAGCTTAGCAAAACTTGATGAACTAATCAAAGGACAGAGGAATGATAGTGACATATGAGGTCTTGGACATGAAGAAGGAGAAATTTTTTGAATTTGGACAAAGGAACTCTAGACAAAGGAATTCTGGACAAGGAAGATTTAGACAAGGAAGTCAGATGAAAGGAGCCAAAAGAGATCCGGTAAGGCAACCAAATGTTCAAATATTTAATGGCTATTGTTATTTTGCAAAAAAAATTATCATATGGCTTCTCAATGTAGGAGTAGAATGAATAAAAGTAGACCATCATTCTAAGGTCAGTGTTTTAATTGCTATAAGTATGGTCATAAGTCAAGTGAATGTAGAATTGTGATAAACAACTTGCATAGAGATGTCAAATGCTATGCATGTAATAGATTTGGACATATTGCTAACCAATGCAAATCAAGAAAAAGCTAGTGGAATAGTTTTCCTAGATAGAGAAATATTGTGTGCCACAACTACAACAAATTTGGCCACATTGCTAGATTCCGTTGGA
The DNA here is from genome assembly GCA_007258455.2 of Sequoia sempervirens. Classification (NCBI taxonomy): domain Eukaryota; kingdom Viridiplantae; phylum Streptophyta; class Pinopsida; order Cupressales; family Cupressaceae; genus Sequoia; species Sequoia sempervirens. The sequence continues at coordinate 311,642,825 of VDFB02075321.1, forward strand.
ATAGAAGAGATCCGGTAAAATAGAACATGCAACAAGATGTTAAAGGAAAAGGAAAAGTCACTATTGATGAGATAAAGAAGAAAATGCAGAAGAAATGGGTGAAGAAGAATCCCTCTATAGAAGGAAATGGACCTTCACCAGAAGCAACTTCTTGTAATTCCTCAGGGAACTAATTTTAGGTCTCAGGCATAGGAGGAGCTATCAAGAAAAAATCTTAAAAGCCCTCTTGTAGGTGAATGATACTGGAATCTGGATATGTCTAGTAGGAGAGTTGATACATTTCAAATGTTGTTCGACCAATTGGAAGCATTAGTGAAGAATATTGGAGATCCGCATAAGAGTCATCTATCTTAGTGCCTGAAAGGAAGGAAACCACATGAGTTAGGGCAAGGAAATTTATTGCAAAATGAAGGAGTTAGGCATGTGGAAAATGAAAGGAATGGCTTCAACCCTCATTTGTCATATTGCATTTGGAGAAAATAATTTTGGAGAGCTCTGAAGTGATCATTGCGAATTTATGGAGAGACTCAAGCATAAAGGAGATTCTGCAATCAAATTCCACTTTCATCCCCGTAAGGTATTTATTGAAAACCTGTAAATTTGTGTGATTGCAATCATGTCTACTCCTCTGATAGTCGAAGTTAAGGATAGGCCACATCCAAAGTTAAAATGGCATCCGTATAACTCCATAGATACAGAGCCCTTAGGTGCATTTTCATCATTGTCGTACAGAGTCCTGCATATTGAGGATATTAGAGCTTATGTGCACACAAAAATTGAAGATTTGGGAACCTCTCATTTGATGGATTTGTACTCTCATCATATAATTCAAGAAGATTATACTGTGAAACTAGAATTTAAAACCCTAGAAAATAAGAAATTTGCATAATTTGCAAAATTCCCCATATTTGAAGAAAATGAATGGGTTTGATATATGTTGAGGTATGTCCATGATGAATTTATGTGGTTGGATGTGCCATTCAAAATCACAAAATAAGCTATATGTGCAATCACAGGACTAAATTCCACAAGTGGAATTCCAATTTTGAAGTTGATGAAGAATGATAAGGTTACTGAAGTGACAGGCTTGCAATGGGATAGAAGAGCAATGATGATAGATGATATTGCCATAGTGGATGTAAAATTTGCATAAATGGTTATCGGCTATAAGATTTATCACTCAAGCCGAGAGAATTTGGTATTCGACACAGCTATCTACGCAACATATGAAATGGTCAAACAAAATGTAGACTATGATTTATGCGAACTGCTCAAAAGCCAATTATTGGAGAATTTGGGAAAAATAAAAAAAGATAAGAAGAACACATTCAAATATGGTAACTTGTTGATATGTTTGACTTTCTACTTCTCAGGTGAGGTACCGGGAATTGGTAAAGTTCAATGGCGTAATGATATGTCAGTAGCTGTTTAGATATGGAATATGTTATGTGGACTGCATGTTCGACAGACCCACAGTACAATCCTTTAGGGATACTTTAAAAGTTTTCAAAATTTTATGCACGTTAGAGAAAGAATTCCTGCCACAATAGTGGAATAGTACAAAGACACTATTTGCTTCATGGTAGACATTGACCAGTGCCATATGGAAGCTATTGATCCTATAACAGTTTGGATCATGCCTATGGGTTATGAAGTGGATGAGAAAATTTTGAGGATGTATGCAGAACACCTGCTAAATTCACCACTTGATCAAGGAGAAGAAAGTTTTGGTACTTATGCAGAGAAAAGCTTGCAGGCTCATGCAGAATTGAAAAATCCCATGATAGTCAAAAGGGTGAGAAAAGAGACAAAAGCTCTTGCAGAGAGTATGGGAATTCTTGTGCATAAACTAAAAGAAGTGAGAAGGAAAAGAGATGAAGTTGAAGTACCTAAGAAGAAATAAAAGGAAAAATTAGCTGGTCTGGGAACATCTCCTACTCACATTAGAAGTTCCTCTGCAGCTCAGTAAAATCAAGCCCGGGCTTCCAGAAAAAGGAAGAAGAATAAAAGCACAAGATCTTACAAAGTTGTGTTTGAAGATGAAGAGGAAGAAACTAATTCAGAAGAAGTAGTAAGGGAGATAAAGGATACTAGTACACAGGCTGTCAAATTGAATAAAAGAAAATCATCTGGCAAAGGAGAAGAAGGAAAGGAAAAGGTCAAAATTGACAAGCCCAATATTTCTATTAAGGAAGTTGAAAATGCAGTGGTAAAAGATGGAAATCTCAAGCCACTCTGTGATTGGTATGAGACATTTGATGAATCCAGTAAGAAAATTCTTGAAGAAGCAACAATAAAGCATATGAATGTTTTTAGTAAAGCTCTTATTGAAATCATGTCTGGTTTTCCTACAAGTCTGTATAATGCTTTGGAGTCTAGGAGGTCCAGTGTGTTATCAGAAGAAGAAAATATGAGGAAGAGATTTCTAGCCGATTTGTGCCCGAAAATGGCAATTGAAGAAATGGATTTATTCCTTGAAAATGCTAAAAGGGAATTTAAGAGCAAAACAAAAATAAATAAACTCATGATTGGTGAAACAGACTCTGTTGTCAGTGAAACTAAGGAAATTCTGGAAGAATTTTTGTCAAAGGATAAGAATAACATTGAGGAAATCAATATTGAAAATGATCAAGGGAATGAGGAAGTGAATGTGGAGGTAAATGAATTAGAAGAAGAGAATGTGAATGAGGAGAACATGAATGTGACTGATCCTCCATAATTTGAGGATATTTTGACTTCTCTTGACGTGGAAAATATAGAGACACTTGTGGTAACTAAGATCCCTATTGAGGTGTTAGCTGAGGAAAAAGAGGTGCATTCTGAAGAAGCTGAAATGCCTAAAGTCAATCCTGAAGCAGAACCCAAGGTTGAAAAAGAAAAGGATCAAGAAATCAGAATAGAGGAAATGAAGGAATCTCTATTGGAGAAATAGGAAGAGTCAAATCCTAAGTTAGATGAAAGCTCAAATAATTTATCCACTTTGTCTCCAATTCAGATGATGAAGGCAGCTAAAATTGCTCAAGCCAAAGCCAGTGAGAGGATACTAAAATCTGACATAGAGGACAGTGAAATGCTAAAGCTTGCATCTGGAATTTTACAGAAATTAATGCCTACTTATGTTTTGGACCCATTAGGTTCCTCCTCTGGTGAGTTAAAGAAGCTAACAAATTTTGTAGATTCTCATTTTGAATCTTTTGAGAAATTAACTTTGATTAAAGTGAAAAAGGAGTTCGAGGGGAAGAGAGTTGGTATCCTAAATGAACTAATTGCTAAAGACAAAGCTCTGTTAGGCACTTGCATAAACAATATTCAAGGTACTATGTATGAAGGAGGAAAAGTGTACAAATCTTGCTTGGTCCTATCAAAAATTAATGAAGAAAATGAGAACAAGGTGAAAGAAATTGAACAAAAGTTAGTCACTATTTCCAATACTTTTGACCCATTGGCTGGTAGTGTTTGTAAACAAGAAAGTTAGGTAATGTCCTTTCTCAACCAAATAAAGAGTCTAAAGCTTGAAAATGAAATGATTATTGGCAGAGTATGTGAACACACGAGACTAATAAGTCCAAAGATTGAGATAATGGTGAATGCTCTGAAAGAAGCTAAAGATTTTATGGCTACTCCTGATCCGATAAGTCTCGAAGTAGCAGAAAATTTGTCATATCTACTTTGTGGTCATATAACCATTTTGGAGAGTTTGAGAAGTGTTTAGAAATCAAACTTAAGTGGACTAAAGAATAACTTTGCAAACGTCTTCAAATTTTTTTAAGTCTCAACAGTTTTGCAATTTTGGATTCCCTAAATTTTGTCATTGATGTCAAAGGGGGAGAGAGTGTAGTGAAAAATGCCTTGACATTCTTAGGGGCAGCAGTATTATGAATTTTCGCAGTGTACTTATCAGTTTTGACACTTAGTCATTTTTCACTAAGTGTTCCCATCAATGCCAAAGGGGGATATTGTTGACATATGGCTTCTAGTGTTGTCATTGATGGCAACTGAAGTCATCTCCATGGTCCGAAGATCAATATCTAGTCATACCGGCATATAAAGTGAAATATTGTCTATTACCAGCAAAATACTTGAAGAACAGGGTATTTGGTCAATCAATTAATCTGTCTACTTCACCGGATCATCATTTTGAGTTATGAACCCCTAGGATTGCTTGTTTAGCATGTATATTATCTTATTACTGAATTTTGTGGTGTTGCATTAGTTGCAGTACAAGCTTGGAGGTCTGGTAGGATGTTTTCTGTCTACTTGCTCATTGTAGCTAACTCAGTGAATGTGGCATGTTGTGGATGTGTAAAGTGAAATTATTTAAAAAAAATTATGTTCAACTATTTTATTATGGGTCCTAGCTATAGTCTAGCCAACTTGTTTGGGTGTGCATCAAAATTGTTCATGATTTGGGCCGACAGTTGAAAATATTTCCAAGTTTTATTAAGGCCAACCTATAGCGACTTGATTTCTAGGTGCAGATATATATAAGAGATTCAATATATCATTTGAGACATGGAAAAGGAAGTGTGGTGGTGTTTTGTGTTCATCAAGAGCATTGATTAGGTGATTATGAACAACTTCACTTGTGCAATTTGTGTAGAGTAGAGCATAATTGTTGAATCAGTTAGAAGGATAGGAGATTATCTATAGAGCTTAATTCGAACTATAATCAGGCATTGTTGATGCTATTTCATTAGTTCACTCTTTGGGATCTATTCCAAATCATTGTAGGGTGGTGAGCCCATCCTTTTTGAGTAGTGAGCTCTAGGAAATGAGCATGAATGCAAGTGCATTCCCATTTTGTACTTTTCATTTTGGGTATTCTTATATTATATTGTGGATTGGCCATCCACCGTGGTTTTTCCCCTATTAGGGTTTCCACATAAAAATTATGGTGTTATGGTGTTGTGATTACTTTCTTTCTATCGAGCCATGTTTCTTTTGTTGAATAATTAAAGTTAAATGATAGAATAATAAAGTTGTATTTTTGTGCAACACTGATTCACCCCCTCTCAGTGTTGCTTGTTTCCAATAGAAACATATGGTAAAGGCTTCATTATCTTAAGTAAACAAGGTTGTGACACAAAACATGAACATGAAATCCATCAACATCTTGAACAACATTCCACCGATGCACACACAACAAGATTAGGATACCAAGATCCTTCTCATCCCGATAGACATCCTTTTCAACCTAGGAGACTTCGGGATGATTGTACAATGATTTTGGATGCTCCTCCTAACTTAAAAATTCTTCTTCCATGTGAACAACCATTCTCTCCTTCTAATGACAAGAATGTTACGATCCCCATGGGTCCCCTTCCTCCTTCTATTCATGAACAAGGAGAATCTAGAAAATGAAAATGACCATACAAATTGAAGAAGCTCAAATTTCCTACACATCCTCCCCCTGAATGTGAAAGGAGACTTCAATTGCTTTGAAAAAAAGGTCTTATACTTTTACCACCTATGAATAGGTTGGTTATTCATCCAAAAGACCCAACATACCATTTTGCAAATATCATCATATTCTTGGACATTGAACAAAAGAATGTCGGAAATTGAAGGATATACTCGATAAGTATCACTTCACTGATATCGATTGTTTCCCTATCATCCCTTAAAAATATTCAAGCCATTCATCATGTTATAGTTGTAGAATTCCTTATTATGACTATTGCATGATCCTTTCCCATCACTTGTCTCGACTCATTCTTTCCTTTACACTTTGTGTGGGGGCAAGAATTTGTTAGCCTTGTCCTTGTATTGGATTTGCCTTTGTCTCTTAACTATGTTATTCCTTTTTTGCTTAACCATTTAAGATTGAGAAATCAATAACTTAGTTAATGGTTGACTTGAAATTGCATTACTTGTTCCTTTTTTTTTCCTTTTCATGTGTGTATCGTGTTCCACCGTATCGTGTGTTTGTGAAACATAGATTTTTTGGACCCTATGGGATACTCTTGTACTTCTATGGTTTCTCACCTGGATGAATCTGAGTGCACCTGGATGACTTGTAATGATTCTAGAGTGTTTCGAATGTTGATGGAAATCACTAATTTTTCATAGTGGGACTCATTCGCCTAGGGTGGAAAATCAGTCCACCTACTGGTGAAAAACTACTGGGAGCTAGTTTCTGTCTGCCGAGATCCAAAATTTGACAAAACTTAAGTTTCCTATCCTAATATGGGACTCATTTGCCATAGGTGGTGAAACAGTCCTCTCCCAAATTTCTAAAAAATCAAGAGACAACTCTGCAACACCAAATCTAGAAATTTTTGTTTGGCGGGTTGCTGAAATCAGATCTACAGAAAATGGAAAAATAACTCCCTCCAAGCTTGAATTGGACTCAATTTGACTTGAAGCACCTAGTTGACTTGGAAATCAATCTTCAACACCTAATAACTTATCAAATCTGCATAAAAGAGCTACAAACAAACATGCAATTAGGGAAAAATGATTAGGGGTTTACCTTGGTCAAACCCCACTTTTGGTAATTAAACCCTCGAAAAGACAATGAAATGAAACAAAAAGATAAACTAATAACATGCAAGTGCTATCAACTTACCTATCCCTTGATGATGCAAGTCTGAAGTAATGTCAATGGCTACTTCAAAGTGCTTCAATAGTGCTTGGATTATTGATGTAAAGTGCTTGAATGCTTGAAATGTAGGATTGAATGCTTGAATGAGTGAGGAGATGTAAAATGAGGTGAAAATTACTTATTTATACAATTCATGTGCCTTAGTATCTATTCATACCTCATCACAGGCCGACATCAAGTGATTTTGAATAAAATACTAAAAGGAAATTTGAAATATTTTGAATTTGGGGCCAAGGGGGACTCATTCACCACCGATGGTGAATGGGTCCCACCTAAGAGCTAAAAACATGTGTCAGGAAAAATGTTATATTTAATGTTGTTTGTTGAGATAATATGCAAAAATACACTTAATTAAGTCATATGAGGGCATAAAGGGGCCAAATAAAGCATGAGAAGGGTGTAAATAGTGAAAATATGCCTAGAAGAGTGTGAAAGCTTGTTACAAGACTTTATAACACTTCACAATAGGACTTGATGAATAAAAAGGTGATTTTTAGGTAAATTGCATTGAATAGAGTTTAGAAGAATGTAGAAATGTCTTACAACACTTCACAACACCTTCACAAGACATCGTTCTTTGAGTTTTAGTACCTAAATAAGCATGTTCAAGTCATGTTACAAAATAAAATCAGATCAACATAGTTCCAACACCGTGAAACAAGACCTAAAAGGCCATGAAAATGACAAGGGGCCATTTTTCTACAACATATTTAGCCACCACTTTAGTGAGAGGATGAACCTGCTTCAAACTCACACTAAAGTAGCCATGAAAATCGAGGGGAGGGTTCAGATGCACTTATGTTAGCAAGATGGAATGAAAATGATCAAGAGGGATGATCAAGCCCCCAAGATGAAGATCCCATGGAAAACTAGACATAAGAACAAAGGAACACATATGTTGAAAATAATTGGATGAAGCTTTGATCGTCAATCCAACTAGTTGTGGAAAGAGATCTAGATTGATTGTTTGAAAAAGAGAATGTGTACTCACTCTGGGGCCACAAAACTTTAGGCTATTCATGGGAGGAGAAGGACCAACTGTATACTCACTCTGGGGCCATAGAACTAGTTGTCTACGGGGTGAGAAAGCCCAAAAAGGTAAGATACATACGCTAGTTGGTATGCACTCACAAACACAAAGGTGGCTATGGGGAAAATTCATATTGCTAGTTGGGCTTCCCGCTCAACCATACCAAATTTATGCTTCCTGATAACTTTAACAAGGCACCAAAAGAAAATGATCATAAAAAAAAAGGAAAGGTACCACAATAATGCAAGTTGTGTTATGCAAGGTGGAAAAAAGGAATACAAAATGTGAAAATGCAAATATATAAAACGTAAAATGTAAAAAGTGAAAAGATGTTCAAAGGAGTTTTATTCAGTTTATGAAAGGCCAATCACTTAGGGGACATTGTGTCTAATGTATTCCAAGAGAGGACTAATCAAATAATAGTATATTCACAACTTAGGGGATGCAATTTGTCACATCAGGCCACCAAGAGGAATGTAATATGCTAAGATAGATCACACTTATGAAGGACATCACACCCAATGTCATCCACAAAGTGATAAGCACATCACGTAAACAACAAGGCTACACTAGGAACCAAGAGTGCAAATGAAATAATGGTAATGTATGGCCCCCAATTTAAAGTAATTTCTTCACATTGTTCTATGAGCAATTACTTTAAAGTAGAGCAAAAATAGAAAATGAAAAAAAAAGAAAACAAGACATGAGAGCCGACCTAGAAAGCTCAATGCCAAGTCATATGCTTCAAAGTTAGGCTATTTCATGTCAAGGAAAAAAAAAGAAAAAGAAAAGGGAGTTCCCCCCAGCAAAGAAAGCACACCAAACACATAAGGGATCAATGGATTTGGGGTCAATATGTTCGTTGCTGCAATGTTTTTGTATTAAAGAGCTCGAAATTGTCATCATTTCCCAAATGCATAGAACGAGAAGAATGACACAAAGTGATAAAAAAAAAAGGAAAATTAAAGTCTATTTTGAGTCAACATGGAAGAGACATTGTGGTCTCAATGCTTTTCATTGTCCCCAAAAGGAAAAAATAAGTGAAAAAGAAAGAAAGCGAAAAGGTGAAAGAAAATGAAAAATCTTTTGGGTCAACATGAAGGAGACATTTTGGTCTCAATGCCTTGTGTCACCCCCACAAGGAAAACAAAAAACAAAAAGAGCAAAAGATAAAGACCTTGTGGGTCAACATGGAAGAGACATAGGGAGTCTCTATGCTTTGTGTCATCCCCAAAAGGAAAACACAAAATAAAAGTGAAAAATACAATGCATGATGAATAGAAGAATAGAGGTATGAATAGAAGAAGTGTACAAAGAGAGAGAAAATCAAATGCATGATGCGGGGGAACATAATATGCACATGAAAAGGAAAGTAAAAAGATAAAAGTAAAAAGGTTAGTTAGGCGAATGCAAAACAACCATCTAATAGGTCATCTACCTCCCAATCATGTTCAGTGTAATGCGAGGGTGGTTGAATGTCGAAAGGAATAATTACAAGCCCCAAACCAGGAGTTGTACCAGGCTCTTCACTTGATGGAGAGGATGTATCATTTAAGCTCATTGTAGATGAAAATAAAGAATTTAAATTGCTATGCACTTCTTCATCGATTTTGGAAATTTTTGCATTGTCATTATCATTATCAAGATTAATGACAATAGGAGAACGAAGGGTGATTTCTAAAGATGGATGTATCAAAAGATGAGGTTGTTGGATTGGTTCAATTTGTTGTGATTGTGTAAGGCCTCTCTTTGCATGTGACTAATACAATCTTAAAGTGTTATATATTCCTCCTAAATAGATGGTTAGATATATTGCAAATGATATGAAGATGATTGTCTAACAGTAACCTTATAGTTTTACGTTATGTTATTTTATTTAATGAAGATGTATGTGCATGCGAATTATTATATGAGATTCGAACTTATAAGATGAATTTGAAATAAGATAATTGTTGTGTCATATTACATTGGAAGAGTAATTATCTATGTAAATGATTCATGAATAAAGTTACAAAGATTTGATTTACAATTAATGTTGTTTATTAATATGCCTAACTGTGGTTAATTATGTTGTGCAGGAAACTAAATGAGTCGATGTGGGATTAACATTAAAGGTCGAGAAGATAACGGTGCTAGCATGAGAAGGGATAACCATCAAGTGCAAATCAAAAGACTTCTTGTTGAGGATATAAATTTAACTCCATCTGAGACCTAAAAGCAAGTAGAGTAAATGTATTGGAGGGCTAAGGAATCAAATATGCAAATAGGAGGATGGATAAATATTGGAATCAAATCAGATACATCTTTGGGAAGTCCTAAGTGTAGCCCTGTTTGGCTTAGAAGGGTTTGAGGTTTTATTATTGATTGGTTGATTATGTTTGAGTAGAATCCAATTGTAGGTCATGTGATGTGAGTTTGGTTGGGGTTGGAACCCTTGGTCAAGATCAAACTCGTATGGATTCTTTTGTGGATTTTAAAAAGGGATTATTGAGTCATTTTCCTTGGTTTTTGAACAAGAATAGACCCCTAGGACCTATACCTATGGGTTTGGAACCTTTTTGACATGTGAACTTGTCCTTGGAGTGTGAAAATACCCCTCAAAAGTCCACATTCATGAATATGACGAATTCAAAAGTGTTGGGGCTTGGGAAGTGTGACTTGTAACTCTCAACTTCCCACTCCCCAAAAGTTCTTGGAATTGGCACAAGACTCACACATGTGTGAGCACTTGTGGGAAAGAGTGTAGGTTTGGAAGATTTCTATATAGCTCAAGAAGATGGAAGATTTGGGCATTGCCCACTTCTCCTCTTGGAGAACTCTAATGGAGATAGTAGAGAATGATCAAGATGGCTTGGCAGAGGAAAGAAGGTTCAAGGAGTTAGCCTCCTCATACAAAGAGATAAGTATTCTCTCCTACTACTATTTCCCTTTGTTATTGGTGGTAAAGATGTGAAATATGGAATGAATCATGGTGGAGAATGGAAGGTAGAGAACTTAGATACATTAAGTTTGTGCTATGTTAGTTTGATTTCTTTGTAAACATGAGAAAAGACTCCATTTATCATCATGGAGCTAAAATAATTCCTTGCTCGGGGGTATGGCTAGAGCCCATGAGGCTCCATGACGCCATTACGGTAGGGTGGAGAGCAAGCCTTGCTAATTTGTGTGTTGTTTATTTTGATGATAAACAATATTATAATGTTGTAGAAGATGTTTCTAGTTGAAAACAAATTGAAGAATGTGGGAGAATCCTTAGTTGGTGTGATTGTTCCATTTCTATGTTTGATATTGCAATGTCAAAAAGTTGAAGAATGAAAATTGTAACTTGTGGTCATATAAGGAGATACTCTATGAAGTTTACACTCAACAAATGCATATAATAGAGAAATATTTTCTTTGGAAAGGAAGGAATTTCTACATTAGTCTCCTATATTTTCTTTGTGTATTGTAATAGAAAGAAGTACTCTATATGCTTGTGCAATAAGATAGATATCCATTTATGTATTGCATTAAAGATAAGATTGAATGATTGAATGAAATAGCCCAATGATAAGAAGTGTACACTTTTATGAGAAAGCATACTTGTGATCTAGGGGTGGGTTAGCTGATAAGTAAAATTAAGCCCATATGATTATACAGATTCCCTTATGCACTATACATATGCTTAACACTTGATTGTCAATACAAAGCACTGATGCCATGAAACCTCATTGTAAAGAAAACACTCTTTTTCCCTTACACTAAGAGCTATTATGTAGCCTTGATTCTATACAGCAAAAAAAAAAATATATATATAATATAATGCTTGGTTATGTTTTTTTTTGGTAAAAACTCAGTAAAATTAGTTAGTTCAAATCATATTTAAGCTAATTCGCTAAAATGCATTTTGTAGTGCTCTTTAAACTTCAAGGAAAATTATCCAAAATGCTACGATGTCCCCTTACCTAATTTACCACACCAGAAAAATGCTTTACCTTTCATTGTTCAAGAATAAGGTGCTTCTGAAACTGCGTGCCTCTGATTTCATTTCAAATGATAATAAATTGGGCTTGTTAAATCATGTTGGCATATTCTCTGGAAATAAACACAAAAAAAAAAAAAGTCTGATACTCATTTATAGTTTATACCCAAAGCTTAAATGATTCCTTGTGAGAGGGCACAGCCTTCCACAAGCTGCCACCGCCTCAATACCACCTATCATCTTTGATTGGAAAATAAAAAAAAAAAGAGAAAAAAGAGAAATCAAAATGAACGCTTCCTATTAATTTAAATTTTCCTTCAACTCTTTTACCCCATCTCAAATCCATGAGAGAAATGGCTGGGATGATACGGCCTGGCAACTCAGACCCGGAGAGAAAAAAAATATATATATATACATCAATTGGAATTTTAAAAATAAAAGTAAGAAGATAAATCTGAGTATTTTAGATCCAAATAAAGACAACCATAACAATCAATAAATTTCCCAGCCTTTTCCTCAGTAGCAGAAGTCTCCTAATTGTTGCTTATGGTGGAAAATAAAATTGATATCCATGCCCAGTTTTGAAACACCCATCGAAGAGGCTGCTGATGACATTGTGGCAGAATATTTGCTTGATAAGGATTATTATCCCAACGTTATATTTTTCCTTCGACTGCTTCAAATTTTCTTCTTAAACTTGCCTCTTCGGCTTTGTGTACCCACTCACAACTGTTTCTTTCCGTAGTTGGTGTTCTGATGCTCACCTACTGACTAGTCATCTGGTGTTGGGAGGATTGATTAACCTGAAGTTGGCATTAAAATTTCATGGTCTTGTCATGAGCAATCCTACCCTTCCTCCACTAGCAACTACAGTGTCTGTCACTGACAAAAAGATAAGCTGCTCGAAGACCTAATTCATGACTTTAGGCTTTAGTCCTTTGGTACGTATGCTAAGGGAAGTTGTCGCAATGAATGTTGTCTTTGGACTATCCCTGTCCGTATTTTCTCTCCAGATCTAATTTATGTGCATCTTTTCAAGTATATAAGGCAACGTCAAATCTGAATTAAAGAGGGCAACTTATGATCAGATGCGCAGCCTTGCCAGAATCCTGAGATCATCATGCAATGAATTTTATATTCCTTGTTTTATGGTCGTATGGTCAGGGTTGGTATTGCATTAACTTCAATATGCACAGTAATCTGAGGCTAGCCAATCAACTCTTTCCCCTCGGGTGCCGAAATGGGTTGGCATGGAAAAGCCTACAATACAAAATTATCTGACAATATTCTTCAGCAATTAACGTGCTGTCCAAGAGAGTCGAAGGAGATGTGATGACAACATTATGCAAATCTGCCACCACCTTTGTTGATATGCTATCTTTTAATTTTAACTCTAATCACCGCATTTTTAGAGATCCTCAAGATTGCAGTGCATAGTAATATTATTAATAATTGTGAATATAAGTAATGCAATCTCTCCTTTAATTGAAAGATGACTATTGTTTTAGATAGTCGTTCATTACTGGCTTCTTATACGTTTCATTTTCAATAGCTGTGCAATCTTCCTCATAAAGTTATTTGCTGTCCTTGAGCATGATCCACCTCTGTGAGCTTAGATGATTTAAATATTTATATGTGCTTGAAATTGGTGCCAAAGAATGGGCAACTATAATACCAATTTTTTTAAAGTAAAAATAAATAAATAGAAAAAGAAACTTTCTTACATTAATTATCTCTTAATGGTAACACTGCACACCACCATAGTTAATAAAATTGTTGTATGACAAGCTGCAAATTAACACAATAAATAAATTTGCTGTATGAGCTGGTCAAATCCTTGGCAACAGTTTTGATTAATTCACCAACCTCTGTCCCCAAATCTTGTCACTACTTTATCAAATAAATTGAAGATATAACTCTCCATTTCAGACCTGCATTAGAAATCAACAGGAAATGTGTTTGTTGAAATTTGCAGCACAATAAATTTAGAATTGCCTTTGGAAAGTTTTTATTTTAAAAAAAAGGACATTGCAGTATTAAAATTACAGTTACAAGTTTACTTTCCATAGCCATTGGTTTATGGTTTCAATTAGACTTTAAATTAAATACAAAATGCTTTAATGATGGGCTGAATTCACTTTCCAGCAAAACACTTTAACTCTCATTATTATATGAAACTAATATCAAAACGTATGGTGCTTAATTTTAGTGTTGGCATCTATATTATGAACAATGACCTTTCTTTTAGTAACCCCAAAAATGGAGTGAATAGGAGGCTCCACGTTTATCTCCCTTATGTAGTTTCCTTTTAAAATATATAGTTTCCATAATAATCTTTCAATGAAGAAACCACTTTTCCTTGGGTGGAAAAGTATCTTTTAAAATTTTTAAAAAAAGATTAAATAAATTAGATAGTCAGTAATACTATGGAGAAGTAAATTAATTAATTTTAGGATAATTATCATTTATATATATAAAATTAATAAATATTAGTTTAATATAAATAAATATGCATGTTGTAATTTGTTTTGACAATGATAATAAATATTGTTTTTGTGACGGTGGTAATAAAGTGTTGCAAGCAACAAATGATTGTGAAGTAATAGTATTCATACATGATTAAAATTATATATATATCGTTAGTTTTTCCTATCTAACATCTTGGGGCATGACCCCTCTCACGACAATCACTAGGGTATTGATATTAAAGAAAATCTAACCTTAACATATCCTTGAATAATATTATTAATATTGACATCATCATGATTCAATATTAGATCCACTAATGTTAAATCATATTAGCATTTCACATCAATGTAGGTTAGCATTACTATGTCTTTGGTTATTAGCAAAATGATGATTTTATACCATTAACGGGGCTCTAACATTCATGTTATTAGGAGCATGTATACTCACAAGTATGGTATATGTTCAATTGAGACACAGTAGCTCCTCTTTATGTCATGTGAACATGAATAATCAACAACAAAAAATTATAATGCATATATAATAACATTTAGCGAGAACGAAAGTATAATAATTCCATTGTTAAAACTATCATTCATGATAGTGACATCCATGTGTGTGAGCGTGTGCACTATGTTGTCAAGGTTATCTATAACATCTGAAGCTTATAGGGAGATCTCATGTTGGGCTAGGTTGACATAGCAATAGTGGTTGTATTCTAAACTTTCAAAAAAAAAAATTGTTGGATTTTTCTAGCATAAAATTATGGGCATTACAGATTGTTGCACTGGATTGTCTTATGGTGGGTCAGGAGAAGGAGGGTGGTCATCTATTACTTCTATCAAAGGTAAAGGTTGATTTTATTTATTGTCTTCTATGCGAGATTGACGAGCAAGGAGACGACGACAACACCTTCATTCCCTAGCACCATGGTTTTTTTTAATTCTATTTTGGAGTTGTTGAGGTGTAGGATAATATTGAGTCATCATAGGTTCTTCTACTTCTGAAGGGGGAAGAACAAAAGAAACTGAAGAGGATGGATCAACCACTTTCTCTTTGGCTTTATACACTTGTGTAATTTGAGGAGGCACAACGGGGTTGGTTTCACTTTCTCTTGGTTGTTTAAATGATGGAGGGGAAGTGTCGAAGGGTGGTTGTTTAGGAGGTTGGATGGGTTGCTCAATTTCAGTCTCGGGTTGAAGCATGGTTTTGTCTATGATAGGAGGTGTGGAAGTGGACGGGGATGAGTTACGAAGAGATAATTCAACTATCTTTTTGGCTTTAAACTTTTCATAGGCTATGAAAAATAAGTCCTTGTGAGGGGTGATAGGTTCCATGGGTTCAAGCTAGAAGGCTTCTAATGAGAAGTTACCTTTGGAAGATAAAGGATTAAAGCCATTATGGTGTATGGTGACTATCTCATTGTCATGTGGAAACTTCAAGCACTTATGAACAACTGATGGGACTGCTTTCATTGAGTGAAGCCAAGGGAGGCCTAGCCACAATTTTTTTTTGTTAGATTGTGGAATAATTGAAAATGTTACCTCCAAAGTTTTAGGCCATATTTATAAGGGTAGCACGATCGATCCAATTGTAGGGCATGCAAAACCATTATGTGTTTTAATCCAAATAGTGGGTTTATTATAATCATCTTGATATAGTTCATGTAATACCAAAAATTATTCTATGATCACGTTCACACTACAAGCGGGATCTATTAATATCTCATTGGTGGGATTATCATAGATTCTTCCAGCTATGTAGAGTAGACCATCAGAAAGCTTGTGGAGTATGTCTTTAGCAGAAAAAGTAATAACAGGTGATTTTGTGGTTTGGCCCTTACGAGGGATAACATCTATCATAGCCACAAGGTTATCCATAGGACTAGCTTGGGTAACAATAGGAGTTGTATCATGTTGTTCACTATTTGTATCAACAGTCATTACATCAGGCTTGGAAGGCTCACTAGCCTTAACAAATGAGGTAGTATGTTTCATCATAGGATTGGTGAAAATGTGTAAATTCTAGTTAGGAGGTGGAACAAACTTATTGCCTTCATCATTAACACCTGTAATGGTCAATTCACCTGAATCAATGAGGTCTTGAACTAAATGTTTAAGAAGCTTACAATGTTTGGTGTCGTGGCCATTTTGATGATGAAAATGGAAATAAGCATTAGGTTTGAAGGTAGGTGGTAATGGCTGATTTGGATCAAGTGGGCGAATGAGTGGCAAGGTGACCACATGTTTTTGAATTAATTGGTTCATTGTGTGATGGAGGGTATTGGGTAAAGGAGTGAATTGTATATTTGGATCTCTATAATGATAAGGTAGGACTGCCCTAACAACGACCACTTGATTTGGAACAGATTGGGTTGGCTTTAGTTGAGGTTGAGGAGGCATATTAAACTGTAAAAAGCCTCTATTAGGTTTGCGGAAGTATTGTGTGTTGTTTTGGTTTTGATTGGCGTGTTATGGTTTGTCAACTCAGCTCGAAGTGGATTTTGAATTGTGACTTGAAACCAAATTTTGGTAGTCACATAAGGTTGTACATAAATGTATAAATGAATGGAATTTCATCATGGTGAGTTTATCCTGAAGGTTGGTCTACAAGTTTTTGAAAAAAATCTTTTGTAGATGTGCATTGGGAAGCTTGACATCAATTTGAGCATATATAAGGATTGGTAATGTGAGATGAAATCTATCACTATTTCATTCGTGTTTTGTCTACATCTCATAAGGTCTGCCATTGTCTTTTTAGGTGTCATGTGAACTTGAAATTTACTAATGAAAGCATTCACTAATTCATTGAATGGATAGATGGAATGATTTGGAAAGTTGGAAAACTATTCTAAGGAAGTGTCTTTCAAGGTCCTTGGAATTTTTTTTGCTAAAAGTTTATCATCAAGGACAAAGTCACTACACAAAGTTGTATAAGCATTAACATGGTTGATAGGATCTCCTTTTCCTCCATATTTATCAAACTGAGGCATTTCTATCCCTTGTGGCATCAGGGTACGTAAGATTTATAAGGATAAGGGACTACTACATACATGATATGTGGTTGGAGTGGATTGACCTTGACTGATGTTGGAAAGTTGATGTTGCATAGATGAAACAATAGTGAGAAGTTGTGTAAGAAGATGATTGAGGTATGTGGGTTGAGGTGGAAGGGAAAATGGTGATGGAGTGTAAGTGATGTTAGGGGAAGTGAAAGGAATGCTAAGAGGTGTGAAAGTGGTAGAAGGGACTTGCGATGCCACAAAAGAAGTAGGAATGCTAGTGGAAATTGGGAAAGAAGTAGCATGATGCATAGTTGTATGGACTTGCAGATTGGTATAAGTTGGGATGGAAGCAATGGTTGAAGGGGGAAGAACTTGAGGTGTTCCTTGGCTTATAGGAATGGTTGCGGATTGGGTGTTGGAAGCGACATGTTTATTGTAAATCTCAACAATTTTATTCATCACTTGCAAGCCATCACCACTTCCAATCAAACGATGAAGATCCTCAATGGAAAGTATGGAAAATGTGGAAATTTTTTCAAGTGACAAGTCTTGTTGTAAATGTGCAAAGTCCTCATGAATAATAACGACCTTTTCTTGCGAGAGGGAATTGATTTGGCTGTCAACATTCATTGGATGGAAATGTGAAGGCATGGAAGTGGTATTGTTAGGGCCTAATGCACCATTTTCCATACTAGGAGTAGGATCTTGTGAGATCCCAAGGTCCACAATGAAAGTGCTATCGCGGGATGCCATGAGTCTAGAACTTTGTCTCACTAAAGTATTATCAACAGGGGCACCAAACACTCATGCAAGTACCACAAAGGAGGGGTGAAGGAAAATGCAAGCTATTCTAAGAGATCTAAAATTCAAATAATAGAGATTGTGCTAACTGTAACAGAGATCCAACTATAAAAAATAGAAATGGAAACAAATGCTAAAAAAATGCCAGAAATGTTGTCCAAAAAGTGCAGAGGGACTGATTCGCCTTGGGTGGTGAATAAGTCCCAGTATGAAGTTTTTTAGTGTTTTTCAAAAAAATTAAGATGATTTAAACTCTCTATAGTATGCAATTTTTAGATGCAAAATGCAGATTTTTACTTTTTTCAATGAGATGTAATGCAAAAATGAAAGCTACATGAAGGTTTCACTAATGCAAAATGAAAAATCCTAGAATGCAATAACAAATCAATCTCTTAATTGAATGCTAATGCAAATGGAAACTTAGGATGCAATATGTGAATGCAATTAGAAATATAAAGTGTTCAAAAGTCGGGTTCACCAAAATGAAACATAGATTTTTGGGACCCTATGGGCTACTCTTGCACTTCTAGGGTTTTTCACCTAAAAGGAGAGAGATAGGGCCAAAAATGCCAATGTATCACTCAAATTATGATGTATGCAATATTTTTTAATGTAAATGAACTTAACTAAATGAAATTGACTGATCTATATGACTAAAAATGAATGCAAAAGTGTAATTACAACTATGTTTGAAAACACATTATGATATACAAACAACTATGTAAATGAAGAAATAATGCAAAAGATAGAATATAGGGATGAATCTGAGTGAACCTAGATGATTTTTAATGATTATGGAGTGTTCTGAATGCTGATGGAAGTAACTAATTTTTCATAGTAGGACTCATTTTCCCAGGGTGGCGAATCAGTCCACCTACTAGTGAAAAACTGTTAGGAGCTAGTTTCTATCTATTGGGATCCATAATCTGACAAAACTTAAGTTTCCAGTCCTAAGGTGGGACTCATTCACCATAGGTGGCAAATCAATCCTCTCCCAAATTTCTAAAAAATTAGGAGACAACTCTACAACACCAAATCTGGAAATGTCTATTGGTCGGGTTGTCAAAGTTAGATCTGCAGAAAACAAACAAATAACTCTCTCCAAGCATGAATTGGACCCAAGTTGACTTAAATCACCTAGTTGACTTGGAAATCAATCTTCAACACCTAATAACCTGTCAAATCTCCATAAAAAGAGCTACAAAAAAACATGCAATTGGGGAAAAATGATTAGGGGTTAGTGAATAGGTGTTTGCCTTAGTCAAACCCCACTTTTAGTAATTAAACCCTTGAAAAGACAAAAAAATGAAAGAGAAAGATAAACTAATAACATGCAAGTTCTATCAACTTACCTAACCATTGATGATGCAAGGACGAAGTAATGTCAATGATTGCTTGAAAGTGCTTGAATAGTGCTTGAATTATTGATGTAAAGTGCTTGAATTCTTGAAATGTAGGATTGAATGCTTGAATGAGTGAGGAGATGTAAAATGAGGTAAAAATCACTTATTTATACAATTCTTGTGCCTTAGTATCTGTTCATACCTCATCAAAGGGCGACATCAAGTGATTTTGAATAAAATATTGAAAGAAAATTTGAAATATTTTGAATTTGGGGCCAAGGGGGACTCATTCGCCACCGATGGCGAATGGGTCCCACCTAGGACCTAAAAAAATGTGTCATGAAAAATGTTGTATTTAATGTTGTTTGTCAGGATAATATGCAAAAATACACTTAATTAATTCATATGAGGGCATAAAGGGGCAAAATAAAGCATGAGAAGGGTGTAAATAGTGAAAATATACCTATAATAGCATGAAGACTTTACAACACTTCACAATAGGACTTGTTGATGAATAAAAATGTGATTTTTAGGTAAATTGCATTAAATAGAGTCTAGAAGAATGTAGAAATTTCTTACAACACTTCACAACACCTTCACAAGACATCGTTCTTTGAGTTTTAGTACCTAAATAAGCATGTTCAAGCAATGTTACAACATAAAATCAGAGCAACATAGTTCCAACACCGTGAAACAAGACCTAAAAGGCCATGAAAATGAAGAGGGGCCATTTTTCTATGATACAGTTTTATGTTTCCTTCTCTTTCTACACTTCTTCTATTCGTACCTCTATTCTTTTATATATCTGTTACTCCCCAAATTTGAACATTGAAATTTTTCAAATTTTAGTGCATCCTTTATACACTTTTGAGCCTGTGCAATTAAAAAAACAATTAAATTTGAAATTCCATGCAAGCTAGTTTAAAATAATTTTACTGGCTTGATCATAATTGCAATATGCGCAACCTGGCCAGTTTTTGTGTCCAAAAGCTTTATCGTTTGCAAGATTTTAAGCTTTGCTTTTTCCTATTTGTGATTTGCAAATGTGGTCAAAATTTGGCATTCGTGTTGCAGGAGGTTAAAATAATTTTGGGTTTTGCTCGAGATGGCCCATTCACTTTGCTATCCAAATTTTAGAAGAAATGGAGTTGATACAAGAAAAAATGGAGTTTTTGTCTCAAGACAAGTTAATGACTTTTGACGAGATCAAATTCTAACAGAGCATTATAGGTTTTGATATATTTTCAAAATTAGAATAGCGAATTATTATTGAAGATGACTTTGTTTTCACTTCACAAGGATAAGTCATGAGGCCCCATGACTTAATTAAATTCATTTATTAAGATAATTTCAAGTTTACGAAAGCTCCCATTCATAACTCCTTGTGATGAGATATTTCTTGGTTTTGAAACTTCACTTCTTCTTGACTCTCTTTGTTGTCATGGAGTTTCCAAGTTATAGAACTCGAAAAGGGCACAACTTTAGGTTAGCAAGTTACACATTTCCCCTACTACCCGACTCTCTTCATAGTCGGAGGTTTTGAAGGTTACCTAACTCCAAGAAGCCCTGATCCTCCAGATCCGTGAATTGCTCAATAGTGCCAGTAGGTGTAGAGCTGAGTTCCATAACGTTTGCTAGTATCCTCACAGTGGATGAGGAATTTCAAAAGAAATATGGAGTTTCTTGAGAAATGCTATGATCACAGGATAATCACAGTATGGATTTGTTGAAAAGGCTTTAGAAACTTCAACCAAATGTAATTGGCTATATACAATGAGGATTTGCAGTGTCTGGCAGTATTCTTCCTTGCTCGAAATAGTGGGGAATTCTTGTAAGGGATATGAACTGCTCAACAAAATTCTTAAAGACACACCTCAATACTTCACATGATTGGAAATACTTTCATAAAATTCTTCGCCATGCATAAATACAAAATTATAGTCACAAAATAGATGCATTGAGAAGGTCATGAACCGATTAACAAAATTCTCCAAAATAGACAACAATAGAATTTACAGTTTATGTGCAAAACAAGTGCATGGATTAGTCACATATGCAATGGCCGCAGGGGATGCAAATTGATCTATTGAGGAATTATTTTAAATCTCCCATGTAGCACGATAATAGGTATAGGAATCACAACAACAACCATGTTTATGCTTGAACGATGAAACAATTATCATTCCAAAAATGGAGGATGGATATTTCACAGGAATCTGCGATGGAACTTTTGGTCAAGAGTTTCAGGTGTCTTATTCATTTTTATAGCAATTTTGGAAGGTTTCTAAAGGAGTGGAAGTGAGAAAGGAGATGGAATCCCACACGATGGAGACATGGACAATATGGATTCTTGCAAATGCATTGACAAATTTAGCTAAAAGGCCTCCTTCAAGAACAAGATGTACAGACCCTGCCCTTCCTTTCATAATATTACATTCAAAACCCAAAATTCTTCCACAAATGGAGATTGTTTTAAAGCACAATCCAAAAAGAAAGACTGGTGGTCTCGGTCTACTCCATTAGGTCCATTTATTTATACACTTTTGGAGAAGTCAAGTGATGACAAAAAGCAGGAAACTGTCAAATCAAGAGGATAATTGTTCTAAAGAAAATTAGTGGGCAGATTAAATCGCTATTGCATGGGAACTCTTCAATAAACATCAATTCCTTGAAAGACTTTACTTATGGAAATAATGTTGGCTTTAATACTCTAGGTGCTGCAAATCAAAGCAATAGTAACTGTTTTGTTTCATTTCGGGCCTAAGAATATGGTTCATTGCATATTATTCTACATTCTTCAACAGTCTATTCCTCCAAATTAATCGTGGAATGAGACATATCAGAGGCATTTGAAATCTTGTAGATTGCAAATCAGTTACCGAATGATAACCAATACAAAGATCAAGGGAAGTCTTTCAAATCTGATACTTAACCAATGTGGAAACTATCTTATGATATGAAAGTGATTTTTAGATGACCTTAAATAGGTATATTAAAAGGACTTTTAGAAATTTTCTAGCAATTCAGGTAATTTAAACAATGATAATAATTGTTTATGGAAAGTAATAAAAAAATCAGGAAGCTGTTGATTTTAGAAAAATCAAAGATTAACAAATGAGCTAGTTGCATCGAATATATATTCTATGTAAAAACAATGTGAATCATCGAAAAGGGGAAAATCAATTGAATAGGTTTCAGAGAAATTAATCTATTATTATCTATTACAAGGCAACGACTAGAGGGAAACTTTTCTAATTATTACATATGACAAGTCAAGAGGATTCTGTTCTTGAAATCACAAATAATGGAATGGAATAAAAGTGTAAGAGTTAGGAAAGCAAATGGGATTTTTCCTAAAGTAGAAAAGTCATTCACATCCATTCACATGTTAATGTGCTCCATGAGAAAACTTTTTGTATTCTCATAAAGAAATGAATTTCAGATCAAGAAAACGGTTACATAAAACAAGGAATCCGCCCGATGGACTTCTCTAACTTTATCAAATAAAAATAATAAGCAGAGTTGAAGGGAAATAATTTCTCTTGAAATCAAAATAAAAGATAATTATCAAGAAAAAAGTTATGAAACTGAAATCGTCTTGCAAGGGGGATTGCTTATCTTCTCATCAAAAGGCACTTATTAGGGAGGAGGATAAATATGTAACCTCGGGACTTTAAGGGGATCTTTTTTTGCTATTCTTAGAACAAGGGAATTAGGGGAAATGTTATTTTCTTTCACACAGTTTTGTTTTGTAATTAGAGAGGCTTTGAACTCTTATTCATTTTGGGAGAAATAAAGAAACTATTTCTGGGTCTGTGCACTCATTAAATTTTATCTTTTGATTGCATATGTCTTTGTACCTTTGTAATCATTCTCCAAGTTTTATCTATTGTAGAAAACTGTGTATGTGATTGTTTATGAAGCTTTGAATTTAGAACAACCCATCTGTTGAAGGGAATTTGTTGTCTTTTCTTTTCATTGTTTCTCATCTGTGGGTGTAGCATAAAAGAACTTTGTGTCATTTATCTGCATCCATTTTCATTTCAAGTTTAATCTTTCACATCTATTTCATGGCTATGGGTAGATGGTAGTTTTCCTTTTCTGCTTTCAGGTCAAAAGCATACCCTATTTCCTAATTCATTGCAAACCATTCAAAGGTAGTTGCGCCTTGTAAAATAAGCAGAGAGCACTTGTAACTAACATTGTAGGTGACTCAACTGTTAGTGTTGTTTGTTCTTCTTTTTGGGCATTCTAAGTGATTTTCTTTCATTCATTTTTGAAGGACAAATATGTTAACTAACAATGTCGTACATTGTCTTTTTTCACTTTTTTTTGGTGTTCTCCTTTTGGGGATGATGCAAAGCGTAGAGATGCCTTATGTCTCTTCCATGTTGACCCAAAAGGTCCTTGTATTTTTTGCTTTTGTTTTGTGTTCTCCTTTTGGGGATGACACAAAGCTTAGAGATGCTTATTCAATTACCCTTTCATCAAATGAATTAAATAAATATGACATTTATTTCCTTCCTCTTAATTCCATCATTAGGAATGTGCACATGCCTAATCCTTGATTAGGATGTGTCACATCCTTCAACTTTTGCAAGTTGGCCCCTAATCTCTCTTAGCCACATAACCCTCCTCTAATCCTTCATTAACTAGCCTAATCAACCTCTCAAGGACTTTTTAATTCCTTTTATCCTTCCAAGGAATATTAAAATCCTTTTTCTCTTCCCCATGTGATCTTTGACTTGTCATATCAAGTCACATGTGACAAGTGCTTACCTTTTTAGGCACCTGTCCAAGGTACTTTCTACCTCTCCCTTTGGAACCTTGTCTTATCCACAAGATTCCCCAATCATGTGAATTTTAAATTCACTTTTTATTCCTCCAAGGAATCTTCTCATCCCCCAAGGTACTTGCAAAGTACTTGTCCATCTTCCACATCATGTACCCTCCTTCCACCTCATTCACACATCATCATTTCCAAGCCACTTCACATTCCACATGTTAAGATGTGAGGGATTATGAGTCCTCAACTCACCATAGCCCTACATCTTGGCCTTGTTGGTTTAATCTCAACCATGGAATTCTCTAGAGAATTCAACATCCTCTATAAATACCCCCTCTTTTGTCTCATTTAGGGGGGAGATCATTGTGCTAACCAAACTCTTGCAAAATTTTCATTTGAGCCATACTTAGTTAGCATTCTCATTTACTTGCATATAACATAGCATCCTCGTCTATTTTCCATCCATATTGCATCTCATTCATACATCTTTTTCCATCAAGAGGAGCATATATCACATCAACAATCGAAGGGCCAACCAAAGGAGCAACTTAACAAGGTATTATCGTTCTATCTTTTTTGTTAGGTTTAATTTTTAGCCCAGTCTTGAGGTGTTAGGTGTTTAGGTGGTTTCTTGCATATTTTGTGTTGCTGCTCATTTCTGGGACCACGTTTACTCCTGATCACAAAAGTAATTGCTCACAGGCGGATGTGTAGCAATTCCTTTAAAGTGGGGGGCATACATTACCATTATTTCATGTGCATTCTTGGTTCTTAGTGTAGCCTTGTCATTTATATGATGTGTTTTTCACTTTTTGGATGACATTGGGTGTGATGTCCTTCATAATTGTGATCTATCTTAGCATATTACATTCCTCTTGGTGGCGTGATGAGACGCACTGCATCCCCTAAGTTGTGAATATACTATTCTTTGATTGGTCCTCTCTTGGAGACATTAGACACAATGTTCCCTAAGTGACTGACCTTGCATGAACTGAACAAGACTCCTTCAAACATTTAACACTTTTACATTTTACATTTTTACATTTTTTGCATTTTACATTTTTGCATTTTTTTCAACTTGCATAACACAACTTGCATGCCTATGGTACCTTTCTTTTTGTTAATGGCATTTTCTTTGTGGTTCCTTGTTAAAGTTATCAACATGTGTAACTTTAATATGGTTGAGCAGGAAACCCAACTAGTGGCATGAATTTTCCCCATAGCCACTTTTGTGTTTGTGAGTGCATACCAACTAGCATATGTATCTTACCTTTTGGGATTTCTCACCCCATGGACAATCAGAAGTTTCATGGCCCTAGAGTGAGTACATTTGGGCCTTCTCACTTGATGGACCGTCCTGAGTTTTGTCAACCTAGAGTGAGTACGCATTCTCTTTTTCAAACAATTAGCCTAGATCTAATCCACAACTAGTTGGATGGATGATCAAAGCTTCATTCGATTCATTTCAACACTTGTGTGTTCCTTTGTTCTTATGTCTAGTTTTCCATGGGATCTTCATCCTAGGGGCTTGATAATCCCTTTTCATTGTTGTATTCCATCTTGCTAACATAAGTGCATTTGAACCCTCCTCTCAATGTTCATGGCTACTTTAGTGTGAGTTTGAAGCAAGTTCATCCTCTCACTAAAGTGGTGGATAAATGTGTCATAGAAAAATGGCCCCTTGTCATTTTCATGGCCTTTTAGGTCTTGTTTCATAGTATTTGATATATTTTGTTCTAATTTTATGTTGTAACATGGCTTGAACATGCATACTTAGGTACTAAAATTCAAACAGTGACGTCTTGTGAAGGTGTTGTGAAGTGTTGTAAGACATTTCTACATTCTTCTAGACTCTATTCATTACAAATTACCTAAAAATAACCTTTTTATTCATCTACAAGTCCTATTTTGAAGTGTTGTAAAGTCTTGTAACAAGATTTCATGCTTTTCTACGCACATCTTCACTATTTATCCCTTTCTCATGCTTTATTTGACCCCTTTATGCCCTCATATGTCTTAATTAAGTGCATTTTTTAATATTATCCCGACAAAGAACATTAAATACAACATATTTCTTGAAACATATTTTCAGGTCCTAGGTGGGACCCATTCACCATGGGTGGTAAATGAGTCCCCATTGGCTCCAAATTCAAAATTTTTAAATTTTCCTTTCAGGTTTTTATTCAAAATCACTTGACGTCAACCTTTGATGAGGTATGAATGGTTAACTAAGGCACAAGTGTGTATAAATATGTGATTTTCACCTCATTTTACATCTCATTCATTCAAGCATTCCATCTGACATCTCAAGAATTCAAGCATTCTACAACATCAATTCAAGCAATATTCAAGCACTTTGCAGCATCCATTGACATTACTTCAGACTTACATTATCAAGGGTTTGGTAAGTTGATAGCTATTGCATGTTATTAGTTTATCATTCTCTTTCCTTGTGTTGTTTCATTAAGGGTTTGATTACCAAAAGTGGGGTTTGACCAAGGTAAACCCCTATTTGCTAACCCTTAACCTCTTTTCCCCTATTGCATGTGTGTTTGCAAGCCTATGTATGCAGATTTAACAAGCTTTTTGGTGTTGAAGATTGGTTTACAAGTCAACTCAAGTCTATTTCAAGCTTGGAGAAGGTTTCTTGTCCATTTTTTGCAAAATTGACTTTGGCAACCCGACATTCAGTGATTTCTAGATTTGGTGTTGTAGAGTTGTCTCCTAATTTTATAGAAATTTAGGAGAGGACTGATTCACCACCTGTGGAAAATGAGTCCCACCTTAGGACTGAAAATCTAAATTTTGTCAGATTTTGAATCCCAATAGATAGAAACTTGTTTATGACACTTGTTCACCTGGTGGAGGACTAATTCGCCACCCTAGGTGAATGAGTCCCACTATGAAAAATGAGTGATTTCAACTAGCATCCACAACATTCCAAATTCATCAGATTTTGTCAAAGTGAACTCAGATTCATCCTGTTTCTCTCTGTTCTGCATAATTTCTTCATTTAGTTCATTATTTGCATATCATAGTGTGTTTTCAAACATAGCCTAAATCTCACCTTTGCATTCATTTTCATCCATTTACATTAGTCAATTGCATTGAGTTTACATCATCTAACTTAGATAAAATTGTACATAACATAATTTGAATGAACTAGTTTGCATTTTTGGCCCTACCTCTCTCCTTTTAGGTGAAAAACCCTAGAAGGGCTAGAAAGGTGCAAAGTGAGCCAAAAATCTATGGTTCAACTATGAAAGGAAATTGTAGCTTTGCATGGTACTCACAAGAGAGTGATGTGACACTATCCCCTTCACCCACACACAATAGTAAGAACAACACTAAGTAGTCCAGCCAACTCATAAACAATCATCTATATAGAAATTAAAATGATAATCACATAATGGTCATGGTAAAATAATCGCATACTGATCATAACAATGCATCTATATACAACATCATAAAATAGATCAACTACTTACATCATTATCATGTACCTTTAAATATCCCCATTAGTTTACCTTCATCTCTGAGTTCCAAAGTTGACTACTTGCACATCCACAGTGAGAATAGAGGGTCACTACAACAACATTACAAGCCAACATCAGATCTAGGATAATAAAATCTTACCAAGAATTTGATTTGAAATAGGTCCTATTTAAAGTAGAACTCATATGTTAGGTTGAGAGTATGAGTCCTAGTGTCTTAAACACATGACACAAACTCTAAGAAATTTTATGTTCAATGTAATGTTTAAAATTAGGTCCTAAGACCTAGGTGGGACCCATATGCCCAAGGTGGTGTATGATTCATAGATCACCAGATCTGGAACACATAACCTCAAACATTGAATAATGATTTTCCATTTGTTAAGTGTCAAGATTATCCTTAGAAAAATACATTAAATTAGGCTTTTGGATGCAAAATTGGACCAAATAAGGCATAAAGAAGCCAAATTTTAACAAGGAGGGCCCAAACAAGTGTGAAAATGTAAAGGGATACATTTTTCTACACTACATGTATATGAAGAATCACAATAAAAATATGATACTTATGATTAAAATTGATAGGATATCTAGCATAAGCTACAAGTTCTACCCCACCATATAAATACATAGAGGAAGAAATTGGTTTACATTTAATGGTAAGATTATTTCGTTACAAAATGATAAAGTCCCAAGACCCAATAATCAACTAGGTTGATTCCTCTCTTGAAAATATATGTTGGTATCTCTTTATGGTCTTAGGGATGCTAGATTGGGTTTTTAAGAATTGTAATTTGGTTAATGGGATGTTGTTATAATGAGAGTCCTAATTGTTGGAAATGTGTCTCAACTTACTAGCTGGTTACTAGTAGCATTGTGTTATTTTCTCTCTTTGATCGATTGGATTGTGCTCTATTGGTAGGACCCCAAAGGTTGTCCCCACGATGGTTAAATAGTTCGTGGTGTTGGTATCTTGTTCTATCATCATGATTTGACTCTGTTGGTGAGACCCTAATGATAGTTCCAACAACAGACCAATCACACGATATCACAGAGAATTGAAACTTTTAAACTTTGGTCGTGGGTTGTGAAGTTCATAAAATCTTTGACAGTCTGACTTCATCAGTGGGATGTAGCTACTTCAGTAGGACCCTCAACCTTGTCTCATTGATGAACTGATAGACATGAAGCTATAAAGTACACATTGATGGGACTTGCATACATCGGTGGAAAATGATATGAAGTCTTCTCGATGTGGCGATGGACTTGGTCGACGGTACACTCTAAGGAGCCTATTTTGATGTGATGATGAGTGATCAGTGAGACATGGCCTCTTGTCTCGCTAATACTCTGATGACCATTTGGCTTGGTGGGTGTTACACTCGTTGGACTGCTATGTCTGGAATGAAACCTTTAGGCAGGAAGCAAGAAGATTGGGACCTCACTGATAGAAAAGAAAAAGGGTTGATAAGACTCTATTTAGCAGACTTTGTTCTCCTTAATATTCATAAAAATAAGTTTGCATCTTCATTGTGGAAGAACCTTGGTGACATTTATCAGGGAAAATCCTTGGTGAATAAGCTATTCTTAAGGAAAAAATTGTACTCTTTGAAGATGGAGGAAGGGGCTTATGTGGCTGATCATTTGAATACATTCAATATGCTCATTGCTCAGTTAACATCTATAGGTGTAAATATAGAAGATGGGGATTGTTGTATTCTCTTGTTGTGTTCTTTTCCCGACTCTTGGGATCATTTAGTGATGGTGATTAAGAGCATGACAACCACTTTCAAAATGGAAGATGTGGTTGCTTCATTTAAGAGATGTGAAGGAAATCTTCTGAGATAGCAAAGGAGGCTCTTGCTATTAGAGGCAGATCAAAGGAGAAAGGAAGGAAGAAAGCAATAAGTCTAAATCTAAGTCTAAAGGGAGATCAAAGTCTCCTGGAAATAATTCCAAGGTGAAATAATGGAATTGTAGGCAGCCTGGTCATGTTTGTAAGAATTACAAACAAGAGAAAAAGAAGAAGAAGAAGAAAAACAATTCTTCGGATAATGATTCTTCTCAAAGTGATGAAAATTACTTCATTGCCGCCTTGGTGACTTAGACATCAAATGATGTCTAGCTGATTGACTCAGGTGCATCCTTTCACATGGAATCTCATAGAGATTAGTTTATGAAGTACGAAAAGTATGTTGGTGGAAACGTGTATCTAGCAAGTGACTTATCTTTGGAAATTGTTGCTTGTGGAAGAGTTAGAATTCAATTTCCTGACAAAAGGATCAAGGGATTGATGGTGTAATGCATATACTAGGTTTGGCTCAAAACTTAATGTTTGTAAACAAGTTGAATGATGGTAGCGTACAAGTTTCTTTTTCAAATGGTGGATGCAAAATGACAAGAGGCTTAATGGTGTTGGCTAGGGGTGCTCAGATTGGTACTCTGTACAAGCTAGATGCACATGCAGTTCAATGCAACAGTGTCTCTTAAAAAGTCAAATAAGGTTGCTCGAGTAGAGAAGAAGATTGAAGTTCCTCTAGGGGTGAATTCTTTGGAGGTGAAACTTCCTGTAGAAAAGACCATGCTTTGGAATCAAAGGCTTCGCCACATTGGTGAGAAAGGCTTAAAATATTTGAAAAAAAAAAACCTAGTTGAAGGGCTTGATGACTGTAACCTTGAGTTTTATTTTTGTGAACATTGTATATATAGAAAACAACATCGTGTTTCATTTTATTCTAGTCCTCATAAATATTTTGGGGTTCTAGATTATATTCACTCTAATGTTTTTGGTCTAGTAAATGTTCCTTCATTATCAAAATTAAGATATTATGTTTCTTTTATTGATGATTGTTCGAGAAGGGAATTTGTGTACTTTTTAAAAAGTAAAATAGAAGTGTTTAGTTGATTTAAAGAGTTTAAAAACTTGGTAGAAAATCAAACTGGTAGAAAAATTAAATGTCTAAGGACAAATAATGGTGGTGAGTTTTTTTCTGCAGATTTTGAAATTTACTACAAAGACCATGGAATAGAAAGGCATAAAATGACACCTTACACTCTGCAGCAAAATGGAGTTGCTGAAAGGTTGAATACGACGTTGATGGAAAAGGAAAGAAGCATGTTGAGCAATGTTGGTCTAGAGAAGAAGTTTTGGGCTGAAGTTGTGGCTACAACATGTTATTTATCAAATTGATCTCCCTCTTTGGCACTTGTTGATAAAATGCCTATGGAAGCTTGGTCTGGTAAGAAGCCCTCCTTAAGACACATAAAAGTCTTTGGCTGTGAGGAATATGTTTATGTGTCAAATGAAAAAGATCTAAATTGTAAAATAAAGAGCTATAAAATGTATCTTCATTGGCTATGGCATTGGTGTGAAAGGATACAATCTTTGGGATCCTGTGACTGAAAATGTTGTATACAACAAAAGTGTAATCTTTCATGAGTTGAAACCTTCTTGAACAGTGGATCTACAGTTAGAGATGAAAGAAGAAAAGCAAGAAAAATTAGTTAAAATTCCTTGAACTCCAGATAAAGAGGAACTACAAAGTGTACTTGAAGTTGAGGAGAGCTCTGGTAGCTCTGAGAGTTCTGAAGAAGCACCACAACCTCAACCTCATCCTTTGAGGAGGTCTACACATGAAAGGTGGCCACTTGATAGGTATGGTTTTTCCATGTTGGATGAAAATTGTGCCTATGCTTTGATTACAAACACTGATGAGCCTAGGACTACGAAAGAGGCTATAGAAATTTCTGATTCAAATTCTTGGTTGGAAGCCATGAAAGAGGAAATGGAATCATTAGAGAAGAATGCAACCTGGGATTTGGTGCCCTTTCCTAAAGGTAGAAATCCTGTTGGCTGCAAATGTGTATTTAAGAAGAAAATTGGTATGGATGGTAGTGTTGAAAAGTATAAAACTAGGTTGGTTTCAAAAGGATATTCCTAGGTAGAGGTAATTGATTATGGTGAAATATTTTCTCCTATAGCTAAGTTGACATCTATCAGATTTATTTTGTCACTTGCAGTAGTGTATGACTTAGAGATTGATCAGATGCATATCAAGACAACATTTCTTCATGGGGATCTTGAAGGAGAAATTTATATGTCCCAACCTGAGCACTTTGTGGAAAAAGGTAAAGAAAATCTAGTTTGCAAGTTAAAGAAATCTCTATATGGTTTAAAAAAAATCTCCTAGAATGTGGTACCAGAAGTTTGACACTTTTGTTTTGTCCTTGGGATTTGTAAGATCAAAATATGATCATTGTGTGTACTTCAAAACTAAAAATGATTGAGTGCTTATTATTGCCCTATATGTTGATAACATGTTATTCATAGGAAATAGTAAGACTATGATTTCTGATCTAAAATCTTAGTTTTCTCCCAAGTTTGAAATGAAAGATCTTGGTGCATCAAGGTATATTCTAGGGATGGAAATAAAATGGGATAGAGATAGTAGAGAGCTTTGGGTCAACCAGAGTAAGTATATTAATACTATCCCGAAGAGATTTTGTATGGATGATTGCAAGCAGCTAGTTGTTCGAGTATTGTAAGGAACAAAGCTATATGTTGAGGATTATCCAAAATCTCTTACTGAGATAGAGGACATGACCAAAGTGCCTTATGCAAGTGCAGTTGGCATATTAATGTATGCAATGGTCGGTACAAGTCTAGACATTGTCCAAGCAGTGGGAGTACTTAGCTAATTTATGGAAAATCTAGGAAGGCCACATTGGGATGCTGTGAAAAGAGTCTTTAGATATCTCAAAGGTACCTCTCAGTACTCTTTGTGCTATCATGGTAACTCGGTTGGGTCACAAAGATCCATTAGCATTCAAGGTTATGCTGACTTTGATTTGGCAAGGGACATTAACAACAAAAAATCCACTAGTGGATACATCTTCACATTGAATGGTGGTGCAGTTAGTTGGATGAGCAAGCAACAGGTTGAAGTCGCTTTGTCTACTATAGAGGAAAAATATATGGTAGCAACATATTCCTATAAAGAAGCTATTTGGATTAGATGATTTTGTTTTGATATTGGGTTCAATGCAGGGAAAATTACCATTTGCTATGACAGCCAGAGTGCTATTTTTTTTGGTGAAAAATCCAACTTTCTGTACCAAGATAAAACATATTGATGTGCAGTATCATTTTTTATGGGATATGGTGGAGGATGGAAAGGTTAGTCTCGAGAAGATGGATACTCTGGAAAACATTGCAGATGCATTAATGAAACTAGTAAGCACAGACAAGTTTAGGTAGTGTGCCAGTTTGATGGGCCTTGGGGCCTATGACATTTAGTAATCTTGAGTTTGAAGAAGCCAGTAAGTCTTCATCAAGTGGGAGCATGTTGGAAATGTGTCTCAACTTACTGGATGGTTATTGGTAGCATTGTGTTCTTTTCCCCTTTGATCGGCTGGATTATGCTCTATCGATGGGACCCCAAAGGTTTTCCCTAAAATGGTCTAATAGTTCATGGTGTTGATGGCTTGTTCTATCATCATGATTTGACTCTGTTGGTGAGACCCTAAAGATAGTTGCAACAATAGACCAATCACAATGTTGTAGAGAATTGAAACTTTGGTCATGGGTTGTGAAGTTCATAAAATCTCTGACAATCCAACTTCATTGGTGGGACATAGCTACTTTGAAAAGACCCTCAACCTTGTTTCATCGATGAAAAAATAGACATGAAGCTATAAAGTACACATTGATGGGACTTGCATACATTGGTGGGAAATGATATGAAGTCTTCCTGATGTGGCAATGGACTTGGTAGACAGTACACTCTAAGGATCTTGTTTTGGTGTGACGATGAGTGATTGGTGAGACATGGTCTCTTGTCTCATCAAAACTTTGATGACTGTTTGGCTTGGTAGGTGTTACACTCGTCTGAGTGACTCAAACAGATTGGCGAGAGGTTTGATGTTGTCTCATCGATGGCCTGATATGGTAACTGCTAATTGACAATTCGTTTGTTGTAACAGTATGTTTCCTACATGGGTCTTGTGATGCAGATTGATTGAGGAATTCTCTCAGAAGGAAAAATGTTGTAATTTGTGAAATGCAATTGTAACAGTGGTTGAGAGAGTTGAGTTGTGAGTCTGAGATAGAGAATGAGATAGATCAAGTTTGTAATGATGCCTATATTGAGTGATTGAATTGACATCTAAAAGGAAGAAATTGTAACTTTGTATGTAGACCTTTTGTTCACTGTGTTACAAAGTTTTTTTTCTTGGTGTGGTGGGTTTTTCTCCCAAAAGGGTTTTCCCACGTTAAATTTGGTGTTTATTCTGTGTTGTGTGAAATTTGTTCTTATCTATTTCCTACAATGTGCATCTTTAATGAATTGTAATTTGAAATTTGAACCTTAAGTTTGCATTATCTTCTTAGAATTAGCATTAGGAAAGTGTTTCCACACCTTTTCTTTCCTTACACTAGTGATATTCTAAGTGTAGTAAGTGAAAAGTTTGGTAATCTTATCTTGAGGGATAAGGTAATCTAATCATACCCTAAATGATTGAAAAAGAAGAAAAAAAGGGGAGAGAGAGAGAAAGAGGTAGAGTAGAGAAAGGGAGAATGAAAGAGAGAATAAGTCCAATATCTATAAGAAGAAACATTTTTAGATGGAAGTATCCCCAACAAATATAACTTAAATCTTATGTCATTATGCATTTTACCTCAACATAAGGCATAACATGTTCAAGAATCTCAGGAAGGGCATACACTTTATTATCATATTTGTAATTGAATGCAAAGAAAAAATCTATCACCCTATTGTATACATAAATAATGACCCATTACATTCAAAAATAACTTTTATTATGCTGAAATGGAGTATGTTCACAAAGAATACTAGTCCAAATATGATCTTTATCATTTTACATTTGTTATTTCCCTTAATATATAGAAATAAAAGAGATTCATTAACCTTAGTTGTGGTGGTATTTTGGTGTAATTTTATCCTTTCACAATAGTTCTATCCTACTTAGGAACTCAAGGAAGTTAATTTCTCCATGCTAGGTAATTTCATTAATTCTTGGCATTCATTAACAAGAGCAAGTTCAACTAGAATATTGGTAAACCTATAAATATTATATAATGGTTTTATATTTTTAAACAATGTTTGAGGAGGTTGGTCTCAATTTTTTAAGTTGACTAACTATTTAATGGATATTTGTTGAAAATGAGGTAAATAATAGAATTTTCTTCATTGGGAATAATATTAGATGCATAAATAACTATTTATCAATCATATGCATCCTAATTTTGATGAAAATGTAAACATTTGGCCATTCTAATTAATTTACAATTGTAAAAAATATTAAATGATTAGTATGACACAAACATTATTTTTTATGTTAGGTAGCAACTTGTTGCACTGGAGGAAAGGAATTCTATATTTAGCATGATGATGGAAAAGGTTTTGCTAGGACTTTAGCATGAAATACTTTACGAGAAGGGGCCACTTGATTGTATCATCAAGGGTAGTGATATTTGGAAACTAACTAATTGTGATCCCATAAAATAGCCCTGATGATTGAAAATATTTATATAGGATTTTATTTGAAGTAGGTATGTCTATTGGAAAGACATTTTTTAGGGACATAATGAATATTATAGTGAATTTTATAACTTATTCATCATATTTGAAATGAGGAGTTGTAAAACATATCTACTCAAGATATCTCAAAGATAAATCTATCAAATATACATAGGATATTAAATAGGATGGGAAGGTACACTAGAGTATTTTATAAAGAAGCTATTAAATTAACCATACACATATTTCCATGTAACAAACCCATCTAGTTCTATTATCTCAAAAAAACCATGTAATGTTTTGATTTTATTTTTAAATAATATATTAATTTAAAAAAATATTTAGTTTTCATATTCATAACAACATGCAATGATTCATAATAAACAAAGAAATATATTTGTATTATTTAATTTCCTCATTCAAAATCATTAGATTACAAACATATATACTAATATGTTTACATATTAATGAGTTAACTTCATAGTAAATGAAAATAATACATGTTTCATATCTATAGGATGATAATAATAATAGTGCATTAATAGTACATCAATAAAAGTAATGATAAATGATGTTTATGATAATCCAAGTCTTCAAAAATTAACTACAAGAGGAAGAGCATCATCCAAGTGCTTTTCCTCTAACCATAGACAATCAATCCCCCACAAACCTTCCAATTGTATATCAATAGCAATTCCAAAAACACATATTCAAACACATCTTAATTTAATTGACATATTCAATTTAATTTATTGAAAAGCATTCTCTTATTTTATAAACTATTCATAAATTTTGAGAATAATTAGCCATAAAAAAGTTGCAGACATGTTAAGAATTATTGTGACATGAAGGAGATGGATTGAGTCTCTTTTCTCAGTCATGTCAGGTGTGCAATTACATTCCTACAGTGGCCTAAGGAATGAATGGGAGAATAAAACGTGACATTTCTACCCTAAATTTCTTAAACTCTTATCGATATGCCTATTTTCTTATCTTGATTTAGCGTTAAAGGCATTAAATATGTTCACAATAGTGATGGTGTGGACTGGGAATAGAGATTGGAAGATTGTAATAGTATCATATCACCAGCAATGATCGAGCATGCAATGAAAAATAATTAAATTACAATGTAACCGAACTATTTACAAAACTTTAAAAATACAACAATAAGATTTATTTCTCAAATCAAAATGTTCCAGAATTTTAATGCTCATTAATTTCATTCATTCAATTGAAGAAAGAGAATGTATAAATTTAAATATGCCTTCAATTAATCAATAGACAAATATTTATAAAATTAAAATAATATTGTGCAACAATAATTTATCAATAGCTTAAAAATTCAATAATCAATGGTACTTATCTTTTTTTAATATGTAAATAACTATAAAAATTGCTTGGGGTAGATTGTTGGTTCAAACTCTTTTGTCTGTGAACAATCTAGGAGGAACCCATTCCTTTTGGAACACAGTGTACTATTGTGCTCTACACAAGTGTTGGTTCCCGAAGAACAATGTTCTACACTGTAAGTGAAAACTAAGTCTTGGTTAGGACAATCTCGGGTGTATGTTCTACCCTAAGTTGGAAACATACTATCCCCCTTTTCCAATGCTTATAGCCTGCTAACCATTTTACAAACTCCTTGCCATTTCTCTTATTTCTCCCTTTTTTCTTGACTCCCCCATCATTTAGTTTTCATGATTGTTTTATACAATATGAAATGCCTGTTTCAACCGTCATACCCCAAAATAATTACATCACAATAATTATCCCATGAAAACATTAAGATTTATTTTAATTATTTTAACTTAATTCTCTTTGTTTATTTTTTCCTCACAAGAAAAAATCTCATAACAATTCTCCCTCTGTTATTTAGTTGTTGCTCTCAGTAGTTTGAGGAGTTTTTGTATCACAAACACAAATATAGGAATATTTAGTTAAATAAATATGGATATTGATCTTTAATAAAATCAAATTTTTCCCAAGTAGCACTATCGATACTACAATGACTCCTTTTAATTTTTACTTCATCTATAATTCTATTTCTTAATGCTCTAGATCTTGTTTCAATTATTTTTCTTGGTTAAATTTTAAATTCACAAGAAGGTGCAATAGAAGTAATTTTCCAATCAATAACATGATCCACATTATATACATATTTCTTAAGTAAACTCACATTGAATACATAATGGATTATTAATTGAGATAAGGCACGTCTATAAGAAACATTACCTATTTTTTCTAATAATTCAAAAGGTCCACAAAAACAAGGAGTTGTTTTGGAATATTTACCAAGTTTTAACAAGCTTCTTTTGGGTTTGATTCGAAGGAAGACATGTTCACCAGCCTCGAGTTAGCCCAACTTTTATACCTATCCTAGGAAAACTTCATATTTTGTTTGGCTTTGTTAATAATGGCTTCCATTTCTAATAGGTTTTCATTCTCATACCAAACCTTATGGACAAGATCAAACCATGAGATAGGTTTATTACAATTTCAACCAAAAACAACTTCAAAAGGTGACATCTTAATGGTTGAATGATATCCTTTATTGTATGCAAACTCCACTAAGTAAAAATATTCTTCTCATGACTCAAGTTTATCCATGGTATACATTCATAACATATCTTCTAAGATTCTATTAATACTTTCTATTTGACCATCACACTCAAGATGATATCTAGTTCTAAAATTAAAATGGGTACCAATTTCTACAAAAAGGGATTTCCGAAAAGAAGATGTAAATGTAGGATCTTGGTCTGAAATAACATTCTTTGGGAGACCATGTAACCTGACAATATCTTTAATAAAAATATGGGCAATATTATAAGCGGAGGATTTTATTTTAATAGGTAGGAAATGTGTCATCTTGGTTAATCTATCTACCATTGTGAAGAGAGAATCATTTCCTTTATGTGTTCAAGGTAGTCTGGTGATAAAGTGCATTCTAATTGACTCCTACTTCCAATTTGGAATAGATAGGGGTTGTAAGAGACCAAGAGGTTTACATTGTTCTTATTCTACCCTTTGACAAGTTAAACATTGTTGGACTTAGGTATAGATTTCATTCTTCATTTGAGGCCAAAAGTGGTTTCTCTTGATTGAGAGATAGGTTTTCTGAAATCTAGGGTGTCCTTATATAGGCATATCATGATAATATTTTAATATTTGTGATTTAAGGCTAGGTATATTGGGAATGCATAATCTTCCTTTATAATAAAGGAGACCATTGCTACCTAGCAAATAATGTTCTAGTCGATCTTTCAAATAGACATTAGAGGATTGATTTTGAGGACCTTCGTAAATTGGTTGGCGTGGATTAAAAATACCTAGAGCTCCCTTCAGGTTGATGTTATTATTTTGATAAATCTCGGCCTGTGCCTCATATATTTGAATATATCTGGGCCCTTTTTTTTGAAAAGCTTTGCCTGCTTTCTCCACGTGCCTTCTTCGTGGGGATTTTCATCACAAGAAGGGGGGAATGAGTGACAAGCCCCATCCTATCGCCACATGTCATATCCAACTCTATGGGTGAGTGAAACGTGTCTGCATGGGAATATTTTTGCTTCCATCTAGGACCACAGTCATCATTCACAGGGGGATGCATCTAGTTTGAAGGCGACTGTACATTCTATGTTTCATAATCTTTTCTATTGTAACGGACTTTGGAAATCATTGCAATGAACATCATTGCTCATGCCTGGGAATCTCTTTAGTTGTTGGCTCTTAGGTGGTGGGATTCTTTTCTATATATACTTCTTCAACTTTCCAAAAATGAGTTCAGAGAATACACAAAAAAATTGTGGAAAGACACCAGGCCTTTGTATTGTTTTAGATTATTGCATTAATACTCGTAGATTTTGCAATTGTTGTTCGGCCTTTATGTTTCTTAGCTAG
This sequence comes from Sequoia sempervirens, assembly GCA_007258455.2. Taxonomy (NCBI): domain Eukaryota; kingdom Viridiplantae; phylum Streptophyta; class Pinopsida; order Cupressales; family Cupressaceae; genus Sequoia; species Sequoia sempervirens. The sequence continues at coordinate 311,681,746 of VDFB02075321.1, forward strand.
TTGAAAAAACATTATACTATGTTCTTATTGTATTGAGTAGTTCATTTGCAAAACTTCTATAATTTCAATATAAGTTTTCTAATTCAAACCATGTCTTGGACTCTTCTTTTTAGTAAATGTGTATGGAAGTTATTTTATGTTAAATTTGATAAAATTCTTAGGCTTTTCATCTATGCTATATGTTATTTTCAGACATGCAGATTGTTGAACCAGCCCTTAAATCCCATCTAAAAGGAATATTTACTGGGCCCACAACTACATCTTGGTGCATCGCCTTAGGTTAGATCTTTATTTTATATATCAGACTTCTTTTTCCCATTCCAACCCCCCAATTACAGGAGTTGACTTCTTTAGAAAACCTGGAGGTCGCTTAGTTTAGTGCAATCAGTCCCCCCATTAACTGAGTTTCCCATAAGGTTGTTGCTTGACATTTTTAGGCATCGATAGTTCTTTTTTTGGCATGCCCGGTGAGAATTTTAAATGTATCTATATATAAAGTGGGTGTATGAGCCATAGGCCTCTCACTAGATCTCAAAGAGCAAACAAAATTGGCCTACTAGTGCCACCACTGATAATAGTACGAACAAGAACCCGTCTAGTGAATGTTATGATCCCTCCACAAACCATGTTGCTGATTGCTAACAAAAATTTTGTGGCATGGGACACTGGAAGTCCTCTTATAACACCAATAGCACCCACCATTTGGGCCACTATCCCAACCTCTCCTTTAAAAGTTGTACCAAAATTAACTGGAGAAGGATCAAAAACACCATCCGAACACCTGCAATATGTGGCAAATGTGTGTTTGGTGTATGGTGTTACTGACCAAAATATTGTGCTAAGGTTTCTCGCAGCCTCTTTCAAAGGCAGAGTGTTAGATTGGTATCTCACTCTAGAGGCTAACACTATCAGTACTTGGGATGAGCTTGGAGATTCTTTCTATGATAAATTTTCAAATAATGGAGATCGGTCTTCACTATATCAGTAGCTAGTGACCATAAAGTGGGCCCCATATGAGGCCATGACCTAATTCAATGCCCAGTTCCATATAACTTGGAAGAGGGTTGCTATCTGTCCACCAGCTGATTTGGCATTCATTTTTTATCTGAAGTCCTTAAATGCTGATATATCAGTGATGATCTAGTCTCTTGGTAGAACCACTCTACTGGATGCGTACAATATCACCGTCATGGCAGAAAACAATCTAATTCACACTGGAAAGTTGTCGCTTCGGCCTGCTACGCCTATATTTTCCAAGATATTAGCTCCTACCTATTGATGTTCGAAATAGCACAACAACATTAAATACAATATTTTTATTCTATTTCTCTTGAAAAAGAAAGACAACATATAGTAATCTAACTCCCAAGGTCTTGGTAGTTGGTTCTCAATTGTGTTGATATTGCTCAATGGTCATTGTAACTATAATGTGCAAGGGGCCATGGTTGGTAATAAGGAACAAAATTACATTAGATCAACCAACCTACATTGGGGGGGTTTAAATAAAGATAAAAAGATAGATCAGAGCCTTAAAATAGTAGAACATGAACAAAACTTCTTAATATCTAGACATGTACATCAATAATGAGTGTTTATTTACCTAACCAAAAACAAAACATGATGCAATCCATAGAATAATCTATACCACTGCATACATTCATAGTGCCAATTCACAATCACAATTATTCACTAAAATTTTACTTCAAAACTTGAAACAAATCATTCACTCATCATTAAAACACAGGTCAAATAGATATAACAACAACTTCATTCATAGATAATTCAATAAGATAATCTTGAATTTGGTTTCCTCTATTGATTCTCATCAAATAGAAAACATTTAGGCACATCAAATCACTAACGTATGGATTGATTATGAATCATTAACTTTATCAAAGAGGTCCAAACTTAATAACATATAAATTGTATAAAAACTGTAAAATGTATCCAAGTTCAACTGAACTTTTTTTTCATAGTATCTTGTTGACAATTATGAAATTATAAGACTATGATTCCTATTGCTATCATCAAGTGGCTAATATTTCTTCAATCAACCAAACTTTACAAAATAGAGCTCAGAAGTACATATAGAGATTCTATGTGCAAGTTTCTCTCAATTAAAACTCAGATCCACAAATTCAGGAACTGGGATTGCATGAAGAAACTGGATTGTTGATCCTTAGTTACATCAAGGCTTGAATGCTCTGCTACACAAAATTCTGATGCCCAAAAGAGAAGGTGGAACTAGAGTTCAACTTGCGTCAAAATCCTACAAAATAGGAGAAGAGAGGATGCTGTGTCAAGAAAAGAATGCTCTGCTGCCAACTCAATCCTGTGTTGCTTGGTCCATGATATAATAATCATAACTAGAGAACACTTGTTGAAGGATATCCAAATCAAGTCCATCTAACCAATTGTCTTCAAATTTGATCCTCTTTAACTCTGCTGAGGTGAATTCCTGCATATCCTTTAACTTGATTAGTTCCCTTAGGTAGCAGCTTTTACTTCTTCCATGATGTCCATAAATCTATCCAACAAAAAATATTGTCCATCATCTCCTCTTTGCATTACCTCTTCAAATCTACTGCTCCACTTTTCCCTCAACTTGTACAAAGGAAAACTCTCTTTGACTAGGATGTCCACGTTGACTAGAATGGCAACTATCACTTCCAATTCATCAATCTGCTTGTTCAAGTTTTTTCTTGGTTCTTGAACCTCATTCTTATGCTCATGGATGAACTTGGATTTGAATCTTCTATGCTCACATTCTTCTCAATAAAATCTGCATTATCTTCTTCAAGAATTGACTGCTCTAGGAGAGTTGACCTGGGCACTTTGTTGATGTCTTTAAGCTTTTTAATATATTCTCTATACTCTTCATCCTGCTTTTCTAGATCTTCAGCATGCTAGTTCATATTCCCTACCAGCTCAAATGTTGCTTCATGAACCTTGAAACTATTAGTTAGCACTTCAACAACCTCCTAATTGAGTCTTTCAATCCATCGGTCGAGCACTCCCACCTTACTCCTCATCTGCACCAAGTCATCAACTTCCTTCTTTGTCAGAAATATTGGGGATTCTGGAGCAGCAACTTGTTGAGAAATTGGAGTAGAGACATCCTTTAGGAACTTGTGTAGCTGATCCAATTGGGCTTTAAGCTCATCTTTCTTTTTCTTGTCTTTAATCATTCTGGAATTGGTGGAGGAAGCTACAATATCAATGAGATTCATTTGTTGGTTCCTTGTAGGTCTCCCCAAATTCACAACACCTAATATGTAATTATCCATTTGCATATCATTTTTTTCCTTGTCCACCACTGGAATTGCACACTCAACAATGATTTCCCTTGCATTTGTAACCTTGGTGGAGTGAAGAACTCTAGCCTTCTTTTTGGGTCTTTCCTTCTCAATCTCCTTCATCATTTCATCTCAATTGAGAGGCTGAGGTTGAACTATCTATTTCTTCTCTAGATCAAGCTTCAACCATGTAGGAGCAGTAGGAGTAGTGACTATTTTTGTTGAAGAAGTAGCAGTTGCACAAGATAAAGGTTGCAATATTGTATTCTTAGGTTGAGAGTCAACCTCTTGCACATTTTGTTGTTCCATTTTTGGTTCTTCTTTTGCAAGTATTTCAACCTCTTCTTTATCTTTTAGCTCTTGTAATTTTCTAGCTTCCAACTCCTTCTTCAAAGTTTCTTCTTCCAACTTATTTGCCTCTAGCATATGGTCCCTCTACTTTTCTAGTCCTTGACATAGTCCCATGCCTCTTTAGATTTCTTCTCACATAGAGAAAGCTCCTCAGCCTCTTTGTCTCTTTACAAGAATTCTTGCTCTTCTTTCCTTTTGTGGGCCTCCTGAATAGCTTTGAATTTAGCCTCAAGGGATTCTTTTTCTCTTCTTTGAGCAGCTTTTTCCTCCTCAAGGTCATGGATCTTCTGTTGCAAAGCCAATTTGTCTCTTTCTTCTTTTATTTTGAGCTCTTGCTCCCTTTGCTATTATTGTTGTTTGGATAATTCATTAGCCCTAGCTTGAGCCTCCAACTCCTATTGTTTCCTTAGTGCCTCATCTTGTGCCTTGTCATCTGCTTCCCTTTTGGCTTCCTTAGAGAGCTTTCATTGGTCCTCTTCAATTAAAATATGTTTAGTCCCTACATCCTTAGTCTCATCCATAGATTGGCTGCCAAGACTCCTAAGAAAAAAATGCATCAAGTATGTATCCTCATGGGAAAACACTAAAGTCATATTTTGGAAATCTCTAATATGATCGATTGGATCAGATTTCCCATTATAACGATCAAACTTTGGATCTCTTTAATGTTTAGGAAATGGGATCATGTTGAGACGTCAGTCAAAAGGATAAGGACAAATGTCATCAAGAGAATATGTCTTCGTTGTGGTTCCCCCTTGCATGTCTTTAATTTGTCCTTGTAGTGCTTTATTCTGTTGAGACAAGGCACTAAGATTAGACAAGGGTGTTTCATTAAGACTTCTCTTTAAGTTCTCTGTATCAAAATCATGAGGCAGTTTAGTTCCTTTGTCATCCAAATACAAGAAATATTTCTCTTTCTTGCACTCTAAAATATTTTCTAAAGCTTTGTGAAATTTGGGATCTTGTTCAACTTCTCTAAGGTGATGTTCTTCATCTTGTTCATCATCACTATCTACAAGAGTTCTACTCATGTCTCTGTTGAAAGGGAAAGCATTTTTTTCTCTTTCACCCATGTTGTCGTTAAAAAGGGAATTATGACTCACACTATAAAAGGGATTGCTACTCTCACCCTCTTCTTGAGTTTTTCGAGTATGATCTTCTTGTTGAATGTCCTCTTTCAGCTTATTGTATTGAGATCTTGTAAAAATAGGTATATGATTTCGAAATATTCTTCTAGACTTAGATCATAGTTTGATAAGTGCGAAAATGATAATGTCTTGATCCGATAGGATGAAAATATTATGATATGATCAAAGATGCTCCTAATTCTTGATTGTGGCTTCCAATGATGAAGGATGTCAGAATCCTATTGGGGAAGTTGAATCAACAATTAGAAACTTATTTGAAAGGTGCACTTTTAAGATTTTATCCTTGTTTTTGAAGAATGATAAGTATATCAAATAGCCTAATTAAACTCACTGAAGGATTTGACTAGTATGTGTTGGATATTCAATAGAAGGTTGTGGCAGATAATAAAATTTGAGAGGTTGATTGTGATTATGTCGTTGTGATAGAGCTATGGAGAAACTCATGGTAATGGAGCAAGACATTTTGACTTTTATACATAAACTTCCTTTGTTGCAAGGTTTTCTTGTAACCTAAATGTTTCTTAGGTTTCTTGATCCTATGGGAAACCAATTTACTATCAAATTTGGTTGATTTCCACTCTCTAAGCATGGGAGAAATGTCAAGATGCTACTGGACCAAAGATGTTACAAACTCAAATCTGTCAAAAGTAAAATTTTTGGAAAAGTGACAGATGCACTACTTTATGCCCTATATGCACTAGGGAAATAGTCAAATGTGCTACAGTAGACCTCAAATGCACTATAATATGTCTCAGATGCGCTATAGAAAAATGTTTTAATAGTTACAAAAAAAACTATTTACAAAATATTCAGCCTATGTGTTGAAACACTCAGTGTGTGAAAACAGGCTCTAAATGCACTGAACTAACCAGTGAATGTGCTAGAACAAACCTCATATGCACTAAGATATACCCTAGATGCGCTAAAACAACTTTCCAAGGCAGTTTTTTGAACATTTTTGAGTAGTTTCAGCTGAAATTTTGCATGTTCATTTTGGATGATCTTTTATCTGAATTAATGTTATTGAACACTCTAAAAATAGTTGTTTTAAAGCCCTATACTAAACATCAAGTGTATGTTCAAAAAAAATTTCAAAAAGTGTTTTCACAGGTTTTGCACATAACAGACAATTCAAGCAGACTCACTCTTAGTACTCAAGTAGGTCATCATAATAACCACAACCCACATCTTAGATCTACATCGAATCACACAGTCGTGTCACCCTCGAAGGGGAACTCATGTTTTTGTCTTTTCTAGGCACGTACTCAGAGTGACAAAAGTGGATACCGAATCCCCTAAGCAAATGGTCCTTGGAAGTTATATGGTGAGTGTCTTGGGGGCAGATTCTTCCCTCCCCTTGCACTGTGATTATTAGGATGTTCGAAAACTGACACGATTGGCTACTACACTAAGTTCTTAGCAAGGGTTTTCATTTGGTGCGGCAATAATAAACTCCCTCAAGAGACCTGCCAACCTTTAGAACAAAGGCTTTGGGGATGGTTATCTTGAACACTAGCGGAAAAAATGGGTTTCCCCAGATTTGCTTTAAATTTTATAGTGAGGTGGAATAACCTGGCTTTGGTTTGAACCCACTTGGGTCATTCCTCTTGGGTGAGTAATTTTTGCCACAAGAGCAGGCCCTCTATAGGATGTAATAAAGTATTGAAATTGTAGAAATTGAAAAGACAAGTCTGGTATTTTGATCACCCAGTTAAGGGGAGAGCATAGACCTATTGCCACAGACAAAGCAGACAGTGTTCTTTTTAGAGCCCAAATGGCAATGATTTAATCTATGTGAAGATGTTGCTTCACAACAAGCATTGGATTCATTTTAACCGCAAAATCAATGTGTGGTGACTACCCTAGGATTGCTTCCTTTTAAATTCCATGTCTATCATAGGATTGGTTCATTTTAAATTGTTGTGTCTACCCTAGGGTTGCTTCTTTTTAAGCCAAAAAAGATCTTGTCTGTCGAAGGCATAAGACTCAGAACCTTGTTTTAGTTACAACCTGCATGCGCTAAAAGATCACACATATGTGCTAAAACAAATAGTTAATGCACTAAAATAGACCCCCTTAACCGTTGCAGAAAACCCTAAATGCGCCAAAAGAAATCCTAAATGTGCTAATCTAAGAATGCAATTTTTTTAGACAATTTTAAATGAAATGAACTATATGGATGCACAATTTTGTTCCCTATATGCACTAAAGAAATTGTCAAATGTGCTGAAACAATTATTAGATGTGCCGAAAGACCTATAGAGAAGCACTAAAAGAAACCTTGTATGCGCTAAGGAAACTCACAGATGCGCTAAAATTCAAAATTTTCTGGAAAGCTGAACTCTAGAATGTGAAATCCTGTCAAAAAACTTGCAAGTAGATGTCAAAAAAGGGGTGAAGGCCCCACAGTAGGCACTAAAAAATGTGTGATCAATTTTAAGTGTATAATATGAAGATTAAAACAAATCAAACACACCAATAAGACATTATATCAAAACAAAAGATCAAATAAAATGAATGCAAACTCATTCTTTTGTCCTTGATGTCATCCTATCATCCTCTATCTCTAGTGTTTTTGTTGATTCCAGCTTGCTCTTAGATCATGTGCTAGCCTAAACAAATAGTCTTCCTAGAGAATGAGATTAAATATGAATGCATGCTATTCTAAGATAGGATTAACATGCTATGAATGCTGTTAAAAGAAACTAGAATTATGAAATGACATGAATGCTAAAACTGATAATAATAATGCTAAAATGTTAATCGCATGTTTCTAATGCATGTGTGACTAACCAATGCTTGGATTCACAGGGGTATTTATAGAGTTTTTGAAAGATTTTGATTGGCTGATGCGATCAACGACTATGAAAATTCTTGGCAGATCGAACTGTCGAAGATGGAGAAGACTGGAGAGAAAAATAGAAGAAAAACAGAAAGTAGGATTTGTTTCCTCTTTCATGAGAGATGATAAAGATGAATTGTAAAAATCATCTTTTTGTGAGATTGGGAAAAGATTTTGAAGATAAATAATGAATTTATTAAATTCATTATTCATTTATTGGTGACACGGAAGAATTTCTTAATGAAATAAAATATTTAATTAAGATTTGGAGAAAATGGAAGATTCTTAATTAAATAAACTATTTAATTAAGATTCGGAAAGTGACATGTGGAATTAATTAAATAAGCATATTTAATTAATATTTGATTTAGAAGAAAGGGAATTAAATTCAATTAAATCAAAGATTTAATTAAACTTAAATGTGATAATTAATTTAAATAAACAATGATATTTATTTAATTAAGTGGACTTAAGAAAGTGGTAATTAAATAAAATGAATTTACTTAATTAAAGTGGAAGAATAAAGTAGGTGAATGATATAAATAAATAAATTAAATTTATTTATATGTAAAGGAATTAAGAAAGAAATTAATTAAATAATAAATATTTAATTAAATGCTAGAATTAAATGATATGACCATTTTTATGCATATACAAGAACAATAAAAAATGATAGAATGAATGACAAAATGGCTAAAAAAGCAAGGAAAAAAACTCGTTTTAGGGTCAAGGATGCCTATGTAAGGGAAGAATGGCCCTTGTTAAGGGCGTGGTCATCCAACTAGGAGGAAAGGCCACCTATTCTAAGGAACGAGCAAGAACAATTGAAAATGACAGAGAACGATTGACAAAATGGCTAAAAAAGAAAGGAAAAACACTCATTTTAGGGTCAGGAATGCCTATCTGAGGGCAGGTCTGCCCTTGTTTAGGGCGTGGTTGCCCAACTAGGAGACAAGGCCACCTATTTTAGGGAATGAGCAAGAATGATAAAAAATGACTGACAAAATGGCTAAAAAGGTAAGGAAAAACACCTGTTTTAGGGTCAAGGATGCCTATCTGAGGGCAGGTTTGCCCCTGTTGAGGGTGTGGTCACCCAACTAGCGGGCAAGGCTGCCTATTCTAGGGAATGGGTGAGAACAATAAAAAATGATAGAGAACAACTGACAAAATGATGAAACGAGTTCCTCGAATGACACAACGAGTTCCCCGAATGATGAGACAAGTTCCCCAAATGACAAAACGAGTTCTCCAAATAGTGAATGAATTCTCTAAATAGATGAATAGGTTCATTGAATGAGAGAACAGACTCCCAAAATAGGGAAATGGACTGACGGAATGATGGAATGGGAGCTAGAACTGACTGTTCAGAGTGTAAAATAGTTGTTTGGGTGGGACTGCCCCTGTTTTGGGTGTGGTTTCCCCTGGGCAGGTCCTGGTCACCCCTGTTCAGGGAGGGGTTGCCTCTCTAGGTGAAAAGTGAATAGTTTTGACTCCAAAAATGACTGAGATGGAGGGCAAGGTCACCCCTCTTGAGGTTGGGGTTGCCCCTAGTTAGGGAATGGTCACCTCTATCAATAGACCAGAACTTGACTTATGCAAAACAACTATGGAAAAGGACAAAAGGCACTTCAAACAACAAGCAAAAGGAAAGACTGACTTGACTAGTAAGATATGCACTAGTTTTTCATGGAAAAGACAGTTCAAGCCACACAATCCTATGATTAGTATGAGGGGTATGGCCAACACAGTCCTCTAACTAGGCTAAACAAGGTGATCTAGGGAGTCCTTGATATACACTCGGTATGTGAGGCACAACCGTGAACACTAGCTCGTCACAAGAATCAGTCGGGAACCCTAGCAAGATACTGAAGGCTTAGACCAACTCTTCACATCTATCTAGGTATCACCCTATCTTTGATGGCTCACCAGACATGATGTCACTGGATTGGGGTACAACTTTGACCTGCCCCCTTTATATACCTTGCCAATACGTGTAGTTGGAATTGTCCCTTTGTCCCTTGGGGTGATGAAATCCCCAAGTAGGTCCCACTAAGAAGAAAATGCTAGCTATTTTTGGTTACTCTCTAGGCTCACACAAAGTGGAAGGGGAAAGCTTGAATGATGTAACACCCCCTTGGGTAGCACAAATGGCCTAAGTAAGCTATAATTTCTCTTCACCCAGGATCGCCAAACAATGTAAGGGGATTGGATACGTCAATATATTACTTACAAAAATAGCACACAATGTATTGACTCCCCTACTTAGACTATGTGCCTATTTAGTGTGAAAATGAAAGCAAACAACTAACTAAATGCCTTGGTCCTTTCGTCCTACAACAAACATGTTAGTAGTTTTAACCTCCGTTCTTCGTCAAATGTGAAATAACTGCATAAACATTAGTAAAAACCTTCACAATCACCAGCAACATGAGTTAGGGGGTTAGTAATAACCAAAATGATAGAAAAAATCTATAAAAATGATTTTAAATGTTGTTTTTTCCTTACAGAAGGCTCTGTCTAGGCCTGGTCGCCCCTCTTCTGGGCCTAGTTGCCCCTGTGAGGGCATAGTCACCCCTCTGCAGGTCTTGGTCACCCCTCTAGTCAAAACAGAGAGTTAAACTAGATGTTCTATCTTAGACAGGTGTCTGTGTCTAGGCGGGGTCACCCCTCTGTAGGTCCTGGTCGCCCCTCTGGTTAAAATAGAGAGTTAAACTAGCTATTCTGTCTTAGATAGGCATTTGTGTCTAGGCGGGGTTGCCCTTGTGCAAGTCCTAGTCACCCCTCTATAGGTCCTGGTCGCCTATTTGAGGGCGGGGTCTCCCCTCTATGTCACTTGAACCTAAAAAATATCAAAAAAACATCAAACTTAAGAGTAAAAGAACCCATTTGTGGGTCCCACCAGGCGTGCCAGAAATGTGTGTAAGTGTTATTACCTCCTAATATACAAAACTAATTAAGAAATGGAAGATAAAATAACACTAGACCACCTCAAGATTGGGCTACGTTGAACACAAATAAAAAAAAGATGAAAACGAGAAAGTATACCTTTTACTTGTGTTGATCCTTGGTTGGCCCTTAATGCAACTTGAGTGTGTGCTCCTAATTAGATGGAAAACGATCTAAAATGAGATGCAATGGAAGATGCAAATGATGAAGGTGGTTATGTGATAGTCTAAGAAAAATGGATGCAAGAGGATGGGATGAAAGCTTAAGAGTGTGCAATAATGAAGGATGAAAACTAAGTAAAGAAGTGCTTAAATGGCTTGAGAGCATAAGTGTGATAAAAATGCATAAGGTCCCTAAATGAATGAGATGGGGGGTTATTTATAGAAGAAATTGAATTTTCTAGAGAATTCAATGGTCAGGATTGAGCCACCATGGCCAAGATGTAGGGCTATGGTTAGTTAAGGACTCACAAGCCCTCACATCTTGCCATGTGGAGGGTGAAGTGTCTAAAGGACATGGTGATATGGAAATGGTACAAATGATGTGGAAGAAGGGCAAGTACTTTGAAAGTACCTTGGGAGGGGAGAAGATTTACTCAAAAAGGAACTTCTTGTTCCCATATGAGAGGAAAGTGACATATGAAGAATTTTAGTATTCCTCAAAAATCTCCATGGGGAAGAGAAAAGTGGTTGGAGAAATAAATATGAATTTTAAATTCACATGATTGGGGATATCGTAAGGATAAGACAAGGTTTCCAAAAAGGAATTTGAGAAGTACCTTAGATAAGACAAGGTGCTTATAATAGAAGGTTCCTAACCCATGTGACTAATGTGACCTTTCAATGATCACATAGGGAAGAGGAGATTCCTTGGAGGAATAGAGGTGAATTTTAAATTCACATGGGGAAGAGAAAAAGGAATTAAAAATTCCTTGGGGAATGAGAGAGTTGACCAAGATGTTGATTGGATTAGCTAATCAGTGATTAGAAGAAAATTAGTGGTTAATGACGATTAGAAGCCAATTTGCAAAATTTGGAGGATGTGACACATCCTAATCAAGGATTAGACACATGCATATCCCTAATGATGGGATTAAGAGGTGGATTATGATTAAGAGAAAGTGATGGAGGATGTGACATGTGAGGAGATAAATGAATGTATTACTTATTTAATTCTATGAGGATAAGGGGGATAAAGGGTAACATATTTAATTATTTAGCTAAACACCTTAAGGATTTAAAAGAATTAGGGGCATTAAATAAATAATAGCAATATTAGTTAATTGATGCAAGTAAGAGTATATCTGGACAAATGTGAGTGTCCAAATTTAGGTGTCTACACATTACATCCGTTTTACATTAATCTTGAGTGTAGACATTAGCATTTTGGCCCCAATTCCTCTCCTTTTAGGTGAAAAACCTAGAAGAGTTAGAGGAACCCTTGGGTAACCAAAATCATTGTTTACAAGGCAATATCTAGTATAGCACAAAAAGTTATAGAAACCAAACTATAAATATCATTAGCATAAGGAATATTATACATCCCATCAAAATTATCAACAAATTTAGGACACATGTCTAGAGTAAGGTTAGTACCAGTCGGAAAATGGTAAACCATAAAAAAATGGTATTTGTGTGATTGGAAAAAATATTTTAGACCCTCTCCCATATTCTTTTAGATTGGATTAAAGATGACCTCAAGAACCACTTTACTACAAGCCTATTTCAGAGAGCCAAAATGGTGGATCAGAGATTTAATCTAATGTTTGGGTGTTTGCTTGTTTTGTGTTGATGATGGAATATGAATGTTATGATTATTAATTAACTAATTTCTAAAATTCAATGATATAATTATGAAAACTATGAAAATTCATTAGTTTGTTATTTTTTATAAACTAATTATAGAAAGAAAAACTTTAGATCTAGAAATGCAAAGGGAAGACACAAAGTAACCTGAGATTTAAATTTGATGCAGATCTACCTTATCTATGGTGCAGTACACCCTAGACTATCCTCCTTTTTTTCTATAAATTTATATCATAGGCCTGAGATCCCTAGTCTATAGTTTAGATATTTTTTGGGAGTTTTTGTTGGGAATTTTTCCATTGATGAGAAAATGTAGATTTAGTGACTTGAGAAATTTTAGGGTAAGAGTGCATCATTGAACAAGTGTCCTTCAATATTCCTTCAATTCACTTCAAATCTACAACCTACACACATGAGAAGAGGGGAAGGGTTGTGCCATATAGGGGTTTTCCTGAGTCAAATCTTGTATTGGTATTTCTACCTCCATAATAGAAAATTATGATAAAAAGAGAGCTTATCCTTGGTTAGATAGAGTTTAATTGATAATCAAGTAATTGTTTGTAGGAAAATGAAAACTATACTTTGGAGATTGACACTCTTCAGGGTTTGACACCTTTTCTTACTTATAATTAAAATGTGTGGAGAGATGGAAATTATATGATTATGAATGAGTATTTGATACATTTGGACAAGATATATGATTGACTTACAACTTGAAAGTTGAGTCAACTAGCCCTTGAACAAATCTGAAATGGACCTAAGAATTAAATTCAATGTAATGACTAGGCTAATGATGCAATTTACTATTCTAATGAAAATACAACAAACACAAAAACTCAGAAAATTTTGAATAATTGAAATGGATAGATTAGGACACTGTGCACCTATCCTACAAGTTTGAAGTTGATTATAAACCTGACTAATTTACCCTAGGCTAATACATTTTTATAAAGGGATTTTATATATGGTTTTGCAGTCCTTTGGTTCTAGATCAAAGCTTTTTGTTTTCATTTTTTGGACTATTGGATCATTTTTAAATAATTTTGTAACTGAGTTTCCATTTGTTGTCAAGGACTAGGGTTTTGATTGTAATAAAGAATAATTGATCTTCAAATTTCCTCCAATCTCCTTCAAACCTGAAACCTACACATTCAAAGAGAGAGGAAGGGTTTCACAATTTAGGGGCTTTCCTTAGTCAAACCTCATGTTAGTGTTTCCAATTCCACAATGGTAATGTCAATAATAGAAAACCTATGCTTTTGTGGGATAAGGCTAAATAATGAAAATGAATGATGAATCCATAAATTTATGCACCTCACCACCCTTTAATGGCTTCCTTGAAGGATTGAAGTCATACACATATCCTCAAGGCTTAGATCTTACTTTCTTGATTTTCTTGAATTTCTTGTAGACCTACAAAAGGTTAGCCTTCACAAACATGAACATGAACTCACATACACTTTGACATGATGTTTGGATCTTAAATTGCTATAATAAATCTCTAAGTTAATCCTGACTTGCATGATAATGCTCTTGATAATAATTTTTTTATTTATTTTCTTGTTAGTCTTAAATTGATGTAATAACTAGGTATTTATAAGAAATTATTCTAGTTTATTAAAAAATAAATCTCAATAGCAGACTTTGGATACTTGAATTTCAAATAATAAAATGTCAATACTAATATATTTGAATTTAGAGCCAAAATAGGGGGACTAATTCACCCTAGGTGAATATTTCCCAACCTTATTTTCTAGAAATTAAGGTGTCGTGGGAAAAGTATTAGATGAATGCATTGTTTTCCTCTTGCAATTTGTCAATAATTGTTAAAAATGGGTCATGGAATGCATAATTTAGGAAATTAGGTGTTCAATTAGGTCCAATAATTTTAGGGGGAGCAAAACATAGTGTGAAATTATCAAGGATGATAATTTATGATGCTACATTTTTCCCCCACTTTACTAAAAGTATGAAATTATGCTCAAACTCACACTAAAGTAGAAATATATGTCAAGAGGAGTCTGATTGTCCAAATGTTGAGGAGATAAGATGACAAAGGATCATGCAAGAGTGCACAATCCCCCAAGATCCAAGATACCATGGAAAGAAAACATAAGCACAAAGGAACATGCATGTATGAAATGAAGCAAGACAACATACACAAACATACACAATAACAAAGAAAAATGCAAAAGGAGGGTATCGATAATCATTAACTAGAAGACTGCATTATGCTAGGATTCACACCAAAGGCATTCAAACTCACAAAGTAAAAAAGTCTAATATTTGCTAAGTGAGACACAAAGAGAAGGAAACATGGGCTAGTGAAGTGTGATATTCACTAGATTAGACCTTAAGAAAAGGTAGAAAAATGAGAAACACACAAGGTCTAGTGAAGTATGATATTCACTAGGTTTGTACCCATAACCATACCAATAATTATACTCCCTGATAACTCTAATAAGGTGTTACAAGAATGATAAAGATGTTTTGCCAACACATCACTAAGTTCAAAACTTGTGAAAAAAGTGAAGAATTTTTTTTAATATCAACACATCAATAAGTCCAACATGTGTGAAACAAAGTCAAGCAAATAATGCCAATGTATGCCCCCACCTTAAAGAAATTGTTAAACACCATATTGTGAGAAATTGCTTTAAGGTAGAAAAATGATAAATTTCATGCCATAAATATATGAGAGCCTATTTGGAAAGCCTTATAGCTATGATATGTTTCCAAATAAAGCTACATCATGATAATCAATTTCCTCCAAATGTAATGCAACAAACAACACAAAACATCAACATGTAAGGGATCCATGAATCTCAGGTCAATATACATCGTTGCTACAGTGATATAATAAAGCTCAAAACTAAAATCATTCCCCACATACTCATAGAACAATCAACATAATGGAAGAATGACACATAGAGAGAAAACAAGAAAACTTTTGGGTCAACATGGAAGAGACCTAAATGTCTCAACACTTTGCATCATCCTGAAAAGGAAAACACGAGAAAGGAACAAAAGACCAATTTTACGGCATAAAGAAGAATGGAAATACAAATAGAAGAATGACATGACAAATTTGTTTCCCTTATATATTTGTACCAATGGAGCAACAAGGGTCATCTAAAGAAAACTCACAAACATTGAGACATGCCAAGCATGACAACATGGGAGATCACATCACATGCAAGCAAATAGAAAGAACACATATAGAAAACACAATGAAGGAGTTCCACACATGTGCGTCAAATTAAAGTAGGTCATCTACATCCTAATATTTCTCACCATATAGGAAGGCAAACAACTAGTTGAAGGGACTAAAACAAGTGTCATACTAGGAGCATGAGCATGTTCAACACAGGGTGGGTCACATTCATCAGGAGTATCATCATGGTTGCCCCCAATCTAAATTCATAGACTTTGAGAACAACAAATTAAGCTCATTATGCACTTCTTCAATCAACTATATCGGTTAAGTTATTGTCAAAGAAATTATCTATACATTTTAGAAGACTTGAATGGAATGCCATAAAAGAATTAATTACTTACACACCTTAGCACAATATGTTCATTAATGTTATTTTTAAACATGTCTTAATATCAATGCTCATGTAAAAGTATAAGGAATGGAATCCATGGTAAACATTAGAAAATTAAAATATTATAAAATTAGGACTTACTATTGTAGATAGAAAAAATCACAATAATAATATTGTAATGCAAACACTAACACATCAAATCCAATTTACATATGAATCATTTGAAAAGATAAATACCATAACTTTCTAATTTATTTTATTTAGCATGGATAAAAATCAACTAATTTAAATTCATTTTATTTAATTTCAATCATGTAATCATCAATCATGTAATCATAGTATATTTTTACAAAACATTTAAAAAGAAAAATCTAATTAGCAAAAGAAAAAATAATCAAGATTTATAATTAAATAATCATTACTTTTCTCTTAATTTTTACATGTTATAGATAAATACTTTTAATTGTACAATTAATTTTAATTTTTTAAAATATATTAAATATCATAGATTTTAAAATATATTAAGCATTCCCTTATTGTAATTCTATTGCCTCTTTCTAATATATATATATATATATATACAAACTAAATTGAATTATGACATGTATTCAATTTTATAAGAAATCCACCAAATATGTGTATTCAATTATGATGTATTCAATTTTATATTATTTTATCTAAAATATTTAATTCAAAATCCTTTAAATTCAGCTATTTGTAAATAATTTCTATTTGGAAAAAAATAAATTTTAACATTTTTATTTGCATGAATGCATAAGATTATTTGTTAACATTTTGAAATGGACTAAAATGTATTTGATAGAAAAAGAAATTTAAAACTCGTTTAATTTCATAAACAAGATTGCCTTGATAAATCTGAAGCATTCAAAAGATATTCACCTCAACCAACAAATGAATACATATTATTAATTGATGGCTCTTCTACAATATTCATTAGACAAATACATACTACTTAACTCTTATTTTTTTATTATATCTGCACATATATAATCCCTCTTCACTGACAAGCAATGAAGATAGAGATCTGCAGTAATTTAAGACTAATACATACTAGTTACCTCTTATTTGTTTATTATATCTGCTCATGTATACTCCCTCTTCACTGAGAAGTAATGAAGATAGAGATCTGCAGTAGTTTTTAGACTAATACATACTACTCACCTCTTATTTGTTTATTATATCTGCTCATATATAATCCCTCTCCACTGACAAGCAATGAAGATAGAGATCTGCATTATAATTTATTTTTATAATGAAAACATGATGATTAAGCACAAGATCTGGCGCAAGTGCCTCCATAATCGCAGGGTGCATTCGTACAGCAAAAGAAGCCTGGAGAGCACTGATCCTGGCTAGAACAATCGCACTGTGCTGAAACTATTCTCAGCCCTTCAAATATCAGGACCAACATTAATAGTATCAAAAACTTCTTTGCAAACTGCATGACTCCTAATTTCATTGCACCCATTTTTGTTTGGCGAGTGATTGATTGAATGTGTATGATGTGCTTAAATAAGTGTATTGGAACGTTATGTTCAAGAAAAGGTGGGACAAATTTATGGAATAATAATCTCCTTGAGCAGTGTTTGGTTGTATGGGTTCGCTTAGCATAAATTAGCGGCAGTGTTTGGTTTTTCACGTTGGCAGGTCCGCTTTTGTTTGAGGTGTTTGGAAGAGGAATCTGAAACGGCAATGGAAATAGAATAATAATGATGCTGGTTTTTTGAGTTTCTGTCAAACATGGTATTGTGGTAAACTTTTTCATGTCGATTTGGCAGAACAAATAACACAGTGTAGAACCAAGATATATACTTATCTCGGGTTCTTCTTTTCATTAGAAAATGTTACTTGTTCGTTTGGATGCACAAGTCGAATAGAATAAAAATGTAGCAAGCAATGTGAGTTTGAAGGGTTAATAGAGAATAGTGGGAATTGTTTCTCTTATTTCTAAAACTCTGCTTAGATATTTATAGCTAAGAAATCCCTCAAAGGAGACCTACAATTCTGGCTAACAACGAGGAGCTGTATTCTCCGCCACCTTCGTCGACATCCTCCCTGGCTGTGCTGGAATGAGAGCTTTGAAACAGGTTATGGATGCCCATTCAGGCAGAAAGGATAAAGTAATTTCAT
Organism: Sequoia sempervirens; assembly: GCA_007258455.2. Taxonomy (NCBI): domain Eukaryota; kingdom Viridiplantae; phylum Streptophyta; class Pinopsida; order Cupressales; family Cupressaceae; genus Sequoia; species Sequoia sempervirens. The sequence goes on from VDFB02075321.1 coordinate 311,699,833, forward strand.
TGTGATAAAATAAATTTTTTGAAAGATAAAACACAAGTAAAATTTAGTCTTGTCTCAGAGTGAATAATTCACAATGCCAACTAGAATAAAAGGTTTATTTTGAGAACACTTAAAGCATGCCATTTCCTATGAAAAATCTTAAATCTTAAATTTTACCTTTTAAAAGAAAAAGGATAACATTAGATCAACTTTCTTAGTATTTTGTTGACCACTATTTATAGACTCTTTTAAGTTTCATCATAATTGTTCAAGGATCAACACTTGTTTGCTTTCTTCAAGCATCTAGATTAGTTGTCAGATAGAAATCATATTTTCTTTCTATTAGCTTAATTCCCTTCAAGATTAATGACTTTTCATGACAAATATCTACATGAAAACTCATCTTCCATAATAATAAATGGTTCTATTAGCACTCATTAATTTATTTTTTGATCATAAGGATGAAATATTTATCACTCACCTTGTATTATTAGTCCCTGCCTTATAAGCAGGAGACTAATGTTTTCGATAGATCAAAATGCAATTTTATTGGTGTCTTGGGAACCGAGCGTGGGCTATAAAATAGCGCTAATACAAAGTTTTGTTTTTTCGTTTAATTTCCTAAAAAAAAAAATTAGAGTTTATCTTGCCCTGGATTCGCGAGAGCCTAATTTCCTGGGGGTTTAAATGTTTTTGCATTAATTTTAAACAGTCTGTCCAATCATTAGGAGAGGGTGAAATATTACGGTTCTTTCCCTAAGTTTTTGTTTGGTTTTTTCAAGGGCGGCACATGGACGAGATGGGCGCGTGGCTGCATATTGCTTTCACATTTTGCAAGTGGACATTCTTCATGGCGTCAGGTGGCATTCTTCCTGTTAGGTGTCGTTCATTCTGCAGATGTGCGGACGAAAGCTGTCGGTAAAGCCTGCTCGCGCACGGCAGAAACGCGCGTTCATGTGCCTGGGCTTGGACTTGGAGGTAGCGTTTGGAGGCAAGCTTGAGTCTTCTTCTTCGAGGCAACGAGCATTTGAGGTAAAATGTTCCACTAGTTTCTTGCTATTGAGGGTTGTTTTGCAACTGTATTTTTATTGTATTTTTATTATGGATTGATAGAAGGTACCGAACGGCCAAAGCCGTGAGACCAGATTTTTTTGATGCATTTCCCCGAATATATTTCACTGCTTTGTCAATGCTATTTGAAGTTTCCATAGCTTTTTCGAAAGCATCTCTTTTAGGCTCTTGGCGATGGGAGCAAGGCGTTGAGATGTTTGATATAATGCTTTGGTTGAGATGTGTGGAAAATGTGCTAGCATAGTCAAAACAATGGAATGTTTGGGAAAATGTTTCAGGTGAAGGTGGTCTCGGGAGCAACTGGTCAAAGGTTCGATTCCTCCAGGCTTTCTACATCCAAATGCAGCGCATTGATAACAACTAGGGTTTTACTTTTTTATTTAACTGGTTTCTGTCTGTTTGCTTCTTGCTGTTACCTCTTTGACATTTCAATGTTGTAGTTTTCCATCTTGTCCGCAATGACATAGATGCAGAAACACGAAAATCAGGGTATTTTGGTCTATCGAAAATAGGGTATTAGTCTCCTGAATCTTGCTCAACATAACTGACTTTACAATCTCATCCGTCCACTGGAAATATGGGCCACCTTCTCACGTCAAAGAGGCTCTATAATCAGTTAGCAGTTTAGTCCCATCAAGCTTCTTAGGATTGTGATGAATCTTTGAGTTATACTGTCCAAATTACAATTTTTATCCTAAATATCAAATCCTTTTTCTATGCATGTTGTTTTATTTGATAGAACTTAGAAAGGAAGTTCAAAAAGTGAGATTTTAAAGAGGCCAGAAGCTGTCTCAAAATTTACATTTGATACAATCTACCCATTTCAAACGTATAGCGCCCTGGAAAATCTGGGCATAATATCAGGGACTGTTGTGGGACTATAGCTTTTATAAGCTCGTGGGAAGGTAAGATTTTTTTATACACCAACTAGAAAATACCATTTTTTTGTTGCATAGATATAATGCAAATGTGCAGATAGGCGTTAAATGAAGTCAAATGTATTTTTTTGTTCTTGGGGGTTTATTGGGGTCAGACTGTTAGTGTATGCTATGAGTTGTTTTTGACAGACTTTTTTATTTTTATTTTTAATATTTTGTGTTGTTGGAGTGAGGTCTTTTCATAAATCTATTGATTTTTGTAGGTTTTTTAGGTTTTATTTTATCCAGGAGTTTTTGTGATTTATGAGCTATTTTTGACTTTAAGGAAATCTCCCCCTTTAGGTTGTTCAAGCAGAGTTGAAGAAGTTAGGGCTTGGAAAATGCTTGTACATTTAATGAACCTATGGTATTCATTGCTTTTTGATCTTGTTAGAAGGAAGAGAGTAGCGCAACAAGGATATAAGACTAATTTCACAGTTATGATCAATTGATGGGACAAAAAGAACACTTAGTTTGAAGACAAGGCTTCCAAAAATAAACACAAGTCACAACCATTCCACTTCCTATGAACACAAGAAGGATGCATGTTGGCAAAAGTATCTAGTGGTGATAAAAGAATCGATTTTGGCAGAAGAATCCAATACATTTTGATGGGTTTTCATGCTTCCTAACAAGTAAACATCTATGAGTATTTGTCTGATGATCCCCAAGTTGAGCCTGTAAAGGTAGGGTCAGATCCCTTTGTAAAAATGGGATGGAGATTGGTGACATGTGATAGCATCAGCTCTTTAGCAATACTAGTAGTACATAAGTTAGTAGATTTCTTGCTATAGAATGTTTTCCTCAAGAGATTTCAATTGGAAGTCCCTATACTAAAACGTGTCAGCTCCTCTGATTCACCTAACACTATTACATACACACAATTTCCAAGATGCACTATTTTATGCATTCGACTCATAATGATTATTGTTACAAGACTCATTAGTGGGCTTAACATCTTCTCAATGAACCGGCCTTGAGTATCTCTTGCTCAAGTGTAGTTGAAACATTAACCTTTGCAGGAACTATTTAATCATAGACTGAGCATTTTGACTATGTAATCTTGGCTTGTAAAGTGAACACGAAATTACAATAGTTATTGTATTGTTATCTTGATTAGGACTTACCTATTATCTAAAACATTCAATTATAATGATTGTGAACCTAATTTAGTTTAACTTAGCATGATCAATTAGCTGAGACCCATCCTTTGGTTCAACCTTCGTTTGTAATCTTCTATTCTGCAAATATTTCACAGACAAAATGGCTCTTTTTGGTCAACATTCATTTGAAATTAAATCAGTCTAGTTTCTAGATTAAGATGATGTCCACTAAAATTTTGCATTTTAATAAAATATGTTCCTGGATAAAGAACCAAGAACCACTTAATATAATTAGATTTGTAATGTCAAGGGAATTAAAAAAAAGAAAAATATTTGCTGATATCTTCTATACTTTTACAGACCAACATGGAGAGATGCACTATGCATGCTAAGAAGTCAAGGTATGTCAAATATGTGAGGCAAGGAACACAGATGACAAGAAACATATTCTACTAAAATGTGCGTCATTCTAATCTGTTTATAAAGAATGTAATACATTAAGTAAAGATGTGTTAAATATGTGCATTTTAAACCATGGAATGTAGATGGTGAGAAACAGAGACCACAACATGTGCAACTATTTTAATCTGTCCAAAGTTTCTAAAAATAGCCACCACATTAGTACATTATCATGGGAAACACTTCCGCTCAAGTCTCTTCGGGCTTTGATTTTGATGACTGGCAACTACACTAAATAAAAATAGTGTTGGGACACATTGGTGTTAAAATCGTCAGGGTGGATGCACCCTGTTGTCATATGCTCTTCATTGATATGATGCTTTCTAATGTGTAATTTGTTTCATTCCACACAAAGCTAGAAAAGAAAAATCCAAATTCACTGCTTTCTCTAGCTTAATTTGAATGTCATGCATTCTAGACTCTCTGTTTGAGTCCTCCTCGCTTTTCTTTGTGATTTATGCAAGTGCTGCTGCTATCTTTTAGACATTATCAGGATGGCAGCAAACCCATTTTGTGCATATCCTGCAATCCATGAGATTGAATCTCTTTGGGGCATTTTGTCAAATTGTTCACGTGTCTTGTGCCAAGTTAAGGGCTCGGGAACAAGCTATGGACATCCATCAAAAGATAATGGATCAGGTCAGCATTTAAGCAGAGGACCACCCCTGCACTTTGTATTTTGTGCTTTACTGAGTAGTTTGGATTGATTGTGGGCCTGTACTTCCTCTTCCTCTTCTTTTATATATTCTCAATTTCCATTACCTAATTATTTAATACTAATTGCTAGATGGAACAAGAATTAAAATACAATGAATCACATTATCAAATATGAACATTGATACTCATGAGACCACAAGTTGATTCAATCAATTGAAGTGACAAATTTTGAGACTAATATCATATATGTCTGGTCAATGTAGAACTCTGTTATAGACTAAGTAGTAAATAACAAAAAATTAAGAGTCTTATAAATAACCAAAACAGGTTGGACCATACCTGACTAATGGATGGATCATACCTGGCTAATGTCCCATGTTTATGCAACTACAAAAATTGCTTCAAGGTATCAAAATGATACAGGGCAATGTTATATCACACCCAAAATATTATGGTTTGTGAAACATGCCCATGGGCATCCTAAATAATCCCTGAAGATCTACACTCTCCTTATCAAATTGTATGGCAACCTTAAGTTGAACATACCGATGTTGGCAGTTCCCTACAAATACTACATTGCCTTTCTTTGCTTAAGCTACAAGCGATATGAACTTCAATTAAATTTTCTGCTCTACATAGGTAATTTTGTAGTGACATAAGTGCTTTTTCACTAGTGCTTGTTCAATATCACATTTGAAAGTTCATTTATCTTAGAAATAGATGAAATATTCTTAAAACGGTAGAGACTCTGTTTTTCTCTTTCCAGCATTAATATTATTTAGAGTTGCTTATTTTTAATCCCTGGGTAACCTAGATCACTTGAAATAAGTTACCCTAAGAATTTAGGACTTGAATCTCATCAGCTCAAAACAAAAAATCATGGGGCAATGGAATTGGACATATTAAATACAGTGTATGCCCTTGCATTGAGTATGCTGAATATCATAGCTCTTACACATTAAATGGCATTGGTGCTAATGCAAATTAAATGTGTACTATTTTGTTTTTATAAAGGATACTAAATGGTTTAAGTACTTGGCTAAATGTGTAATATCCGACATGTCTACTAGGGCAGTCGCAACTATAGCATCTGTCAAAATCTCTCTATCCCTCATGTTCTCATGGATGTCAATACCCTGTTCCAAAGCTCCCATTTTTGCTCATACAGAGAGGATGTCGGTGAAGGTTGTGGAATTTGGCTTTACACCTGCCAATTGCATTTGCTTGAAATTTTCTAAATCCTTTTCAAAAATCCATATTGTGCATATCCTGCAATCATTGCAGTCCATGGAGCACATCTCTTTGAAGCATTCTGTCAAACAGTTCACGTTCCTTGTCTACATTTCCACATTTTGCATACATGTCTACCTGGACAGTCGCAATTACAATATCTGACGAAATTCCTCTATCCTTTCCATTTTGATGTATCTCCATACCTTGATACAAGGCTCCCATTTTGGCACAGGCCAGAAGCAGCAGCAGCAGAGCCAGTATTAGCAGCCGTTGATTCTGTTGATTTAGTTCCATATCCTCCAAATACAGAGGTTCCTCATGCAAATCTTAATCTTATGACCACCCATAGGTTAATGATTAGCCTGTAGCCCTGTTGTCTCTAGATTGCTTGTTAGCTGGTCCTTTTTTCTATTAGCTAAAAGCTACAGTGAACGAGGCTTTTTGAATTAAATTGATTTTCTTTATGCTAGTTGCAAGTTGATTGATCAAAGGAAGGATTTGTGAAGCTAGACGAGATACCATGTAGTGGAGTATCCTCTTAAGTTTATGTTATTTTTAATGGAACTTATCCATTCCCTTGAAAGGATTCCCCTATTAACATGCACCATTTTGGATATCAACTGGGTTGTATGTTGTCTAACCAAGTGCTCTATAGCTGAAATATTAATATCTTATAAAGCTTCATCAGCTTAGCAACAGTGATTGCTGACACCGTACATACTATTGTTCAAAAAGATGCTTGGGGGTTCTGATAAAGTGTGTCCAAAGGCTTACAGGCTAACAGTGTAAATAGAACATAGCTATGTTGACTGGTAACCATAAATTTTTAGGTTAGGTGCACTTCCTCTATTATTCTATATATGGATGGAAATGCCAATGGTTTCATAATGTTCTCTTAACCAAACAGTTCTACACTACACTGCCACACTAGCCCCCTGCACATATGGACAAATGAAATCCCTTTAAATGTCTAAATTCTGCCCTTTTAACCGTGTTCTTCTTCCTTGTCCTTTTCTTAGAAAAAAAACTACTTTCGCTACTCCTCTCCTTCCCAACCAGTCTTCTTTTTGCCTTGAATTTCTCTGCTATATGGTGCCAAAGTCACCACTACTGTGGTTGCATATGCTCTTCGCTTTTCTTTCACATGGTCTTGTTTGGTTTTCACATCCAGATAGAAGTGCTTTCCTATCCAAAACCCATTATATTCCTATTGATAAAATAACTTCTTCTCCTCTCCTAATTGCAGATACTCTTCAATAATTTTTATATGCTGCCTCTCACCAAAAATATAGGGGAACAGGTTTACAGTTGAATGTCACCCTCTTCTCTCTCCTCAACATATGGCCTTTGTCTGCCCATTTTCAGTTATGCATGCTCGTTACATGAGGAAAGTAAATGAAGCTCCTGGGATCAACGAAATCAGTATAACTGTCTCAGGATGATCAAAACACCTAAGTTAGAGCATTTATTTATTCATTTATGTTTTCGGTGATGAGGATTTCTGGTTAACCAAGCATGCTCCTTCATCAAGGGGTATTTTGAATCATCACATCATAACCTAACCACATTTCTTGACAGTTATGGGTACTATTGTTGGTGTAAAGGAGACTTGAATCTACCTGACCTCTTTAAGTGTTTCCACTATAATTATCTCACAATACATGAGGTATAGAGGAAGCGTTTGTGAAGCATATTATCTTCATTGTCGTTGCTAAATAGTCTCTTTCCGTTCATGAGTGAGCACCCACTACAGCAACACATAGGTACCAAAATCTTTGCCACCTTAGAGTTTTTTAAATACTTCTAGACACAATTTGTACTAGCTTTTACATATATAAAGTGCATAATCCCACAACAGATGGCTAAGAAAACACAACATTTACTCCCTGCTTCTTTTGGAGAGTTCTTGGCACCTTAGTTTTCTGAATATTTGTTGGCACAGTCTAGATTATGTACTAACATCAAAATAATAACCTCTACATGTCTTTTGAAACATACAAATTATACTGTGGTTGATGTTGTTAAAACATTATTTTACCAAGTCTTGAGTCTTAATGTGTACTTCTTGCTTCTTGTACTGAGAATTGAATCAAGCACATTAATTTTTTCATTCTTCTGTGCAGCCAAGAATTTAATCAAGCCTACTTATTTTCTCATTCTTCTCTGCAGGGCCTAAAACCTCTACACTGAGAATTGAATCAAGCTCATTAATTTTTTCATTCTTTTGTGCAGCCAGTGTAGGGAGCATGTTGCCACCTCTAGATCTTGGCATTATTTAATTAATTTTTTAAAATCTTTATTGTAGATGTATCCAAATTTTCCAAAACTTACTAGTGGAATAAAATTAGATTTAAACATGAACAGTGTGTTGCATGCCCCTATGGATTTCTCCAAGTATTAGATAATGTAGTTTATGAATAAAGTTCAGATTTTAAAATCTTTTATGGTGGCAAACTTGATTTTGGATTGATACGTTAGAATGAAATTTTGTGAAGTTTATAATGACCTACAATAATACTGTGGCATATTAATGATATGAAATATATCTAGGAACAGTTGTGAAATGGGGCATTTGTCTATGATTTTTTATTTCATCACATAAATTTTCCCTCATTGGCTTCTTATGTCATCGGGTTCCCCATTTCTCTTTAACCTCTTTCCCTGACACCATCACATAATCCACTTGTCTTAGCCTTGTATGCATCAGCTTAAGGAACTTTTCTCTTGGCTTTATATATTTCATTTTTTTCATCTGGCCATCAAATACATTTATGCCACTATCTTTAAGTGATTATGCTTTTTTGGATCAGTCAATGCTCCAATTAATTTCTATTCTTTGCTCTTTGTCCATTTATGTTTTTGAAATTTTACTCAAAACATGTATTTTTCTCTTAGCAAAATTTGATTGCTTCTCCTTCTCCCCCGTTTCTCCAAACAAATCAATATGCATTTTTAGAAGTTATACAGACTGTTGTTTTAACATGGTTAGAGTAATTACAATATACATGATTGACAATTTTTATGCAGTAAGTATAAAATATAGCTTGCATGTGCCAATATTTGGATTCTGAATACTTTATTGCTAGTACAACTTGATCATAAATGGTTGAAACTCTGAAATTAGTCTCACGAATTCCTGGAGCATGTCTTACCCCTCATCAATGATATTAACAACATAAAGCCAGGTTGCAGCCTGTATGCTCATTAGAATTTGATAAAAGAGATTGCTTCTGTAAGGCATTTACATATGTCTTTGCAGTTGAAACTTTTCAACTTTTGTCTGAAGTATCAAACAGACCTACAGGCATGCTTTCCATTGTTTAGGATTTCAAATTGATTTGTCCACGAATAAGAGGTACATCAATGTAACAAATAATAAAGCCCTCCTGTTTGGCCAGCATTGAAGAAATGATGTTTATTGGCTTCTTATTTGTTGATAAAGGTGCTAGGTTTCGGAGGGAACCAGGAAAACTTTTAATTTGATAAGCATTTTTCATTGGCAATTGAACTTCTAATGGACATGTTGAAGTAATGCTTTTTGGGGTATGCATATGAGATCTGTATTGCTGCACTTTTAAGTGAGTTTGGTGAGAATTTCAATGTACATTCTCTAGCATGATTGCTACTTTAACTATCAAGTGAGATCAAATTTTGGTATTTTGTTTCATATTAACAATCTCGCTTTCTTTCTGTTGAGGATTGACGAGATCAACTGCCAGCCAGCACCTCAAAAAGTATGTTTCAAGAAACTTATTAACAAAAAAAAGACAATTGTCATGTGATGGCAAGGCTAGTAAACTATTTTGTGTTTGCCAAGGTTTAAACTAGTACTTGAGGTATAATTATTGGATATCTGTTATATGGATTATATATTTTACATTGCATATATAAACTGTATTGCCCTGTCTGGGTGAAATATCTTATTTTGTGAATGACTGATTTAATATAGTAAATTGTCTCCTTATCTAGTTTTATTTTAAGCAAATCATGTATTTTGGTTTTGGTATTAATCATGTGACTGCTTTTCAACAAATGTTCCACTTGCATGGAAAATGCTTACTATTATATCAATATGTTAAAATCAACTCGCATGATAGTTCCAACCAGAAATTCATTTAGATGCCCAAATTGGAAATTCCATTTTCATGTTAGTTTCAAACTAGAACACATCCAAAAGCTTTGGTTTCGTGTAGCAAAGACTAGGTGCAACTATTTATGGGATGACTATAAGACAAGCTCAAGTTTCAACAATGAAAAAGAGTAGACATGGATATTACTCAAGAAAAAGAAACACACAAGCAATTGACCATAGCCTAAGTCTAAGATTGGGCATGCAGAAAACCTCAATCATGCCATACTCAAACAGTGAGGTGGCTCTAAAGAAAAAAAAGTGAGTATGACCATCCTAGCATCATGGCTCATTTTTGTTGTTTTATGTCAGGTATAGTTTCTATGGTTGCAAAATTCGAGTTAGCAGTGCTCCTATATTTACACTTGAGTCAGAAAATTGAAATACATAAATATTGTAACAGGTACACTGAAAAGCTTAACCCATCACTACTAATTGTTTGTGATACAGGGTATTCAGCATTCTCTACTGTATTCTATACTGCAATCTCAATGATAATATCAACCAAACACAGTAAGCATATGAATTTTATCTCTCATTTTTCATTAAATGTTTGTATTGGTTTTCCAAATTAGTAACAATATGCACTTTCTAAGAAGATGCACTTTTTATAGCAGAGAAATCTGCATCCAAAGAGCACAACATACCAGGGCAGAAAGAAGAAACAATTCCCAATGCATTAAGAGCAATAGCAGGCGTTGTGTTTGCAAATAACTTTAAAAACAGAAAACATGTATATGCAGCTTTATATTTCAGTTTACATTGCCACCAAAAAAAAACACTAAACTTTTCAAGTCCTGAACTATGTCTAAGATCGCTCTATTGCTCTTAAGTAGATCAACGAAGGTTCAAGATCAAAGGAGTTCACTTGTCTGGACTGGAACTCGGGATGGATGAAAATAAGTCTATGTGGGGCTCAGAAAAACAGTTTCAGCCAGGATCCAGATGGTTGCTTGCAAATGGTATGGGCAGGACACTACCTTTGCTCAAGTCTAAATTGCATAACACACAGAGCAAGAGAAAACAAGGAGAATCTATCTGGATTATATCTGCTACTTCAGAGGACAAGGACACTACTAGAAATCCAGACGACGTTTTTCCTAGGCGATTCCTCTGAAGAGGGTGATATTTTCCAAATTTTTGTTCTAAGTATTCCTTTCAGTATGTATACTGTCTGGTCTAAGCACCACCAGTTGGTAGAGTTCTCTCAAATACTGATTATTACTAATTAGTTGAGGAATTAAATAGATGCATTCTTATTATTTGTATATGTATAGCTTGAACAAGGACCAGCTTCTATTAGTGCTGCCTCCAATTAGCTATTGCAATTTGTTTACTAATGAAATTTGCATTGCTATTCCAGGTAGTTGGCACCTTGAAACCAAAGAATGTCCACCTGCCACCATACCAACCGGTATGCGTGACTTGTGAACAAAGAGTTTTCCTTACTGAAACAACAGACAATGATGTTGTCTAGTGCGCAACATGCGCAACAACAAAATTTCAATACAGGCAATTCCTTGAATGCACAATCCACACAACAAATGGAGATCTGGACTATTACCTACAAAAAGAATTGCTAGAACACAATTTCCCTCAACTTGCAGCAATACCTTATCTAAATTACAAAAGAGACATGTCCGCAGTGATGTTCATGCTACGCAAATTCCAATTAGAAGGAACATTTACACTTGCCATGGACAACCGCATCATAGAAATTGTCAAACAAGACAATGTTGTCGGACTTCCACCCAGCTAAAAAGGAATTTGCAAATTAACACAGGTACTTACTTATTCTGCACAAAATAATTACTTGACTTTTACAAAATGTTGTCTTCCTCTCTCTTGCTAAAGAATCTGTTTTGTTTCAAAGATGCTGGAGGACAAAGTCACTGCTACAGAAACTAGATTTCAATCCAATTCTTGACGTTTGTAGTCAACCCATCTTATGTTTTGCTCCCCTTGAATCAAAGGGTTTAGCATCTTTTGCAAACAAGTTCTCCTTTGGCAAGCAGAATTTCAAAGACGGGACTATTTAGAAATTAATAATAGAATTTTGTCCTTTGATATTTGGTATAAACCTCGCAACAATGTGTTCTACATAAACAACTGAAACTCGAAGATCATTTTGTTTCACAAAATTATGGCCTTGGCAAACAAGGTGTGACTTGATTCTTATCCATGCTTTTGCATATCTTTTTTGTTCTTTTGATAACTATGTTAGCAAGCAACTATTTCTCTGCAGTAGCATAGCATATATGGGGTAAACATTTTTTTTTAAGTTTCTTGTAATAGTTTGGTAATCTATAATGCTTTGCACATATTCTCTTCCATGCTCCTTGCTAGCCATAGCAGCAAGGCAATGAATTGTTTGATAGAATGCTTTGGTAGACATGTATGAAAAATGAGCTGGCATAGCCAAAGGCAGTGAACTGTTTGGAAAAATGGCTCAAAGAAATGTGGTCTCAATGGTTTAAGACATCCGTGAAAACTTCCTCTTCATTAATTTAAGATGTTCTCAAAAATATGTTGATGCAAGAATTGAACACAATTTTCTCCAGAAACTTCTCAATTTTATCTCATAAACTGTGAAAAGTCGATGTTTATTATTTTAGGAATTTTTTGGATAATTTTACTTAGGTTTGTTGATTATTGGTTCTCCATTATCTTCACATGCATTGAAGCTTGTAGAGCTTGTTTTGATGAAGCTTTGATTCTGGAAACATGAACATATGTTCATCAGATGTGTCACAAAATATTAAATAATCCTTTCTAGCTTGGCAGATTAGCTATGCTTCTCACAGCTGTTATGCAAACTTATGAATTGAAATTGTATCCTCTTAACTTGCCTAAACAGAAGAGATCTGAGAGAAGCCAAGAAATAGAGCTTGAAACAATAGTATGCTTGCTAAGAAAAATGAAAACGAGACTTACATCTAGACATTCCTTGGACGGGATAGTCCTTTAGGGCAGAATCTACAACCAAGCTAGTAGTTGGACACACAAGATTCTTAACAAACTATTGCCTTACTGCTATGGCTAAAAGCCTAGAACAGGTGTTTTCGAACAAGCTATGGATGTTTGTAAAACCCACCAATTGAAGATCGATATCTTCTTAAGCTTTTTGATTTGATCTTCCTCATTGAACTGGTCTGCAAGAGGGATACTGAAAGGGTCAGTAAAATCAATCCCTGAAACATGAATTTCATGCAAACAGATCTAAAATCCGAACACCTTTGGAAAAGTAAGCTGCCTATTGTGTTATATCAATATTTGTGTTATCTTCTTAAGCTTTTTGATTTGATCTTCCTCATTGAACTGGTTTGCAAGAGGGATACTGAAAGGGTCAATAAAATCAATCCCTGAAACATGAATTTCATGCAAACAGATCTAAAATCCAAACTTTCGATACTGCACAGAAATTTCGTTTTGTTTTCAAAGGTAATCTAGAAAGAATTCAGACATGGGTATACAGTATCCAATACACAGGTTGTAACTCAACTTTTTTGCACAATGAAAGCAGAATATTGTGAGGGCCTTTTATTTGCATTCCAAATCTCAGAAATATTAAATAAGTTCCAGGACCAAGAACACCTTTCGAAAAGTAAACTGGTTATTGTGTTATATCAAGATTTGTGTTAACTTGTCTTTTTTGAAGATGATCTAAAAATGTTTGTAGCTTCTCAGATACTATCACTCTCAGAAATGTCATTACAGTGTGCAACATTGCAACTCATTCTCTCAGCACAGGGCTAACAAGAACCCAAAGCAACAAAAAGATAATATTCTGTTTGACTTGGAGGTGCTTTTGTTTTCATTCCAACTCATTCTCTCAGCAAAGGGCTAACAAGAACCCAAAGCAACAAAAAGATAATATTTTGTTTGACTTGGAGGTGCTTTTGTTTTCATATACAAATTGGATAACAAATAACAACCCATGCCTGCTTCTATAAGTGCTTTGCTTCCATAATTTTTGTGCATATCCTGCAATCATTGCAATCCACGAGACTGTTAGTTGAGAATTTTGTCAACTTAAATACAGATTGATTTTTAATCCTGCAATCATTGCAATCCACGAGACTGTTAGTTGAGAATTTTGTCAACTTAAATACAGATTGATTTTTATCTTATACTCTTCTCTCTGCTCTTTCCACCTTCAAACAGACCTGCTCATGGCAGGGACTCCAGCTCACGCAGAGCGCTTGTTCTGATAATGCGCTCTACTTAAAATATCCACAAAAGTTTTAAGAAGAAAGATTCGGGGTTTCTGTTTTCTTAATCCGAACGTGCAAATATATATCAAAAATATCAAGGAAAAAATGGTTGTTGGTTAGTGCGCACTAAAAGCAAAATACAGAAGGTGAAACTCACGTATCGTACAAATTAGTTCTCCTTTTTAAATTGTATACTCATCCTCACAGTTTACCAAACTCTTAGTATTTCAAGTGCTTGCACTGTTTGATTTACGTCTGCCACAGTCAGATCTACATAGTTTCTTCATCCAATCAACATCAAATTTTCCTGAATCATAATCCCACTTACCCATATTAGTGTGTTTTTTCATGGACTAGAGTCAGCGAGGTTGTAGATAAGCCCTTATGAAAGGCTTAGATATATTTGGTGACCTTGCAACCACTATTTAAGGTCCACTATGACTGACATAGTTAGCAGGCCTTTCAGATCTACATAGTTTCTTCATGCAATCAACCTGAATCAGAACCCCACTAACTCGTGTTTTTTTCATGGAGTAGAGTCAACGAGGATTGTAGATAAGCCCTTATGTGGTTGTTGGATGATCTTTTGTAGTGGACTTTTGATTAGTGGTGGGCCGCCTATAGGAATGACATTCTTGGCGACACCATTGCAGGGAGCGATATAGGAAACTAAAGGCTGCAAAACGTTTGGAAACTGTAGGTGAATAAAGAATGGCATAGAGCTCAAACGACATCAATGGAGAAAACGTGTGGGAAGGGTTCTGATTGCCACATTTGAGCGCTGGATATAATGGAGTTTGTTGGTCCTTCCATTCATACAGGAGGGATGATGAAGACATATTGAGTGCTTGACTTTATATTGGGATTTGGTGAGAAAATTTATAAGTCAAGTTGTGGAGTTTGGGTACAAAACGAATTGGGTTCCATTTTTCATGGGGGACAAGGACAGGGACAGGGACGAGGATGGGGAGGGGTAGCGGGATTAATAGGAGTAACTCTTGTTTTTGATCTGTGGTTTATGAGGAGCATTAAAGACATTTTAAAAAAGAGGGGATATTGATGATGTGTTTTAATTATGATGTAATTTTGTTCAATATTATTTTTATGATTTATAAATTAAATATTTTGAGTTTTATAATAATATTTATTTATTTATTTTGAAAAAGAAATTATTGAGAGATGAAAATAAAAGAGATATTCTCACAAATATAACCCCACCACCTTGATTAACTAGAACCCATATACCGAAATATCATAACATATAATCAATAAAATTATCACTCTCTCCCATTCCAAAAATTCCCCCCTTTTGGCTTGGTGAGAGTCCTTTTGATAAGTTGGATGATAATTTTGAAGCTCAACAACCTATTTCTATAGTTTCAATTATGCAGACAATTTCAAAAGATCATTTGATTATAACGAAGATGGTATATTAACAATCAGAAAACTTTATGTTGTCCCTCAAATTATGTATTTCTCTTAGATGGGCCTTCTAAAGGGGATTATCATCACTCATCTCTTAGGTCTACATATTTGGATGTTAATTCTTCTTAGATAGTTGTACAAATGAGGAAGAAAGGTATTCCTATGTTGGTCTATCATTTGCACTCAAACCCTATGGGTGTGAAGATGCATAGGATTATATTAAGAAATTGTTAGTATTGATGTTATTGATATCTTCTTGGGAAACTTGTTTTCTATTCTTTATTTTTCCATAATTCTTATTTTGTAACATGGTTTGAGCCCTTTCAAAAACCCACTTTAACTTAATAAAAAACATATAAGCAATAAAATTGAGGATCAAATAATGATACATTTTATGAGAACATCCAAATCATATATAAAAGTATCAAGTATCAATAGTAATCATCTATCACAACTTTTCTTATTTTCCATATCAATAAAAGAGTTGATATCCTTCTAAAGAGATCTAACTATAAATCCAACATGATCCTAAAGAAATAAATAATGATATATTCTAATTGGAACAATAAATAATTGCAAATCATCCATGTTTGAGTTAACATTAGAAGAAGGCCCAAAAAAACTTCACACATCAAATTGAATAGTAATATTTATAATAATATCTTTTCATTTTCTATTAGGATCACCTCCACATATGAAAATAAATACATCAAGAAGAACATGACTCCAATGAAAACCACTAGCAAGAGGAGTATAAGTAAAAATAGAGGACCCACCTCCACTAAGATCAACAATAGCAATAGAAATATCATAGAAAAGAAAACTCATCACCATTACCAACAAAAGCACAATAAATAGCATTTTCCTCTCAGGGAAAAATAATCCATGTTGAAATTATCATAATCCATAGATGACTAATAAAATTCATTAACAATAGTGATATCCATTTGATAAACATTAGGCACTCTAACCCATTGCATCATCTGAGGATCAATAATTAGATTGCCACTAATGAATTAAATTATATTCTCTTTTTCTTATGCACTTGCATAGGATCAACATTGGTAACAATTGAAATTGTGTCTTTTGAGGAAAATATATTGAGGATGCATTTTCATACCCATAAATATTCTCATTTATATCAATCCACATAAATTAGATAACTTATAGATACACAATTAACCACCACCTGTTCAAAAAATTATTAAGAGAAGAGGAACTCACAACTTTCCAAAATAAAATGTCAAACCAATTGATGCTATATTTACTATACACAAAAGAACAAATAGGTAAATACCATTGTTAGACCAACATATGAAATTGGCAATAAAAAATTCAATGAGAGACTTAGTGTTTTCCTAAACTAGACAAGGTTTAGAATTTGGACCATGCAAAATATCACTAGCAAGAATGTTATTAAATAACATCATCCATGTAAAAAAATTCTTAGACTCAAGACCTTTATACCAAATCCTCTTTGACAGCTTGGTGCAAACATTACTAGGATCATGGATACCCTAAATGACATTTATTCTTGCAAACTATTCTTTAGTGAAAGATAATAAAGAATATAAATACATAGGATTCATTTCAAAAAAAACCTTCTTCCCAACCAAATAATATTATCCTATAACTTATCATTCCATTGAATAAACTTGAAGCATCTATCAAGTAAAGATATTTTAATAATATTAGAAGACCTTTTCTATTGAACAAAAATATCAAATTTACCATGGATAGAATCGCAATCAAATATTTTACCAGCATCGAGGATGTTATTAGTAGATTTAAGACCTTTAATATGTTGATAATAAGAATAAAATTTGAGTAGATTTTGAAAAGTATTTGTTTCCATAGAAAGACCACCAAGTAGAGATAAACCTTGAAAATATATCATTGTCACAAGAGAAAACCTCGTGACCTTTAGTTATGTTTCTTAAAAATACCAATCCTTCAAAATTGAGAAAAAACAACAAATTGAAATAGTTAACTTTAAATTTTCCAAAATGAATAGCTCATATAATTATATACAAACCAAAATATGTAGAGTTCACCTTAGGAAAATAATTAACCAAATTAAGCATGAAAAGTAATTTCCCATGTTCATTACTAGATAGAGCTTTAATATTTTATTTAAATTCAAGAGAAACCCCTTTAATAGAGACATGTCTTGACTTGATACATCCCAAGATTTTAGGAGCAATGTAATGGTCCAAAGAAACAACAAGACTCTTGTTAATTTTACAATCAAACTAGAGAAGGTTTATAATAATACGATTGGACTACTTAATATGAGAGTAAAAAGGAAGTCAAATTGAAGAAAAGTAAGTAGAATAGTTGGAGAACATAAAATCATCCTACCAAAGAAATTATATTACCTTTCTATTTTATAATTTTACTACTAACATTATCCAAAACCTACTTCAACATAATTTTTGGATAAATATATTTTAAAAATAAAATTCCCAAATACATTAAAAAAAAAATCCACCCCTATCTAAAAGCCATTTAGGGTAATCAATATTCAAATTCAAAATTTTAGGCTTATAAAAAAAAGCTTAGAACTAAAATGGATACAATAGAATTTCAATCTGTTATCTAGAATTTTAAAATGTTTTCATCTAGTTCAACATAAAATGGAGTATCATTTGCAAAGGGAAGCTTGACAACATAATCACTATTAGTAAGATAAAACCCTTTAATATAGGGGCTAAGGGCACATCCTTTGTTACATAATGTATAGAATTTACGAGAACAAATAAATAATGGGAAATAGGGAATCACTGCCTAATCATCTTATGAAGATGCAAGGAATAAAATAATTCACTACTAATTTAAATTTGTGTTGAAGTATCTCTAAATAAAATCCTAATTAACCTAAAAAAAAATTTGCAAACATAAGATCCTTAAGAAGAATAAATGACTAAATCTTCTCGTAGACTTTCTAAAAATATAAAAGAGACATACCAAAATTTATCTTAGAGACATACATAGTGTTTAAAAAAGTTATCAAGAACACATCTCTTAACAAAATTAGATTGAGAAGTAGATATGATATTACCTAATAATTTTATCAATATATTGTATTAAATATTAAATAAGGGAATACACTTCAAATTATTCATCTAACAGGGATCACCTCCTCTAGGAGTGAGCTCATCAATGCCCTAATTAGTATGCTTACCCAAGGAAGTATTCTTATTGGCTACATTATAAACTTATAGTAGAATATTGATAATTCATTTACTATTTTCTGTAAAAAAATTCATTGGTGACCCATCACATCGAGGAGATTTCAACTTTTTTGATATGGTAAATATCACTAGAAATGTTATCAAGATATTTAGACTTTTATCTACTATAGTATAATTACCATGGTTTAGTATGTGAGGAACAACTTTACTCATTATATTTGTAGCCTTATTAACATCCCCCATAACAAAAAAATATAACCATAAAAAATAGATAGATAAAATCTTATATTAGAATCCTCTTTTAAGAAGATAACGTTCACACTAATAAGGTGAGCTCATCAATTCCCTCATTAGTATGCATACCCAAGGAAGTATTCTTATTGGCTACATTATAAACTTAAGGTACAATCTTGATAATTCATTTATTATTTTCTTTAAAAAAAATTATTGGTAACCCATCACATCGAGGAGATTTCCACTTTTTTCATATGGTAAATATCATTAGATATGTTATCAAGATTTTTAGACTTTTATTTACTATAGTATAATTACCATGGTGTAGTTTCTGAGGAACAACCTTAGGCATTATATTTCTAGAATTATTCACATTATTAACATCCCTCGTAACAAAAAATATAACCATAAAAAATAGATAGATACAATCTTATATTAGAATCCTCTTTTAAGAAGATAATGTTCACACTAACAAAAAAAAAAATGATTCTCTTGCATGCTTAACATTAATTAATTTAGTGAGAAACTATTCATCGCTCAAATGAAAGTAGGTAAGTCTTGATGTTAATCTAGCAACTTTTTCCTTATAAAATTTTCCTTGTTTTGCAAATTGACATCAAAAGGACCATATTGAAGCTTATTTTTCACATGGATCAATTTATCTTACAATATTTTACCTCTCTTAGCACTATTTTTTTGTTCATTTCTACTAGAAATACTCAGAAAGGAAATAGAAGAACTAGTACCTTACCCACCTACTAACATAAGAGGCCCAATAATTTTTTTACCAAAATTCAAGACCCAAAGGTTATACAAGTTGTTAGGATAATATAAATCTTTCAAATAAGATATAATTAGTTTATAGATTATTTTAAAGATTCAAGGAGACTTATGATGGTTAGAAATAGGAAATAACTCAACCTAATATTGAAAAAAGAAGAATTTATTCACCACAAACCTATCTAATATAGAAAAATATTCTATTAGCCTTGTAAAACTAGGATTTGTAAACTAAATCCATTTATTATTCTCCTTATAGCCAACTAAATGGTCAATAGTTTTTTATTTTTCTTTTAAATTTACTCAAATAAATTCATTTAATTTCCATTAAATTTTAGAAACACCATGTTTATTCACATAAAATTCTCAACCATATTAAAATAGACACCTAAAAATAGGGAATATTTTTAATGTTCATAATAAACGAATTCTAAAGGTTTGATCTATTTCTATACCCTTTAGGGTCATATAAAAAATAAATAAAAATATTACCATTAATAATCAATTTAGTCCACAAATCCATGACTACGAGGAGATCCATGTCCAATAATATTTTTCCCCAAAGAAGAATTGATACAAATAGAAATGACCCCCTCCCTTTAATATGTTTAGCTAAATAAATAATAGAGTTTATTTTAATTACTTTACAAGCCCCTTCCAAATAACACCGTAAAAATTTAACCTCATAAAGAAACAAACAATCAATGTTCGACCTATATTTACAAAGTGATTTAACCAAATATCTATTTTAATGGGCCTTAGTGCCTCTAATATCATACCTTAATAAGTTCATAAAAATAGATTAAAAAGAGGGAAGATGATTAACTAGGAGGGGTATTTCCTTCATATTCAACCTTTCAACATAATAAGGGATATCATTAGTTTTAACAACTCTTAGAGAAGAATTAGATTTACACTCATCCATTAAAACACCACATATATATTATCATTTTTTAAGGCACAAAAAACCATTATCAATCATCATAATAAATGAAGAAAATTTTCTATCTTTTAGAATATTATTTATTACTTTTAATGCCTAAGTCAATTTTAACACCCAACCCTTTAGAATAATTTTGTTTTGAATGATTCTTTTACAAGAGAAACCTAAAGGACCTAAATTTTTCATACAAATTCATAATATCTTATCATTTACATTAAATTTAAATTTCAATGAATGCAAAGAAGAGGTAATCAAAGGAAAATATGAGAAAAAAGACATAATAGGAGTTTTAATAATGACAATATACTAGATTACAAAGTTAAATATTGTTGTGCTCTACATCCGATCCACCTAAATTGATTAGGAACATTTCTAGTCATCAAAATTTAGAAAAGAGAAACCTTTGAGGTGAATTAAATAGAAAATGCATACAACAAATAGTATCTAATCTATGCATCCTAGCAAAAATATATTTCAATAAAGATGACTCAAACTTGTATATTCAATTAGGAAAAAATGACATTGAATCACCAAATTTCAAATAGAGAGCACATATATATTACTAATTTTCTAGCATTAGATCATCAAAATCAATACACATGTCATTATAATGTCAAAATTGAGTACCCTTATAGTTTCACTTTATTTATTTTTTCCCTTTGGTATTTATTCCCTTAGTGTTTTTTTAGGCTCATTTCATCCCTTGCATTAGCCTTTTTACTTCCCATTGTGCTTAGGCCTTATTTTTTTGTGTCACTTTTTGGTGTAACTTTGAGTTAGATATATGTTCTTCTATTCTCTCATCATTTTGAGCATAAAATATTTAGACACTAGCACATCATGCAGATGTTTGTGCATCACACTATTGTCTTGTGACATGTTTTCATTCGATAGTTTTAAAAAAAAAAAATCCAATTTTCACCTTATGTGGTTACTAAGAATGTCTCAAAATGATGCCAAATCAATCATCATCAGCTTCCTTTTTTCCCCTCTTTCCTTTTTTGAATCCAAGACCCTTAATTTTTTGGCTCTCTCTTGGCCCTCTCTAGGATTTCTCTTGCATTATCCTCCACTCAATAGCTTATTAAAACTTTCTCAAGCTCTCTACAATAGTCTCTTTTAAGATTTATTTCCCCTTAGCTTATTCAAGCCACTCCAAGAGATAGTATTGCTATTTCTTATTGTTATTGCAACATTCTTTTATTGTTCCTTTGAGCACCTTGATATTTACACATCCTACGACATTTCATTTTAGTCATTCTTCTTATTTCTAAATGCACTTAGATTAATAAAGCATAATATTTTTCTTTCTATCCATATAGATTTACTGCTATGGTTGTAGAAATGATCATGTATGGATTTCATTGAGAAAAATACTTGAACAACCCCACATAATTTTCCTTTTCCTTTGTACTTGCAAGTATTTTAAAGGTACTCAGCTACATAGAGGTTTGTTAGTTCTTTCTTTTTTTAAAATTCATTTATATTGTCCATTTTTTATAATGTAAATCTTATTATTTATTTTATTTCTTTATATTTCCTAGTATAGTATTTTATGGTGCTCTTTTGTTTCGAGATCTATAGATTATGAGAATAACAACATTAGATTTTTATATTTTATGGAAGATTTTTCATATTCTATTCATATGAATAACAATGCAATTTGTGAACATCTACATGACATGTTAGCATCCTAGGTAGTGGCTTTCTCCTTTTGGCTCTAGGTTCCTCTTTTTGTTCTCTTTTTACCTTTGTAAAGTTTATTTGTGGAAATTATTAATTTATTTTCTAGAAATTGTATTTTATATCTTTTATTATTCTAGTTAACTAAAACTCTACCTTTTAAAATTACTTATATAAGATTGTAGAATTAATATGTTAAATAGTAATAAACTAGTAAAATATTAAGGCAAATGTAGGGAAAATCATTTGGCTAATATATTTTAGTTAAATAATATTTTTTTCCTCTTCTATAATCATAGATTCATCCACATCATCCTTATAACCAAGTACCTATATCTATTAGATTTAATTTCCTAGATTAGTATTGAGCTATTCAATTTATCACACATGTAGCTCTAGTTTATTTGATCTAGGTTAATTCATGCATATGTGACATATCTATTTAATTAGAAAAGACTAAGTTTAAGGAAATTTTATTTTCCTTTACTAAAGGATACATGAGCATTGAGGCACATCCCAAGAGAAATAAAAAACATAAAGAACACAATATAAGAAAGGGGACACAAATATGTTTCATAGATAATCTTTGTAGGTCTTAGATAATACTCTTTCCATTTAAGTCTAAAAAATATTGTATAATGGGGTTAAGGCCATGGAGGTCACCAAATATGTGATGTTTTATGGATCTAGCATATGAGCTTGGAAGTTGGTCAATGGGCCACATTCAGTTGAAACCCTCTAGAGAGTTGACATGTCTCTAGATAGTTACAAATGAAGGTAAAACTTCTCTTGCAAAAAGAGAGCAAGAAATATCTAGTCTTCATAAGATATGAGGGTTATTCTTAAACATTAAATATCTCAATATAGCCATAGTGAATAGAGGGTAGAGAAGGAAGAGGATAAATGTAGGACATTCCTTTCTATCTATAGAGGTGACCAAGTGTTTGATTACTAGATGCATGATATACTACAAAGGAGTCCAACTTTATAACTTTCTAAATGGTCTAATGAGAGAAGTTTTCTCAACTTTATCCATACTATAATTATAGAAATGGGGATGTGGAGGTTCCCTCTACAAAGGGAGGAGTGGGGTTGAATGGCCCCTCAATATTCTGGCAGTGGGTAGGGATAAGGGTGGTTTTGAGAGGGACACATCCTTCCTGATTCATAGAGAATCCAAAGTCCTCTTTCCAACCCTAGTGACTATATTAATTCCAAGGATGGCAACTTCATGATCCTAAGATGACTAATGGGGAACCATTAGATTGAACTAACCTGATATAAAACCTTATAGATAATAGTGGATCCTATAAAATAAATACTTTATTTGTTTGAAAAGATAGGACAATTATTTATCACTTTTGTATTTGAATGAGATGTCAAATTGTTATTGACTATTTGACAGTTGAATCATTTGATATTTAAGGAACAACCAAACATGAAAACTTAGAGAAAACTAAGAGTGTTTCTATAGAGATAAAAGAAACATATTTTGATCTCACAACAAGAAAAACATATTATTAAAAATACTTGTAAATCTCTAATTTAATGAAATACATATAACTAAAAAATACAACAATCTTGAAAAATATAATTATTTAACTTAATACAAAACTAATAAAAATATATTTTAAATTAAGATATAGATATTAGAAGAATAAAAACATAAATCTAAAAATTGATGACATTTTGAAAAGAGTAGATCTGTAAACGCAATCCACATAAATAAAAAATAAACAGTACAAATCTTAATAAAAATTATCTTCTCCACTTGGAAATGTAGAGAATTCATGGACAATAGTCTAGCACTATTAAACTAAATGACACATGGCAAAGAAGAAACTCTCACATAACAACAAAATTCAAAACTTTATATTTTAATAATGGTCCGCTGAAGGAGCGCAAGTAACCCAATAATTGTATAGTGTAGATTTATTCCCGGGAGCTTGGAGAGCGTGTGCACCGCCCCGCGAAATAATTATTTGAGCCACTTTAAGCATCTTTATAAAATCACGTTTTTGTGCAGATGGTGAAGTGTAATTGTGTAAAAATGCATTATGAATGGTTTTCCTTTACTTCAAATGAGGAAGGTCCAGATTCAATCCAGAGAGCTCGCAGTGAATGCGTACGGCCCGCAAAATTTAATTTCCACATTCTTGTATAATGCGCTTTGCTTAAAATATCCACATAACGTGCAATATATCAACAGTACAGAAAAATTATGTTTGTTTAGTAGTGTGCACTAAAAACAAATACAGATACTGAAAACTGTGCGAGCAATCGGCCTAAAATTGTACAACTAGTTTTCCTTTTAAAATTGTATGCACATCGCTGCACTGTACAGAATTTTCTATTTCAGGGATGTCTTTTCCTCTAAACTCTATTATTCACAAGTATTTTAATTAGGGGATAGACATTAATTAACAGATAGACTGCTCATGTAGCTGGATCTGGATCTTGGAGTAGGAATGGAGTTCTCTGACGAAAGCAGCCAATTCGGAGGCACCATGAGTTCATCTCTAAGCAAATCACAGGTCTTATTAACAAGAAAATAATCCCTTTTTGCATTAGACCGAAATGGAACATCCGAGCTCTGAAAACCATCCACCAAATGCAAATGGGCCTCCAAATTGTGGCTGCAACACAAATCACCATCATGTTTAAGATAAGGAGAATTCAAGTGATTAATCCTCAACTCGTTACCCACATGACTGTATATCTCCCCTTTTACTCCATTAAAAAGCTTTCTGTGCATCCATTCATTCAAAAAGATGCCAGGAAGTTTAGGTATCAGATCATGGGTGTTCACTATTCTCAAAGTTTTCACACCTATGTTCTCCATTCTCTCTTTGAAATCAAGGTTTCCAACTTTGGGCCCTCCAAAAGAAAACACTGTCACAGGTATATTGTGTTTAGCACCTAAATTATTGGATGCTAATAATGTTTCTCCAATTTGGTAAGCACTCAAGAGTCCCAAGGAAGCTCCTAGGCTATGCCCTGTAATAGTAATACTCAATTCCTCATTCTTGTATAACTCCACCAATCTTTGAACCTCTTTCATAACCTGCTCTGATGCACTACTAGTTATTTTACTTGAATTTCTATTGCCATTATCATCAGCCTTGGAAGAGTTGGTATAGAGGCTTAGAAATCCATTTTCAACCTTTGGATGAAGGTCTCCATAACTTAAACCAGAAGAGCTATGTAGATCAGCTTGCGATGGCATGAAGTTTAACGATTTTAGATCTGTCTTAAGATTTTCAGCCCATTCAGAAGGAGTGACGGTGCCTCTCCATGCAATGACTATATCTCTTCGACCCACTCTTTTGATTTCTTGCATATCATCACTCACAGCAACAAATCCCATCCAGTTAGATGACTGCCCGGTGGGTTTCAATGGTGGTGGTAGTATTCTTGCAAGCGAGTCTGGCATTTGGACGGTGGGGGTTGAATAAAGATATGTAGTGACCTTGTAGCCACTCTTTTTAAGCCCCACTATATCGAAAAATGAATCGAGATCATTAGTGACACAGTTAGCATAGGAGGTGGAATCCGGATTAGAGACAAAAGCATCATAAGTAGCCTGAGCAAACTCTCCATACTTAACAATTTCTCTTCTTAAGTTTGCATCAAGAGGATCAAGCAGCCCTTTCCAGTTGTTAGCACCATGGTATTCTCTCCATTTGCCTGCCAAACTCTGCTTTGGAGAAGGATCAGATCTGCATAGCTTCCTCATCCAATCAACATCATGATTCCCTGAATCAGAATCCCACTTTGTGGTAGGATTAGCTATATGGGAGCTTGTGTTTTTCCTTGGACTAGAGTCAATGAGGGCTGTAGACAAGCCATTGTGAAAGGCTGTTTGAACTTGTTGGAAGATCTTCTGTATTGGGCTTTGGATTAGTGGTGGGCTGGCAAAAGAGCAGGTTATAGAAATGGCATGCGTGTTGAATATGAATGTTGGTGACTTGGAATTCTTTGGGGCTGCTGTTAAATGGGCGTTGTGGGTTGGATGGGATCTGGTAATGTGGAGTGGGGAAAGGGTGGAGAGTTTTAAGGAGGTTGGAAATTTCATGGATATGCCTTGCAGTAAGCTTTCCACAAAAGGATTAGTGATGGAAGATTATTCAAGAACCCAGGACATACAACTGTAATTTAGAAGAGATGGATGGAGAGGAATGCGTGGAACAGTTTATGGAGCGCGCAATGGACGCGTGGGGCCATAAACCAAATCATGGCAATCGCTGTTTACTCGTTTCCTGTTCTTTTTCTTACGTGGGTTTCCTTACTGTTTACTCGTCGGGAGGAGTTCACAAGTCACTATCGTGGGGTTTAATGTTTGAAAATTGGAAAGAAAAACTAAGAATAAATCGAAAAAAGTTAAATATTTGACAGTTGCATATTATCGTCACCCAAGGAAGATTTTAACAGTTGATAAGTAATAATAGAAAAACAGACGATTCAATAAATTGAAAGTTGTAATGGAAAATAAACTTCCCTTAGGCTTAATTTAGGGCAATCCAATAAGATGGAAATAAAAGATAAAATTAACTTAGATTAAATATTATGTAGATAATTTATATTAATTAGTTTATATAATTGAACAAATAATATTTATTTTTAAATATGAAAAGTCTTTTTTAGTGAGAAATTCAATATTTTACGGTTATTTACTATTGGATAAAAATTATTTTTTTCTCAATGTAATAATTAAAGCTCTCCCCCAATCCTTATGCATATGCATATAATAATAGGCACATCAAAAGGTGGTTGTACATTTTGTATGTGTTCATGAGTGAAAATATAAAACCCATATAAACACCCCCCAAAAAATAATCACTAGTCTCCATAACCTAAATTGACTAAAATTATGGAAAGTGTGCAAAATGTTTCCAATAGGTACAACTCTAGGGATCAAGAAAAAGTAACACATGCTCTTAGTATGATTATGTAGGTCTATATTTCTTGTATTGCACCAATTGACATGTTAAACATAAATGATATATGAATATAGCTCTCAAATCTTGGATGAGTGTATTAAATAGATTTAAATATTATGATAGATTCATACATAATAGAATTTTGTGTTTAGTCAATTTTAGGTGAGATTTCACAAAATTTACATTTGAAAATCCAATTTTGGGAAGTGTTGATGCTCAAAATCACATCTTACAAATCTAGAAGATAATAATAGTAAAAAAATAAAATCAAACTACAATGATGTAGGATTCTTGATCAAATTGTAGGTGCATTTGGCCAACTAACAAAGTGGGTTATCTATTTCTCTTATGGCTCTACTTAGACCAATGTGGGTGCTCTTAGAGATCTTTGCAAGGTTGATGAAAAAATTGATCACATACTTAGCTAAACCATATGCATAAGGAAAAAATAATTGACATTAAATATGCTTAAGACTTGACCTATCCTTTAGACCATAATTTTCTTTAAAAATATTAAAACAAGTATACTCAAGAGGGCAAAAAACATTGAAGGTAAATAACATGGAAGATAAAGCAATACAAAGCACAATACCTTCACCTATAATCTTTGCTTCTCTCTTTGATTTTGTAGAAATGGAGTGCACCCTTATTCTAATGATTTGTTCTTTGATATATTAATATGTGGATTTCCCAATGTTCTAGCACAACCTTGTTATGATTTAATATTGATGGATTAAAATGATAGCATTTAGGTATGAAAGCTTAGAATTAGATGAAAATGAAGGGTGAGAGCCTCTAGATATAGAATATTTAAGAGTCAAAGTAAATGAATACAAATGGTTAATGATGGATAGCTAAGGTTAAAGGAGGATTAGGTTTTGGATCAAATATAAAATCATGTGACAAGTGGCACATGAGGGATAGGGTTTAGGTTTATGGTTGGGATAAGGACAAAAATCCTCATGGCAATGGCTAGGATTAAGAGGTTAAATGAGTTGAGTGGATAAGATGGAAATTTTGTTTGACTTTTGTGGAGGTGTTTAGATCAAATGAATTTAAACAAGAAGTTAGACATGTGAAGGGAAAACTTGTCATATGAGGAAAATTTTAGGCTATGATCCTTGTGAAGAAGATGGAGGGCTAGGATTAGATGACCAAGTAAAGAGGATAAAGAGGAATTGATTAAATAAATAAAATATTTATTTAACTAATTGTATCATGTAAAGGGAAAATAATTAAATAAATGATAAATATTTACTTAATTAAATGATTTAGGATAAAGATAGGAAATGATGGAAATAATTAAATAAATAATATATATTTGTTTCATTAGTGA
Source organism: Sequoia sempervirens (assembly GCA_007258455.2). NCBI lineage: Eukaryota > Viridiplantae > Streptophyta > Pinopsida > Cupressales > Cupressaceae > Sequoia > Sequoia sempervirens. The sequence continues at coordinate 311,728,130 of VDFB02075321.1, forward strand.
AATAATGATATGCTAAAATTAGGAGTGGTTGCATAAGGTCAAATTTTTGGTGTCTACATTTTTCTCCTCTTTGATATGATGTTGTGAAGTGGCATTATATCAAAGAAGATTAAAACATAGTTGATGAGAGAGGATAATGATCAAATATATGACACCCCAGTCAATGGGAGGATGGAAAAGGATGAAGAAGGAAATATAATGATTAGGTGATGGGATGCATGTACATGTGTGTTAGGTGAACACATGTGTGCTCTCAAAATAGAAGGGGATGATGGGTGATAAGGATCAAGAAAATGAAATGGAATATGAAAGGGGATGAAGGAGATGAAAAGGAAGGTGATTTTAGATGGAAGCTGATGAAAAGGGGTGATAATTTGATTATGATGGATGGGTTATGCCACTATGTATTGAGAACTCCTAAGATTTTATATAGAAAAGGAAATTATGTACCAAGTTTAAAGAACCAAGGTGACAAGATAACCTTTGCAAGGACTTGACACTCAAAAAATGACAAGAATAATATACAAGATAAATATGATGCCCCATTATACATCGGTTGTGACATGCTAAGATATAGATAGATCTTGGTGGTTGTATGTAGGTGAAGTCATGGTTCAAGAGATAAGATCAAACATCAAAAGATAAACCAAAACAAAAGACTCACTACAAATGATCTCATGCAACCAACATATTTCTTTCGAAAGATAAGATGATGATGATGATGATGATGATGATGATGATGATGATGATGATGATGATGTGATGATGATTATGATGACAACGATGATGAAGATGATGATGATTATGATGATGATGACTCATTAGGCTTAGATAATCACCTAAGAAAGGCTTGGATAAAGATTATTTTCTTACTCAAGCTTGAATAATCACCTTTAAGAAAGGCTTGGATAAATATGATGATGATTGATTTATCAAAAAATGGATATAGTGATTGATTAGTGTTTGACAACTAGGATAAGCCTAATATAATTTCAATTAAGGATTGGATTTCTTGGATGCAATATTCAGATTGACTGAATGCCAAGTTTAAGGAGCTCATGATTATGATTCTTTTAACTTTTAATTTTACATGGGATTTGGGATGATGATTTCCTTATGTTTTACATGGGATGGATATGATAAGAGAGATTGGAATTAGTTGATGGGTTTATTTATTATCCAGATGAATATTTTATTGATTAATGATTGTGGAATGTGAAGATGATGGACTCCAAATGCATGAGACTTGAAGGCCTATGTGAAATAGAAAATAAGGATATAGAAGGTGTAATCCTTGATGTAATGTAGATGTAACTTCCACATCTAATGCATGGGAAAAAATGAGGAAGGGTGGGAAAGTGATGGTTGATGAATGATAGGATGACATTAATAAATTATCAAGACAAGCCATGATAGGTTTAGTATGGATGGATGAATGGATGGATAATACTTTATTATGCTATGGAAAGATAGGAATCATGGAGGATTTCATCCTAAGATTATTTCACCATTGGATGGATTATTTCTCTTTATTATTTTTAATATTTTTGATTTTTTTGATTTTTGTATTTTTTGATTTAAATTTTGATTTTTTTGGATTTTTGGATTTTTTTTAAAAAAATGATATTTGATGATGTTGTGATCATGTTGGATTCTATTTGGTAGATGCACGATGATACTAGATGGATGGATGCAAATGATATGCTAATGATAATGGAGGATTCTTTTTTCTATAGATTAAGGGAACTAAGATATGATCACTAATCTGTGCACTACAAGGACCTTCATGCCTCATATGTAAAGGATTTTGGGAAAGATTAGGATTAAATCACATCGAGGGGACACCATTGAAAGTCTATCGAGATATATGGCCATGGGGGGTAGGGTGATATGATGGATGTATGAATATGGGTGGATTAGGTGAAGTATACATATTACATGAAGATGACTAGGATGAGGAGGGAAAAAAATATTTAAGGTAAATCACATGGAAGATAAAGAAATATAGAGGAAAATACCTTCACCTAGAATATTTTCTTCTCTCCTTGATTGAGAGGAAATGGATTTCACTCTTATTCCCTTTGATTTTCTCTTTCATATATTGATATATAGAGTGTTTAATTTTTTAGCATAAACTTGGTATGATTTGATAATTATAGATATAGTGTAGAAAAATATCTTCCTTTACATTTCCACACTTGTTTGGGCCCTCCTTCATAAAATTGGTCTTCATTATGCCTTATTTGGTCCTATTTTGCATCCACAAGCCTTAATTAGTGCATCTTTCCAAGGGTGATCCCAACATATTGTATAATGACAGAAAAAGGTCCTCTTAACTTAAACTTGATTTAGTGTTGTAATATGCATAACATATTCACATTAGGTCTTGGGCCCTTGTGAACTAAATGGATTTAAATGGTACCTTAATTAAGTTTTGTGAAATGTTGTAACTCACTTCCACACTTTTCTAAGGTCTTGTTAATGAATTACACCTAAATAACCTTTTTTTATCATTAATCTTACCTTATTTTAAAGTGTTGTAAAGTGTTGTAACACACTTTCACACTTTTCTAGGCCTGTCATCATTAATTGGGATTTATTATGCTTTAATTGGCCCCATTTTGAATCCACAAGCCTTATTTAATTGTATTTTTGAGGATGATCCTAATAAAAGCATTTAAAACTCCAAAATCTGGAGAACTCACCTCAAATTCCTAAGGTGGGACTCATTCACCATTCTGGGCGAATGATTCCCCTTAGGTGGGACCCATTTTCCCAGAGTGGTGAATGAGTCCCGTTTAACTTAAAATCAAATTTTAATTTAAATATTTTTTAGGAATTTATTCTCCAAGATCCAATGTCAGCTTGTAGTGTTGTAATTTCAAGAATTCTTGCATAATTGAGTATAAATACAAGGTTCTTTCACTCATCATCACACCTATCATTCAAGAGAGTTCACAAGAGCATTCAAGAACATTCAAGGGAAGATTATCAAGCATATGCATTCTTCAAGCATCAATCATCATGTCAAAGACTTCTTTCATCATGTTTATTATTGTGCTAATAATTTTTATGTAGATTTCATGATCCAAACAAGTGTTTCAAGAAAGATCAACATCATTCAAGCTAGAGTCAAGGACCACATCCATTGTATCCATTTCAAGTATTATTGAAGCACCTTATTGCTAGGGTTTGGTGAGATGCAACATTGTTATTTGTTCATTCATCATTCTCCATTCATATTTTATTTCATTTCAAGGATTGATTTGCAACAAGGGGTTTGACCAAGGAAAACCCCTATTCACTAACCCCCACAATAATTTTTCCTCCTCTTCATGTGTGATTTGCAGGGCTAGGTTGCATATTTCATAAGAAGCAAGGTTGGAGAATTGTTGTAAATGATTCAAAGTTTTGAAGAGTGTCATCAAGCATTGAAGAGTCTTGGAGATCACCTACATTTCACAAACTTTTGTTTCGGATCCAAAAACCAATTACGAAGAGCAAAGCAGGGTGAGAGGCACATAATCGTATTCAAAATTTCCAAAAAAGTAGAAGTGGACTGATTCGCATTAGTGGTGAATGAGTCCCACTGTACAGGCTTGATAAAGATTTTTTATAGATCTGGATACCCTTTTTCCTAGAAACTTGACTAGTTCACCTAGCTTGACAAATGAGTCCCAGTCAACCTTGACAATAGATTAAATTCAATGATCTAGACCACCATTCTACCTCCTTTAGTTTCCCAGTTGCACACTTTCGGTTTTATCATTTTTTCTGTTGTTTCAAGCATTTTCTATTCCATTTAGTATTATTTTGCATTCAATTAGGTTTTTACATTTTATTGTGCATTTAATTGTCTTTTCCAAGTTTAAACTTGGTGGTGAACCCCTCAATAGATCTAATTCATCCCCTAGGATAGCCCTTAACTAGATTTTGTTCTCCATTGCAAAGAGATCTCAAAGGTTACCCTTGAATGAAATTGGAAATGTGTGTGTTGATATGCTCTATGTCTGAAATCATATGCTAGCATCTCCCTAACCACTTTTTCACCATTTCATTTTGGTGAACCTACATTTAGAACACCAAGTTTCTAATTTAGAGTGCATTTTCATCCTAGATTTGGCTTGCATCAACATTGCATTAGGATTTTGTGGACACAGAAAAAAGTATCCCTTTTTACTTGTTTGATATGTGAGTAATTGATGATAAATTGGACATAATGAGGCCTTGATTTGGTGTTGTGATGTTTTTTACACATCCACATTAAATCTTGGACCCTTGCAAATGCATTCATTGATGTCTTGTAAAGGTGTTGTAAAGTGTTGTAAATGACTTTCACACTTTTCTAGACTCTTAAATTAAGCATCTAAGTCTAATGGACCTATTTTTCCCTAATTCAACATTATAAAATATATTTAAATATAGTATCACATTAATCTAGAAGGATTGTGAATTAAACTTAATGTTAATCTAGTGTTGTAATGTGTTTTACACATTCACATTGGATGTTGTGCCTTCCTAGCCTAAGTGGATCTCTTTTTAGTGTTGTAAAGTGTATTTAATCACACTTTCACATTGAATTTTTTGTCCCAATCCCTAATCAACCTTTACATCATCATTAATAGGCCCCTATGGCCCCATATTATGCATCCTGAGGCATAATTTGCTGAAATAACCGACATAGTCATCATATAAACATGATTTCCTTACTTCCTAGCATTCCAGCTAGCAAATGGCCCTTGTGGTACCCATTCACCATTAGGGGTGAATGAGTCACATCTAGGTGGGACCCATTTGCCCTTCATGGAAAATGAGTCACATTTGGGCATTTTCAGGGTTTAAGTGGGAAAAGTTGGATTTTAAGTTTTATTTTTCTCCATGTTGGCCTTAGGGATCAAATTAACAGGAAAATTAGGTGGATTTCATATATGTACAAGCTTGTAAACAATAACTCATGATTCATACACATGGGTATGTGCAAGTTCATGATGGACCAAAAAGTGGTGATATGATGGGTATGTGTAGGGTATGTGGTTGATGACTTTTTTCTAACCAAAATTGATGAAACAAAAAGGGTTTTTAAAGGAGATTCTCTGTTTTCCACCAATATAAATTATGCTTTACTTTGAATTTAATAAATAATTATTATTCATTTTCTATTTGAATTATGACTAAAGTCTTGATTGATAGGCTAATTGAAAAACATCTATAGCTTTCAAATGGTATCACATTTTTTGAATCTGAAACATGTGTCACATTCTATACTTCACATACTATAGGATTAAAAGAAAAATGAATTTCATGATGTTTTGACCAAGTTAAGGTGGTGAGACATACAATTTTTTATATTTTTTAAAATTTGTAATAAAAGATTCATAAATTATTATTTAGTTGGAAAAACATTACAAAAAAAATGCATTACATCAGAACATGAGTCCTCTACTTATATCTAAAATCTTATAAAAAAATATTATCATTTTATTGTGGTTAGGGCAGTCAGAAAGACACCTACTTCTTATTTTTCCCTAAAATTTAAGTGCTATTGCATTGAAATTTCAAAGTTTCACCAAATAGATTTTAAAAAATAAAAAACCTAGTAGTTTAGAAAATACATTAAATTTTCTATAGATTCTATTCTTACATATTTTTGAAATAATATAGATAACTTATTCAAATTTTTACATCAAGTTGCCTAACTCTGAATTTTTTGAATTTTCATCACCACTTAAGGGCCTATTTTTTCCATGATGATCCTACACATACCCACACATATTATCATGCATTCATCATTTATCTTCCATCTCAAGTCAATCAAACAAGGTTTTTAACATTCCAGGTCATTCAAGATCATTTTTTCAGATATTCAAGGGTAGATTCTTCATCTATTATATTGCAGAAAATCAAGATCAATCATCATGGGAAGGTATTAACACCATTATTGTATGCTTAATTATATTATTTCTTCATTTTGGTTTAATTACCTACAAAGGGGTTTGACCAAGGCAAACCCCCATGCCCTAATATTCAACATTTCTCCTCTTCTTGTGTGTTTGTAGATTTAGGCATATTGAAGGCTTGTAAATCCTTAAAGATCAATTTGAAAAGTTTTTGAAGACATCTTCTTGTTGACCAAGGAAAAATATCCACTAAAAGTTACTTATAGTGCCAAAAATTAGACTTTTGGAGGTAAACACATGTCAAGCACCGAAGAGTAGACCGAGGGCTTCTGTTTCCACTTTTGGATTTTTACAAATTAAAAATTGGACTAATTATCCATTAGTGGTGAATGAGTCCCACTTCTAGGCTTGTAAAGTTTTTTCTCCAGTTTTGGATACCCATTTGTCTGAAATGGGCTTTAGAACAATTTCTCAGATCTGAGACTAATTCACCCAGAATGGCGAATGATTCTCTGAAGGCCAAATTTTTATTATCAACAACATTTCAAAAGTCATTTCTAGTCTCCAACAAGTTCTCAGGTGTACACATTTAGTTTCATTCATTTATATTGCAGTTTACTTTCATTTCTAGGTCCTTTTGCATTTCATGATGTGTTTTCAAACAACTTGCATTCCTTAAATAATTCATTTTATTTCTTAGTTTATTGCATTTATACCATCTCATTTAGTCACATTTCATCCATCTTCACATTAATATTGAATGTGGGCATTGCCCATTTTGGCCCATCTCTCTACTTTTGGGTGAAAAACCCTAGAAGTGCAAGAGAGTATTAAGGTGCCAAAATATTTGTTTACATTTTGGTGAACCCAACTTCTGAAAATATTTTTTATTTCTTTATTTATATTCCTCAATTTCCTAGATTTTCTTGCATTAACTTTACATTGCATGTTGCATTGATTAGTTAGTATTCTAGGGTTTCAAATTTTTGCATTAGTGAAAGTGCATATAGTTTTCCTTTTTGCATCCCAAATAATTGAAAAGCATCTAAAATCTGCATTTTCATATGGTATTCAGGTCATACAAACTAAAAGCATCAAAACCAATTGACAATTTTTGAAAATTAGAAAAAGAAACTATAACTGGGACTCATTTGCCATTTTGGACGAATCAGTCCCAGTTCAGATTTTTAACTATCTAATACAGTGTCAAAAACCTCATTTTTTCACTTCCTAAGCATCCTACTATTATATACTATAAGTTTGGAAAGTTCCAAGATCATTTATTTTATGCATCTAGCTCAAAAACATTAATTTTAGGTGGTAATTTTTTAAATCATTTCCATTACACACATCATTAGATTTGAAAATGCTTACATTTTTTAAATATTGCATAGCATGGCTAAAATCACTTTTCACTCTTTCTTACATAATGTTTCTATTCATAAAACTTTGCATAAGTTTGGTAAAAGTGCTTTTTATTCTTGCATATACACTATTTACATTCTTAAAGCTTTGCATACATTGGATAAAAGAAATTTCCATCCTTGCATATACATTGTTTATATTGCTGAAAAATTGAATGGTGCTATTCATTTTTGTTCACACAATGTTATTATCTTACAAATCTAGACATACAAATAACAAATTCATATCCCCTTCTTATCAAAGTGTTTTAGTGAAAGAGAATAAACTTTGGACATTCCTAATGATCATATTAGTTCTTCTCCTAATATCTCTCCTATTGGTGAGGAAGATATTATGGTGTTGGAAGAACCAATTCATGAGAGTTTTGAGAATGCTAATTGTTTCTCTCCTTTTACTTTTCTTCGTGGACAATACATTCATAACTGACATCAAATAACCATAGGTAATCATGACAATAATGTTCGTTCTTCTCCTAGTATCTCTCCTACTTGTGAAGAAGATACTTTGATGTTAGAAAACACAATCAATGATGGGTATGCGAATCTTAGTTGTCCCCCTTCACCTACCAAAAACCTTCTTGAGCAAGAACATTCAAGCATTGATTATTCCCCTACATGCAATGAAGTCATTTTAGAAGAACCGATCCATGAATGTCCAAAACATTTGATTAGTAGTTTTCCTAAAAAATCTCCTCCTAGGGAGAATATAATGGTGCTAGACAATAGTAGTATTCCTTAGATCAAAAGGTGATTATAGATTTCCCTTTATTAGAGATACATCAAACCAAGACCGCTAAGGTTATGAATACACACAAGCCCATTTGATCCCCCTCAATCAATGGACCTCATACATACCCCGTGGTACATCCTAAGAACCCTCTAATTCTCTACCCACCTTTAGAAAAACAATAAACTCAAAACCAACCTGAACTCATCCTTTATCCCCCATCACACGAACCTCCAACTCAACATAAACTTGAATTCACCGTCTACCCACCTCAGAATAATGTCTTGTAGCAACCAAGTCATCATATTATTGCTCATACATATAACACTAGAAATAATCTACAACCACAACAACCCACCCCAACTTCATTTACTTTTTCCTAATTCTATACTGCCTACTACTCCTCGATTAAGGGAGTATGATATTGTTGAACAACTTAAGAGTACTTCCACAAAGATATCCCTTTGGGACCTTCTTCAGAGTTCACCTACCTATCACACTATGCTTCAAAATGCCTTACAACAAATTCCTATCCCTTCTAATATGCAATCTAATGACATAAAATCCATAATTCACAGAATTTAATGCTAACATTGTTTTCCACCAAAGTGAACTTCCCTCTTTGGAAGTGCAAAAACAAAATGAAGATTTCATGATCATTGTTCAATACAATACGATAGGGATAAAGTGAACCCTTGTTGAAAATGTCTCAACTCTAAATGTATGTGGCATATACCTCTTGGATAGGCTTCATGTGGATATATAAAAAATTCAACCCGATTCTCTATCTATTAAGGGCTTTGACAATGTGGCAAAACAACTGCTTGGTATGATTAATTTACCTATTACAATTCGAGAAGTCACATTGAACACACCGATCCATGTCATGCCTCATGCTCTTTCATATAACCTTCTTCTAGGAAAGTTGTGGATTCATGAAATGAATGGTGTGCCTTCCACTCTTCATCAAAAAATGAATTACATTCACAAAAAAAAAGTGCACATCCTTGAAGTTGACCCCAATGCAAGTAGTTGTCTAAACATTGAGAAAAGCAATGAAAATCCCTTGAAAACATTAACACCAATTATACAAGTAGAACCTGTGCAGCATATTGAACAAGTCATGAAGCTATTAGACGATGATTGGGGTTCCTTAGACTTCACACCACCACTCATGGATGATCCTTTGAATGCATCCATCTCAACCACTTTATAAAAATAAGAAAACTACACAACAAACTTTGAAGAACTCAAGCATGAACAACAACCCGATCCAAAAGCAATGAAAAAGCTTTGTGGAAAATTTTATAAACTTATGAAAGAACTTGGATATAGTGGAAAAGGATGTGGTCCGAATGAACAAGGTATCCACAACCCTATCGATCCTCTCACACAAAAACCAAGTTATGGTCTTGGTTATTATCCTTTGATGGAGATCACCAAGCCTTCACTCAATATCAACAATCTCACATAACATTCTCCTAAACCAACCTTAATAGTCATACATCCTGAAATCATTGACACTAGTGGTCTTGAAAGTTCTCCTTTCCAAAACATGAAACAAACAAATAACCATTCACTTAATGTCAATATCATCTCGCAAAACACTAATGAATTGAATTTATTAGATTTTAGACCCTCCTCCCAAGGAGAGTCCAAAATATCACAATCTAAACAATCTTGCGTAGGTATGACATCTTGTACATCTAAGCAAGGGGTATCTTTGTTGCAAACTACAGGACCATCTTCTACCATTGATCGAGAGGGTATCTTGTCTAGACTCCTCTAAGATCACTTGATCACCCTTCCTCCATGAACTCAAAAGAAATGCTATTACAAGAATTCATTTTTTGCATATCATAGAGTTCACTATCATTCTACTAATGAATGTAAGGCTTTGAGTAGTAAAATGCAACATCTTAAGGAGTTTGGTGTTCTTCCTTTTGTGGGGGCACCTAATTCCTCTAAATGATACTAATTTTCACTCTAGCTAGCATCTCATCAATCCCTTCGGCTCATCCTCATCTTTCCCTAAGTGGGGGCAGGGGGTTATGTAGCCTTTTCCTCGTATGTCACTTGTCATTGTATCTTTTGGCTAGTCATTAACCTTTGATGAACATATAAGAGAAAGCTTGGGATGTGGATGACATAATTTAAGTTGGCTTGCTTGTGACATACTACCTTTTTCATGACATAGCTTATTGGAAACATATGGCTTGGCATAGGGATTTCCAAATAATCTCTCATGTCCTCCTATGTTAAAGAAATTGTTGACAATACTGGGGTTAGCAACCACTTTAAAGTGGAGGCATACACTAACACTCATGGGTATGTTCAGGATCATGATGGGCCAAAAAGTGGCAATATGATGGGTATTTGTAGGGTATGTGGCTAATGACTTTTTTTTTATCCAAAGTTGATGAAATGAAAAGGGGTTTTAAAGGAGATTCTCAACTTTCCACCAATATAAATTATGCTTTACTTTGAATTTAATAAATAATTATTATTCATTTTCTATTTGAATTATGACTAAAGTGTTGATTGATAGGTGATTGAAAAAAAACTATAGCTTTCAAATGGTATCACATTTTTTGAATCCAAAACATGCATCATATTCTATGCTTTGCATACTATAGGATTAGAAAAAAAAAATAAATTTCATGAAGTTTTGACCAAGTTAAGGTGGTCGGACATACGAGTTTTTATATTTTTTAAAAGTTGTAATAAAAATTCATAATTAATTATTTACTTGGAAAAAATTACAAAAAAATATGCATCACATCTGGACATGAGTCCTATACTTATGTATAAAATCTTATAAAAAATATTATCATTTTATTGTGGTTAGGGTGGTCAGACAGACACCTACTTCTTATTTTCTCCCTCAAATTTAAGTACTCTGTATTTAAATTTTAAATTTTCACTAAATAGATTTAAAAAAAAAAACCTAGTAGTTTAGAAACTACATTCAATTTTCTATACATTATATTCTTACATATTTTTGAAATAATATAGATAACTTATTCAAATTTTTACATCAAGTTGCCTAACTTTGATTTTTTTGAATTTTTTGCCACTTAAGGGGCTATTTTTTCCATGATGATCCGGCACATACCCTCATATTTGGGTATGTGTAGGATCATGATGGGCCAAAAAGTGTCGTTATGATGGCTTTTTGTAGGGCATGTGGCTGACGACCTTTTTTTTACCCAAAATTGATGAAACGAAAAGGGTTTTTAGAGGATATTCTCATATTTCCACCAATATAAATTATGCTTTAATTTGATTTTAATAAATAATTATTATTTATTTTCTATTTGAATTACAACTAAATTCCTGACTAATAGGCTAATTGAAAAATATTTATAGCTTTCAAACAGTACCACATTTTTTCAATCCAAAACATGTGTCACATTCTATGCTTTGCATACTATAGGATTTAAAAAAGAATTTCATGAAGTTTTGACTAAGTTAAGGTGGTTAGACATATGAGTTTTTTAATTTTAAAAGTTTTAATAAAAATTTATAATTAATTATTTACTTAGGAAAAATTATAAAAAATATGCATCACATCGGGACATGAGTCCTCTAATTATATCTAAAATCTTATAAAAAAATATTATCATTTTATTGCGGTTAGGGTGGTTAGACAGACACCTACTTATTTTTTCCCTAAAATTTAAGTACCACTCCATTGAAATTTCAAAATTTCACCAAATAGATTTTTAAAAAAAAGGAAAAAACCCTAGTAGTATAGAAACTACATTCAATTTTCTAGGTATGTGCAGGATATGATGGGCCAAAAAGTGGCAATATTATGGGTATTTGTAGGATATGTGGTTGACAACTTTTTTTTACCCAAAATTGATGAAACGAAAAGGGTTTTTAAAGGAGATTCTCAGCTTTCCACCAATATAAATTATGCTTTAATTTGAATTTAATAAATAATTATTATTCATTTTCTATTAGAATTAAGACTAAATTCGATCGATAGGCTGATTGAAAAATATCTATAACTTTCAAATGGTATCACATTTTTGAATTCGAAACATCGTCACATTCTATGCTTCACATACTATAGGATTAAAAAAGAAAAATCAAATTTCATGAAGTTTTGACCAAGTTAAGGTGGTCAGACATACAAGTTTTTATATTTTTAAAAATTGTAATAAAAAATTCATAATTAATTATTTACTGGGAAAAAAATTATAAAAAAATATGCATCACATTCATGAGTCCTCTACTTATATAGAAAATCTTATAATTTTTTTTTTATCATTTTATTATTGTTAGGATGATCAGACAGGCACCTACTTCTTATTTTTTCCCTAAAATTTAAGTACTATTGCATTCAAATTTCAAATTTTCACAAAATAGATTTTTTTAAAATAAACCTAGTAGTTTAGAAACTACATTCAATTTTCTACAGATTCTATTCTTACATATTTTTGAAATAATATAGATAACTTATTCAAATTTTTACATCAAGTTGCCTAACACTGATTTTTCTGAATTTTTTACCACTTGAGAGCTTGTTTTTTCCATGATGATCCTGCACATGCCCTTCTACAAATTATTTTCTTACATATTTTTGAAATAATATAGATAACTTATTCAAATTTTTACGTCAAGTTGCCTAACTCTGAATTTTCTGAATTTTTTGCCACTTAAGGGCCTTTTTTTCCATGATGATCCTGCACATACCCATTTCATTCAATTATTTCTTTCTTCTTATGATGTGTCCTTTTCTTGGTGGATTCATTCGGCTTGGTTCCCTCTAAAAGTGTGATACTTCTTTGACACATCCTCTCTTGGAGATGTTAAGTGCAATGTCCACTAAGATGACACCTTGCACAAATGAAGAAAAATCCCTTTGAACAGTCCTTGCATTATCTTGCATCTACAATTAATATGGATGTCAAGCATACAAAGTTTTGCTTACCACATGGAGCTCGAAGTTAATTTTCATTGTGGTGCCTTATTAAAGTTATCAGGAGGTATAAATTTGGTATGGTTGAGTGGGAAACCCATTCTGAGGCATGACTTTTTCCAATAGCCACCTTGTGGATTTTTCACCCTGCGAACAACCAGAAGTTATGTGGCCCCAGAGTGAGTATACTGAGGACTTCTCACTTGATGGATAACCAAGAGTTCCATCACCTTAGGGTGAGTATACATTTTTGGACAAGCAACCTACATTTGATCCACAACGTATTGTACAAATGATCGAAGCTTAATAACTGACAAAGCCATGATATAAACATGATTTTCTTACTTCCCAACATTCCAACTAGCAGAATGGCCCTTGTGGGATCCATTCACCATTAGGAATGAATGAGTCCCATCTAGGTGGTACCCATTCTCCCTTTATGGTGAATGAGTCCCATTTGGGCCATTTTCGGGGTTTAAGTAGGAAAAGTTGGATTTTAAGTTGTATTTTTCTCCATGTTGGCCTTAGGGATCAAATTAACAAGAAAATTAGATGTATTTCCTATAAGTACAAGCTTATAAACCCTAATTCATGTTTTATACACACATTATTGTATGCTTCATTACATTCTTTCTTCATTTTGGTTTAATTACCTAAAAAGGGGTTTGACAAAGGCAAACCCCCATGCCCTAATATTCAACATTTCTCCTTCTCTTCTTGTGTGTTTGTAGATTTAGGAATCTTGAAGATTTGGAAATCATTAAAGATCAAGTTTAAAATTTTTTGAATACATCTTCTTATTGACCAACGAAAAATATCCACTAAAAGTTGCTTACGGTGCCAAAAATCAGACTTTTGGAGGCAGACACCTATCAGGAACCAAAGAGAGACTGAAGGATTCTATTTCCACTTTTGGATTTTTAGAAATTCAAAAGTGGACTGATTCACCATTAGTGGTGAATGAGTCCCACTACCAGGCTTGAAAAGTGTTTTCTATAGTTCTGGATAACTATTTTTTCTGAAATGGGCTCTAGAACAGTTTCCCATATCTGAGACTAATTTTCCCACATATAATTTTTTATATTTTTTAAAAGTTGTAATAAAAAATTCATAATTAATTATTTACTGGGAAAAAAATTATAAAAAAATATGCATCATATCCGGACATGAGTCCTCTACTTATATAGAAAATCTTATAAAAAATTTATCATTTTATTATGGTTAGGATGGTCAGACAGACACCTACTTCTTATTTTTTCCCTAAAATTTAAGTACTACTGCATTGAAATTTCAAATTTTCACCAAATAGATTTTATTTATTTTTAAATAAACCTAGTAGTTTAGAAACTACATTCAATTTTCTACAGATTCTATTCTTACATATTTTTGAAATAATATAGATAACTTATTCAAATTTTTACGTCAAGTTGCCTAACACTGATTTTTCTGAATTTTTTACCACTTAAGGGCTTGTTTTTTCCATGATGATCTTGCACATGCCCTTCTACAAATTATTTTCTTACATATTTTTGAAATAATATAGATAACTTATTCAAATTTTTATGTCAAGTTGCCTAACTCTGAATTTTCCGAATTTTTTGCCACTTAAGGGCCTTTTTTTCCATGATGATCCTGGACATACCCATTTCATTCAATTATTTATTTCTTCTTGTGATGTGTCCTTTTCTTGGTGGGTTCATTCGGCTTGGTTCCCTCTAAGAGTGTGATACTTCTTTGACACATCCTCTCTTGGAGATGTTAAGCGCAATGTCCACTAAGATGACACCTTGCACGAACGAAGAAAAATCCCTTTGAACAGTCCTTGCATTATCTTGCATCTACAATTAATATGGATGTCAAGCATACAAATTTTTGCTTACCACATGGAGCTCGAAGTTCATTTTCATTGTGGTGCCTTATTAAAGTTATCAGGAGGTATAAATTTGGTATGGTTGAGTGTGAAGCCCATTCTGAGGCATGACTTTTCCCAATAGCCACCTTGTGGATTTCTCACCCTGCAAACAACCAGAAGTTATGTGGCCCCAGAGTGAGTATACTGAGGACTTCTCACTCGATGGACAACCAAGAGTTCCATCACCTTAGGGTGAGTATACATTTTTGGACAAGCAACCTACATCGATCCACAACGTATTGTACAAATGATCGAAGCTTAATAACTGACAAAGCCATGATATAAACATGATTTCCTTACTTCCCAACATTCCAACTAGCAGAATGGCCCTTGTGGGACCCATTCACCATTAGGGATGAATGAGTCTCATCTAGGTGGTACCCATTCTCACTTTATGGTGAATGAGTCCCATTTGGGCCATCTTCAGGGTTTAAGTAGGAAAAGTTGGATTTTAAGTTGTATTTTCCTCCATGTTGGCCTTAGGGATCAAATTAATAAGAAAATTAGATGTATTTCCTATAAGTACAAGCTTATAAACCCTAAATCATGTTTTATACACACATTATTGTATGCTTATTACATTCTTTCTTCATTTTGGTTTAATTACCTAAAAAGGGGTTTGACAAAGGCAAACCCCCATGCTCTAATATTCAACATTTCTCCTTCTCTTCTTGTGTGTTTGTAGATTTACGAATCTTGAAGATTTGGAAATCATTAAAGATCAAGTTTCAAATTTTTTGAATACATCTTCTTATTGACCAACAAAAAATATCCACTAAAAGTTTCTTACGGTGCCAAAAATCAGACTTTTGGAGGCAAACACCTATCAGGAACCAAAGAGAAGACCGAAGGATTCTATTTCCACTTTTGGATTTTTAGAAATTCAAAAGTGGACTGATTCACCATTAGTGGTGAATGAGTCCCACTACCAAGCTTGAAAAGTGTTTTCTATAGTTCTGGATAACTATTTTTCTGAAATGGGCTCTAGAACAGTTTCCCATATCTGAGACTAATTTTTCCACATACAAGTTTTTATATTTTTTAAAAGTTGTAATAAAAAATTCATAATTAATTATTTACTAGGAGAAAAATTATAAAAAAATATGCATCACATCCGGACATGAGTCCTCTACTTATATAGAAAATCTTATAAAAAAAATTTTATCATTTTATTATGGTTAGGATGGTCAGACAGACACCTACTTCTTATTTTTTCCCTAAAATTTAAGTACTACTGCATTGAAATTTCAAATTTTCACCAAATAGATTTTATTTATTTTTAAATAAACCTAGTAGTTTAGAAACTACATTCAATTTTCTATAGATTCTATTCTTACATATTTTTGAAATAATATAGATAACTTATTCAAATTTTTACGTCAATTTGCCTAACACTTAAGGGCTTGTTTTTTCCATTATGATCTTGCACATGCCCTTCTACAAATTATTTTCTTACATATTTTTGAAATAATATAGATAACTTATTCAAATTTTTACGTCAAGTTGCCTAACTCTGAATTTTCTGAATTTTTTGCCACTTAAGGGCCTTTTTTCCATGATGATCCTGCACATACCCATTTCATTCAATTATTTCTTTCTTCTTGTGATGTGTCATTTTCTTGGTGGATTCATTCGGCTTGGTTCCCTCTAAGAGTCTGATACTTCTTTGACACATCCTCTCTTGGAGATGTTAAGCGCAATATCCACTAAGATGACACCTTGCATGAATGAAGAAAAATCCCTTTGAACAGTCCTTGCATTATCTTGCATCTACAATTAATATGGATGTCAAGCATACAAAGTTTTGCTTACCACATGGAGCTCGAAGTTCATTTTCATTGTGGTGCCTTATTAAAGTTATCAGGAGGTATAAATTTGGTATGGTTGAGTGGGAAGCCCATTCTGAGGCATGGCTTTTCCCAATAGCTACCTTGTGGATTTTTCACCCTGCGAACAACCAGAAGTTATGTGGCCCCAGAGTGAGTATACTGAGGACTTCTCACTCGATGGACAACCAAGAGTTCCATCACCTTAGGGTGAGTATACATTTTTGGACAAGCAACCTACATCTGATCCACAATGTATTGTACAAATGATCGAAGCTTAATAACTGACAAAGCCATGATATAAACATGATTTCCTTACTTCCCAACATTCCAACTAGCATAATGGCCCTTGTGGGACCCATTCACCATTAGGGATGAATGAGTCTCATCTAGGTGGTACCCATTCTCCCTTTATGGTGAATGAGTCCCATTTGGGCCATCTTCGGGGTTTAAGTAGGAAAAGTTGGATTTTAAGTTGTATTTTTCTCCATGTTGGCCTTAGGGATCAAATTAACAAGAAAATTAAATGTATTTACTATAAGTACAAGCTTATAAACCCTAAATCATGTTTTATACACACATTATTGTATGCTTCATTACATTCTTTCTTCATTTTTGGTGTAATTACCTAAAAAGGGGTTTGACAAAGGCAAACCCCCATGCCCTAATATTCAACATTTCTCCTTCTCTTCTTGTGTGTGTAGATTTAGGAATCTTGAAGATTTGGAAATCATTAAAGATCAAGTTTCAAATTTTTTGAATACATCTTCTTATTGACCAACGAAAAATATCCACTAAAAGTTGCTTACGGTGCCAAAAATCAGACTTTTGGAGGTAGACACCTATCAGGAACCAAAGAGAAGACCGAAGGATTCTATTTCCACTTTTGGATTTTTAGAAATTCAAAAGTGGACTGATTCACCATTAGTGGTGAATGAGTCCCACTACCAGGCTTGAAAAGTGTTTTCTGTAGTTCTGGATAACTATTTTTCTGAAATGGGCTCTAGAACAGTTTCCCATATCTGAGACTAATTTTCCCAAAATGGAAAATGAGTCCCTGTAGGCAAAATTTTCAGCATCATCAACATTTTAGAAGTCATTTGCAGTATCCATCAAGTTTGCAGGTGCACGCATTCAATTTCATTCATTTCTATTGCAGATTACTTTCATTTCTAGGTCTTGTTGCATTTCACAATGTGTTTTCAAACAACTTGCATTCCTTAATTAATTCATTTCCTTTTTTAGTTTATTGCATTTAGATAATCTCATGTAGTCACATTTCATCCATCCTCACATTAATATTGAATTTGGACATTTCCCATTTTGGCCCATCTCTCTCCTTTTAGGTGAAAAACCCTAGAAGTGCAAGAGAGTAAATTAGGGTGCCAAAATATTTGTTTACAGATTTGCATTGATTAATTTGCATTCTAGGGTTTCAAATTTTTCTTTAGTGAAAGCTCATATAGCTTGGATTTTTGCATGTAATTTCATTGAAAAACCATAAAATTCTACATTTACATCTTAGATTTGCATTAGAAAAGATAAAAAGAATAAAATTCAATTAAATTTTTTTGAAAATTTTGAAAAAAATCATCCTTGGGACTCATTCGCCACCCTATGAAAATTAGTCCCTCTGCATATTTTACAATGCATTTTTTGGCATTTAAAGTTTAGTTTCTAAGTTTTTTTTGTTGTTATTATCTTTTTGTTTATGTTTCTAGAATTTTTGTTACAAGCATTTCATTGTTCTTAGTTTACATTGCATTTGCATTTACATTTCATTTAGTGCCCCTTGCATGAGTATTTGATGTCCTATTGCTAATAATGTAGTGAGATGAAGTTCGAGAGTCACGTCATCCAATGATAGCACAATCGTTGTGGATCTTGGGTTGTCAAGCTCTTTCACTCCTAGTATTGACATTAGTACACTAGGTATGGACAACACCCTTAACAACTCTTTTCCTTCAAGTAGTGTCATGTAAGTTGAACCAAGGAATGATAGTGTCCTAGAAGAAAACATAATCCACATTCATGAGGACCTAGAAAATTACAACATCAAGTGCAAAATTATAACATTTCAACTACTACCATTCCCACTATAGATAACATTCATTGCATGCTTGAAAGTGAAGATGTCCTTGACCTTGTGAAAAAACATTGTTCAAATCTTTGGAAAACATCTCACTCCAACCACTATTTTTCCTTTACCTACATACACTATCACAAGCTAAGGAGGAACTCAAATTCCTCCTCCCTCAACAATTTCCTCAATACCTACCTATACCACTCCTCAAGCCACAACAACAACACAACATGTTAGTAATGTGATTCATTCCCTGGGTATTCCTGCTAGAACCCCTAGTTCCTATGTGGCATCGCAAGTCATATCTCCTATGACCTTACCACATATAAGCATTCCATTAACTTTCCCCTCAAACACATACACCCATTCACCACATTCACTTCCATGTCATAACAAATTTAATGATCCTCTCATAGCTCAAATTTTCCAAACCATATCATCCCTTCAAAAACAAGTTTCCACCATCAATCAAAATCAAAATGGTCCACCTACATATTATTTCAAAAGTAGTCCATTGTCCATGGAGGTATTATGAACACCAATGCCACAAAGTGTAGAGGTGCCTAGATTTGAGAAATATGGGGGGAAGGGAGATCTTTCTAACCATGTGAATGCCTATACTGCCTTATGTAGTGACTTTATCCTAGATGATAAACTTTTGGCAAAGCTTTTACCTAGGTCCTTAAAAGGCACCACCATGGAATGGTTTTCCTCCTTACCAAAGAACTCATTTCATTCATTCAATGAACTTGTTGAGGCATTTTTCAATCACTTCCAAGTGCACACGACTCCTACAATGACCTTGGCTTATTTGATGAAATGTAAGTAAAAAGAATAAGAAAAGGTAACTAATTTTACCTCACACTATTAATTGCTTTATTCCCAAATAGATGTCAAGGTTCTTGACCCTCACCTTCAAAAAATTTTCATAGAAAACTTACAAAGAAAAATCCAAGACAAGCTTCCCATGATGAAATTTCCCTCCTTCATGCACCTATGTACCTCCCTCCGTGATTATCAAAATTTGATTAGTAGTTGAGATACAAAATCCACTTCTAATCGTATTGAAAAGTACAAGCTCGTAAACCAAAAAAATTCCAAATCATTTAGAGGACAAAAAAATGGGTTCCTTCAATTTAATCCCCCTTAGCCAACAACTCAAAATGTCAATAACTAGATATCTATTGTTAAGGCCACTATACCCTTTAGCTATGGGGACCCAAAAAGACAACTCACCACCTTACTTGATACCCTTCATAACACAATGTCCCAACTTTTAAAACAACAAATGATTACCTTGCCTCCTGTCAAAACACCCGACCCTAATAAGCCTTTATACCCAGGCTTTAGATCAAATTATTATTGTCATTATCACCAAAAAAATAGACATGAAACAAAACATTGCAAGCATCTTGAACATATGGTGCAGGACCTCATTGATCCTGGTTGTCTTTCCATTGGAGGTGTTAGTGATTGAGGAAATTTGTCGCCCCTCCTAACAAAAACTTGCAAATTTTCACCAACCCCATGCCTAAACATAATATTTCATTTGTTAAAGCTAGAGAAACTAAAAAGAATGATGTGATGAATGTCGATACAGATGATGATAACAATGATTCTATAGACAATGATCTGATGGATGAGATGGTAGGAGTGATAGACATCATCCCTTGTAAGGGTCGACCTAAAAATCATCTTGACATTGATTTCTCCTCTAAAGACATAATTAAACATATACCTGATGGTCCTCTTTATGTAGCCAATCGCATCTATGACAAGACCACCAATTGGATACTCATAGATCCCACCTGTGAAGAGAATGTGATCACAAAGTAATTCTTAGTCTTGCATGAACTCTATCACGATATATATGATAAACCGAAAGCATGGATAAAGACACATAATGGATTTTCTTGCCCTACAATTGGAAATAGGACCAAAAATATTTGATACACCATTCTCCATTGTCCCACAGTCAAACCAATTTTGTGTGAAGCTAGGCTACCCATGGCTTTGCTCCATGAAATCTATCCCTTGGCTTGTGTATAAATGCATTAAGTTTCCATTTTACAATGAAGTATTCATTGTCTAACATAGTGGATTTAACCCTTTATCCTCAAAAGGTAACTTTTCCTTAGATTCCTTTTGGCCATAACCTATGGAACCAATCAAACCATGGGAGGACTTCTTTTCCTATCTTATCAAAAGTTCAAGGCAAAGAAGATCACTGAGTTATCCCTTTGAAACATGTCCCCATCCACGACTAAGCCTACCATTCTTGATGATACCATACTTGAACCTTAACAAGTTCTAAATGAACAAGACCAACCTAAGACAAAAACTTCACATACTTCTTACAAAATATTGAGAGACAGTGAAGATAATCTTGTCACACCTCCTAAAATCAAACAAGTTTACAAGGTCAAGGAGAAAGTGGTTGAACAACCCCCTAAGGCTTCTTTTGTTCCTCTCCTTAGGGAATAAAATAAACCTATATTTGATCAACCCACTCCTACACAATTGAAACTTGAAAAAAAGACTAAAAAAAATAGTTACATTAAGAACTAAACAATGAAAATAAAAATTCAAACTTGACTGAATCAACACATGACCAGCCTTCTTCTCCACCAAAACAAGGAAACACAATTCAACCTCCACAACAAGAGTTTAATTCTTCCAAAGACATTATCATACAACCTCTTGTTGTGATCAACTTGGATGATGATGACAAGGTTGCTAAAATTGATGAAGAGGTGCATAATGAATTGAATACATTGTTTTCCTCTTCCATGAGCTTAGATGACAAATCTCCTATAAAGAGTATTGAACTTGGTGCTTCTCCTAGTTTGATACTTGCTCTTGTCCCTTTGGCTATTTTTCCACCTTCAGTATACAATGAACATGACTGGGAGGCGAATGACCTACTCATAGGTTGACTCGCTTGTTCCTTACTAGTATTTTGCATTCTTTTTCTTTGTGTGATTGCATGTGCGTGATATGATCCCCCATGATGTTTTGTTTTGATGTTCTCTCTCTTCGTGACAATCCTTCATTTGTACCTTCATTCCTCTCTATGATGTAAATCTTTTATTTGTTTTCTTTTTATCTCTTTTTCATTTATATTGTGTTTTCCTTTTGGGGATGATGCAAGTTGTTGAGACATTCATCTCTCTTCCATGTTGACCCAAAAGGATTTTCTTTGTTTTCACTCTCTTTGTGCCACTCTTCTAGTTTTCTGTGTATTTGGGGAATGATGATAGTTTCAACTCTCTAAAAAATATTGTACCAATAACATATTGACTCCAAATCCATAGATCCCTTAGGTGTTTGGTATTTTCATTTTTGGGGGAAACCCCTCTCTTTTCCTTTTCTCTTGCATGACACAACTTTACTGAGAAAAATATGACTTGGCATAGGGCTTTCCAAGTTGTCTCTCACATATCATCTTTATTGTTTGCATTTATCATTTGCTAATTTAAAGTAATTGCTCATAGAATGGTGTTTAACAATTCCTTTAAAGTGGGAGAATACATTGGAATTTTTCTTTTTCATGGTTCATGGTGAAGTCTTCTTACTTTCATACAATGTGTTTTTCACTTTGTGGATGACATTGGGTGTGATTTCCTTCATGATCATGATCTATCTTAGCATATTAAATTCATCTATGTGGCTTGATGCAACACACTACATCCCCTAAGTTGCAAATTTTCTATTCTTTGATTGGTCCTCTCTTGGAGAAATTAGGCACAATGTTCCCTAAGTTAAAGACCTTTGCATGAACTAATCAAGACTCCTTTGAACATTATTTGATTTTTTCACTTTTACTTATATGGGAATTGCATAATACAACTTGCATGCCTATGGAGCCATCATGTTTGTTCATGAGCTCCAAGAAAAGGAAGTTTTTCTTGTCTCATGAAGCTCTAAAATAATTGTTTGCATGACACCTTATCAAATTCATCATGAGGTATAACTTTGGTATGGTTTGAGTAGGAAGCCCAACTGAGGCATGAATTTTCTCATAGCCACATGTGTGTGTGTGTGTGAGTATATACCAGCCATGAGTGTATGTTTCTTACCTTTTTAGGCTTTCTCACTTGGTGGAAAACCTGAAGTTTCATCGCCTCAGAGTAAGTATGCATTTTTCAGACAAACAACCTAGATCTGATCCACATTGTGATGGACAATTAGTTGAAGCTTGATATGATCTTTTTGTTTTACTTTTCCCTTTCATCTTTGGTAGTGCATGTGTGTTTGTTTGTACTCATGTTGGTTTTCCATATGACCTTGGTCTTGAGGGCTTGTACACTCCCCTTGGTCATAGTTTTCCTATCTTATCAAGACTAGTACATTTGACCCCTCCTTGATCAATATGGAATTTTTTCTACTTAAGTGTGAGTTTGAAGCAATTTCTGCCTCTCACTAAAGTGGGGGCTAGATGAAATGATGAAAAAAGGTCCTCCTAACTTACCCTGGATTTAGTGTTGTAATATGCCTAACATATTCACATTAGGCCTTGGGCCCTTGTGAACTAAATAAATTTAAATGGTACCTTACTTAAGTGTTGTGAAGTGTTGTCACTCACTTCCACACATTTCTAAGGTATTTTTAATGAATTACACCTAAATAACCTCTTTTTATCATTAATATTGCCTTATTTTAAAGTGTTGTAACAGACTTTCACACTTTTATCAACCTATCATTAATAATTGGGCTTTATCATGCTTTAACTGGCTCCATTTTGAATCCACAAGACTTACTTATGTGTATTTATGAGGATAATCTTGATAAAACTATTTAAACTTCCAAAATCCTAAGTACTCACCTCAAATTCCTAAGGTGGGACTCATATCGCCATTCTGGGTGAATGAGTCCCCTTAGGGGGAACCCATTTTCCTAGAGTGGTGAATGAGTCATGTTTAACTTAAAACAAAATTTAATTTAAATATTTGGTCAGATTTTATTCTCCAAGATCTAGTGTCATCTTGTAGTGTTGTAATTTTGGGAATTCTTACATAATTGAGTATAAATACAAGGTTCTTTCACTCATAATAACGCCTAGAATTCAAGAGCATTCAAGGGAAGATTATGAAGCATATTAGAGCATTGTTCAAGCATCAATCATCATGTCAAATACTTCTTGCATCATGTTTGTTATTGTGCTAATAATTGTGATGTATATTTCATGATCCAAGCAAGTGTTTCAACTAAGATCAACATCATTCAAGCTAGAGTCAAGCACCAAATCCATTGTAGCTATTGCAAGCACTATTGCAACATCTTATTGCTAGGGTTTCATGAGTTGCAACATTGTTATTTGGTCATTCATCATTCCCCATTCATATTTTCTTTCATTTCAAGGATTAATTTCCAACAAGGGGTTTGACCAAGGAAAACCCCTATTCACTAACCCCCCCAAAAAAAATTCCTCCTCTTCATGTGTGATTTGTAGAGCAAGGTTTAATATTTAATAAGGAGCAAGGTTGGAGAAGTGTTGTAAATCATTCAAAGTTTTCAAGAGTGTCATCAAGCATTGAATAGTCTTGGAGATCACCTATAGGTCACAAACTATTGTTTCAGATCTAGAAACCAATCAGGAAGAGTAGAGTAGGGTGAGAGGCACATAATCAAATTGAGAATTTCCAAAAATGTTGAAGTGGATTGATTCACCATTAGTGGAAAATGAGTCCCACTATACAACCTTGACAAATATTTTTACAAATATGGATACCCATTTGGTTGAAACCTGCTCTAGTGCATTTTCCCAAAAATTGGATTGATTCGCCTAGCTTGGCAATGAGTCCTAGTCAACCTTGACAACAATTTTTTTAGTGATCTAGACCTCCATTCTGCCTCCTTTAGTTTCCTAGGTACACACTTTCGGTTTTATCATTTTCTATGTTTTTTCAAGCATTTTATAGGTCATTTAGTATTATTTTTCATTCAATTATGCTTTTACATTTCATTGTCTTTTCCAAGTTTGAACTTCATCGTGAACCCCTCAATAGATCTACTTTATTCCCTAGGAAAACCCTAAGCAAGATCTCGTTCTCCATTGCAAAGAGATCTCAAGGGTTACCCTTGAATGAAATTGGAAATGTGTGTGTGGGTATGATCTATGTCTAAAATAATATGCTAGTATCTCCCTAACCACTTTTTAAACATTTCACATACATCAAATGACCCATCATAATTCAATTATTTTGGATTGTATGGCCTAGATTTAGCGATCTGGGACTCATATGCCACCTTGGGCATGTGGGTCTCACCTAGGTTTCAGGGCCTAGATTTTAATTTAACATAAAATTAAACCTTTCTTCAAAAATTTGTCCCAAGCTTAGCCTAATGGGACTCATATTCCCCAACTGGCATATGAGTCCTACTTAGCTTAGATCTAATTTAAATTCAAATTCTTGGTGGGATTTTATTCTCCTAGATTTTATGTCAACTTGTAGTGTTTTAATTTTGAGAAACTTGGCATATACAAGTATAAATACAAGGTTATTTCACATATTTTTTCTAGAAATTTTCATGAGCAAGTGTGATATTAGAATTCAAGCATTCTATCAATTCAAGAAAATTCAAGAGTGATTATCGAGCATTTTGGAGGATTATTCGTGTATCAAGCATCATGTCAAAGTAATCATGCATCATGTTTGTTTTTGAGCTAAAATTTGTGATGTAGGTTTTTTTATTCAATTAAGCATTGAAGTCAAGAACCATATCATTCAATCAAGAGTCAAGATCTACATTCATGCTTGTCATTATGGTGCAGGAGCAGCTTAAGCTTTTTATGTCTCCATCAAACATTTTTGTAGAATTTGGAATTTTCAAGCATAAAGAATTGTAGAAGGTCATGATAAGGCCTATTCAATTTTAATTGGGTCTCAAATAGGTTTTAGGAGGTCAAAATATCAAAAATGCAAAAATGTTGTTTTGTTGAAAAAGAGGTAAAAGTGAGAAAAAGCAAGAAATTGAAAAAAATGCTAAAGGAAGATGAAGAGACACTTTGGTAGAAAAGGTAGTTAGAAAGTTGTGAAATGAATAGGAATATGCCTTAATGGTGGTAGAAGCTATATAAACATTTTATTAGGTGAGAAAAAGTATAACTTTGTATTCTTGAGCAGAAATTTGATAATAAAACTCCCTATTTTCCATTTTTTTGCATTTATTTCTCTTTACCAGTCCTGTACTGACTGTACAATAGACTTTGGGTTGCAATCCTATTTTTATTTCATAGAGGGATGAATGAACCTTCAAGTTTAATTTATTTGGGAGCTTTTATTTGAATTTAGGGTTTGTTTTAATCTATTTTTGCAAAGCTGGTCTGAAAACCTAGTTAAGGGTTTTGAGGGTCCTATAAGGAATAAATTCACCATCCCACCAATGTAGCTTTAGGAGATTGGTGGGATGGATTTTTGGGGGTGTTTTAAGATTTCTTTAAGTGTTTTGAGTGTTGGCAGGGACATAGGAGTCAAGAATACAGAGGTGATGTTGTTATAGTTGATTCATTAAAGAATCCAATGCAAAGAATGTTGCTACAAACTAGGGTTTGATGAGATAACATTTGTGGTGGCCAAAATATTGTTCCTAGAGCATAGGAAGATCGAAAAAAACATGTTTGAAGAGGTGGAAAGTGATATTGAGGTTTGCAATATACATTTCCAATAAATCCTCACTCATTTTGTGTTGAACTATCTATAACCAAGGGTTTGCATTTTGAGACATAAAGAATGGTAAAAGTGTTCAAGTGTTGATTGATTTTTTTATTTTAGACCCTACTCAAATACTATTTGCAGTTTTGGAGGATTGGTGTGTTGCATTGAGATGCCTTGCTTTGATAAATTGACCTATTTGAGGGCTAAAAATCTGGGACAATCAATTTTTTTGTTAGTTTTTCCAATGCAATGATATTGGATGTTGAGATATGTTATTATATTTCTAAATAGGTTCCTGGATTAGTGAATAGTTTTTGGAGTTTCAAAATGGGTTGTTTGTAATAACTAGGTTTTTTGTCCTGCTATGCTATAAGGGTTATGGAACTAAGATTGTAAGAATGTCTAATTTTGTAAATATGGATATAAAGGTGATTGGTTTGTGTTGAACCTACTTAAATAATGAATGAAATTGTCTTCAAACTAAATAAATGATGTTACTAAGAGAGTTGAAATTCTTAGGAAGAGTTTAGAGGGTTAAATGTGTTAAATTGGTGATTTAGCTATGAGTTTCCTATGTACAAGAAAGGATCTTTGATTGCAAGATAATGGTAATACTGATGGATCAGAGGTTTTTGAATGTGCATTTGATTTGTTTCAGTCAAGAATATGCAGATTACATTGACTTGGATGTCTGGTAATGGATTGGCAATAAGATTACTTGACTTGTTCTTTTGCCTTATGAATCAAGTTGAAAGAATGTATAGTGAAATAGATGAATGATTGGTTTCTTAATTAGGTCTTGTGATGGTAAACATTTTTTTGAGTCTAATAATGATGTGGAATGATTTATCCTAGTAGGTTCCTTGTGATTCTTGAGAGAAAAGATGTGATTCTGATTAAAAGATAAAGGGATTTTGAGTGCTTGTTTAATTTGATCTTCTCCAATTGTGTTTGGGACAAAATTTCCCTAGATGTATGGTGTTTTGGTAGATTCCCTTACATAAAATTACTTACAAGATTACAACCTTTTTTTCAAGGGTTTGGTGAGTTACAACATTGTATTATTTTTCATTCATCATTCCTCCATTCTATTTCTTTTCATTTCAAGGTTTGATTACCTAAACAAGGTTTGACCAAGGAAAACCCCTATCCACTAACAAAAAAACATTTTCCCCTCTCTTTGATTTGTGATTTGTAGATTTAGGTTGAAGATACATTGAAGAGGAAGATTGGAGAAAGATTGTTAAGTTGTCAAAGTTGTCATCTAACTTGTAAGATCATGGAAAGTCACCTACAAGGAAGAATTCAGAATTTTAGAATTAGAGACTTGACAAGAGGGAAGTTACAGTTGATCACTAGAGGATTCTAGAATATTATATCAACACTAATAATGAGACTAAATTTCCCCTATTGGTATATGAGTCCCAATGATTTTCAAAGGTTAGCATTTCCAGTATTTTAGACCCTCTTTCAAGCCTCTTCAATTTCTAGGTGCACCTCTATACTTTCTCAGTTCATTCTTCAAATTTTTAGTTTTATGTCTTGGATTACATAGTTAGGTCTTCATATCATTTACATTTATTTTCTTTCCAAGTTTTAGCTTGGTGGTGAAGCCCCTTTTAGCCTTTAATCATGCCCTAGGACACCTTATTGCATATCTCTTTCGAGACATTGATTGATATCTCTAGGGTTTCCTTGAATGAGACTTGGAGAAAATTGGTTGTTCTATCCCTCAAACAAAGGATGAATTTTTTTGACATTTCAATAGATAATTTTAATGTGATAATGCAGGTGTGGTAGATTATAATTTGATGAAAATGAAGGATGATAGCCTCTAGATATAGAGTCTTGGAGAGGAAAATTCAATGGCTAAGAATGATTGATAATGAATGTTTGAGATTGAAGAAGGATTAGGGTTTTGATGAAAGATGCAATCATGTGACAAGTGCCACATGATGGATAGGGTTTAGGTTTAGGATTGGGATAAGAAAAAAAACCTTATGCAAATGGCTAGGATTAAGAGGTTAAATGAGATGAGTCGATAAGATGAAAATTTAGTTGGAAGTTTGGGGAGGTGTCTATGCTAAATGGATCTAGGAAAGGAGTTAGTTAGGCATGTGTAGGGGACATTTGTCACATGAAGATAAATTTAGATTATGATCCATGTGAAAAAGATGGAGGGCTAGGATCAGATAGAGAATTATAGAGGATAAAGGAGAAATAATTAAATAAATAAGCTATTTATTTAAATAATGGGATTATGTGAATGGAAAATAATTAAATAAGTGATAAATATTTATTTAATTAAATGATTTAGGATAAATATAGCAAAAAATTTAGATAATTAAATAAAAAGTAGAAATTTGTTTAATCAATGGTGTAACTAAAGGTATTTTCCTAAGGTTAGCAGATTTAATGCATTAACATAAAACCCAAAGCAATAATGAAGTGCAAAGGAAATAACATGAAAACAAAAAGGAGAGATCTCACCCAATGTCTTCATTCTCCATGGCTTGCCTCCATTATACCTTCTCAACTTCCTGCAATATGTGATTTTCCCTTAGATATTGTTTGAGCAGTATTTGACAATGCTAAGACCAAGCAAATGTTGAAGGATTTGAATATGAAATGCTAAACTATGCACTTGAGCAGCTAATGAGAAAATATAAACTAAAGTATGCTAAGACAAATGAACTATGCTAAGATTTCCTAAGATATGAGAGATAAGAGATGTGCAAATGAGGCTAAAATTGTCTTATAGAAAATGCAATTTTAGGTGAATGGAAAAGATTGAAAGTTGACAATTGCCCTAAGATAAATGGTTGATATTAAATGTGACAATTAACAAGTAGGGTTAGGATTCAATTAGAAAAGATGAATGGTCAAGATTAAATTAAAAATAATTTAATCAATGATGGAGGTGGGTTGAGACAAAGAGGAATATAAAAGATAAGATCAATACAAAAAAAGCATTGAGTTTGAGAGAAAATCAAATCTTTTTTCATTTAAATAACCAATGGCTAATTACATAACAAAGATATTATCTAATTATGGAAGATTGTGATAAGGAGGAAAAATCATCATTTTGAATTAAATATTGTTTTTTAATTCAAAAATCAAGATATGAATCTAATTAAATAAATAAAGATTTATTTACTTAAAAAGAGGAAAAAGCTGGAGAATCAAATAATTAATTTAAAATTACTTGATTTATGGAGGAAAATGTTATTTTGAATTGAAAATTAATTTCATTCAAAAGGTGGGGCCATGTGGCAGTAAATAATTAATTTGAATTATTTACTTGGAAAGAGGGAAATTTAAATAAATGATTTTATTTAAATTTGGAGGAACTTAAATTAGACAATTAAATAATTAATTCTAATTATTTAATTATGGAATCGAAGTGGACCAATAATTAAATAAACTATGGATGACTTATTTAATCATGAGAAGATATTTAGTATTAGAGATGTATTTAAATAAATAAATAAAGTTTATTTATTTAAATAATTAGGAAAGAGTAAAATATGTGAATTAATTAAATAATTAATAATTATGTAATTAATAATCTAATTTGGAGAATAGATGAAACATGATAGGACATAGAAAAATGTGGTTTGCGGGTCTATGACATTTTTATGTGTCTAAATTTTGCCCCTCTATGTCATAATGTAGCTTGTTGCATTGTGACAAAGAAAATAAGTCAAAAATGTGCCCCAATGAAAAATAGGATGAGGAATAATGACAAGGAGGTAGCGGTATGCCCCCTCGAGAGGATAACCAGGTTAAGAGAACACAAGTGTGCTCTCAAAATTGATGAGAAAACTAGAAGACGAAGAGACAAAGAAATATTCTAGTGCAAAAGATACTGATGGCGAAGATGCAAACTAGATGAAATGTTAGATGGGAAACGAAGAAGGGTGGGACAATAAAGATTCCTTCAACATTTTCCAAGGTACCAATAGTCATTTCTCAAATCATCATTGGGTGGTAAAAATGACACAAATGGATAGAAAACACCATGGTATGACATAGACCACAGTGTGCAAGGTCATCCACTTGCAAAATAGATAGTCACAAAAAAGGAATGTCCTAACTCATACTATGGGAAAAATTTTCCCTAGTCTTTCTGTCGAGACAATCCACATACAACAAACAAAGAAAAACAAAATAGGTCATGAGACATCATTGCACCTCTAAATCCTTCATGGGACATCTTTGAGGTAGCTAGTAACACATGACCATGAGACGACTCAATAAAAAGATAGGATAATATACCAAATAGTCAAAAGATAAGACAAAATAGACCGGAAAGATTAACAGCCATTTAATTGTGTTTGCCAATGTTTGTTTGCCAAAGATTGATTGCATGATAGTTTGACAGTTTTGAGGATTTGACGGTTTGATAATCTGATAGTTTGACAATGCCTATTGACAGGAAGGACACATCCTGAAAAAAAATGGCAAATAACATTTTGATGAGGTCCAAGTCCAAGGAAACATCATGGAGAGGACCAGCAAGTGGCGAGAGTGACATTGTTTCAGTAATTTGATTGATTTTGACTATATGACGGATTGGTCTATGTTATGACAGATTGGTCTATGTTGTCTAATTTGGACTTAATGACCGATTGGACTATGTTGTTTGTTGGTTTGTGATTTGGATGTTGAAATTTCAAATGAGTGTCTTGTGCCTGTGTGTTACTATGTCTGACCTAGGGAGCCTCGGAAGCACATCGACAGATGGCCTTGCCTGCGTTTAGTCACAGAGGCAATGTAGTTTGACAATAACAAAGAATGAATAACATGACTAACTTTGAATCTATTTTTGGGATTTTTGACATGTTATTTGGATGTTTTTGGATTTTGGACAAGTTTTGATATTTTTGGATTTTGGACGAATATTTAATTATTTTTTGGGTTTTGGAATGTTTTGATTTTTTTGTGTTTTTGAAATGTTTAAGAGGATCATGACAAATTCATGGGAATGATGCCTACGCATGAGAATCCAAGGACAAACATTATTGTGGCCCTAGTCAAGCTGAATACCAATTGACAGGTGATGAGAACATTGTTTGACATGGGAAGGACACATCCTAAAGAATGTGAGGATGATGATAATGTGACAAAAGTATTAAGGTCTGCAGCCGGGCCAAGAACAAAGCCAACTAATGTTTTAGATGATGTGCTTGTATGGATTAGACTCATTACATTTGGAATGACTTGGTTATGACTAGATGGGATGATAGAATATCCTTAGACCGTTTGACAAGGGAAAGCCAAAATATGAGAGAATGACAAGTGGCCTTGGTATCAAACGGGGGACATGAGACTAAAGGAATTGTCATATAATTTTCAAGGACTATGTTGCATAAGGATAAAGAGGTTGTGACAAAAATGATAAGATGTTTCATGAATAATGTACGACTAAAGGATAGACATGTCAAGAGTTTTCCAAAATCATGATTTATGTGTGCCAATTTTATGTCAAGACCAAGGTAGGTGGGAAAATGGATGAAAATAATATGGATGAAATGGACAGATGTAAATGTCATGAGGAAGGAATGGGAAATGAGACTACTTGCCCCCAAGTGTAATGGTCCACATAGAAAATTTATTTTACACATGAAACCTGTTTGCCAGGTTTTCATCATGGTACTTATCTAGGGCGCTTGTTTGTCAGGTTTTCACTATTGGATGAATTTTTTCTCTTTTCTATTTTTTTTTATTTTTTTATTTTTTTTGTGTCACCAAGACGCTTGTTTGCTAGGTTTTCATCATAGTGACAATTTTTTTATAGTTTTGATATTTCTCAATAGCCTTGATGCTTTAGATGACCACTGATGGTGCCAATGTAGAGACTGGTACCATGATATGCCAATAATATCCTTTCTGAAGTAATTGTCTCATCAGAATGATAGCACTTGCATACAATTGATTGATGTCATTATGATCCTTGTCAACACTAGAGTTGGCCTTATCAAAATACGCACATCGTGATAGAGTTCCATGAGAGTCCTTATGATAAAGAGTTACTACCAAGATACGATGGATTTGTAACATGGGATGTTTGAACTATAGATGAGATGTAAGATTATGACGGATGATGGTAGACGTGGATGATTTTTTTAAAAATTTAGATGAATCACTTTTTACCTTCCAAACTTGGGATGGTGGATGACGGATTTTGGAGGGATGGCGTTTGGAACCAACACTCTTATATGCCTTGCTTGATGACCATTTTGAAGGAGGTGTAAATTTTTTGTATGTGGGAGTCCTCATTGCTTGTGGCTCCACATTGTGATTGAATTTTGTATTTGACTTGCTTGATTCATTTTGCTTTGGGATCCATTTTAACTACATTTCTCCACTTGACTTTTTGTTTGATTCAATGGCCTTTGAAATTTTATTTTGATCTTTTGACTTGTGTGACTTTTATCTTTGTTTGATTCCAAAGGGAAGGTTCATTCATGAGGGAATGATGGTTTATGGTGTGGATGGATGGGGTGTTGGCAACAATCTTATGACAAAGATTACTTATGGACTCCATTTTGACATTTGTATCTGACAAGGTTTCCCCTAGTATTGAGGAGGTACCACTGTCATAGTTTGATTTGTGGACTAAAGAATAACCAAGATCTTGATGTTTATAATTCTCCTGAAACCATATTGGTTCTCAAATGCCTTGTTCATGTATGCCTAGTCCTTTTCCTTGTTAATGCATTCTTTGATCAATTTTGTTTGCAATAGGGTATGTATTGTTTTGAAAGGAAGATGCTAACCCATCATTGTGTATGAAAACACTGTTACTTGGAATGTTTTCATCTACAAGGAAGCTTGCTCTGATAAAAGTAGATGATCCTAATTGATAGGATTTCTTAGCTTCATTAACATGTTGGATATATACTTGATTAATGTCTTTGGTTTGATCTTGTGATATGTCAAATTTAGGAGATTCTATTGGTGCTTCCAAGTTGATGTTGAAGCCATCATTATGGTCATTATCATAGAGTCCAATAAATTCAACTATAGCTTGATCATTTGAAAATATGTTCATAGTAGGAGACTCCTGTTCTAGGGGAAGATCGTCTATGTGTCCCATGGAGGCAAGTGTCTCATTTTGGAAATTTTCAATGATCGAGGCCTGAATATGATCATCAAGTGTTTGATCATGAATGTCATAAAGGTCAAGGATTGGATTGTTTTGGACTTCTTGGTCAATGGTAGTGTCTTGGTCAAAGACGAGATTGTCTTGGTCAACTTGATTGGGACTGGAATCTTTGTCAAGGATGGGTGTATTTTGGATGCCATGATTATTTACAAGGACTTTTTGGATGGACTTAAAGATAGGGTCATGGGAGGGACTACCTTGATCTTGATATGAAGGTGACATTACGATGTCATGCTTTGGATTTTCCTTTTGATATGTATCCTCAAGTTTATTAAATGGGATTTGACTTTGGACAATGATGGAATTTTCATGACTAAATGTTGCTTGTGAGGGATTGACTTGGAAAGGATTAATGGATGAAGGACTAGGATAAGACATGGGGACTTGGAAGGGATTGGTTGACAAAGGACTAGGATAGGAACTGGAAACTTGGATTTGACTAGTTGGTGAAGGACTGGGATATGACATGGAAACTTGGACCAAATTGGTGTAAGGTTGACTAAGATAGGACATGGAGACTTGGATGGGGTCGATATGGTATGATGTGGAGACTTGACATGAGTTGGTAGATGGTTGATAAGACATGTAGGCTTGGATGTGATTGATAGGTGAAGGAATAAAATATGACGTGAAGACTTGGAATGGACTAGTGGACAGTTGGTTTCCCTTGTCAAGGTTAGGATAAGGGTGATAAGTGGACATTTTTGGGGATTAATAGCAAGATTTTTGTTAAGAGACATTTAAAGGTGAGGGTTGATGGATGGACGACGTGGACTGATGGATTGTTGGTAAGGACATTGATTTTTGTATTGGAAGAATTGTCTTTTGAAGTCTAAGGCTTGTTGGTATTGATGATTATGGAGCAATTTGTATTCAACTTGACTAGCAAGAAAATCAAGGTCAATGGTTTCAGACTTAGACAGTGACAATAATTTGTTAAAATGAAAGGAAAATGCATTGTTCTAGGTCAGAATTGTGTTGTAAAATGGCCTATGCATCGCAATATAGGAAAGATGTGTAACATTGTTTGCACTCAGGTTTTGGACTATTTGTTTTTGCTGGGAAATTACGTTGTTGTAGGTCACAAATGTGTTTTAGTGTATCAAATGTGTCATAGAATAAGCAAATACGATGTTACAGAAAGCAGATGTTGTTCAATAGAGAAATTGCAGTTCTCATGCACACAAATGCATTGCAAAATAGGAAAATGTGACGTTTTAGATAGAAAATGTTGTTTAGGATTGCAATTGCATTACAAGCGAGAGCAACTGCATTGCAAGTTTGAATAGAGTTGGTTTGATGGAAAATTTGCGAGTCAACACAGACATGCATTTTCCCTGTTTGTCAAGTGTTGAGTAGCAAGTCAAATGCGATATTCTAGACAACAAATGTGGTGAAATACAATTAGATGTGGTTTATAGTTTGGAAAATGTGATGCAGCAATTTAGATGTGGTTTTCAGTTTAGCAAATGCGATGCGACAAGTCAAATGTGTTGTAGAATGTCCCAAATGCGTTGTAGAAAGGAAAACACCTAGTTTTCTTGCAAATTTTGATAGATTTTGAGATTGTTTTAGGTTTAAAATGTTGTTCTAGATCTGAAAGGGATGTTTAATTGTTCATTTGGTTTTAAAAACCTGACAAACACATTGTCTTTGAAAGTTTGTGAAAACAACCTAATAGAAGACAAGTACAACCCTATGGCTTGAAGGACTATATTCTTTTAGATTCCATGTGGATTTTACTCCAACCACACTTATTCTTAGTGTATGAATTCAAAATCTTGGCCACAAAGACTCCCCTTTATAGTGCACTCACTTCTCAAGTCAACCAAACTTCTAGCCCCCATGAAACTCCCATGGCAGACTGATCATCTCTACTAAAAAATGTGAGAATGTGGATGCCTTTACAACGACCATTGCTACACCAAAGAATAGATAAATATTTCTGGCCAACTATAACAAGGTTTTTAGTAAGGACTTTTCATTTGTGGGGTTTGATCCATGTGGCGAGAGAACATTGTTTCCCTTCTCGTCGGAACCAACCTCGTGATACTAGCCTTTGTTCCAAAATCCTCACTTATATACCAATTAGAAATGCACTTGGATTTAGTGTGTTACTGGTTGGGTTGTTCCCTTGGGTGATTACATTTTCCCACAAGGCAAGCCCTCTAAGATAAAAAAAAGTGAGCAAGTATATTCATAGTTCGATCAATCTTTATTTTGCATGAAATAAAGAGATAACACATGCTATATATTCCACTCACACTCACAATATTTGTTCGTTTTAAAACCCAAAATGAAATGTGAGGGATGATAAAGTAACAATATCTTAGTGTTTTTTTTCTCAAGATTGCTCAAAGCACAGGAGGATACACTTGAGAGACTATTACTAGACCACAAAAAACACAAGACAATTGTTCATTTTTAAAGACCAAAATGAAATGTGAGACAAAAAGTTGTTTATTTTAACCAAATGTCATGAGATAATGTAAATTTATTTTAAACCCATGAGTTGTAATGCATGATTTTATTTTTTTAATCCAATGAATGTGCAAGCATGTTAATTTTACCTCATGAATGTAAGTGCAAATTTGTAGTTGTTTGTTTGATTAAGATTGTGACAATAAAAGAAAACAAATAACAAGATATTAGACTCCAACTCTAGCTTTCCACATGTTTTAACAAATAGTTTAGTATCCAAAAAATATCTAACCTAAAAAGAAAGAAATGAAATCTAGAAAAAGTGGGAAAAACCAAAAAAAATGTTACCCAGAATGCATCGCAATAGAGCATATGCATCGTAGAACCGAATATTAGAAATGCAACAAGTAGATGTGTCACTAGATTAATCAAATGTGGCTTGAGATCAAATGTGTAAATTTGGTTTGCAAATGCGGCTCAAGATGTCAGTTGCGTCGTCTGGGCTCGCCAATGCAGCTTGATAGAGCAGGTGTGTCATTTTCGAAGCAAAATGCATTGCATTGCGATAGGGCATTTGCATCTCAAAAGGCTACAATTGCATCATTTTT
Source organism: Sequoia sempervirens (assembly GCA_007258455.2). Lineage (NCBI taxonomy): Eukaryota > Viridiplantae > Streptophyta > Pinopsida > Cupressales > Cupressaceae > Sequoia > Sequoia sempervirens. The sequence continues at coordinate 311,764,787 of VDFB02075321.1, forward strand.
TACCTGCACCTACAAAAAATGAATGTGGGGTTCACTAATGTAACTAAGATTATTTTCCTAGGGTTAGAAAATTATTACATTAACATAAAAAACCAAAGCAATAATGAAGAACAAAGGAAATAACATGAAAATAAAAAGGAAAGATCTTGCCCAATGTCTTCATTCTCAATGGTTGACCTCCATTATACCTTCTCAACTTGTTGCAATATTTTATTTTCCCTCATATTTTGTGTGAGCAATATTTGACAATGCTAAGACCAAGCAAATGTTGAAGGATTTGAATATTGTGCCATACAAAAAAGGTCATTTTTCTTCACATGAGGTTAATTGGACTTAATGAGGTCTTAATCTAGTGTTGAGAGGCATTTTATGTGTCCACACTAGGTTTTGGACCCTTGCAAATCAAATAACATGCTTTTAATGACGTTTTGTAAAGGTGTTGTAAAGTCTTGTAAAGGACTTTCACACTTTTCTAGACTTAATTAACCCATTTTTCTTTAATTCAACATTATAAAATATGTTTAATAACATTATTACATCATTCTAGAAGATTCTTAACTTATATTTAATGATAAACTAGTGTTGTGGTGTGATTTACACATTCACATTGGTTCTTGTGCCCTTCTAGGCTATGTTGACCTCATTTTAGTGTTGTAAAGTGTATTAAATCACACTTTCACATTGATTTATGTGTCCCAAGCCCCATTCAACATTTACATCATCACTAATAGGTCTTAATTAATCCATGTTGTGTATGTCGAGGCTTTAATTGATCAAATACCTAACAAAATGGAATTTTAGACCTTATTACTTGATTCCTTGGCATCTTAGGTGTTGAAATGGCCCTTGTGGGACCCATTTTCCATGCATGGAAAATCATTCCCATCCATGTGGGACCCATTTTCCATGTGTGGTGAATGAGTTCTATCTGGCCCCCATTTTGACCCTTGAGTGGGAAAAAGTGAAATTTAAGTTTATTTTCACTACATGTTGGCCTGTGATGAGGTATGAACCGGTACTAAGGCACAATTGCCAATAAATAAGATTTTTAGTCTCATTTTACATCCATATATCATCCATCAACATCTAGCAACTCATTATCACATCTCTCATCATTTTTTATCATCTATCATTCATCTCAAGTCAAGCAACTTAGGGTTTTTGCATTAGAAGTCTTCAAGTTAGCATTCTAAAGGATCCAAGGGCTGATTCTACATGTATTGTAGCAGACATCCAAGATCAATAATCATTTCAAGGTAATTTATTCCATTGTTTCATGTTTCATTCATTTATTTCATCAATTTGGTTTAATTACCTAAAAGGGGTTTGACCAAGGCAAACCCCCATGCCCAAACAATCAACAATTTCTCTTTCTTGCCTTCTTTGTATGTATATTTAGGTCTCTTGGAAGCTAGAGAATCATTGAAGATTACATTTTCAATTCATTCAAGTCAAAATAGCAAGGAAAAGTCATTTTTAGACCTGATTTTGACAAATTTTGAAGCAGACACTTGTAGAAGGTGGAATTGCAAATCCAAAGCTAAAGAATCAACCCCTAAATTTTTAGATCCCTAAAGGAGGATTGATTTTCCAAGCATGGTGAATTAGTCCCATCTATGGTCTTGACAAAGTGATTTAATCATATTTCATCTCTCAATAGTCTGAAACCTATTTCCAGAAGTTTACATCAAAACAAGGACCGATTCACCCTAGGAGGTGAATGAGTCCTTTCTAGCTTAATAAACATCATCAACAACATTCTAGAACCCATTTCTAGTCTTCTTCAACCCTCCAGGTACCTTATGTTTAGTTCCATTCATTTATGTTTCTATCTTCTTAAGTTTCTATTTCATACTTGCATTACACACTATGTTTTCCAACACATTGCATTTGATTAGTTTGTACCCTTTAGTTTCCATTTTCATTAAGTTCATAGTATTCAAACACTTCATATTTACCTTTCATCCTTTTTTTAATCTTGAATGCTAACGAAGTGCATTTTCACCCATATTCTCTTACCTTCTAGGTGAAATACCCTAGAAGGTACACGAAGGATTTGGGAGCCAAAATCTTTTGTTACATTTTGGTGAGCCCACTTTTAGAAAAATTTTCTTTTCTAATTTGGAGTCCATTTTCATCTTAATCTTAGTTTTCATTGCATTTCATTAGGTTGCATTGATTTTCATCTAGGATTTCAGATTCTTGCATTCATAAAAAGTGCATTTAGGTTGCATTTGTTGCATCTAAATTCATTTTGATTTATTTAAAATTTTCATTTTTCATTTTTCATTTAGGTCTATGTATTAGCTCTCAAAATTCCTCAAAATCATTCATAAGTTTTTTTTTTTTGAAAAAGTTCCATACTGGGACTCATTTGCCACCCTGGGCGAATCAATCCCTTTTTACCCCTGAAAAAGCATTTGCCAAAACTCATAAATTTGTTTTTAGGCTTTTGTTTGGTGCCTTAACCTTTATATATTAGTCAATTGCATTTTTGTCGCATGCATTTCATGATATTTTCATAAATTATCTCCTTTCATGCATTGTTCAAATTCAAATTATGCATTTGCAACATTTCATTTTCAGATTAATGCATAGTGTCATTAGTCAATTCCTTTGTTTGCAATCTAAAAAGTTACATTTCATCTTATGTGTTTATCTTGCATTTTCTTATAAATAATCATCATTTACATTCATGGCAATTATAATTTTGCAAGTTTCATGTTCAACTCTATTTCATAGTCCTTTTAGATTAGCTTACATTGAGGAGAGATTAGAAAATATAAACATCCAACAACAAACACCTTTCAAAAAAACAATTGAATCCAAGCCACATAGTAGTGATGATGTTGATAAGTTATATGAGGCCCTTATGGGAATCCTCTCACTCACTTCATCCTCTAATAATTTTCATGAGAAACCTAACAAAATTAATGACAACTTATCCCCCAAACCCTTCAGTAGTGATGATTTTGCAATGTTAGATGAAACCTTAGATGACTTCCTCTCTTCTAAATCATCCACTAAAGCCTTTCTCCAAAAGGATGCAAGCATTCATAATCATGATAATCATTATTGTTCTCCTCTTGATATCTCTCCCATTAGTGATGAAGGTATCTTGATGAAAGAAGAGACAATCATTGAAGATCCTAAAACTCTTGCTTGTCTTTCTTCTCCTCCTCCTTGCAACAACATTATGACACATGTAGCTGAAATCATTTCCCCTACCATACCTAGTATCAATAATCATGAAAATCTACCCTTTTCTTCTCCTAATATCTTCTCTACACATGAATATGATAGTTTAGTGTTAGAAGATATTATGGTGGAACATCTATTTGAAGAAAAAAGTCCAATCACTAGTAACCATGAAACTCCTAGTTATCATTCTCTTGATGCCTCTCCTATGAGCGATGAAGCTATCTTTCCAAATTCCATTGTGACATGTGATATTATCTCTCCTCCTAGAGTTGATATTATGGCATATAAGGATAATAGCTTCGAGAAAACATACAACCAACTCAAGCCTTCTTCTCATATCCTCACCACTATTGTTACTCAACACAATTCAACCCTGCATCGTCACCCTATGTGTACTAAAAAAAAAGCTCACAATACACTGACCCTCATTCTTCCAACTCATAGTCTTCATGATTTTCCTTTCATAGCCATCAACCCATCCAACAATCCTTCACTCAACATCCATACTATCACCAACCACTTTTCCAAGAAACCTTCAACCTTGTTACATCCTAAATCAATACGTAAATAACATTAGCTACTACTCCTTGCCTTGTAATAATTGTAGTACCATACCATACTTACTATTACATATTTTTCATCCATTGCAAGGGGCAGCATACCTTCATCCACTCTAGGCTCACCTTTGTCCTACACTAAGTGGGGGCACAAGGTTAGAAATCCTTATCCCCGTATGTCACTTTTCATTGTCTCTTTCGACTACTTGTTAACCTTTCATGAACTTTTATGAGCAAGCTTTATATGTGGACAACATGTCTTAAATATTGACTCACATGTGACATACTCCCTTTCTTCATGATGTAGCTTCTTGAAAACATATGACTTCGCATAGGGCTTTCCGAGTAAGCTCTCATGTCTTATTCTTTCTCTTCTACTTTAAAGTAATTGCTCACATAGCAATGTGTAGCAATTCCTTTAAAGTGGGGGGCATACATCACCATAATTCACTTTCATTATTGGTTCCCAGTGTAGCCTTTTCATTTATTTGATGTGTTTGTCACTTTGTGGATGACATTGGGTGTGATCTTCATAAGTGTGATTTATCTAAGCATATTGCATTCCTCTTGGTGGACTGGTGTGACGCACTGCATCCCCTAAGTTGAGAATATACTATTCTTTGATTGGTCCTCTCTTGAATACATTAACCACAATGTTCCCTAAGTTACTGACCTTGCATGAACTGAACAAGACTCATTCAAATACTTTACATTTTACATTTTATGATTTTTCATTTTTGCATTTTTCCACCTTGCATAACAAAACTTGCATTTTTTTGGTACCCCTTTGTCATTTTGTTCACGGGATTTTTTTTTTGTGGTGCCTTGTTAAAGTTATCAATGGGTAGAGCTTTAACATGGTTGAGTGGGAAGCCCAACTAACGGCATGACTTTCCCCATAGCCACTTTTTTGTTTGTTTGTGAGTGCATACCAACTAGGATATATATCTTACATTTTTGGGCCTTCTCACCCTGTAGACAACTAGTTCTATGGCCCCAGAGTGAGTGCATTTGGGATTTCTCACACCCCAAAGTGAGTACATCTTCTCTTATTCTTCCCGTCATTGCATGATTTTGTATCTTGATGGTTTGACTTAGGATCTTGGATCCTAGGAGCTTGTGCAATCTCCTTGATCTTTTTCATTCCTTGTTGTCTACATCTATGCATGAGGATCTCTCTTGAATGTCTACTTTAGTGTGAGTTTGAGGTAGGATCATCCTCTCACTAAAGTGGGGGCTAAATGTTCTATAAAGAAAAGGACCCTTTGCTTGAAATGAGGTTAATTAGACTTAATGAGGTCTTAATCTAGTGTTGAGAGGCATTGTATGCATCCACACTAGGTCTTGGACCCTTGCAAATCAAATAACATGCTTTTAATGACGTTTTGTAAAGGTGTTGTAAAGTCTTGTAATGGACTTTCATACTTTTCTAGACTTAATTAACCCATTTCTCTTTAATTCAACATTATAAAATATGTTTAATAACATTATTACATCAATCTAGAAGATTCTTAACTTAAATTTAATGATAAACTAGTGTTGTAGTGTGATTTACACATTCACATTGGTTCTTGTGCCCTTCTAGGCTATGTGGACCTCATTTTAGTGTTTTAAAGTGTATTAAATCACACTTTCACATTGATTTATGTGTACCAATCCCTATTCAACATTTACATCATCATAGGTCTTAATTAACCCATTTTGTGCATCTCAAGGCTTTAATTGATCAAATACCTGACAAAATGACATTTTAGACCTTATTTCCTGATTCCTTGGCTTCTTAGGTGTCAGAATGGCCATTGTGGTACCTATTTTCCATGCATGGAAAATCATTCCCATCCATGTGGGACCCATTTTCCATGTGTGGTGAATGAGTCCTATCTAGCCTCCATTTTGACCCTTGAGTGGGAAAAAGTGAAATTTAAAGTTTATTTTCACTACATGGTGGCATATGATGAGGTATGAATGGGTACTAAGGAAAAATTATGGATAAATAAGTATTTTTACTCTCATTTTACATCCATATTTCATCCATCAACATCTAGCAACTCATTATCACATCTCTCATCATTTTTTTATCATCTATCTTTCATCTCAAGTCAAGCAACTTAGGGTTTCTCCATTAGACATCTTCAAGTTTGCATTCTAAAGAATCCAAGGGGTGATTCTAAATGTATTTCTTTAAACATACAAGATCAATCATCATTTCAAGGTAATTTAAATTCCATTGTTGCATGTTTCATTCATTTATTTCATCAATTTGGTTTAATTACCTAAAAGGTGTTTGACCAAGGCAAACGCCCATGCCCTAACAATCAACAATTTCTCTTTCTTGTCTTGTTTTTATGTAGATTTAGGTCTCTTGGAAGATTGAGAATCATTGAAAATTTCATTTTCAAGTCATTCAAGTCAAAATAGCAAGGAAAAGTCATTTTTAGACCCGATTCCAACATATTCCGAAGTGAACACCTGTAGAAGGTGGAATTGCAGATCTGAAGCTATAGAATCAAACCCTAACATTTCAGATCCCTAAAGGAGGACTGATTTTCCAAGCATGGTGAATTAGTTATTTGTGGTCCTAACAAATTTATTTCATTAGATTTCATCTCTCAACAATCTGAAACCTATTTCTAGAAGTTTACATTAGAATAGGGACTGATTTTCCCTAGGTGGAAAATGAGTGTTGTTTGGCTTAAGAAACATTATCAACAACATTATAGAACTCATTTTCAGTGTTCTTGAACCCTCCAGGTACCTTATTTTTTGTTTCATTTGTTTATGTTTCAATCTTCTTAAGTTTCTAGTTCATATTTGCATTACACACTATGTTTTCCAACATCTTGCATTTGATTAGTTTGTACCCTTTAGTTTGCATTTTAATTAAGTTTACAACATTAACACCATTCACATTTACCTTTCATCCTTTCATTAATCTTTGAATGCTAACGAAGTGCATTTTAGCCCCATATTCTCTTACCTTCTAGGTGAAATACCCTAGAAGGTACACGAAGGAGTTGGGAGCCAAAATCCTTCGTTACAAATATGAAATGCTAAACTATGCACTTGTTCAACTAATGAGAAAATCTAAACTAAAGTATGCTAAGAAAAATGAAGTATGCTAAGATTGCCTAAGATATGAGAGATAAGAGATGTGCAAATGAGGCTAAAATTGTCTTCTTATAGAAAATGCAATTTTAGGTGAATGGCGAAGATTGAAAGTTGAAAATTGCCCTAAGATCAATGGTTGATATTAAATGTGAAAATTAGCAAGTAGGGTTAGGGTTCAATTAGAAAAGATGAATGGTCAAGATTAAATTAAAAATAATTTAATCAACGATTGAGGTTGGTTGAGACAAAGAGGAATATAGAAGATAAGATCAATATAGAAAAAACATTGAGTTGGAGAGAAAATTAAATCTTTTTTCATTTAAATGACCAATGGCTAATTAGATAATAAATATATTATCTAATTATAAAATATTGTGATAACCTAAGGAAAAATCATCATTTTGAATTAAATATTGATTTTTAATTCAAAAGTCAAGATATGGAATCTAATTAAATAAATAAAGATTTATTTACTTAAAAAGAGGAAAAAGCTAGAGAATCAAATAATTAATTTAAAATTCCTTGAGTTATGGAGGAAAATGCTATTTTCAATTAAAAATTAATTTAATTCAAAAGGTGGGGCCATGTGACAGTAAATAATTAATTTGAATTATTTACTTGGAAAGAAGGAAATTTAAATAAATGATTTTATTTAAATTTGGAGGAAACTAAATGAGACAATTAAATGACTAATTCTAATTATTTAATTATGGAAGAAGTGGACCAATAATTAAATAAACTATGGAGGACTTATTTAGTTATAAGAAGATATTTAGTATTAGAGACATATTTAAATAAATAAATAAAGTTTATTTATTTAAATAATTAGGAAAGAGTAAAATATGTGAATTAATTAAATAATTAAGAATTATTTAATTAATAGTCAAATTTGGACAATAGATGAAACATGATAGGACATAGAAAAATGTGGTTTGTGGGTCTAAGAATTTTTTGTGTGTCTACAAATGGGATAAGGATAGGATAATTAATTAGATGTGGGTGGATAAGGTTAGATTTTAGTTGTTTATAGATATATTTAGCATTACTTATATGGAAACTATATTCATATCCATAAATATAAATCTATTTTTGTCACATTCTTCATGTGTAACTTGAAAACCTAAAAGGTGTATAGCTCTTTAAAATGTATCTCCATAAGATTTCACTAGTATCTCTACAAGAATATTAATAGAAAATTTAGCCACACAAAGTGAAAAGTAATGCAATCCTACCTACAAGATGAGAAGAAAATAATGCAATTAAATAATACATGAAATTGGATGCACATATTATTAAGCCATGAGTGTAGTGTACATATAACATTTATATAAAAGCAATTTCCAGCATGATTAGTGGAGAATACTAGGAATTTTACTTTCAAGTTAACAAAGCTTGTAGTGGTGTGTTAACTTCCTTAAAATTTACAAGAGGTGGAACATTAACTATCTCTAACTAGGCAACCCAAATAGTCTTAACACCATGTTTATAATAAAGTTCTATAATGTGTAACTAAATATATACACTAGCAATCGTAATTGGAAGCTCATAAAGTATATAAAAAAGATTTGTAACATTGACTTTATGAAATTTGATAAAATATAAATAATAAATAATTTATTAGTAATTTTGATAGTTGGTTTATTATTTTAAGGCTTTAACAAGTAATTGAAATAATGAAAGGTGTCTTACATCAAGAAAAATAAATTTAGTCCTTAAAATAAAGAGAATACATGTGTGAAAATTTAAAACAAAAGAGTAGAAACAGATACAGTATAGTGTTAGCCTTTCTAGACTTTTTGGGTGCATTACTAGATAGATAATATCATGGCACATAAGTTCATAATGGGTTATTCAGTATTAGGAAAAAAATTGTAGGTATATCACTACATATTAGGGATGAAGAGGGTATGTATTAGGAGTAAGAGGAAGATAGAGTCATAGGTTAGGTCTAATAGATAGAAAGTTAGGTAAAAATATATATTTAAATTTATATCTCTTTAAATTCATCTTTCGAGTGACCAGAAAGAGTAATTAGATATCGTACTTATTTATGGATTGCAAATATACTTTTCTAGTTTTTGAGTTATGGTTAAAAATTGAATGTGTATGTCATAAAGGAGATGCACTTTTGATTTTAAAAGTGGTATATTATGCCTACATGAACTTTGTCAAATAATAAATAAGGTAAAGTGTGAAATGGGAGTCCTTGTGGGAATCAACCAAGAGGGTCTCATACATGAAATGCATATCTTATTTGGTAATGATAAGAAAATATCTTTACCTTTTCAATATTTAGAGGTTTATAAATACCTTATTTAAATGATTTGAATAAAACAACACTAAAGGGGATTTTCTTAGTTATGCTAGATAGATTATGATATTGGTGAACACTAATATTTTTAGTTCCTTGTATTTTATCATATGCACAAAATTAAATTATTCTTTTTATTTAAACAAATAAAATAAGTAAAAAGGGTGACATATTCATTATAAATAGTTAGCCTTTAATTTTTCAATAAATATTTTCATTCTACTTAGGATTGATGTTTAATCGATATAGTATAAATATATTTTTTATGTATTTTATTTTCATAATACTTTGTCAAAATTCATTCAAGACTTTTCATTTAAAGCTAGGTGTGATGGATGTGAAATTAAAGTGCTTAGTTTTGAAATGAATGTAATTGATTGTGTTGTATTGACAATGAGTAGTAATACAACATATATAACGAAGCATAATGAATTGCTAGCAACTGTAACTACCTGATGCAATGTTATTATAATTACATGATATAATGTTACAATATAATACATTTTCTAACATTCCCTTGCCCCACCCCCTACTATATTATTCCTAAAACCATAAAAACACCTTGGAAAGGGACCCCCCTTAAGGCTTACATAACAAAAACTTGTTGATTACAAAATATGTATACATTCTTGAGAAAAAATTCCTTCTAAAGAAACAAATCCTGAATAAAGTAAAACTCCTCCAGAAGCTCTGATTTGAATTTCTAAGTTCTTCCTCCATGAAATCCCAAACCATATACCATAGTTATTGGACAACCACCCTCGATAGGTTGTCTCCCCAACCCTCATAAAGGTATAACCCTTGGACCCCAACCATAATTAATCAACAACCACCCTTGACAAGTTTTCTCCATGACCCTTATAAAGGTGTAATCCTTGGTCACATTCTTGTGAACTATGTGGGAAAAATTCCATACTGAGCTCTTCACCAAACCCCTTACTTGTCTCCAAAAAGAAAATTCATAGTACATGTATCTTCAAATCTATCAGCAATAATAAGAAAAGGAAAAAAACTAAAGCCAAACATGTTTCTCATACATAACATCATCACAAAGTGAGAAGCTAACTTGAGATGATGGAAATTCCTCCATCCTCCATTGCCACCAGCCTCTAGTTTGACCTTGTTACACTTTATCCATTTAATATCTTAAACAAGTCTTTGGAGGCCTTATCAGTAATAAAAAATATGGCCTCGAAAGTCTAATAACAACTGTTTGAAGATCCATTGACAACATTGATAAACTCAAATCACCATATTACAACTAATAATTAATGTATGCAAATGACCATGAATCCTCATATGTTTCAAAGAAATTATTGAACCTCAACCGTCACTTCATATGACCATGTGAATACAGCTCAAATCATTAAGAAGGTATGATTCCACATTCTCCTCTATAAACTTGTGCTACAAGAAACATAAATCTACAAACAATAATAGTAAATATGCATTTAATCCACAACTTGCACAACAATATAGCGGCTTAAGTAATAAAATACAGTTGATCTTCACAATTCCTTTCCATCACTCCCTAGTAATCATATTCCATGATACATGGAAGATCCATTCTCCTCCACATATTTATATGTAGGTTTCTCAATATTCAAAACTCCTATGTACTTAGATAAAATGTCTCTGCATAGCAAGAGATTTCCTATAGGAACAACCAACTTATAATTATCTCATAGGACAATATCACATATTGCATTGTAAACTCCAACACTGTACATGGCTCTTTTATTTCTATGCTATGCCTATAATTCTCATATTCTTCATAATGATTTCCTATTAACAATTCTCATACAAACTTCTATCGGTGCCACATCTCCTCTAGACCAAATTATTTGAATAAATAATAGATTTCTCTATCTCTCAAACCATACAACCTTTCATGCCTCTGTTAATGTCTTCTTTGTCTCAAGAGTTATGTAAACCTATCAATAGTAGAAGAGGGATGTCAATGTAGAAGAGAAAAATAATATAAGAAAACAATAGAATGATAGGTTGCAATACAAAATAGTGTAATAATTTCCTTTAAATTTGCCCCTTTTGTTATGCAGCCAACAAATAGAAATTTTAGTGGTTTTTTTCTAGCCTATAGAAACCAACACAAAGAGCGATAATATTTTAGGATCTAGATAATTGTCCATCACAACCCATTCCTTTCATTGATCTATCAAAAGCACACAAAGAATAGTCACGATTTACACAACCATTTTGTCGTAGATACCTTTTCACTGTTGGCTTGAACTTGTGCTAGATTTCAATGCCATCGGCTCTAATACCATATGAAATGAATATAATAATTTTTTTTGCATTGATAATGAGCAAGAATACAACATATAATGAAGCATAATGAATAGTTGCATAATGAACTATTAGTAATAGTAACTACCTGATGCAACATTACAATGTAATAAATTTGCTAACAAGTTTAACATATGGGAGTATATGCAATAACCAATGCTTCAGCTAAGACATCAATCATTACAAACTAGATCAATCTTTTTCTGTTTGAAAGTGCACCATCAACATGACATTTATTTATTGTCTTGTACAATCATGTACACAAGGTTTCATGACTAAGAAAATTGAAACATAGAATAAACATCACCAATTTGCCATTCATGGTGGCATAAGTGGAAGAATTCACAAATCATGTAACAATTCATTATGATGAATGTACAAGAACATGGATCTTTATCTAGTGTAACAATGGAAATAGGGTGCCCCACCTTTTACGGGATAGGGTTCATACTTCACACTTGTTACACTCAAGGAAACCTTAGAGACCTCAATCCAAAGGTAGAAAGGGGGAAAGAGATCTTGCAATAAGGTTATTCTAGTGTATGATTAGAGACTAAAGAGGGGTTCACCACCAAGCTAGGGCTTGGAAAGACTAGTAACATGCTCTATCTAATTATGAAAGTTAATGATATGCAAGACTTGAATAAATGACCTAGAATGAATGGAAAATAGAATAGAAAATTGAGAAATCAAAGAGGTGCACTTGCAAACTTGAATGTACTCAGAACAAGCTTTGAAATGCTAAAAATATTCATATTAAGGCTCATTGGTAGTTATACGCCAGGAAGGGCATATCAGTCCTAGATTAGGGTTTCTAGGTGGAAACAAGAATCTGGAATTGGTGAGTTTGAATCTCATGAAATCTAGAAAAATCATTGTACTGAAACTCATATGCCACAAGTGGCGTATCAATCCTATTTTTTCGTGAAGTGTACCAAAAGCAGAATTCTAAAGAAAAAATTTATGATCCTCTAAAGATGGATCAAATAAGCACTTTCCCCCTGATTTCATGCAAATAGGTTGGATATCTTTCTCTAGATCTAAGTTTCATGAGCCTTGACAACTTTTCATGACAACTTTGACAACTTTTGTAATTTCATCATTTTGGTACTTTTGAGGGCTTCAAATCCACTTTTTCTTCAACATATAAACCTATAATCAGATAAAGAGAGAGAGAGAGAGAGAAAGAGTTTTTTTTGTTATGGAAGAGGGGTTTGCCTAGGTCAAACCCCATTTAGGTAATTAAACCTTGTGATGAAACAATGAAACATGAAATATGAAACATGAACAATGATACCTTGAATAATGTCTTGAAATGTAGGTCTGCAATTTAACATGAAGTAGCCATGAATAATGTAGATATTTATGTAGAATTAGATATGGAACAATGATTAACTTGGATCTTGAATGCTAGATCGCAACACTAGCTCAACAACATGCTTGATGCATTATGCCTTTGACATGATGATGGATCTTGAATTGTTGCAACAAATGATGAATAAATTTGTCTTTGAATGCTTTAAATATTCTCTTGAATGTCCTTGAATACTCTTGTGAATTATTGTAATAAAAAAATTCCTATTAGGAATGCTCTCTTGAAAGTCTTAGGTGAAAATATGAAATAACCTTGTATTTATACTTATGCCAAATTTCCTAAAATTACATTGCAAGCTGACATCAGATCTAGGAGAACAAAATATTTTAAATAATTTGAATTTATTTTAGGCTTAAGCCACATAGGACACATACACCAATTATGGCATATGAGTCCCATTAGGCTAGGCTCTGGGACATATTTTTCAAGAAATGCTTAGATTGATTGGAAATCAAGATCGGGGCCCCAAAACTTAGGTGGGACTCATACACCCATAGTGGTGAATGAGTCCCAAATCACTAAATCTAGTCCATACAATCCAAAAACATTAATTTTTGATTGGTCAATTGATGTATGTCAGGATTATCCTCAGAAAGATGCATTAATTAAGGCTTGTGGATAAAATAAGGTCAAATAAGCCATAAAGAATCCCAATTTATTAATGAAGCCCTAGATTAGCATGAAAGTGTTAGGATACACATTATAAAAACCTAAATAAGGAACCATTAATTCCAATTAGTTTGCAAGGGCCCAAAAATTAATGTGAAGGTGTAAATAAATACTCTTTACAACACTAAATTAAGGCAAAATTATGTCTACTTAGCTTAAAAGGGCCCTAAATCTAATGTGAATGTGTAAAAAATACTACAACTCTAGATCAAGATGAAATTATTTTCATTTTTAATGTTAATAATTCCCAAATTAAGTGGTAAACAAAGACATTTTTCTACACTACATTTAGCCACCACTTTAGTGAGAGGATGAACCTGCTTCAAACTCACACTCAAGTAGACATTCAAGAGGGGTCCAAGCATACCAATGCAAATGAAAAAGGATGAAAAATATCAAAGGAGGTGGCCAAGTCCCCAAGATCCAAGATACTATGTCAAACCAACATAAGCATAAAAGGACACACACAAGGTGTATGATATACAAAAAAACAAGATGCTCAAACATTCAGTGTCAAAAGGAAACAAAAATGAAAAAATAAAAATAAAAAGGGGTGGATCAAGCTTCGACTGTTTGTCATATATGTTGTGGATATGATCTTTGTTTTTGTTCCAAAAATTCATGCTCATTCTGAGGTAACAAAACTTCAAGTTGTCCATTGGGTGAGTATCCAAAGGTGGCTTAGTGAGAAAGTCATGCCTCTGTATCGACTTCTCACTATATAATCAAAAAGGAATGCCCACATTTAGGCTTCTCATGATACACTAACCATACCAAAGCTATACCTCTTAATACCTTGGACAAGGTGCCACAAAACATGAATGACATGGTTCACGAGGAAAAAAACTTTGTATGCTTGACACTCATGAACAAACAAGATGGCTCCAGAGGAAAGCAAAGTGTGTTATGCAAGGTGGCCCTATAACAAATATTGTAAATGAAAAATAGTCTAAGGTATGTTCAAAGGGATTTTTCTTAGTTCATGTAAGGTCTCTTCTTGGGGAACATAGCACCTAATATCTCCAAGAGAGGAAAATTCAAAGAAATACCATGCTTTCAAAGGAAATCACACCCAATGACACCACCAAGACAAGGACGCATTGCAAGAAGAAAGAAAATTGCATAATGAAATATGAATGTCGATGTATGACCCCACTTTAAATTAGTTGTTAACACCATTTTTGTGAGAAATTTCTTTAAATTAGAAGAATACATGAGATCCAAAACATAGGAAATGGATTTCTTTATGGTTTAAGACATAGAATAACACATTTCACAACATTTATTCAAGGAAAACCCTAGAGATCTCAAACTAGGGATATGATATGAAGGAGATGGATCTACAATAGGGTGTCCTACAGGGTTTGATTAGAGATTAAAAATGGGTTCATCATAAAGATAAGGCTTGAAAAGATCAGCAAAATGCAAGTCTTAATTCCAAAACCTAATGTGATGCAAGATTTCACTAAATGACCTAGAAAAGCATGTAAAACAAAATAGAAAGGTAAGAAATCATAAGTGTGCACTTGGGAATATGGACGCTAGGAATGAGCTCTAAAACACTCAAAATACTGGAATTAGGGCACAATGGGACTCATACACCGGTCTGGGCATATCAATCCCAGACTAGGGTTTCTGGTCTAGAACAAGTTTTTGACAATATAGATTCAAGATCTACAAAAAATTAATTTTTTTCTTGTAGTGGGACTCATACACCCCTTCTAGCGTATTAATCCCATTAGAGAACTGATTTTTTCAGAATTCAAAGTTTAGATCTGTACTCCAATCTCTACTCTTCCTTCCACACTTCGTTCCCAGATTTGAAACCATGATTTGCAACCTGTAGGTGAATTTTAGTGAAGATGACAACCTTGTGATTACTTGATAACTTTCTTCAACCTTTGTAACTTAATCTTCAAAGATCCTTCAAGCTCCAAGACACCTATATTTTCAATCACACATGTAGAGAGAGAAAAAATTGTTGATTCATTAGGAAATGGGGGTTTGCCTTGTTCAAACCCCATTTAGATAATTAAACCAAATGATGAAACAATGAAATAAGGACATGAAAAATGAAACATGAGCAATGATACCTTGAATGATGTCTTGTAGATCAAAAATCTAACATGAAGTTACCATGAAGGATGTAGATCTAGATACTGAAATAAGTGTAGGACAATGCTTAATCTTGGATCTTGAATACAACATCACAACACTAGCTTGAAAACAAGTTTGATGCTTGATAACCTTGACATGATGATGGACCTTGAATTGTTGCAACAATTGATGAATAATTTTATCCTTGAATGCTTTATAAATGCTCTTGTAAACTCTCTTAATGATCTTTTGAATTCTTATAATCATAAACTTGCTATTAGGAATGGTATCTTGAAAATATTAGGTGAAAATTAGTGAAATAACCTTGTATTTATACCTTTTTATACCAAATTTCTTGAAATTACAACACTACAAGCTGACATTAGATCTAGGAAGATAAAATCCCACCAAGAATTTGAATTAAATTTAATTTTGGGCCACACGAGAATTAGATGCTGGAAGTGGTGTATGAGTCCCATTAGGATTAACTATGGGACACATTTTTCAAAAATGCTTAGAATGATGTAAAATCTAGATTAGGGCCCAAAAACCTAGGTGTGACTCATACACACAAGGTGGCGTATGAATTCGAGTTCACTAAATCTGGGCCACACAACCTAAAAACACTTGAATTATGATTAGATTCTAGTTTATGTCAGGATTATCCTTGGAAATATGCATTAATTAAGACTTGTAGATACAAAATAAGGCCAAATAAGGCATAAAGAAGCCCAATTATTTAATGAAACCCTAGATTAGTGTGAAAGTGTTAGGATACACTTTACAACACCCTAAATAAGGCATAATTAAGTTCATTTAGTTTACAAGGGCCCAAAACTTAATGTGAAGGTGTAAATAAATACACTTTACAACATTAAATTAAGGTAAAATTAGGTCTATTTAGCTTAAAAGGGACCTAAATACAATGTGAATTTGTGAAACACATTACAACACTAGATTAAGATGACATTAGGTCCATTTTATTGTTAATCATTCCCATATTAAGTGAGGAAAAGGGATCTAATTTTTCCATTGCCACAAGAGTTTATTTAGAAAGACCTATGCCAAGTCATATGTTTCCAATTTGAACTACATCATGGATAATTATGTCACATGTGATCCAAATTAAGGCATGTTGTCCACATCCCAAGCTTGCTTTTATATATACATGGAAGGTGGTTAACTAGCTAAAAGAGACAATGACAAGTGGCATACAAGGACAAGGCTAACCTAACCCCTTTCCCCCACTTAGTGTAGGAAAAGAGTGAGCCAATAATGGATGATGTTATGCTACTCCTTGCAAAAAGGAAATAATTTAGAATGAATGTACAACATGAAATAGTGAGTATTCTATGATCCTACAACTATTGCATAGCAATGAGTAACAATTATTGTTATTGATTATGATGAGTAAACAAAGTATCCACTTGATGAATATTTAATGGGAAATCTATTAGTTTAGGATGCACCAAAGTTAAAGTTGTCTTGGAAGAATCTTTGTACATAATAATGTTGACATTGAATGAAGGCTTGTTTATATATTTCGAGGGACAATAACCAAGATCATTAGTTGTTTCCTGCATTTTAGGCTCTATAGGGACATGGATACCTTGTTCTCTAGCACCACATCCTTTTCCACCATACCCAAGTTGTTTCATAAGTTTATAACCTCTTCCATAAGGGTAAGTACAAGAAGTTGAGTCCACTTCTAGTGGAAGTGTCATTTTTCAACTTTAAAATAGGTAGGTACCATTCATTTTTTAGAATAGGTATCCATTTTAAAGTGGGTACTCATTCTAAAAGGTTTGAAAATCAAAATCCATGTTTCTAATTTTGATTTAGGCTTAGAAAAGGCATGGTAGCCCAACCCTTAGCCTTGGACCTACAAGTACAAGGTCATGACAGTAATGAGGGAAAAAACTAACTATGTTAATATGGTTGACATGTTTTTTTTTAGAATTATTTTATGAAATTAAAACCCATTTTAGATGAGATTGTGTAGATTATAAATATGTAAGTTTTTTTATAACTGGATTATTTTTAATATTTTTCAAATATTTTTTGATGAAATTGGTCCATAAACTTGAAATATTAGGTTTTTTGATTATTTTAATAACTTTTTGAAATAAAAATTATACATGAACAATATTCAAACAATTCTTTTCAATTTGAGAAAATTTTTTTTAAAAATGATAAGTTTAGGTCATCTTATGTGTGAAATACACGTGGGTTTTTCAAAACAACAATTACGACCAATACAAAATTAACAAAAAAATATATATTCAAAAATATTACAAAAATATATCATTAATATTCTTCAATGAGTTAGAAATCATTTCCTAAAAGAATTTAGAAAAATTCAATTATTTAGGTCAAAATATGGATGGCGTACATGTGCATGGTATGGTAAAAAAAGTGACTTTTAAATATTGGTTTTTAGTCATGCCTATTGAAAATCAATTTTTGTCATCTGGGTATTAAAATAAATTACATATTTGGTAACTAGACTTCGAGTACTACATTTTATATAATAATTTTTTTTAAGATTTAGTCTGTAAGTGCTTCAAATTTTTAGGTCAATTTTGACAAATTCTGAAAATCAGGGAAAACTCTTCAACTTTTTGACCAAAAAGTGGACTCGGCTTCTTGTACACACCCATAAAGCTTTTTCACTTTTTTCGGATTTGATGGTTGTTCATAATCAACTTCATTAGAGTTTATCATGTATGTCATCCTTTCTTTGAAAGTGGTTGAATTGGATGCATTCAAATTTTTTATTGACATTACCTCTTTTTTCTTTCCCTTATTAGACTCTTTTTTTATGATCTTATATTCTACCATGAATGTAGGTATGAAATCAAAGGTTTCCCAAGCATCTTCCAATAACTTTGTGACTTCTTCAATTTTCTTTTCTTTTTCTTTCTCTTGTTTGGGTTTTGCATGTGTGGTTGGTCTCAAGGGATATCTAATGTGCATAACGTCAACAAAATTATCCTTATTTTCATGATCTCTTAGTGAAGAGGAGTCTAATTCCATTTCATCATCTTCATCTAAGGAAGCCATATTACTATTGTTTGAGAGAAGTGTGTCAATGTTGTCCTTTTCTTCTACCATGATATCATCCCTAGTAGGAGAGTTTTTAGGAGAGGGAAAAACTAGATGTTCATGAAATCCAAAGGTGGTTTCTTCTAAAATAACTTCATCACAAGTAAGGGGGTTATCAATTGTTAGATTTTCTTATGTATCAATGATTGCATTTTCTTGTTCAATAATTTTTTCCCTAGGATTCTCATGATTCTCATTGATTGAATGTTCTAAAACCATAATATCTTCTACACCAATAGGAGAGATATTAGGAGAGGGCCAAATTTGTTTTTTTTCCATAATTTTATCATTTTTCTGGGAAGTACATGGATATGTGACACAATTTTGGCTCTTAAGATGCCACCTTTTTTTTTTTAAATTAGCAAAATCTGATTTGTACGAGAAAATGAAGATAGTTATGCTCAAAATTACAAGATGCAGCAAGAACAAGAGTTGAAGTTCTCCAAGTCTAGTTTGTAAGCCACTAATTCTTTTTTAAATTAATGAAGATTAAGGGTCCCAAAAATGGGGGGTCCAAAAAAGGTCATGTTTTTATCAAAAAAAATAGCAGTGTCTAAGGGCCTCCCCCCTTTTTGATTAACTTTTTTTAGAATTTCAAAAATCCGAATGGTGAGAAATTAGCTAACACCATGTAGTTTATCCATGTTCTTTTAGATAATTTTTTTAATGAATATATAATATTTTATGAATTTTCAAAGTGGACACATCCTAAAAAGCTAAAATTTGATCATGCCCCAACCCTAATTTTGTTGAAAATTAATCACAAATTGAATTATTTTTCATCACGTGTAGAATGGAGTCTAATTTTAAAAGATGTAATTTGTTTCATGTTTTGATGAATGAGTAAAATCTATCCTAAAACTAGCACATGTTAGTTTTTGACAAAATCAGAGAGATTTACAAGAGAAGTTATGGATCAAAACCTTAACTAAATCAAAACAAAAAAAGAATTATATATTTAGATAACTAAGAAAGAGGTTAACATCGTCATGGTTCTTTTATAAACTTACATTGAAAGATATGCAAACATGATGATGAGCATGAACAAAAATGTGTGAAATCTTGTTACCCTATCAAAAAATCATGTCTTTTGCATGAAATGGTTGTCCAAACCTTTGGGTTAGATGCCTAATGCAAAATCCAACCCATTGGGTTGGTATTTCCCAATGCAACCCATTTGAGCAAAGCACCAAATGGGTTGCTTCATTTGGTGAGCACCAAATTTGGCGCTCACCAAATGGGTTGCTTCATTTGGCGAGCACCAAATTTTGGGTTCACCAAATGGTTTGCTTCATTTGGTGAGCACAAAATTTGGCGCTCACCAAATGGGTTGCTTCATTTGGCGAGTACCAAATTTTCACTTGCCAAATGGGTTGCTTCTTTGGCTAGTACCAAATTTGGCGCTTGCCAAATGTCATTCATGAATTTTGGATTGCATTTTTCTAAACTCTTTCATTTTCACTTTCTCTGTGAGGGAAACTATATACATGAAATAAACATTTACATATGGGCATTTACTTTCTTATACTTTAAGTTATATTTCATGTATATAGTTTTAGGATGTTTGAGAGTGGTTTAAGATCTCTAAGAGTTATAATGAAAATTCTAGTTTTTGGAAGATTTTAAAAAATGTAAAACTTAGTCAAATTTTAGTAAACAACACGTCAAATTTCAGTAAACAACATGTCAAATTTTAGTAATCAAGAGGTCAAATTTCATCTTTCTCTCTCTATTTCACTCATTTTCATCTCTCATTCTCTAGACCTCTCTCTCTCACTATCTCCATCCTTTTATTTGACACTCTCTCCCTTGAGCTCAAGAAGTACATCTCTACATGTCCATCTCTCTCTCCTTCCCTCTCTAATATCTTTCTCCCTCTCTCCCTCCATCCTTACCTCTCCACATTTCTCTATCTCCCCTCCCTCTCTTTCTATGTCTATATATATCTCTCTCTACTCTTTATATCACCTCTCTCTATCCCTACCTATCCCTCCCTCCCTCTCTCTCCCCTCTTTCTCTCTATCTCTACTTCCCTCTCTCTCTCTCTCATTCCCTCTCTACTCTCTATCTTGACATTCTCTCTCTCATTCCCTCTCTAGTTCTCTCTATCTCACCTCTCTCTCCTTCCCTCCCTCCCTCTCTAATTTTCTCTATCTCCCCCTCTCTCTCCTTCCATTTCTACTTCTCTCTATATATCACCTCTCTTTCTCTCCCTCTCTCTCTTCCTTTCACCCACCTTTGATCTCTACTTCTCGCTATATAACCTATCCCTCTATACCTCTTTCTCTCTCACCCTCCTTCCCTCTTAATCTCTCCACCTTCCTCCTTACCTCTCTACTCTCTCCATCACACATCTCTATCACCTATATCACTTATCTCTCTCCCCCTCCCTCTCTACTCTCTTTCTCTCTATCTCACCTCTTTGTCTCTCCCTACCTATCCCTCCCTCCTCTTATCTCTCTCACCTCTCTCTCTCCCTCCCTGCCTCTCCCCTCCTCTCTCCTTCCCTCTAAACTTCTCTTTATTTCCTCCTCCCTCTATCTACCTCCCTAGCTCTCCCTCTATATTTCCTTTCATATCTACTTCTCTCTACTTAGCTATCCCTCTATAACTATTTCTCTCTCCCTCCTTTCCTCCTCTCTCTCAATATATCCACCTTTTTCCCTCTCTACTTCTCTCTCTATCACCTCTCTCTATCTCTCTCCTTCCCTCTCTACTCTCTCTATCTCTCCCTCCCCCCTATTTATATCTCTCCTCTCTCCCTCTCGCTCTTTCTATCTATCATCACCCTCTCTCTACCTACCTCTCTCTCTCCTTCTATCTATCTCAACTATCCATCTTTACCTATCCCTCATACTCTATCTCTTCCTTCCACCAAACTTCTCTCTCTCTCTCTCTCTCTTAATCTCTATACCTTCCTCCTTATGTCTCTACTTTTCTCTATCACCTCTTTCTCTCTTTCCCTTCCCTATTTACTTCATTTCTCTCTATCTCACCTCGCTCTCCCTAAATATCCCTCCCTCCCTCTTGTCTCTATCTCACCTTTCTCTCCCTAAATATCCCTCCTTCCCTCCCTCCCTCCTCTCTATCTCACCTCTCTCTCCCTCCCTCCCTACCTCTTCTTCACTCTCTCCTCCCCTCTCTACTTTTCTCTATCTCCCCCTCCCTCTCCTTACCTACCTCTCTCCCTATTTCTCTCTCTCACCTCTCTCTCTAAATCCTTATCTCTCCCTCCATTCCTACCTCTCAGTCCATCTCTCCTTCCCTCTCTACTTATCTATATCTCCCCTCCCTCTCTCTACCTACCTCTATCTCTCTCTCTCTCCATCCCTACCTCTCCCTCCACTTCTCTCACCTACCCCTATCCCCCTATAATTCTCTCTCTCCCTCTCCCCTCTCTTAATCTATCCATATTTCTCCTTCTCTCACTAACTTCTCCCTCCCTTCACCTCTCTCCTTCCCTCTCTACTTTGTCTCTATCTACACTCTCTCTACCTACATATCTATCCCTCCCTCATCTTTTTATCTCTCATCTCCCTACTCTCCTCTCCCTCTCTACCCACCCCTTCTCTCTCCCTCCTCCCTCTACTCTCTCTCTCTCTCTCTCTCTCTCTCTCTCTCTCTCTCTCTCTCTCTCTCTCTCTCTCTCTCTCTCTCTCTCCATCTCTCAAGTCTCTCTCTTTCACTCACTCCCTCTATCTCTCTCCCCTTTACCCTTAACCCTAAACCATTAACCCTTAAACCTTAAATCCTAAACCCTTAAACCTTAAATTCTCTACCCTCTAACATTAACCATCTACCCTCTATCTCTCTCCCACTTCCTCTCTCACTCTCTCTCTCTCTCTTGATGCTCTCCCTCCTACCCCCTCTCCTTCTCTCAAGTCTCTCTCTCACAAACTCAATCCTTCTATGTCTCTCCCCTCTACCCTTAACCCTCTATCTCTCTCCCACTCCCTCCTACCCCCTCTCCCTCTCTCAGGTCTCTCTCTCTCACTCACTCCCTTTATCCTTCTCTCCTCTACCCTTAACCCTAAACCCTAAACCCTTAACCGTTCAACCCCAAACCCTTAAACCTTGTACCCTTTATCTCTCTCTAACTCCCTCCCTCTATCTCTCAAGACTCTCCTTCCTACCCCTTCTCCCTCTCTTAGGTCTCTCTCTCACTCACTCCCTCTATCTTTCTCCCCTCTACCCTTAACCCTTAAACCCTCTACCTTATACCCTTAATTCTTAACCCTATATCTCTCCCACCCCTCCTCCCTCCCTCTCTCTCTCTCTCAACTCTTTCCTCCCTACCCCATCTCCCTCTCTTAGTATCTCACTCACTCACTACTCCTATCTCTCCCTTCTACCCCTAACCCTCTACCCTCTATCTTTCTCCCATTCCATCCCTCTTTCTCTCACTCAATCCTCTATATCTCTCCCCTTTACCCTTTAACCCTTAACCCTTAACACTTAAACCCTAAACCCTTAAACCTCTACCATCTATCTCCCTCCCACTCCCTCCCTCTCTCTATCAAGTCTCTCACTCCTACCCCCTCTCCATCTCTCAGGTCTCTCTCTCTCTCTCCTCTACCCTTAACTCTAAACCCTAAACCATTAAACCCTTTGCCCTTAACCCTTTACACTATGTCTCTCTCCAACTCCCTCCATATCTCTCTCAAGTCTCTCCCTCTCTTAGGTCTCTCACTCACTCACTCACTCCTATCTCTCTTCCCTCTACCCTTTATCTCTCTCTCATTCCCTCTCTCTATCTCTCTCTCAAGTCTCTCCCTCCTACCCCCTCTCCCTCTCTCTCTCTCCCCTCCACCCTAAACCCTTAAACCCTCTATGCTCTACTGTTAACCCTGCCTCCCTTTATCTCTCTCCCACTCCCTTCTTATCTCTCTCTCTCAAGTATCTCCATCTCCCAATTCTCTCTCTCATGTATGCCCTTAACCCTCTACCCTCTAACCTTAACCCTTAAACCCTAAACCCTTAACCCTAAACCATAAACTCTTAACCCTTAAACCCTATACCCTCTACCCTCTACCCTTAACCCTCCTTCCCTCTATGTCTCTCCCACTCCCTCCCTCTCTCCTACCACCTCTCCCTCTCTCAGGTATCTCTCTCCCCTTTACCCTTAATCCTACCTCCCTATATCTCTCTCCCACTCCTTACCCCTCTTGAGAGAGGTGAAATAGAGAGAGTAGATAAGGAAGGAGAGAGAAATTAGGGAGGAGGGAGAAGTGAGAGAGATGTGATAGAGAGAGAAGTAGAAAGAGGATAAAGGTGGAGAGATTGAGAGAGGGGAGGAGGGATGGAGGGAGACATAAAGAGGTATAAAGGGATAGGTAGGTAGGGATGGAGGGAGAGGTATATATGGATAGATATGCAGGAGATAGAGAGAGTATAGAGAGAGGGAATGATAGAGAAGTGAGAGAGTGATAGAGGTGATAGAGATATATGATAAAGATAAGTAGACAGGGAAGGAGAGAGTGATAGAGAAAGAGTGAGGAGTGAGTGGGAGAGAGAGAGGGGGAGGGAAAGAGAGATGAGGGAGGGAGGGAGGGAGAGCTATGAATATATATGTAGAGAGTTGATATATAGAGAGAGTAGATATGAAATGAGAAAGAGATGAGGGAGAAGTGAAAGAGATAGAGGTGATAGAGATATGTGACACAAATAAGTAGAGAGGTAAAGAGGGAGAGAGAAGGCGGAGGGAGGAGAGAGACAATGGTGAGATAAAGAGAATTAGAGAGGAAATTAGAGAGAAAGAGGGGGATGGAGAGAGAGAGATGGGAGGGATGGAGAGGTAGGGAGAGAGAGAGGTGAGATAAAGAGAGTAGATAGGGAAGGAGAGAGAGAGAGGGAGGAAGGGAGAATTAAGAGAGATATGATAGAGAAATGTGATAGAGAGAAGTAAAGAGGGGAGGGGGGAGGGGGAGAGAGAAAGAGGTATGGAGGTATAGGTTAGATAGAGAGAAGTAACAAGTTAAGATGGGTGGGAGGAAGGAAGAGAGAGACAGACATAGAGATAGAGAGATAGGGGGAGATAGAGAAAATTAGAAATAGAAGAATGAATGGTGGAGGAGAGAGAGGTGAGATAGAGAGAATGAAAAGATAGAGAGAAGTTGAGAGTGAAGGACAGTGAGAAACAAAGAGGGGCAGGGAGGGAGGGAGAGAGCGAGAGAAATAGGGTGAGGGAGAGGGGATGAGAGAGGGAGAGAGAAGTGAGGTAGAGTAGTGAAAGAAGGGGAAAGAGAGGGAGGGAGGGAAGGAGGGAGAGGGAGAGATGTGATAGAGAGATAAGTAGAGAGGGAAAAACGAAGGTGGATAAATTAAAGAGGTAAGAAGGGATGGAAAGAGAGAGAAAGAGGTATATATGGATAAATTAGATAGATATAAGTAGAGAGTGAAGGTGGGTGGGAGGGAGGAAGACAAAGAGAGACATGTAGAGGGAGGTAGAGGAGAGATAGAGTACAAACAAAAAGAGGTAGGGAAGGAGACATAGGTGAGATATAGAGTGATGAAAGGAGAGGTAGGTAAAGAGAGGGAGAGGGGATATAAATATAGGTAGAGAGGGAAGGAGACATAGAGAGAGGAGAGATAGAGAGAAGTAGAGAGGGGAGGGAGGGATAGGTAGGGAGGAGATAGAGGCGATTGTGTGTGTGTGTGCACATGAGAGAGAGAGAGAAGCAGTAGAGAGAGAGGTAGACGGAGGGAGAGGAGAGATAGAGAGTAGAGAGAGAAAGAGGTAGGGAGGAGAAACAATTGAGATATAGAGTGATGGAGGGAGAGGTGGGTAAAGAGAGGGAGAGGGGAGATAAAGATAAATAGAGAGGGAAGGGGTCGATGTAGAGAGAGATGATAGATAGAGAGAAGTAGAGACTAGAGGGTTATAGTAGATCGACCAAAATAACCTTGGACCGAATAACTCGGTCACAATAACCAAAGGAAAAAATAACCCAAGCCAAAATAGCCCATGGTCAGAATAACCCATGGACAAAATATCCCTATAAGAATATAGAGAAAGGAAAACAAAATTTATAAATTACATGGGTTATTCTATCCATGGGTTATTTTGACCATGGTTTATTTTGTCCATGGGTTATTATGACCCTGGGTTTATTTTTCCTTGGGTTATTATGATCTGGTTATTGTGTCTAGGGTTATTGTGGCTAGGTTATTATGTCATGATACTAGAGTGGAGGGATGGAGGGAGAGGAAAGGAGGAGATAGAGGTGGGTGTGTGTGAGAGGGAGAGAGAGTGCTCACGAGGGGAGAGAGGAAATGGGAGAGAGAGAAAGAGAGTAGAGAGGGAAGGGGGGAGAGATAGAGAGTAGAGGGAAGGAGAGAGTAAGAGAAAAAGAGGGGGAGGGAGAGAGAGAGGTAGAGAGAGTGATAGGTAGTAGAGGGAGAGGTAGATAGAGAGTGAAGGAGAGAGGGAGGTATAGGAAGAGAGAGGGAAGGAAGGTGAGTGAGATGGAGAGATAGTGGTGAGACACAGGGTAGAGAGGTAAGGAGAGAATGAGAAAGAGAGATAGAGAGAGAGGGAGGTTGGAGGGAGGGAGAGGTAGAAAGGGATAGGTGAGATACAGAGAGAAGGATGGAAAGTGGGATAGAGAGAGAATGGTTATTTAGAGAGGAGAGAGAGAGGGAAGGATGGAAAGTGGGAGAGAGAGAATGATGAATTAGAGAGGAGGGATTGAGAGGTAGGGATAGAGATAATGGTTAGATAGAGAGGAGAGAGTGAGAGATAGAAAATAGAGAGGGAAAGAGGTAGGGAAGGAGACAAGTGAGATAGAGAGGGATGGAGAGAGAGTGATGGATGGAGAGGTAGGTATAGAGAGGGAAAGAGAGAGGAGAGATATAGAGTAGAGGGGGTAGAGGGAGGGATATGTAGGGACGAAGATAGAGGTGTATGTGTGTGTGTGAGAGAGAGAGAGATAGATTGGTGAGAGAGAAAATGAGCAATTGAGATAGAAAGACGGGGGAGGGACGGAGGACCAATAGTGAGAGAGATTGAGAGGAGAGACAAAGGGAAGGGGAGGGAGGGAGGTAGATGTAGGGAGGAGATAGAGCGGTGTGTCTGAGAGAGATGGGAGAGAGAGAGAGGGAGTGGAAAGATAAATAGTAGAGAGAAGGAGAGAATGAGAGAGAAAGATGATACAACTTGCTAATTACAAAAATTTGATCTCCCGATTACTGAAATTTGACATGCTGATTATTGAAATTTGACTAAGTTTTAAATTTTTAAGATCTTCCAAAAACTATAATTTGCATTATAACTCCTAGAGATTCGAAACCACTAAAAAATCCTGAAACTATATACATGAAATGTAACTTAAAATATAATAAATTACATGTCCATATGTAAATTTCAACTTATACTTGAATTTTTATTTCATGTATATAGTCTCTTTGGAAGAGAAAGAAGAAGAAAGAGTTCACAAACATTCATTGAAAAATTCAAGCCATTTGGAGAGCACCAAATTTGGCGCTTTCCAAATGGTAAATCCATTTGGAGAGCATTAAATTTGGCACTTTCCAAATGGTAAATACATTTGGAGAGCACCAAATTTGGCACTTTCCAAATGGTAAAACCATTTGGAGAGTGCCAAATTTGGCGAGCCCCAAACTTGGAACTTTCCAAATTTGGCAAGTGCAATATGGCTTGTTACGGGTTTTTTTTGCAATTTGGCACCAAAATTGTGTCATAGATCCATGCAATTACCCTCATATAAGATCTCATTTTCTTGTGCTATAATTTTTATCCTAGTAGGAGAGATTTTAGGAAAGTAACAAACAAGAGCTTCGTTATATTTTGTGGTTAGATTTTGTAAAGTAGCTTCATCACACATAGGGGAGGCATCAAGAGAAGGACAACTATGAGTTTCACGGTTACCATTGATTGTGTTTTTTGACCAAAGAGGTCTTCCCAAATAGTAGGGGCATTAGGCAAGGGAAGAACATGATTCTCATGAGTCTCAATAAGGATATCTTCTAACACCAAACTATCTTCTTTGTGTCTAGAAGAGATATTAAGAGAAGGAAAAGTTTGATTGTCATGGTTATCTACAATTACATCCCCATGTCCTGTAATGTCTTCCCAAGTAGGAGAGGTATAATTTTCATATCTCTCAATCATTTGATCTCTTAAAATCAACATATCCTCCACACAAATGTGTTTTTCATGATCGTTCACAATTGTATCCTTTTTTACTAAAGCATTCTCACAAGTAAGGGAGGTTTTGGGAGATGAATGGAAGCTACGTAAAGTAGTGGCCATGATCTCAAATTTGTGTGTAATAATATCTTTCTAAGGGGATGGAGGAGGAAGAAAAAAAGACTTTCATGATTCTCAATGATTCTATTTCCTTTCACCAAGATACATTTGTCACTAATAAGAGAGGTATCGGGAGAAGAACAATTATGATTGTCATGATTGTTGATGCTTGCATCCTCTTGTATCATTGAAGCTTTAGTTGATGATCTAGTGGAGATGAAGTCATCAAGGGCTTCATATAACATGTCAAATTCATCACTACAAAAGGGTTTGAATGATATGATTTCTCTAAGGTTAACCATTTTTTTTGTTTCTTTTGATGTTTTTGGTTTTTTGTTTTTTTTTGTTTTCTAATGAATTCCAAATGTAATCTAATCTTATGAAACTATGAGAAAATGAAACAAAAGTGTGGTAGTTTAATTCTACACCCAATTGAAATAGGTACTTGAAATGAAAGAAGTTTAAGCTAGATCTAGTGAAATGCATGTAACAGAAAGTTAGCCAACTAAAACAGATAGATAATGACAACAAACAAAAGTGTAAAAATGATGTTTTTAATGTTGTAAAAGGCGGTTTTAGGGCTGGTCTGGGACTAATTCGCCTAAAGGAGCATATGAGTCCTAGTAAGGGATTTTTATGGGTTCAAATATTGAATAAAATTCACCACAGAAATTCCATAAAGTAGATAAAATAGCCTGTACTGGAACTAAAACACCCAGGGAGGAGTATGAGTCCCAGATTAGGGTTTTTCCAAAAAATTCAAAATATTTTGAGTGAAAGTTATGTTTTCTATTTTGAATGATGTTTAGACTAAGTGAAAATGTAGATTTTAGATGAAATTAAATTATGCAAGAGGTAAAAATGCAACCTATATGCACTTTCACTAATGCAAAAGCTATTGTAATGTTAATGCAAGCTAGATCTAGGATTAAGATGCACTCCTAATCATAAATAAGATGTTCTAAATGTAGGTTCACCAAAATTTAAGGTGGAAAATAGGGTGCCCCACCTTTGATGGGTTAAGGTTTCTACTTCACACTTGTTACACTCAAGGAAACCTTAAAGACCTCAATCTGAAGGTGGAACATAGGAAAAATATATCTTGCAATAAGGTTGTCCTAGGGTATGATGAGAGACTAAAGAGAGGTTCACCACTAAGCTAGGTCCTGGAAAGACTAGTAACATGCAAGATCTAATTATGAAACTTAATGATATGCAAGACTTGAATAAATTACCTAAAATTGAATGCAAAATAGAACAAAAAACTGAGAAATTAGAGAGGTGCACCTAGAAACATGAATGTACTTGGAACAAGCTCTAAAATGCTGAAAATGTTGATCTTAAGGCTCACTGGGACTTATACACTAAGTTGGTCATATCAGTCCCAGATTAGGGTTTCTAAGTGGAAACAAGAATCTGGTAGTGGTGAGTCTAAATCTCCTAAAATCTAGAAAAATCATTGTACTAGGACTCATACACCACAAGTGGCATATAAGTCCTGTTTTGTCACAAAGTGTCCCAGCAGTAGAATTCTGAAGCAAAACTTTGTGAGCCTCTGAAGATGGATCAAATAAGAACTTTCCCCCTGATTTCATGCAAATAGGTTGGATATATTTCTCTAGATCTTATTTTTCATGAGCCTTGGAAAATTTTCATGGCAACTTTGAAAATTTTTGCAACTTCATCATTTTGGTACTTTTAAGGGCTTCAAATCCACTTTTTCTTCAACCTATAAACCTATAATCACACAAACAAAGAGAAAGTTTTTTTTTTTTGTTAGGGAAGATGGGTTTTCCTAGGTCAAACCCTGTTTAGGTAATTAAACCTTGTGATGAAACAATGAAACATGAACATGAAACATGAAATATGAAACATGAACAATGATACCTCGAATGATGTCTTGAAATGTAGGTATACAATCGAGCATGAAGTTTCCATGAATAATGTAGATCTTGATCTAGAATTAGGTATGGAACAATGCTTAACTTGGATCTTGAATGCTACATCACAACACTAGCTCAACAACATGCTTGATGCATTATGCATTTGACATGATGATGGATCTTGAATTGTTGCAACAAATAATGATGAAATATTCCTTTGAATTATTTAAAGATTCTCTTGAATATCCTGAATACTCTTGTGAATTCTTGTAATAAAAAAAATTCTATTAGGAATGCTCTCTTAAAAAATTTAGGTGAAAATGAGTGAATTAACCTTGTATTTATACCTCCTTTTGTCGAGTTTCTAGAAATTACAACAATACAATCTGGTATCATATCTAGGAGAATAGAATACCACCAAGAATTTGAATTTAATTTAGGTTTAAGATAGACATGAATCGTATGCCAGTTATGGAGTATGAGTCCCATTCACATTTTTCAAGAAATTCTTAGATTGATGTGAAATTAGGATCAAGGCCCTGAAACTTATGTGGGAATCATATGCCAAAGGTGGAGAATGAGTCCCAGATCACTAAATATAGGCTATACAATCCAAAAACATTAATTTTTGACTGGTAACTTGAAGTATGTCAGGATTATCCTTATAAAGATGCATTAATTAAGGCTTGTGGATGCCAAATAAGGCCAAATAAGGCATAAAGAATCAAATTTTATTAATTAGGCCCTAGATTAGTGTGAAAATGTTAGTATAAGCTTTACAACACCCTAGATAAGGCACCATTAAGTCCATTTTTTTGAAAGGTCCCAAAACTTAATGTGAAGGTGTAAATAAATACACTTGACAACACTAAATTAAGGAAAAATTATGTCTACTTAGCTTGAAAGGGCCCTAAATCTACTCTGAATGTGTAAAACATATTACAACACTAGATCAAGGTGACATTAGGTTCATTTTTAATCTCAATCATTCCCAAATTAAGTGTGAAAATGTAAACGATGATATTTTTCTACACTACATCTAGAATGAAGATTAAATACTAGTCCACAATCTTGTTATCAAATGAAATCATGAAATATGAATGAGTATCATACTTTGATAATACCTATTCTAGGATAACTCAAGATTAAATCACACATAGGGGAATAGATACACAAGAATTGGGTCAACTAGGAGGTATAAGGCCCTTTTTTATCAATGACTACTCAATTTCATACCAAGCATGTGTCCCAATATAAAAGAAAGAATAAATTATAAGGTATAAGATATTTTTATAAAGTTAAATGATATGAACATTTCTTAAGCTTAAGGTAACATCTTTAATTCAAAAAATATATTTTAAAAATACTAGGAAGTGCCTACTTTTTTATAGGAGAACACAGAATACACAAATTAGACACCAACACAAAACTTAGATACAAAGATAAATGGTCAACATTAGCATTCTTGTGTTATAGTCTCAAAATTACACTTTAATACTATTGATATGTTGTATTCCCTACAAAATCATCTAAGATAGAACTTATTCATGGTTAACTACTCAAGACCATTTTCTAGACTTCTCTAAGAGTTTTTTTATAACTATATAATTTTTTTGACAAGTTAATGACTTGAAATTAGTTTGGTAAGTCCTAAGAGTCTAACCATAAGCATGCAAAATTATATTTAATACTTTATCATTCATATATAAAATAAAAGAGATAGGGTTAGTTGGATGTTTAGAATACCTCTTCAATTCTCTAAACTACAAGCATTTTTTCTCTAGACACGTGGAAATACATGTTATAGGATGGCATTCGAGATAGGGCTTCAACCACCCTAGAACACCATTGAACACTATCTACAATATAATTCAATAATATAAATTAACTAAAATATATAAATTATCTAGTTTAGTTTATGATTCTAGTATACTCCAAATATGAAACTAGGGATTCTAAATATTTTCCAACCACATATAAATATATGATAAAATTAGTACAAGAAATTAGTCATGTTTGAAACCAATGTTCATGTCTATGCCAAAATAAAGGATAGATCTATTTTCACTTATGTGGGTGGACCATAATCTAAATTACAAAATAATTTTTTCTAATAATAATTTCAATATGAGGACACAAATGTCCTAGAATTATGCATTTTATTCAATTACATACAGGTGATAATTTACAAAATTAAACATGATAAACTTTTTAAATAATCCCAACCTCCTCCAAAGGACCCATTAGTTCCCAAAGGTAGTTCAACACCACCCAAGCATGTGTAATGCTTATTCCCACCCCTCTACACTATGATATTCTAAAATTGAGTACTAATCATAAATAATACAACATGGGGATATATGACTATATACCAAACCACTCACAAAATATGGAAAAAATAATCATACATGCATGAGAATTATTTATACCATAAACACAAGAAGGAAATCCATATATACACACACATGTGTGTTCTTCACACAACCAATGCACATATGAGGTATTATTTGTTTGTTTTAGGATAATTTCCAACTAGTTCTTAAAATATTCTAAAGGAATAACTAATTCTAATGCTCGATTATTCTAAGGAGTTGGCCAACGAATAGGAGAAGGATTTTGAAAAATTTCTCCTCTGCATTTTAGGATCTCTAGAACCTAGGAGGGTGGTCTTGTGTAATATTCACTTGGATTTCATATAATTGGTACCAAAAATTTCTCTAAATAGATATGTTCTCCTCATATAACCAATAATTACAAATGAAACACACTTAATGGGCTAGATTCTTGTATTTCTTATGTATTTTGAGCTTGAGAACATGTGACTAATGTTAAGAATTAAATATGCCTGAAATATAAATTTTGTTCTAAAATGGTGACCATGGAAAGAATAATCAAAACCTTTGCTCAGAATGGTTCCATAGACCTAAGCAACAAAGTTAAGGGAAATTCACTTTGAAAGATTAGCAACAGTGACTTACAATGTTACTCTTAGATTTTAAAATCAATTCTACATAGCAACCCCTATATGCATTCAAAATATTCAATATTCCTTATATAAAAAAATAATCTTCTCCTTGAATAGAAGCCATAAAAGAAACATTCAATTGAAAAAACTTGCAAAGATGAATAGAAAAGATCCTTGATCAATTTTTCTTCATAAATGATAAGATGTATACATTCAAGAGGAGAAAAATGACTACAAAAATTTTCAATGTATATTCATGTATAGAAATAGAACCATTGTACAAATTTAATAGTTAAATTGACATCCTTTTCTATGTAAACCTAGACTGAACATTTATAGACTAGAACACAAGTGTTTTGCTTACAAATATTTCCATGATACTGAAAAAATGCTCCTAAATTCCCTTTTATAGAAACAAGGGAGAAAACAAGCTTTAGGCCATGGATAGAAGTCACATGTTCATTTAACAATATTGTCCCTTTAGGATCAAAGAAAAAAAATTACAACTACCACATGGGAGAAACAGATCTTTTACTAAAGGATAAAACAATTGCATTTTTTGTTAAAAAAGATACTTTTTGATCCCAAAATGATGAAAGAGGAAAGGTGGAAGTACAAAAAAATTGTTGAACCCTTGAATACCACATTTTATAACTTCATTTTAAACATCTAAAGAAAAAGATGACTAGTCGACATGAGATAAAATGGGAGCTCCACCTTTGCAAAAGGACAAAAATAAGTGCAAGAGATATTCATTCAATGTATTTTTTCACCCATGAGCTATATTCTTCTTCCAAAGGCCATTGAAAACCAAAAATCTTTTGAAATTTATTATTATGAGCATTATATTTTGTATATGTAATTGCTCTTGTTTTTGTAATAGCACAAATTTGTAGGAAAAATTTCCATTTATTTTACCTTTACTTTAGAAACTATAAGTTCGATGGTGCAAAAATCGCTACTGTCTTCCCATTCCTTCCTCAAAACCTTGTATTTTTGCATCCATGGGAGAATGTTTTTTAAGTGTGTGTTCATGCCATGTGAACATCCTTGTGCCTCATTTACGTCTTGATAGATTCTTTCCTCTGAGATTTGTAGAAGCTTTAAGTTTCCTAATTGGCCATGAAGGTAACGTCCTCTATTGGGTCTTGACTAAAAAAAATTAACCTCTTTTTGCTCATTCAAACTCATAGTTTCACTAGCTCATGCTAATTATGATTTTCTTACTCTCTTCTTGGTCATTCTTGCATCTTCTTGTTGCCACAAGCTCTCTTCTTGGACTCTACAATGCTTTCTTGTTGCAACACCATTATTTTTGTAGGGTCTACAAAGCTCCATGCTTTTGGCAAGGCACCATCACTCATCATCTTCTCCTCTCAGCCTTGAGTTCTTGAAAAATGGAAGGTGATATTGTTGTTTTTATTTACTTGAATCGTTGTGTCTTATAGAGTAGCATTCCGGCTATCTTTTCACTTTGTTTGATAGTGTCCTTTCCTTTCTATCTTTATTGATTTTCTCTGTATGATGGAATCTTGGTTGTCTATGGAGGTGGGAACACCAAAACAGAGGTTTGATTGAGGCAAACCTCAAAACACAACCTAACACTTTTCCTATTTCTATGTGTGTAGAAATTGGTTCATGCATTTGTATTTATAGTTGAAGAATTATATTTTGCATTAAAGGTATCCTTTCCTACTCTTTTCTTGTCATTTTCATCATTAGAATAATTTTGTCTATTATTCTTGTTGTTGTACTATTTATTTCCATATTTTCACATTAAACTGTTAAACTATAAAACTCTGTTACTCAGGTTATAAGTAGACCTTGAGTGTCTTTAGTTGTTATGCAACTCATTGTCCATATGGGATTTCAATGCGTCCCTAAGACTCTAGGGAAACATACTAAAGTTTAGTTCCCACACTATCATCCTTAGACATAGAGTTGTTTGAGTCACAGTCTATGACCCTTATATTCTACTCACCTAATTTTTGAAACACCTGTCATTACCTATTGATCAACCTAAGGTTGTTTCTAGGGTAATTTTTTCCTTGGGGATCTCCCATGACCTAGAGCTTAGTGGTGAAAAATCCTCCTACTCTAAATTTTTGGTGAACCTAAAATGAACATTCTTATTTTTTTTCTTGTAATTAGGGAATCTTTCTCTCATGTCCTATATGTTTTGTAGATTTATGTGTCATGAAGCATGTAGCTTTGTGACCCAATCTATGAACCCTAGATATGTAGTTAGAAGGACTCTCAGATATTCAAAAATAGAATCTAGGTAGGTCATTTTCTACTAAACACAATCTTCTACATCTTCTTAGTTAGTTCCATCTGAGTACATGAACATGTTTTTTCTTATGTGTATCCCTCCTTCTGAAAATGTGAGTGCAATGCTTGATATAAATTTCACCTCTCATGATGAGCCTCTTAATAAGGACCTTTCTCTACTATACATCCCTGCTTAGATTAATGGAAAAATCGAAGTTGGCCTCTTATTTGATCAGACAAGTTAGGTTAATGTGATAATAGAGGAAACTCTTTCTATAAATAGTTTACATAAGGAGTGATACAAAGAGTTAGAGACCACTCTCTGTATCCATGGTGGACTCTCTATGGCCCCTATGGGTGCTATTTCTTTATCAGTCTTGGTAGGACCTAAGGCTTATGATGTATCTTTTTTTATAATTCTAGATTATGACCTATTCCAAGTTAGGTTGGGCATCCCCTAGCTAGCCTCTACAAATGGTGTCACCTCGATAGTTCATAAATGATTAAAGTTCCCTCATGAAGGAATTGCACACATGGTGTATGAAACTAGCTATAAACCACTAGTGTCATGTGGGGGCTTCTCACTAGATCACTTTTGGGTTGCTTTGGTGGGACCTCTCCCTCCTAGGGGAGATTTATTTGGTGTCTACTTATGCTATCTATGTAAAAGCCTCTATGATAGTTCATCAACAAGCTACCACTTTTGCCTCATCCAAGGGAAATGGAAAGCTTTCTCATGCTCTAGATCCTTCTCTTTTTGTATCTATAGTTCCACCCTTTTTTGCTTCATGTATTATTGTGGCATCTTTGGCTCTTACTCATGTGCCTCACATGGGAAGTGAGATGGTTCCCACATGGTGAAAAGAAAAGTGTCATATTTTTGAGCTTCTTGTGCTACCCACGGTACCACAACATGATGTCTAAGGTAGGGGGAAGTCTTCCTATGGGGTTTTTCTAGCTTCATAACCTTTGTGGTCTCCTACTATTCATCTACCTTCCCCTAGGGTAGGGAATGAGAAGAGGCCCACTATCAAGGCCCCTATTTCTACTTCTCCTCCTACGGTTTTTTTTTCTCCTATGCTTCCTCCTCTTGCTCCTAGATAGGAGACCATCCTTCTACTCGAAATGGTTGTGAAGGATACTCTTGCAGCTAAGTAGCAGTCTCTGATCTTTTCCCAGGCCACATCTTCCAATGTGCACAATTGACATAACTAAATTTGGCATGAGTGCATGTGCAAGAAAAAGGCTTTGGTCACTAAAATTTCAACTTACAAAAGATAGAGGGGGAGTCAGTGGCATCTATCTCTACATCTTCTACTACTATTCCACTTTCATCTACTATTTTTTCCTTGATCCCCATCACCTTTGTTTTTCTTATGGCTCCTCTAATGGGTCCTAATGATGGTCACCCAAAATGGGTACAAGTTTCTATCACTCCCTTTATGGATCTCCCTCTCTTAATGTCCCTCCAAGATATCCCTCCATTCTATCAACCCATAGACATGCCAAATACAATGGTGGTGCCTATTGTAGCTTTATCTTCCTCCTCCTTGGTTTCCACTTCTTTTGTTGGGATTTTGCATCCTCTATTGAAGGAAAAGCTAGAGGATGACCTCATTGCAAGTTGAGGTCAGAAGAAGGGCTTTCCTTCTTTGAAAGCTAGTTCTATCTTGGCCTACATCGTCCTCACGATAGAGGCGACCCCTACATCCTCAGATTTTATCACTACCTCTCTTAACAAGGTTGGAAATGACTCGAGTGTCTCATTCTTATCCCACCTAATTGACACATGACACATCAATAAAGTACATGTTTAATTCAATTGATGATATCTCGTCTCTATCTTTGATCTTTGTGAGCACTAAGATTGATGAATTTTTCTTCACAAGAGCTCGATGAAGAAGACCTTGAGGGGCCTTCTTCCTTGGCCCTCGTGGCAAGAAAGTCATATGGTATCACTCTTGCTATCTCACCCTTGCATTCACATACATCCTCACCTTACAATGATTTAGATTGGGAGCAATATTACCTATTGGTCAATGAGGACTAGGGTGCTACCTCTTCTTTATTTGTAGATTAGATTTGTTTATGTGATTGTTTTCCCCTATCCTTTTGGTTTTATCTAAATTGTGATCCTTCTTGGAGGACCCTCACTACCCTTGTAGGTGCTTGGATACAGGCGCAGGAAATTTTTCATACACTTTTTCTATGTGTTGTGAAATTATTTTTTGATATTGAGGATGATGCAAAACATTGGGAGAATTTAGGCCTTCTTACATGTTGACCTAATTTTTATTTTCATTTTTTTCATGCGCTCTTCTTTATGTTCTAAGAAATTTTTGGATTGATGATTGTTTGTTCATACACTATATTCTATTTATTTGTATCTATGAATAGATCTAACCCTGAATTCTCATATCCCCCTATCTCATGATTTCTTTGTCTCTGTTTTCTTCTTGATGTTGTGGTTCCTACGTGTTGTCCCTTGCATGTGTGAAAACATACCACAAATACATCTCGTCATGTGTTGTGTGTCACAACATCTCTGCCCCTCCTTTCTCTCCTTAGGATTTCATGTGCTCTTGTGCATAACAAATACCATCCTTAGGGGGGGGATACCATGTTCTAATTTTTAGTAATGCAAATTATTTTGAAAGGATTTCTTAGTGTCAAATTTTCTTTAAAATTAATTCCTTGATAAAATAATTGCTTATTGCAATCTCTCATTTTCCAAAATGTCTCTAAGGATTCCTGGATAAAATTTTCTTTCAAAAAGGGTACTATATGTGAAAAATTCTAAAAACTTTCCTTTGAAAAAGGAGAACTTTTTTTCTAAAATAAAAGAGTTTGAAATATTTCCTTTGAAATAGAGCACTATTTCCAATTGGTTCCTTAATGAAAGGTATTTGAAAGGGATCCCTTGAAGGTATAATAACTTGAGGAAAATGTGGTGTCTTTCAATTGGAGCATTCCTTTGAATGGGCCCCTTGGTGTCTTGAAGGCTTCCCTACTGAAGGATCCCCCTTTGAAATATTTCATCTCAAAAAATCTCTTTGGTGTGTTGCAATGTGTGTCTTTTATTGGATATTTTATGTCTCATGTGTTTGTGTCAGACATCTTATATCCTACTATATAGGTTCATGGCAACTTGACTAGACTCATAATTTCATTGGATCATGCTAATTCTTTCACTCTCTCTTGATCTCTCTTGATAATTCTCATTATCTTCCGCTCTTCTTGATCATTATTTCCTCTTCTTGCTACTAAAATCTCTCTTCTTGGACTTTATAATTATTTCTTGTTGCAACACCATTATTTTTATAGGGTCTACAAAGCTCCATTATTTCAGCAAGGCATCATCTTCTCCTCTTAGCGTTGAGTTCCAGTAGAAGGGAAGGTGATAATGCTCTTTTTATTTACTTGCATGTCATTGTGTTTTATAGAGTAGCATTCAAGCTATCTTTGCACTCTATTTGATAGTGTCTTTTCCTTTCTATCTTTATTGATTTTCTCTATATCATGGCATATTTGTTTCCCATGGAGGTGGGAACACCAAAATAGAGGTCTAATTGAGGCAAACCTCAAAGCATATCCAAACAATTTTCTTGTTTCTATTTGTGTAAACATTGGTTTGTATGTTTAGAATTATAGTTGAAGAATTGGATTTCATGTGGAAAGTATCCTTTCCTACTCTTTTCTTTCCATTTTTTTTCATTATGATATTTCTCTCTAGTAATCTTCTTGTTGTACTATTTATTTTTCATTTTTTCACATTAAACTGTTAAACTACACAACTCTATTACTCAAGTTGTAAGTAGACCTTGAGTGTCTTCGATTGTTATTCAACTCACTATATGTACATGATGCCAACATGTCCCTAATACTCTAGCACGGTGATTAAATTTTGGTTCCTACATTGCCATCCTCAGATAAAGAGCTATTTGATTCGTAGTATGAGACCCTTGTAGTCTACTCACTCAATCTATGAAACACCTGTCATTACCTATTGATCAACGTAAGGTAGTTTAAGGCAGTTTCTTCCTTAGAGTTCTATCATGACCTAGATCCTTAGGGGTGATGAATCCCCATACTCATTAATTTAC
Organism: Sequoia sempervirens; assembly: GCA_007258455.2. Taxonomy (NCBI): domain Eukaryota; kingdom Viridiplantae; phylum Streptophyta; class Pinopsida; order Cupressales; family Cupressaceae; genus Sequoia; species Sequoia sempervirens. The sequence goes on from VDFB02075321.1 coordinate 311,804,007, forward strand.
TTTGTAGCAATATTCATATTAATCTCTAACTTAAATATGTAATCAATTGAATTGTTTACTATTCTTATAAATATATTAATACAATGAGGGAATTATGCCTACTAACTCTGACTTCCACACATTCAAAGATTTTAAAATATGGGAATTATCCATAATCTTAGGCATTATTGTGTATTTCATGCCTTCAAACATATTCAATTTATATTTTATTTTCATATCTAGCTTTATTTGAAAGGTAGAAACCTCCCCCAATAGTTAAATCTACTGAGTTTCTAAACATGGTTTAGTGAAACCCAAACTTATGCAATCATTAGTCCCTGCACTTTGAATTAGGAGATGATTGAATTGGTTTGAAATCATAAAGAAAAAATTAAAGAGGACATACAACTCTCCACATACTAATCTTCTCATAAATGATTCAAAACATAATCATACATACATGACGATTATTTAAACCATCAATATAATAATGAAAGAAAAATAACCTATATTTACATTGTGGTTATTTACACTATCAATACATATACAAGGTTTCTTAAAAAAAATTGGCATATAATTTGATAAAATAGATAAGAAGAGGATCCTATGTATAAAACAAAGAGTGTATCTACTATGACATAAATACTAGGAAAGGATGTTGAGTATTCATCCTATCTATGATATTAGTACTAAATACTATTAATATTAGTGTAGGTTTATATTTTTTACCCAAGGTTTTTATTAGACCTTAATTAAGCTTTCTTTGTTCAATAAAGTGAATTTATTTAGGTGAGTGTATTGTTGAAATTGCATCATATTCCAAGGAAGCTAAATTTTCTATTCTTAGACTACTTTGTGGGCACTTCCTATTAACTAGACATGCTACCTTTCCCCTATCTTCGAGTCTATTTATACATACCACCTGGATTGTATATTTAATTATTTTTCAATCATATTATCTTTGTGATATCTTAATGAAATATTAGCAACTTTGCATTTCAACATCTCTAGTAATCTATGGTAGTTATTTTTTATCCATTTATAAGTTCATACCTTATTTCTCACTTCAAAATTTCTTAGATTATGCATTTTTTTTGGATTTATACAAATTAATCAATCTTAGTGACTTATAAAATATATTTTCCATATAAGTGATGAATCCATTAAGGAATTAAACACTTCATATTATATATTTTCTTGATGATGTGTGCATCTCATTCAATCCACATTAATTTTTATTTTTTGAGTTTCATTAAATTCTTGCTTGGTTTCGTCCACAGGTTCCTTTTGAACCAAAAAAATGATGATATTCAACTCATCAATTTTAGTTTCCCAACATCTAAAAAAATAAAAAATATATATGCTAGAAAAATGAAACATAGAAAAATAGTGCAGGTTCACCAAAACATATTATTTTATACTAAATTTGGAACATGTCACAAAAACTTACTATAAATAGAAAGGTGAAAATGGGGTGTAATGAACCTACCTATTTTTATTTCATTCAAGAATTGAGGTCCTCCAAGATAGAATTAACTTTAAGGCCTTAGGTGAGTCAATTCTATGGAAGATCTGACAATTTCATTTATGTGTATGTGGACGGGGCTTTAAGCCTGAACAACACTTTTGGGGGAAATATTAAAAATAGTAAATGACCTAAAAACTATAACCTAAGACTTGATTCATGTAGATGAAGCGTAGATCTAACATAAACATTAAACTTTGTATTTTTGGATGAGTGGAAGACACTTTAACTTGCCTCAAAAATTAGTTGCTAAGTGTCCTAAAATGGCAAATGGGTCCTGAGACAACTTTTTAAACTAAATTTTTGGGAGCCTCTGAAGAGAGATTTGAGATGCAATTTCCCATTGGTTTCACTTGAAAATGAGAAAAAATAAATCTACGATTTGAGTTTCCATGATCTTGACAAATTTTCTTACAATTTTTGAAATTTTGTCCATTAGAGATCTCCATCTTCAATTTTCCTTCAACCTAAAATCTACAACACAAACAAAAGAGGTAAAAATTGTTTGTTTTTATGAATGAGGGTTTACCTTGGTCAAACCCCATTTTGGTAATTAAACCTTGAATTGGAATAAAGTATGAAATGAACGATGAATGAACAATGCAATGTTGCAACTCACCAAACCCTTGAATACACCTTTAGAAATTTAAAATTTTGAGCTCGATCTTGCATGAAATGGCTTCAATGGATGTGAATCTTCATGCTTGAAATATGACTTGAATGCTTGGATGAATCTTTGAAACACACATCACAATGTTAGCTCCAAAATCATGCATGATGCTTGATAACTTTTACATGATGCTTGAGATCTTGAAATTATGCAAGAAATACTTGATAAATAAAATTCTCTCAAAAAAATTGTGAGAACCAGGAGATGGAGATATTTGACAAGAACAAATAGAGATAGAATGCATAAACTCAACTTTATGTTATTCAACATTCAAGGGTCTCATTATGAAGGAGAAATATCCAAGAGTTTGACAAAATATCAAGAAAATATCAACAATATGATCATTTTTATTGACCCATTTATCCTTTTGAAATTGATTAGCAGGTTTAGGGATAAGTCCATACAAATGGGACAAAAGAATGTGATACCTAAGATGTTTTAGGATGCCTTCACACCAAGACTTATAGTTTCCCTTGTTTAGCTTAATTAGATAAGAATGAGTTTTATATCCATGATTAGAAATAGGTTAATTCCTTTTTAGGAATTTGAGAAAAGAAATTTGGAGTATTCTAATCACAACTCTCTCTAATATACCCCCCTTTTTAATACTCTTGATTTTCCCCCTATTTGGCACTTTATTTTAGTGCATGTATTGCATACAATAATGAAGGTGAAAGATGGAACTTTGTATTTAGTGTAAAATCACCAAAAATTAAAAAAGTTTGCAATTTAACACTAATTAAGTTTTCAATAGACTAAAAAAAAATAAAAAATTTAAAGAGATAGAGAGATAATTATAGAGAAAAACTAAGTCCTCATGGCTGGAAAAAATTAAGAGCTAAACACTCCATATGACCCCCCTTTTGAAAAAATAAGCTCACTTTGCCAAACTCATTGCAAGAAAAAAAATAACTCCTCTCTTACAAATTTTTAATAATGACAAAATAAACTCCACCTCTCCTATATGCTTCCTTTTTTCCACATTCATTTCCAAAGAAGAAATTCACTCTTCTTTTTACAAATTTTTAGCTATGGCAAAAATAAAGAATTCCACTGTTTTCAAGCTATGTAAAGTTTTCTTTCAAGACATTGACAATTTGACACTGTGATGTAATTGCAATTATATGATTTTAAAAAACAAAGAAAAAGTCTTGCAAAATATTTTGACAAAGTCAAAGGGATTAAGGAGGCGTGTGGTAGTGAGAGATGCAAATTGAAGAGCTGGAGATCACGGCTTTATGGAAGCTGTTGAAGAGCACACCTTCCACAAGCGAGGCACAACCTACATATGTAGGGTCGCGGCCTGCCCTTCAAAGATCCGCCTAGTTTCTGATTTCAAACACTGCCTGAATAAGAATGAAGATGCTAGAAGTCGTTGCGTGGGTAGAGGGCGCTCCTGCTACTTGGTCAAACACCCGCACCAACTTCCTTTTGTATTGTATGTGGAGGACAAGAGCTTAAGACGGATCATACCCTTCACGGGACGTCGATCTATGAAGGATAATTGATGTCGATAGATGTTTTTCCACCTGGCCTTAGAGGTCTGCACAGAGGAATCGCTTCATTTCACCAAATCGTGTAGCCTCTGAATGCAAATCTTGGCCTCAAAAACTGGGGCATAAGTTGGATGATAGTGCATGGGTTGGGTGTGTGTGGTCTGTGAGGCACAACACCTCCCAGTGGCATCTAAATGCCTCTAATTGATGGTGCAAGACAAAAGAGAGAACAAGACTTGGGTGTAGCCGTCGTTCTGATGTCTATGAAGGGGCAGAGACCAAAAGGTTAAGTCGCACAACAAAGACCTCAGCAAAGACCTTAGGAAATGATCTTCGTGGCTGAGCAGGGGTCTTCAAACGCCGCATGCAATAGCAGTTCATGTCCTCCCAAAGGAAAAGAAAATGCTCACAAAGGGACTCCAGATGCGTTAAATCATTGCAAGAGAGGAGAATCACATGCTAGAGACAAGAAAATCGTGCCTTAAAAAGAAAACAAAGAACTCACACCGCTGAGTGAGAAAATCACGCAGTTGAGGGAGCATCTATGGTGTTGCCGGGCTGTGTGAGGGTCACGTGAGGCTTGAGTAAAACTTCTACGTTTCCCCCACTATGAAATGGATGGAGTGCATATTTCCTTCACTTACAGATTGAAATACATATAACCGCAACCTTTGGTGAGGAATTTGTGGCACTGAATTAATTTTGGCAGGCCGCGTCGTGCTTAGAGGGGTGCGAGTTTCCTTTAATAGGTCGCGCCCTGCTTAGAGGGCTTCATTATAAGACACAAACTACCAAACACAACATAGACAATGCCACACACAGCACAAAGATTCACGCCAAACTCTCAAATGCCAAAATACAATAGGGGTGGGGTCGATTTGATGAAGGAAATAGCCACAATCTCTGATGATCTGCAACAAATTGTGCCTCTGTAAGCAGAGGTGACACAAACTTTTTGAGCAGAGATACACCATAGGGGTGGATCGATTCTTTCTTGTTGGGTACAGGTTGACTCCAAACAACCTCTCTTTGCAAGTTCTAACACTCCTCTGTGGAGCACGGTGGGCTTGGGAAAAATGCCATGGGTCAGTGACCACAATCGACCACCAATCAGGCTCACAGAGTTTTTGCGTGGCCTTCACCACACATAGGTGCTGCCACATATAACTTGCTGAGATTCGGCTTCCAAATAGCGATTTTGAATGCAAAAATAGAGATTTGCACCTGTTTTAGAAATAGAGCAAATCAACATGCCCTCACACAATCGCTATTCACTGCATTCGGCTTTGGCCTAAGAACTCTTTGTTTAGCTCTAATACCATGTGAGAACCAAGAGACAGATATTTGACAAGCACAAATAGAAATAGAATGCATAAACTCAACTTTATGTTATTCAAGAGTCAAGGGTCTCCTTATAAAGGAGAAATATCTAAGAGTTGGACAAAATATCAAGAAAATATTAGGTAAATATCTAGAAAATATCTAGACTATGTCAATGAGTCATACAACAATAAATGTCTAAGTAGGCTTAGGTCAACCTATGTGTATGCAAGCATTTATTTAAGGTATACACTGACAAAAATATTCTAGTTGTTTTGATAAAATAAGCATGTATTTATAGGTATGTATCCTTGATTTCCCAAAAATTAAACATTACAAGCTGACATTGAAATATGAATTTGGGATCATGAAAATACCGCCATAAACATAGTTAAAATTTGAATTTACAACTTAAAGGGGACCCATTCACCCATGGGAAAATGGGTCGTGACCTAAGTTATCAGGATTTTTGAATTTCAGGGTGTTAAATTAATTAAATGCATTAAATTACACTTCTCCCTTTGAAAATTGCAATTAATTAGAATTGTAAACGTAAATTTTAGGCAATTAAAGGCTTAATTAAGTCCAATTTAAATAAAAGAACCCAAACAAAGTGTGAAAATATAAAGAAGTACATTTTTCTACATTACAAAAAAATAATCCTAAAAAATTATGATACAATATTAATCTAATAATGAAACACCACATCCCATAAAAAAAAGTATTTTTTAAAAGATTGAATAACCATGAAACACTAAATTCTCCCTAAATTTTATTCATGGAACGTTGAAATACATAAAATATTTAAATTTAAAGCATGTTCTTAGATGTCAAATATGCACAAAAATAAGCCTTTTAACTCATATAAATATCCTACTAATTTTCTCCCATAACCTTGGATCTTTAAAAAAAAATAGTAAGTTTAGTCAAATTTTTTCTTGAAAAGGAATCTATGTGCATCTACATATTATAGCCATGAAAAATGTATAAATTTAATTTACATACATAAATAGAAAGGAAACTTGTGTTTACAATACAATCTTCTAATAATCAAGGAGAGAATATTTTGAATAACATAAACCTCAAGCAATAGCTTAATATACAAGTAATTCCATATTCTAGATACTTCAACTCCAAATTAATTTTAGATCCAAGATTTCCAATTTAATAAGAAATATTTTTCAAATGAGGAAGGAGAGGGTTTTCAAAAAAACAGAACAATTATTTCAAAAATACATATTATTTTTACTTTCCTAATTACCTAAACCATTTTCTTACATTTACCTCCTTTCTTACTTTTGAAACTAGTCATTTTAAGAAATGGCTTTTTCCAAAATTGTATATTCTCTAAAACATTTTGTTTCAAAAATTATATTATATTTTTTTCATTTTGTTGAAAATTTAAAAATTATTGAGCTTGCAAAATTGTCTTTGCAAATAATTGAAATATTGATTATAAGAAAATTTTCATTTTCTTATTCATATTTTTTCATTTTCAAGAGAAATTGAACACACTTTAATTTTCTTTCACAAGAAATAAAATATTACAATAGACATTTTTCCACCAAGGAATAAATACTACAATACATATTAAATTCTCAATAAACATGACATTCATTTCAAAAAGAATTAAATGTAATATATAATAAGATAAAATAACCACATACAAATGACACATTCACCTTATGAGATAAAGAACAATACTCACATTTTAAAATCACCACTAATCTACATCTATATTTTGAGAAGACTCATACCAAAATTGAATCAACTGAGATGAAGGATAAGAAAATATGTTTTTCTTATCCTTACACATCTTCAAATAAACACAAGTTAGGAAATCCTATACTTACATAATCAGATGAAACATCAGACATAACTACACTATATAAGTATAGTTGAAGGAATGTATTAAACATCTAGTGTGGCATAACATCTAACTAAAATAATAATAAATAATCACAACTAACTAGAAAACATATATGACTAGCATGGACAAAACAAATAAAATTAAAGCTAAAAGACTATTATAGCTAGAAAATGTGTGTGTGTTTTCTCAAATTAAAGATAAATGACTATTATTGTTAGAACATATAAATTTGTAACATATATTACTCATAATACATAGAGATATACATTCTATTACATATAAATATTAATGCATGTTTTCACATTCAAAGGTCCTTTAATAATTATATTTAATAAATATTTTCGTATTCAATTAAACTATTTATACGAAATACTCAAGATTTTGGTAAAAATATTATATTTTATATCAAACACACTTAAGATTTTGGGGGAAACTATAATTCATACCCTAAAAAGTCTCATCAACTCCTACATAATTCATATGAATAAATTTTGGTAATTCCAATTGAAACAATTAATTCAAGCACACAAGCCTTAAGAAAAACCTATGTAATATATGTTGAAAATGTCCATTCCAATAATTTAATAATAAAAAATTAACATATTAATATTTCCCCTAAAAGTTCATAAAAATACACAACTTCCATTAATGAAATATATATATTTTTTTTAATAAAAAACTACAAGATGACTCAACTCCATTTACCGTTCCAAATAAATAAATAAAAATCAAATTCTAGAAGTAAAATACCTTAATTTCATAAGATAGAAACCAAGGTTCTTCTGAAGCTAACACTTTTCTTTCTGAATACACTCCAAGATTTTCCAAGATTCAAAAATTATTATCAAGCACTTTCTCTTCTCCAAATCAAAGTCTCGACTTAAATTTGACAGTCAATATTTTGATTTTGTTACAAAAGGTATGTTTTATAAGTGGGATGGGAGCAAGGTATTTTGATTGTGGTTTGGATTGTTTTGTTAAATATTATTTTTTGAAGTCATGCACATTAAAATTTTCTAGTTATGGTCTGGAGAGTCATTAGGTTTTTGAGGCTTCATAAATCTACTATGTGAGCTTGGTTGTTAGTTGGGGGGTCTCTTCCTACTAAAGGAAAGAGGGATATAGAAATAAAAAGTAATCAATTTCAATGAGTCCCTTTAATTGATGTGTATCTCGGAAGATATTGAAGAAGGTCAAACATCTTCTATAACAAGAGAGAAAGACATCTCTAATCCTCACAAGCCACAAAAGACTAAAAAGAAACAAGAAAAAAATTGAGGAGACTTAGAAAATAAATCCATTGAGTTCATAATAAGAAGAAAATCTAAATATAAAATATTTCAAAGTCTCTAACTCTAAAGAACATATTTAACAAATATGACACTATTGAAATATAAATAATTTAAAAAAAAAAATTGATAAAATAAAACTCTAAATTTTGCAAAATAAATCTTTAAAAAAATAATTTGAGTTTGGAAAATAAATTAATTATTAAATTAAAAATCAATTTTAATATAATCCACATAAATTACAAAAAGATACTACAAATTTCAATACTATTACCTTTATCAGCCGATAAGCTATATGTTTGAAATTTCCACTGGGATTTTCATCAACCCATCCGTGAATAGAATTTTTGAGCGCTAGAAATTTCTTAGCTAGTGGTGAGTTCTTTGAGGTTGTTTATGATTATGTGGAGTTTGTTAATTACATGGGTTGTTGGTGGAGTTGGTTCCCTTGATACAAAGAAGTAGAATGGTAAGTGTTTGGTCGTGTGAGGGTTAATGCATCCTAGTGTTCTTGTACGATGGCGCAGGAGGAAGTAAATGCAATATTCAATGTTGTAGTATGGGAAAGTATACTCCAAAATGTGCAAGAAAATATATTGATTAAGTTGCATTGTTAAAAGATCCATTGTGGTTTTGGTTTGATAGAAAACTATTCTAATAATCTTCACCTTTGGCTCCATGGTTGGTTTGATAGCAAATTGTTCTAAAAATCATCACCTTCAACTTGTTTTATAGTAGATTGGAGGGTTTTAAAAATATTCTTCTCTGGAATCTATAAGTCGTTTTACATGGGTATTTTGCATAAATGATTAATTTATTATTCATTTCTTCTTGTTATATGTTTATATCTTGGGTGTTATACCCATTTTGGAGACTTCAAAGAGATTATAGCTCTATATGGATGGAGAAATTGTAGTTAAATATTCTTTCTTTTGTCAAAAAATATGGTTAGGGTTAGTAATTTTTTTGCCCTTCATTTATTGTTTAATTATTTTAGTGGCTATTAGGTGTTATTCTAATAGCTCTTTTACAATTTCTCTATTTGTCGATAATATTAAGTGCCAAGTAATGTAGCTCAAATTTTCAATTAAGTTTGTGGGGTTATACCCATTTTGCACAGGTTATTGCTACCCATTGCCTTTATGAGTTCTATTTAATGTGGGTTTGCTGCCAAAAAACGTAGCTCAAATTTTTATTTGACAAGCCAACTCTTCCATAGATTGCTTGTCTTGTATTAGTATGTTTAATGTGGGTTTTCGATCATATGTCATTTACCGGTGATTCTTAAGTGTTTTTCTAATAGTTCTTTTACAATTTCTTTATTTTTTCTACAATATTTAGTGCCAAATAACGTAGCTTGAATTTTGAATTGACAAGCCAACTGTTACATAGATTGCTTGTGTTGTATCAATATGTTTTATGATATTCTTATTTCTAGTTCCGCAAAGGAAACTGTTCATTATCGTAGTTTCCCTGTTCTATTCTCCATATTTTAGTAAAACTGGTCTCAAATTGACAAGCCAACTATTACATAGACTGCCAACTAGTACATAAGGAACAGTTTGCTTTGTGAAACCATTATGCTTCTACATATCGAGACAACCAACTCCACCACCACCAACCCATGTAATTAGCAAGCTCCGCCACTTTCATAAACATCCTCAGGTAGTTTGTTGTAGGGATCTTCAAGTAGATGAGGAAAAAAAATATATCATGAAACATATTGATACAAGATTTGAGCTATGTTCTTTGGTAATAAATATTGAAGAAAAATAAAGAAATTATATAAGATGTGTTAGAATAACACTTATTTTCTACTAAATATTATTGACAAAAAGGGAAATTGTATTGAATTTCCCAAAACATAGACAAATACACACACACACACACACACACACACACACACACACACACACATATGTGTATGTATTGAATTCCTTGTTTCATATTTAAAAATATACATATAGGCAGAAATATATATCTATATATACAAACCAAGACTAGTATGGATCATTTGAAAATGCAACAACAATTTATATATACACATGTATATCGAAACAAATGTGTGTATGCTATCTTTATTTGTATTTATGTAGACTTTGATGTAAAAAGAGTTAAAAATAACATATATAAGTATTATTTAGCTTTTGAGAAAATCACTATAATACAACCATAGCATTCAATGATATAACATTAAGATGTTAATAATACAACATTTAATGATGTGGTATGTGTAACATGTTCATAACAAAGCTGTAAAATTGCTTGCAATTTGCTACTGCAATGTGCCTATAGAAATTGAATACATTAAAAAACACCAAAAATAGTGCACACAACTATAGTTCAAGCCAACAACAATGTAATATTTTGAGGCTACAAACATTGAATATTGCATTTGCTTGCTCCTGCTATCTTCATTGCCATTGTCCAACACCACGAGCAACCATTTACCATTATGCTTTTGTGCTCGAAGGTGGCCAAGAGCCCCTTGTTGCACTTATATTTTAATAAGTTGTAACACCCTAGCATGCAATCCCAAAGGACAACAAAAGATAAACAATTATAGCAATTTTTTTTTACAGTAGAATAGTTATACAATGAAAATTAACTTGCAACACAAATAATGGAACATTATGTGAACATTGTCTGACTACGCCCTCTAGGGTAAACATGACTGCATTACTTGCAAACAATCTAGCATAAACCAATTACTCACATAAATGAAAGAAATCCATATGAGAACACATGCTAAAGCCAAGATCATAAATACATCACATTTATTACAAGATTTTACACCTTTACAAGTATTACAATGGTATAATATAGCTCCCCAACATGAATGGGAGAGATACATCAATGACATAGAGTATTACAATTGGAATAAATGTATGCTATAACATCAATGCCAACTCTAATCTACTTTAGCTTTGCATAAAATGAACCTTGGCTAGGGACCCAATGGGGTGCATAGCATGTTTCACCCGACCATGTGGGCCCTAAGGCCCACCCCCCAATCTAGGAGATGACAAGAAGGATCCACAACATCACAATGACAACAAGGTGACAACCAATTGACATATCAAGACTATAAGGGATTCCAACATGCAAAGGACAACATAACACAATGCAATAGTAACACTTCTTCCAAAGGAACACATATACATCAAATGGAAAAACAAGTCAAGGGAAAGTGAAGTTGTTGCAGGGGAGAGTGTCATCACATAGTCCTAGCATGGGTTGTCTTGACACTCCTAGATGTCGACCCTCATCCATGGGTTGTCTTGATAGTCTAGACATCGACCTCCATCTATGGTTGTCCTGGCAGCCTCTCACTAGGTGTCGGCCCCATAGGGTGACACATGTGATACCAATTATCCTTTTGTGAGGACAAGGCTATTGGTCTTGCCAACCAGGTCTTCCCAACCCATCCTTAGCCTAAACAAGTGCTATAACTATGGGTGAGACAATCCAATTATCTTAGTTTGAGTGAAATCCTACACAACCCTCTAATTAATTAATTATGTTATCACTTGATTAGAAAACTCCCACTTGGGTTGTCCTAAATGCCACTTTGTGCGTCGGCCCCCATTGAGAGTCACTCCCCCTTCTACAACTAGAAAATCCCAACAAAAGAAATAGGGAAAGGCTAATGTGCTCAATCATTCAACCACATGAACAAACTCAAAGGTGAGGCATGAACCATCCTGCATAAAATCTTCATAATGAAACAACTTCCAAGTGCAAGGTTAAAACCCACATTATCAAAATCGAGTATAAGATCAACAGTTCACTAAGTACCAACATGATAAGCAAAACATAAGAAAACTCTTTTCCCCAATCCTTTGGAAGTCTAACAAATCTAAAAAATAATGGTTCCCCATCGACATGACAATGATAACATGATCTCCAAATAGAAAACCAAACCACAACAAGCAATATCAACTTTAGACAAACATGATAATCAATCGTAAAAACAACCAACTGGGCATCCCAAGGAGACCTCAATTTTTTCCTCACATGAAACCCAAGAACTGATAACCCAACAAACCTTCAATTTGTAAAATAAACAACTTAACAAGATCAACCACCACAAATGACGATAGCAATCAACTGATTCAATACACAACACAATGATCAAAAGCTTCTCAAAATCGAAACCAAATGCAATATTCTATTCCAAATCAACTCAACATCAAATTCAACAATAACATTTAGTCAACACATTATACCCTTAAAGACATTTCTTAAAGAAAAACATTACTTAATACATGCACACAAATAAACGATACATCCATCTAATCAACATATATTAACAAATAACCCATCAAATGATTATAAAGGTAATCAAATTTTAAAAAGATAATCTAATTCAATCTTTTAAATAATTCCTTCCATTTATTGAACATAACTAATTCCTACTACCTTAGGTTGATTGAGTGAATAATATCTTGGCAAGTAGACTCCTCTTAAACAATACACCTGATACTATTTTCTATTCTATATTTTATGTTGACAATCCTTTTCACTATCAAGACCCTATATCAATATTTTATGAGATAATGGGAATCTTCCTAACAAGATTCATAAAGTGTCATGTAGTTCTTCTTCTAAATATCTATAGAAGTGATTAGTCTGTTTAATTCACCCATTATTCTATTATTTTATTATTCTATCACTTTCACATAACTCCACAAGGGTTCGATTTGACTTATAGATGCTTTTGTGATTGTTTTAATTTACATTTTACTTTATTTTAGTTTTTTTTATTTAAGTAGATCAAGATCATATTTATGAGGACACCCTACCACCCATAGACATTACTAGGATTAAATATTTAAGCTAAATTTATGTCATTCTTTTATGAATAGAGATTGGATTAATGATTACAATTAGATGAACAAGTCAATTGACTTAAGATTGCATACACAAACATAAAAACTATCAATAAACATAAGACTAATTTAAAAAAAAAAACAAAACTAAATACACAAACTGAACTATACATAAATGTGCACCAGTGATAAGCATGAGAGACAACAAGAGATGCACACTTTTACTGATCATTATTCGAATTTACTTAACTCAGAAGGTGTTGATCTAGTTAAAATCTATGACCTAGAAGTATCACTTCTAGGAGGCCCAAAATTTACTACAGCTTACCGAATACGAGTAACTTAACGTAATCTCTTTCATTCAGAGAAATAGGAACCACACATGCAAAAATTGGAAGCATAGACAAGGTAAATAGTACGCCTCAAGGAAAGGTGATCTCCGGAAATGCACTAGTTGCAGGATATACACAAGATGGATTTATTGACAAGCTTAAGAGTTTTCAAGTGAATGCAACCTACTGGTGGAAATTAAATTCCGCAACCTTCTTGGCCTGTGTCGAAATTAGAGCTTTTTGAAACAGGGTTTAGGCATCGATCACATTCTGAAGCTATTTTGTCAGGCATTGCAATTGAAAATGTGTTGTGGTAAGCGTGTATGGAGAATGTGGACGCATCGACAAGGCACGCGAACTGTTTGACAGAGTACCTCAAAGAATATGGTCACTGGGTATGACAAGGCATGTGAACTGTTTGACAGAATGCCTCAAAGAAATGAAGTCGTTTACTGGTCCGCTTTATTACGATTTAAATCTGTAGACCACCATCAAGAGTGTTACAAGCCAACGAGGAGGAGGGAATTCTTATATTAGGATATTTTTTTCAATGTTCCAGGCGCCGGTTTTAATGCCAACTACACACCAACATTGCAATCCCCTAACATTATTTATATTAAGGAGATTTCCTTTAGGTTCAAGGATTCGAAGCACATCAACCTTACGGTACAAATGATTAAATCCCACAGTCGATCTGTAGCAATGAAAGAGTTTGAAAAGGAAAGGAGAGCTACGCTGGTGAAGATGGAGAAGTTCATTTACTGCCATACAAGACGGGAGGAAAACTCAAGCCAGAATTTAAGACATTGAAAGGAGAATCATGCCTCTTCAGTCATGGCGTACTTCTTGTCTTAATAACCAGCCACAAACACATAGCATGTCTTATAAGCAAGAGAAATAAAGACAGAATATCTATAGCTTATTCATGGGTGATTCTAGCCTAAACATGACCACCAGCAGATCATGGAGTTCAACACACATGAGACTCAAAAACAGTTGATTTGACACACACTAGAATGGAATAGAGGCTGAAGAAAATTCATAGACGGATGTTAACTGAGAGATGTTGCAGAAGTAAACGAAGGAATTTGTGAATTAAGAGAGAGAGCTCGAATTCATACATTGGAAAGACCAAGGACAAATAAAATGAAGACTTACCTTTCAAATCCTCGCTTGTGGTGGCCATTGCAGGCTTCAGAATTCCGTGCCTCACGAATTGCATCAATGGTATCATGCAGGTGAGTTTGGTAGGTATGACACCAGATTCTGCATGCATTGCCAGCAACCACTCTGTCTTAAGATGTGTGGTCTCATGAAATTCCATCATTGCAGGGTACGCACAAAATGGAATTTTTTTTTGAAAAGCTTTAGCAATTTTAAAGCAAAAGCAATTTACAGCTTTGCTAGTGCCATACGTGCCTATGGTAGAGTAGGCACTTTGGAACTGGGTATTCGCAACCCTTATTCCTAAGAAAGACACAAAACATGACCCATCATACAACAGACTAGCTGCCATCCACTCTGACTGAAACTTTGCTTGAACACAACGGGATGACCACAAAGCTCGAAATTCCACCAGCCATAACTCTGAGTTGCTCCCTTCAGTTAGGATAGGCTCTAAATGTATGGTTTACCCTTGCCTGCTATTGGGTGGTTGCTGAAAAATATAGCTATGAAGACCACCATATACCAAACAGCCAAATGATGCTCTAATACGGATGCAAGCATTATTAGAACTCCCTTTGCATAAAGCATGCTATTAGCTAATCAGGACTCCCAAATTTTTCTTTTAATCATTCGACAAAAAAGCTGCTGTGAAAATCTGTCTGAAAGCCATTCTGATGCAGAATGACAGATGACTACATACGAAAAGAAGGTGAGGGCTGTTGGAGATATAATCTCACCCGCTCCATTTAATACCCCACCTATACCTGTCATATCATCATGCTCCATATCATTTTCATATCTGCAGGATATCTCAGCATTGAAGACAATCAGCCATCGTATCTGCATTGCATCACAAATTGATCCTAGCATTAAAGTCAGTTTAAGAAGCCAGATTTTGGAAAAGGATACAAAATGACATGAAAGGATTTTGCATTAACTCCCATGCAGGCTTCACACGTTTTGTGGGTGAAATGAAATATACTGCACTTGCACCTATAGGAGGTTCAAGGGGTACGCCGATAGGAAAGTAAAGGAAAAAATTAAATGTATTTAACATTATACAATTAGTTATATTAACATTATAAATATATACACGTTTTGATTACAAATATGAATTTTGATTTATACAAAGAATCATTGCATCATATTACTAATTACATAATATTATTGATTTTTTTAATTTATTTTTTAAATAGATTCTTGTGAAGAATCTAAGTAGGCGCATGTTAGTATATCTGGTTAGAGTGTTATGGCCACGTGGAACATAGAAGAAGAAGGGAGGGCAAAAAGGAAGGTGAATACACTTGCCTACTCATTAATCACATGAATGTATAAGCTCATAATGTCATAGGTTGTCAATGGATTTGTTCAAAGCAAGAAAATGGACGAAGAAAGCTTCACGTGCACTAAGATTACAACACCTAAAACAACCTACTATCATTGTACTCACCCTCTAGACAACTATTTGTAATCTAAGGTTTGGCTAGCGTCCACAAAAACTAGAAGACCTTATAAGGTGTGGTCACACGAAGATTGGCTTTGGTTGCTACTCTATGTGATTGTGCAACTTATGACTAGGCAAAAATAATTAAGGACATTATTCTACAACAAAACTAATTACACAAACTGGAGTAATAGTTGACCTCGTGATTCTCATCTATATTTATTTTAACTATTCAAATTTATTGACATGGGAATTGGCTTTGTTTACTAGAAATTGGTTAATGTGGTAGGGAAGGGGCAACATGGGCATATAGTGATGGTTATGGCAGCACTACTTACAAATTTCTAATGCTAGCTTGGTACATATTTATGTGCCTCTCAATTTTTCTCCACCTCACACCTTCTTGCTACCATCACATCAACCTTTATTTCCCCTCAATTGTACACTTTGTTTCTTATTATCATATATTTTTACAGCCCTGCGAGCCCTCTATTATGTTCCTTCCTTTCAACTCAAGGTGTATCAATGACACAAAGTAGCTTTAATGGCAGGTAAAAGGGATTTCCATTCTTTACTTAAGCTATGAAGCTTTTTAGTGTTGAAACAAATTATTTCTACTTGTCCTACATTGTTCACTATCTCTCTCTTGCAAACTTCCTTCCAAACAGTCTTGTAGAGATCTACACTAAACCCTATACCTAAGAGTGAGATTTAGCATTCTTATCTTCTCTTGGACCTAAAAAAATTGTGAAGTAAGTAAATATCCCAAATGGATTCACATTATATTATACGATTCTTAGCTTAGAACTTCTAACAATATATTATTTAAATCATAAAATGTAATCTATATTATTATTTTAAAAATATAGAAAAACTCATTATAAATCATTAGTAAAATAATATATATCCTTAACTTATTTACTATTTTTTCATTATTGAGTATACTTATCTTTAAATTGAAAATAAATTATTTTTAATATAAATAAAATACAATATAATTTAAAATTGTATAAGTTTTATTATAATATAAAATATATTGAAAACACATATTTTAATTATTAATAAAATATAATATAAGTTAAAATGTATAATTTAATTAAAATATAAACTATATTGAATTTTAACTACATATTATATTCTACATTGAATTACAAATTTTATTTTAAATAAACTACTAATAATAGCATCTATATATTTTATATATTATCGTTATTATATATGTATATATATAATTTTATTACAATATTAACCTTATAACATAAGATAACTATTTATTAAATAAAAATATTATTGTATCATGCATATTAGTATTATCATTAATATATAGTTATTTATATAATTATAAATATATTAAAATCAATATTAATAAAAAACATATATAAATATTCATATAATTTAAAAAATCAGTGTTCCACAGGGTTTCGGGGACGGGGATGGGGGGACGACAGGGGGTGCATTTCGGGGACGTGGGGACGAAGGGTCTAAGTTTGGGGGTGGCGGGGGGATGGTGGGGGGATGATGGTGGGGGGCAACTGAAATACATATAGTACTTGAAAAAGTAGTTATAAAAAGGTGTATAAGTATACGAATTATACATCTTGGAGACAACTAGGAGTCCCTTACACATCTTGAGAACACCCCAGCATCCTAGAAGTCCTAGTGAAGTCTTGGAGACAACAACACTAGTGGTGGGTTGGTGGGGGGACGTCCCCCCAAGTCCCCAAGTATCCAAGACATCCCCATCTAGGAAATGTGAGGTTTTTTGGGGGGGAGGGATGCATCCCCGTGGAACATTGTAAAAAATATAATATAATTAATTATAATACTATATAATTATTATAACTTAACATATTTATATTATTTATTTATTTATAAAAATTATAATTAATTATATAATTATATAAATATAATTTATATATCGCAAAGAAAAAGTAATTCTTAAGCATACATCATTATACACACAATAAAATATCTAGCTTTTAAATAAACTTGAAATATGCCACCAAGGCAGGGTAGATAGGTTGTAGTTGGGATGTGTGGCATTCTGCAAAATGGTTGATGTGCCTTGACTGTGCTTCCAAATTTTTAAAACTAGCCATGTACCTTGACTGTATCTTTGCTTGCACAAGAAAAAGATCACGACGAGGAGTACGAAAAATATGAAGTGGGTACTTGAAAACATTTGTTAGGAATGCCACATCCTTAAACCAGGTGGATGGCCATGTATGTGCCCTGTTTGTGATTCCACATTGTTCATACATGTCTATCATAATATTTCTATCTATAATATCTAACATGAATCCACATGAAACAAACATCAGATAAAAGGGTAAGGGTGAGAGGAACTTCACCAAGTTTTACAACAGGTTGGTTAATGATTGTGCAACACAGGTTTTGCATGATCTCAGTGGTGGTGGTCATTGTAAATTTGATGAAACATCCTTTAAAAAATAATAATTTCTCTTTTCAATTTTTGTGCAATCCATTGTTATAAGTGCAAGTGTGTAAACAATAAAAGCATTGATTCTATTTAAGTGACAACTATCCACTGGTGGAGAAGAATCCATTGAGGTGTCAAGTAAGGTTCTTCTATATCATAGAAGACAATGAAAGAACAAAAAGATTTCATGAAAAAATCAGCTGCAAACATTATGGCCAAGGAGCAAGAAGAAAATAGCTTTTCTATCCACAAGTCTACACACAAAATTGATAGTGGTATACAATTTTTTTCCTTGTATTATATTTTGTGTTTTATAGAGATAAAATTTTAAGTTTTTTTTTTTTGGTAATGTTTTTTAGATTCATGGCATTGTTGTTGTAATGGTTTTTAGATTCATGGCATGAACTGAGACTGATGTTAATTACTAGTTTCAACTATGTATACATTTTGGGATTTTTTTGTTGTTGAAATGGTTTCAATTCATGTCAGAAAGTAGGACTGATGTTAATTACAAGTTTCAACTGTGTTTAATAATGATGTTGTAGCTTAGCAAAAATTTCTAAAACCCTTTTCCCAAGTTCAAATTATGCATTTTGTGTATATATTATAACAGTGCTTAAACTTTTGCAATGATACTTTTGCAATTATATCTATATCTTCACCGTTTTTGTTAGTAACCGGTCAAGTGGGCTTCTAATTTTAGTTTTTGGTGACTGATAGATTTTAATTTTAGTAAGCCTAGAAAAGAGAGGATTGTAGTAGATTTGTTGGAAGGAAAGAAATGCATAACAACAGGGTTCCTAGAAGGAGAAAAACAGATACTGTGAAATGGGTTGTAATTATTGTTGAATCCCCATGATTCATAAACAACCTGGTTTGGCTCTCCATTCAGATCCCCCTTGAAAGCATCAGGCTTGTGAGCTTCAACAGGAATGATCGCTAATAGGCCCTCTTCCTTGGGATGATGATAACGGGGCAATGAAAATGAAATAAAAACTATGTATAATTTGTATGCATAGAAGGGCTTATCAGGGCGGCCTTGAACCTGAAGGAAGCAGCATGTGAACAACATTGTGATGAGAACAATCTTGAAGGTTGAGATGACTAAAGAAGCCATTGATCCAATGCCCACAAAACCAACAAGCCAAATCTGCTTTTGCTCTGAGTCACAATGGAGCTATGTGTGTTTTATGTGGTTTCAGTTTTCCCAGTCAATAAGCCTCTCCTAGGTGAGTCAGCTTTGGAAAATAATGTTTTGTAATGAAATTTCACATGGGTGCAAGGGTTTATTCAAAATCAACCCATACTTACCAGCTAGCTAATACAACCTATTCACATTGATTTATTATGTGCAAAAATTTAGACGAGCTCATGTGCAAAGACCATTTAATAACAAAATAAATAATGCAAGTTACTCTTTCAAATTTCATACGCAACAAAACATAAAATAGAAATCCAAACAATAACTAATAAAAACATGTTTTTTTGGTGAGACTCAGCTAAGATTTTCTTTGACTGTCCCTCTAAAAGCAACTTTCGAATGGGAAATGAGAGTTGAGAGATTGATCAACTCACGAAGACTTCAGGTGGTGATGAAAGGTGGCAGGAATTAATGGAAAAGCATGCATTGATTAGAAGATATTTGAACAACCAAATAAAATCTATAAACTTAAATGCATTAAAAGGGTAGATATTTTATGTCAGAATGGAAGATTTTATAGCTGTAAGATGAGCAAAAAATTTTAACAACATAGTATATTTCCTGGTGACTTCAAAATAGTTTGACGACGGGATAATTAATTGTCAGTCTGATATCATCCGATCTGAACATGGTTTACTAGTCTGAGTAAATGGTTTTGTGGACATGAGACATGTATGTCAGGCTCTTGTGGACTGGCAAGTCCACAATAAGAATCCTATCGGCTAATTATTTTATGTTTATGTTGAAGACTCTAGAAGATTCCTTTTAGGTTTTATATTTGGTTACTATGTAGTTGCGTATCTCAGAAGGATATAGCTCTCAAGAGTAGAAAAGAAAGAAAAGTCTGTAATGAAGCTGATGATGAAAGAACCCAGAAAGCTCTGTAAAAGAAAAACAAAATTTTGATTAATATAAATTACTAGGTTGTTGTTTATTGCTTGTTTTCATAATGTTGTTTAATCGAATGATATGAAATCTACTATCAGTATGTGTTTTTTTTAGTTTACCCTCCCCCTTTAAAATCTGACATTTGGTATCAGAGCCTACGGTTATAAGAGAAAATGGTTATCAAGTCAATCAATGTTGTCCAAATAGTGTTGCAGCTGTGAGTTGATATTGAAGAAGATCCAAAAGAATCTGTTAGTGGTATTGCAAACCTAGTGTTGGGAAGTTGTATTGAAGAAAGATAGTCACTACAGTAGACTATATTGCTGAAGTAAAAGGAGGAGAAATACAAAGGATCAAAAGGATTAAAAAAAGGAAACGTTCAAGCAAATGTGATTTGGAGGTGAGCCAAATTTTGGAGAGCTCACAAATTAGATCTAGGTGTCCATCAGTCCATGATAAGAGAGGGAGACCAAGGGACTGTTATCTCAAGGAGATCACTGCGAAGAAAAATTAAAAATGTCTGAAAAAAGAAAAAGAGGAAATACAAAACAATTTGAAGTTTTTTGAAGGTTTGGAACAAAAATTGAAAAAAACAGAAGAAGAAAATAGTTTTCAAAAGAAAGAAATATTAAAATTGTAGCAAGAAAATGATTGTTTGAAGACAAAGCCATTTGTGTGTGATATTTATTGTGATACAAATGATTTGTATTTTGATCAATCAAATGATAAGTGTAAATTTTCTGAAATGATGTGTGAAGAAGATTGTATTGATGAAGATGAACATGTTAATGAGTTTGAATCTGATTCTGCAAATGTTATTTGTTTTGATGACAATGTTGGTATAAAAATTATGAAAAGAATGGGATACAAAGGAGAAGGATTAGGAAAGAAAGGACAAGGAATGAGAAATCCAATTGAGCCAACAATGAGGCCAAAATATGAAGGTCTTGGGTATGTCCTAGGAAAAGAAAATGATCCTACAAAAGTAGGTAAATTTGTTCATGAAATGAAGAATGTTGAGTGTACACATTGCCAAAGAAAAGGTCATACCGAGGATAGGTGTTGGAATTTACATCCTTGTAGCATATGTGGATTAAAGAATCATTTTGAGAAAATGTGTTTGAACAAAAATTGGAAGAATGAATCAATGACAGATTGCATAAGAATGGATTGTGGATGGGTCTGTGGACCAAGTTGGAAGAAGCTTATAGGTATGTTCAAACGATTGTATAAATTTTCATATGTTAAAAATGATAACAATCATAAAGGGTATGGATGTTCAAGGTATTCTTGATGACTGGGCATGCCAGAAATGTGATAGGGCGAATTTAAGTGTTAGAAAATGAACAACAAACAAAAGAGAGAAATAACACTAAAAACACTCCACACCTCAAGATTAGCCTAGTTGGATTCAATAGAAAATAAAGACAACAAAACGGAACCTTTTACCTTGTCTCGAATCGATCCTTTAGTTGGCCCTTCAATCTTTGGTGTTGTATGCTCCTTGGATGGCAAGTGATGCAAGCTATAAGGTGGAATGAGGATGGACAATGAGTGAAAAGTGGATGCAAGTATGAAAAATGGCTAAGTATTGCTCAAGAATTTTTTTTGCAAAAGTTTGGCTACTATCAATGATCTCCCACAAAATGAGAGAAAAGAGGGGGTATTTATAGAGAATTTGGAATTCTCTAGGGAAATGGATGGTCAAGATTGAGCCACCAAGATCAAGATGTAGGGCTAAGGTGAGTTGAGAACTCACAAGCCCTCACATCTTGACCTGTGGCATGTGAAGTGGCTTATAAAAGTTGATGTGTACATGAGGTGGAAAGATAGTACATGACATGGAGGGAGTACATAGTACCTTGGGATTGGGACAAGATATCCTCATAAAGCAGGTACTTGTCCCCATGTGGGTGAGAGGACATGTGGGGAATTAAAAACTTCTCAAATATTCTCATGGGGATGAGAGAAGGAATTTAAAATTCCTTTAAATGCATTGGGGGATTAAATGTGAATTAAAAATTCACATGGGGAATGGGGTGTCTTTTTCAAAAAGAGAAGGATTTTAATGAAGTCGACTAAAGACACATTCCATAAATGATATGGGGATTAGGGATGACCTAATTAAGTGATTAAGGTTGTGCAAGTACTTGATTAGGCAAATTAATAATAGATTAAAGACAAGTGGGAAATTATGGAGGATGAGACCTTAATGATGATTAGAGGTGTGCACATCTTAATCATAAATTAATTATGACTAAGAAAGAGGATTAAATTGCTAAGAGGGATTAGGGACCAACTTGGAAAAGTTGGAGGATGTGACAATGAGAGAGAAAGTGAGGAATTTAAAAATAATTTTAAAATTCCAAAAGATAATATGACTAAATTAAATAAAGTGATACATTTATTTAATTTAGAGAGGAAAGAGGGGAAAAGTATTTATTAAACTAAATACTTTAGAAACCTTATGCAAGACATGAAATATTAATTAAATGAGTGATTTAATTAATACCGGAAAAGGGGACGAATTAAATGAGTAAAGGGATGACTAAGAGACGCCTTTGACCATATGGAAGTGGTCAAATTTAGGTATCTACATTTTTTCCCTCTTCAAAATACTATTAGGATGATAGGGTTTCGAAGAAAAATAAAATACAGACGACTCTACAGAAGAAGTGACCGAAAAGGAGATGCCCCAGCATGGGAGAGATTATGAGCTACCCGAACAGAGGAGAATTAAAGGGGATGCCCTGGTCTCGCAAGGGAAGGCTTATTATGGAAGATTGGGAAAGAGGTAGGGTATGCCCCCTCGAAAATGCGGACGAGGAAGGAAAAGGGGCTCGAGAAACTTCTCAGAAGTATGGAGTGGTATATGTCATTGGAAAGAGCATGAAAAATTAAGAAGATTGGCACTTGAATAGAGGAAAACTAATTTATGATCTGGAAATGGCAGTTCCAGGAAGATAAGGGGGTGAGGGAATTAGTTGAGGGTAAAAAAGGTTAAATAAAAGGAAAAAATTTCTTGTATTTTAAAAAGTGAAAAAAGGGGGGGGGGGAAGCTATAAAAGGTAATTCTAGGAATGACCTCTCCTCATTTGGACAACTATCAAGTGAGGAGAAAAGGGAGAAGAGGAGAGTGCAAGAGGGAGGGGTTACAATGTCAGATTATGATAGCAACATCATTCATCGAAGGGACGAGAGACGACAATTCTTCACCGAGTGTGTCGTGTCACTCCAGGTGAGTCTGAAACCCCACTTTGTGATTTTAGTCAATTTAGCTAATTTTTTGCAAAAGCAAAAATATGGGTTTTGTGGGGGTGCTCTGGAGGATAAATGGATTAGAGGGAATTTTGTCTTTAAAAAAAAAAAACATGTTGGGGAGAGGTTTAGGCTAGGTGTTGTGGGGGCGAAGGGGGCAGGGTTGGTCAGGCTTGGGCAGGTCCACCTGAGCTGGGCAGAGGCCTACCTAACCAAGCCTAGGCGGGACCGCCTGAGCTAGGCAGAGGCCCACCCAGCCGAGCCCAGGCGGGGCGGGTCCGCCTGAGTGGGGCCGAGGCTCACCCAGCTAAGCTTGGACAAGTCTGCCCAGGCTGGGTGAAGGCCCACCCAGCCGACCCGGGAGGGCTCAGACGAGCTCGCCTGCGAGCTCGGGCGGGTTTGGCTGCTGTTGGGACTATAAATTTTTGAAAGCTTTCACATGTTTTCACACCCCTGAGTTTCCATTGGAGTCCTTATCATAAGCACATAGGTATGTTTTCATGTCTTTTCTACTCACATTTTTCCATATTACCCCATTGAACCCATCGAGTTATGCGTTTTTCATATTGTGGTCCATATCGGCATAGGTCTGTCTAGGTCTCCCCGACTTATGTTGCTTGTCTGTTTGCTGCAGGTAATCGGTAGGACTTTTTCATTGTTGCAGCGAATGGCATTTACCTGTGGGTGGCTATCGGCATGACATTCGTGTTGTTTCAGCAACCGAGGGTGAACTTTTCGGCGTAAGATCTTTCATCGGTATTGGTCTCGGTGAGTGACCTTCTGTCTCGCCGACACTACTCATGGGGTTTCTATCGAGTTGCTTTCAGTGAGAGGTTTTCCTTCATTATAGTATCTTGGCGAAGTCTTCTTGTCTTACCGATCGGTGGTCGAAGGATTCACTTATCAGCATGACAATTCCTTTAATTTGGCGATCGGGGAGGAGCCCATTGGTGTGAGTTTAGTCCTCAGTGGAAGCTCTCACTGAACTCATCATGTCTCACCGACCAGAGGAAAATAATACATCATATCGGCGTGAGTTTGGTTCTTCGGTGGGATGTCATGGCGATCTCCATATGTCTTACCGACTTTGCACAAGTGTTCACTTCGGCTAGAGTCATAATTTTTGGCATTGTGTCTTCGTGAGCCCATTGGGTCTTGCCGACAATACAAAATGGATTTCTTTCGGTGAAAGTTTGGCATTCTCTTGGTGAACAAGAGTGAGCTAAAGTGTTTTAGTATGACACAAACTAATCTACAGGATGTCTCGCCAATAGTTGGAAGTTATAGCAACATACATAAGGTAAATAGACTTGTCAGCAAGAAAGGACTTATGTCACGATGACCATACTGCATTATGGGAGACTTTCAATATAATGAAGTGCTATCTGTATGAGGTCTCCCCAATATCTTGAATTCATAGCAACAAATAAGATGAATAAAGGGCTTTTGGTATAACTCAACGAACTCTGTGGGACTTCTCTCTGATTGTGTATTGTCTTGGCGACTTGGAGACTACATAAAGACTTTCGGTGAAACAAGATGAAGTCTACGGGAGGTCTCTCTGATACCATTAAGTTACAGCGATAGTGAATAAAAACAAAAGTGCTCATCAGTGAGAGATATCCTTGTGTCTTAGCGAATGATTGGTACATTATGAGAGGCATATCAATGAAACATTGTGTTTTCTGTATGACATCTCCCAGACTCAGGCAAGTTACGGCGACAGTGGATGAAGGCGTGACATAATGCATCTCAGGGAAACATAAAGAAATCTATGTGACTTCTCTTCGACTTTGTTTGGTCACAGCGAAAGCGAATAGACACCACGGAGCGATGACTGATAGAATTGCCTTCGGCATACCCACAGAGGTGTCTTAGCGACTCTTTCATTGGTGAATATTGGAAATTCGAATGTTGTGGCCAACATGTATACATTTGGGAACCATTGTAGGCTGACTCAATTGGAGCCCGAATTCTATGGAGGGCCGACATGATATTTCAATATGATTTATTTTATCATGCTAGTGTATAAATAGGCATTTTGTAATTGTAAAATGATCATGATGAGCTATTAGATTTTGATACACAACAAGTAGATACAGTAGAATAAAACTATCAGATCAGAGACTATTGTTGCATGATTTCATAATGAAGGTATTTATGAAAAGCAGTTGATGTTGCTGCATTTTTCTAGTGTCAATTGTCTGTTGAATTTAATGAAAGTACTGCTAAGTTGTCTCCAATATTGAAGCTTTCTGGTTGTTTAAATTGAGATAACAATTTTATGTTTAGTTTATCAATGCACATTTGTTGTATCTGTGTGATTAATCAATTGGTTCTTTCAAGCAAAGATTAAATCTTTTTTGTTGATCACAGTAATCAGAAAGATCTATTTGGATTATTGAAGTAGAGCTTAGTAGTTACAGAATTGCATGTTTATACAAGTTGTAAACAGAACATATGCCAGATAATTTGAGTTTTCTCCAGAGAGGTGTTGTTCATCTTGATTTAATTTTGACTCTGCATACCCAATAAGGCACTAGTCTCTACACTTCATCATTTTGAACTCATTCCATTTCTTTATATCAATTAATTGAGCATTTTAGGATTTAGATCAAAAGATTGATATTGCTATCAAGTTTGATTTCATTTGTTCACTTCCGTCTGCCATTGTGGACATTCCATTGTGCAAGAAAGATAATCATAAGTTAAGTCTACCCAATTCAGTAAGGTATACCCACCTAGGTTTAGCAGCACCTGAAGAGTAGAAGGTCAAATTTTTTCAGCCTTGTCTGTTACCCTAAAGCGTATCAAGATATTGGCAACCTCTCGAGGCATTCAACCTACATTTTTGAGAGCTAACAAATTGGCGACTTTGTTGGGGAATACATTCAGAATCAAGGCCTTAATCATAGAGTCAGGAACTTTATAGAAACTCCGCTGGGAATAAGAAACATCAAGTATTTTCTTACTTTTGAAAAAAGTGAGTGGCGACTCTAACATAAATTTTGTAGCTATTATAACATGAATGGAAGAAGTTCTCAGTGCAGACGAGGTCATACTGCAGCTCCTCCTAGTAATATTAAATGGACACACAAAGATGATAGAGCTAATAAGGGGAAGAAGATCAGTGAGGACATGTGCATAATAGACAAGGGCAAAGCGTCAAGAGCATAGGGTGAAACATATAATTGCTTTGATACATGGAGAGATGATTCAAGTGTAGAACTTTGTACCCTTGAAGATAGAAGAAATCCCTCCCCTTCTATTGATCCTCATAAATAGGCTGAGTTTGAAGCTACACTTGAGTCTGAACGAATTAGAATTCAGCATGAGTATGATCAGAAAATGGAGAGTAACCAAAATGTGTTTATTGATCATGAGTTTCCTGAAGAAGTAAAAGCACAATTTGAATCACAGAGGGAGGAGATAGAGGAGCTAAAGGATGCATTGTAAAAAGTTCAAATTACTTCTGAGATAGCTAATTGCCCTCCGAAGTATGTACCACCTCATAAGCAAGGTAATCATGGTGCAAGGTCTTCAAATCCACCAGTGTCTCCTAACCATCATACAGGGAATCACTACAAGCATCCAAATCATCCACCTCATATTCTCACACAACATACAACTTTGCATCCACCTCCTAGTCAGTCTTTTGTCCCACAGTATAATGCATAGTACAATAATCCCATGCATTATCATTAGTGTCCACCTATTCCTCCACCTCACCAACATACAACCATGATAAGACAATTTGATTTAGCAGGGTTTCAATTGTATCCTTACCCTATGGACGACAGTTGGAGAAATCGGGTGTCTAAGTTTATAGGGAGTAATGCAATTACTGCTGAAGAGCATTTAAAGAGTTTCAATGTATTCATCCAAGATATAGATGTGCCATCTGAAGATTTACACATGAAGTTGTTTATGATGTCACTTATTGAAGATGCTAGGGATTGGTTTAACAGCTTGCCTGCATTCTCAATCAATTCTCTTCAAGTATTCCATGATCGATTTTTAGAACAATATGGGAATCAAAATGCACCAGATGTAGCCCTTCATGAATTGATGCGAATTCAAAAGAATCAGAATGACTCAATTTATGATTTCAACCGAAGATTCAACAAGTTGCAGACAAAGGTACCTCTTGGATCAAGGCTGCCAGATTCTATAGCTTTGAGTGTTTATTTAAATGCATTTGATCCTAAAATAGTGTATGAATTGAGAAATAGATTCCCAAGAGATCTGGCTAAAGCTCAGAAGATAGCATTAACAATTGAAAACAACAAGAAGACTGTTGGTATAGTCAATAAAAGAGACAACCCGAGGCCTTCTCAGCAAATTAATAATTATCAGTATAGACAAGAGAACACATATAAAAATGAAAGGCCGAGGTTGCATGGCATGCCTTATAATACAGACTAGAAGGATGGAAAACCTATAACAGCTAGGCCAAGAAACAAAGAGACTCCTGATCCATTGAACAAGAAGGGAACTTACATGGCGAGTAATAATTACTTTTGTGAAGCTCGTGATAAACCACATTCTCCAAACTATTGTATTGTAGCTCAAAGGATGCAAGAAGAGGGAATGTTGATGGAAAACAATGAAGAAGATCACACAGTGTAATTGACTTCAAATATTTCTCACCATGTTGAAGAAAGATACTGATCTTCAGAGGATGAAGGCTATGAATATGATGTTTCAAATCAAAATTACAATGTCCATATCACTGAATAGCAGGTCTTTTATGATTCTGATGAAGATTATACTAAGCTACATTTGGTTGAATCACCTACTCAATGCAATGTGAGGAGACTTACTGAAGATGAAATAGAGAGAATAATTGTTGCTGCAGTTGAGGAAGCAAGAAGTAAATACTGGTTGAGAAACAGAAAAGTAAATGATGTTGAAGGCGTTCCTGGGGCAATTTTTATGAAAGATCAGAAGGCAACACAAGGAATTGTGATGAAGCCAGAAAAGAGATTGCCTGATAAAGATGAACGGAAGTTTGTCCAAACAAAGGAAGTTAAGGAGGAAGTGAAGGAATTACATAAAGAGACACAAGCGCCTAGAAAGCCTAATAAAAGAGAAAAGGAAGAAAACAAAGGAGATGCGCTAGAACTGAAAAGGAATGTTAAGGTGGAGAGCTCTCCTTCTTACTTCACGCAGGCGTTATCCCAAGTAAAAATGTCCGTTCCAATACTTAAGATGATGAAGATTAAAGAGTATGGGGATATTGTTGTTCAATTGATAACAAGTGGAAATGAAAAATGTATGAAAGCAAAGTAGCTATTAAAGCAGCCAGTAGGCAGGAGAAAATAAATAATTCCAAAGTCTGCTTGAGTGATATATTATCAACTCCCCCTCAAGTTGATCCTTTTTACACTATGTTGTTTATCAATAATAAATTGTTGAGGAATTGCATGATAGACTTTGGTGCTACTATAAACATTATGTCAGTACGAGTTATGAAGCAGCTTGGCATGTGGGTTGATACTACTGGAGGCAAGTGTTATGCAATGGATAACAGACTTGTTCCTATGGTTGGTGTTATGAAAGATGTTGAAGTCAAATTGGCTACTTATCCACAGGTGGCTTATAATATAGACATAATAGTGAGAGATACTCCTCCTCAATTCGGGATGCTCTTATCAAGGCAATGGACAACAACTGTTGGTGGAAATGTCCAATTTGATCTGTCCTATGCTACAATTATAGTGAATGGCCAAGAGGTCAAGTTATATAGGGAGCCAAGGATGAATCAGCTTGTTGACTGTGTGCCACAAAATCAGATCAATTGTTTTTGTGATGTTGATCTTGAGAATTTTAAAATTGAACCAACTCAGCCAGAATTAATTGATAGTGATCCAATTGAAAAACATGCTGAATAGAATTGTGATGGCATATGGAAGATGTATTTTGATGGAGCCTGTAGCCAGGAAGGAAATGGAGCTAGGATTGTATTTTTTTTCCTAAAGGTATTACTATTAAATATTCGTTTATGTTAGCATTTGAATGTACCAACAATGTGGCAGAGTATAAGGATTTATGGACATGCTTGAACATAGCTGTGAAACATAAAATCAAGTTGCTGGCTATTTTAGGTGATTCTGAGTTGGTTGTTTCACAAGTCAAATCAAAATATACAGTAAAGCACAAAAGATTAAAACAATATAGGAATGTTGTATGGAATACAATCGAATTGTTTGATGTATTTTGAATTGAGTGGATTGACAGATCAAAGAACATAATGGTTGATTTCTTAGCAAATGTGGCACTCAAAAGAGATGACATTTCACTGGTTCGGGTATCACAAATTGAGTTCAAAATAAGGCCTACTGTTCCTGATAACATTTATAGTTGGCAAGTCTTCAATGATGATACTGACCTGCTGAGTTTTCTTCATTGTATAGACCAGTATGAGGCCTAGGAAATTGAATTCAATGCTTTTGTTGAAGAAGTAGATGGGAAGCAAATAGTGTTTGGAAAGGAAATATTGCAGCTCAAAACAAATAAGCTTCCTAAAGGCCTAGTGGCACTAGAAAGGATGTATGATGGAAATGATCGGTCCCTCGTGAAGCAAACACCAGTTAGGAGGGAAGATGTTGAAGAAATTAACTTGGGGACTGAAATAGAACCAAGAAAGGTGTACATAGGGAAAAAGATAAATCCTACAATTAGAACAATGTTGATTGAGCTATTGAGAAAATACAAACACATGTTTGCTTGGTCATATGAAGATCTGAAAGAATACAAGGAGGATTTATTTCATCATGAAATACCATTGAAGCCAGATGCTAAACCATTCAGATAGAAGCAAAGGCCCATAAATCCAACACTGGAGCCTAAAATGCAAGAAGAGTTGACAAAGCTCAGAGATGGAGGAATTATCAAACCAATCAGACACTCAACCTGGGTTTCAAATTTGGTTCATGTGAGAAAGAAGAATGGTGATATTAGATTGTGTGTGGATTTCAGAAATCTAAATATCGCATCTCTGAAGGACAATTATCCTCTACCCAATATGGAGGCTATATTACATAAGGTGACAGGGTGTGAGCTATTGTCAATGATGGATGGGTTTTCAGGGTACAACCAAGTTAAAGTCAAAGAATTTGAGCAATATAAGACAACATTTACAACTCCTTGGGGAACATATGTATACATAAGAATGCCATTTGGTCTCACTAATGCAGGATTGACCTTCCAAAGAGCTATGGATGTGGCATTTGCATATTTAATCAATGTTATCATGGTGGTGTACCAAGATGAACTGACTACTTATTCAAAGAAGGCTGAAGATCATGTACAACATCTGGAAAAGGTATTTATTAAGGCCCTAGAATATGGTATCAACCTAAATCCTAAGAAGTGTCATTTTGCAGTCACAGAAGGTAAGCTCTTAGGACATATTGTTTTAAAATAGGGAGTTAGAATAGATCCTGAGAGGGTTGAGGCCATTGATAAAATTCCTGTCCCTAAAACTGTTAAGGCTATACAATCGTTCTTTGGACAAATTAATTTTGTTAGGAGATTTGTTTCTAATTTTGCTGAGATCATTAAGCCCATATAAAAAATGTTGAAGAAAGGATAGAAAATGGAATGGACTGTAGAGGCCTTGGAAGATTTATATCTATCAAAAGGGCCATAAAGGAGGCTCATGTCCTGAAGTCTCTAGATTTTGCAAATCCTTTTCAGATATTTTCATTTGCTTCAATGCACACTATTGATGTTGTTATGTTACAGAAGAATGAGGATGGTCATGAACAGCCTGTGTCTTTCTTTAATAAATCATTATGAGGGTCTGAGCTGAAGTATGATGTAATGGAAAAACAAGCATTTTCTTTAGTAAAAGCTACAAAAACCTTCAGGCCATATCTTGTTGGAGCAAAGGTGATTGTTTATGTCCCTCATGCAGCTATCAAAGATATTCTAACACAATCTATAGTTACAGGAAAAAGATGCAGATGGATTATCAAAATCCAAGAGTTTGACATGCAGATATAGATTACTAAGCTAGTGAGAGGTCAAGGCTTGGCTAGGCCGATGACAGAATCAAATATTGAAGCAAGTCAAGTCTATAGTGTAGAAGAAGGGATTGGAATTGCAAGCATTGAGCATACTCCTTGGTATACTGATATCATGCATTATCTTAAATACATGAAGTGTCCAGATGGATTGAGTGAAAGCCAAAAGAGAACTTTGAAGTTGCAAGCATCAAAATATGTTTTCATGGATGGAGATCTATTTTGGAAGAATAGGGATGGTATATTGTTATTATATCTAGATGAGTCATAGGCTAGGCATGTCTTGAGAGAAATGCATAAGGGAGTTTGTGGAGGACATTTTTCAGCAAAGACAACTGTACACAAAATTCTCAGGGCAGGTTATTATTGGCCAAAGTTTTTTAATGATTCTTTTACACATGTGAGAAAATGTGAAGCTTTCCATAAGTTCTCTGGAAAATTGAAGTATCAGGGTGCTTTGCCACTTCGACCCTTGTAGGTTGATGCCCCTTTTCATCAATGGGGAATTGATTTCATTGGAGAGATACAGGAAAGATCAATTGGAGGATACAAGTGGATACTAGTTGCCACTGATTATTTTACCAAGTGGGTAGAAGCAATCCCAACTAAACAGGCTACAAGCAAAGTGGTGACAAATTTCTTGATGGACAACATTATCACCAGATTTGGTACACCATTGAGATTAATGATATAAAATGGGATGTGTTTTAGGTCTGATGAGTTCAGAAGCTTTTGTGACACATATGGCATTACTATTTCTTATGCAACTCCTTACCATCCATGAGCCAATGGACAAGCAGAGTCTAGCAATAAGAGTCTTTTGAAGATTATAAGGAGGATGGTAGGTCAAAACAAGAAGGCTTGGGATTCAAAATTGAAACTGGCTGTGTGGTCTGATAGGAATACTTTTAAAAAAGTAATTGGAAAATCCCCATTTGAATTGGTATATGTAGCACAGGCCAGAATGCCTTTGCAAAATTTGTTACCAGTCTACAAGTTTGTCTTTTAGGAGGATTTGGATGTTCCTGAAACTATGGAGGAAAGAATGGAGCAATTCGCTGAACTTGATGAAGTAAGGAGAGAGGCCAAAAGTCAAAACATGAAGTTATAGACACAGATGAAATATCTATTTGACAAGAAGGCAAAGGATATAAAGTTTGAAGAGAATGACTTGGTATTGATGTGGAATGCAAAATGTTAAGAGAAGGGAAAGCATGGTAAGTTTGAAGATTTGTGGCTGGAACCTTTTGTTGTTGTTGGAAAGAAGGGTGAAGACTCATACTAGCTACAGAATATGGCTAGTGAAAATCAGGAATTGCCTGTTCATGGGAAATTCTTGAAGCAGTTTTTGTCTCGATGAACATATATGATTAAGGGTTGCTAGTGCATGGAAAACTCTTGCTTATCCTCTCTAATATTATTTTCCATGCATAGTAGTTTAGGATTTTGTCCATCTTCATTTCATCTCCATTTTGCATTCATCTCCATTGCCATTCCTTACTTTTCAGCTCACTGGTTCATCTTTTTGTGTCTAGTCTACTCACCCAAAGATTTTGGATCCTTCCAATGATCTCACAATCATTCATCCCCAGATAGAGCCACTATTGGGACTGTAAATTTTTGAAAGCTTTCACATTTTTTCACACCCCTGAGTTTCCATTGGAGTTTTTATCATAAGCACATGGGTTTGTTTTCATGTCTTTTCTGCTCACATTTTTCCATATTACCCCATTGAACCCATAGAGTTATGCATTTTTCATATTGTGGTCCATATCGGCATAGGTCTATCTAGGTCTCCCCAACCTATGTTGCTTGTTTGTTTGATGCAGGTAATTGGCAGGGCTTTTTCATTGTTGCAACGAATGGCATTTACCTGTGGGTGGCTATTGGCATGACATTTGTGTTGTTTTGGTGACCGAGGGTGAACTTTTCGGCATAATATCTTTCATTGGTATTGGGTCTCAGTGAGTGACCTTTGGTCTCGCCGACACTACACATGGGGTTTCTATCGAGTTGCTTTTGGCGAGAGGTTCTCCTTCGTTATATTATCTTGGCGAAGTCTTCTTGTCTTACCGATCGGTGGTGGAAGGATTGACTTATCGGCATGATAGTTCCTTTGTTTTGGCGACCGAGGAGGAACCCATCGGTGTTAGTTTAGTCCTTGGTGGAAGTTCTCACCGAACTCATCATGTCTCGCCGACCAGAGAAAAATAATACATCATATCATAATGAGTTTGGGTCTTTAGTGGGATGTCATGGTGATCTCCATATGTCTTACCGACTTTGCACAAGTGTTCACTTCAGCTAGAGTCATAATTTTTGGCATTGTGTCTTGGCGAGCCCATCGGGTCTTGCCGATAATACAAAATGGATTTCTTTCGACGAAAGGTTGGCATTCTCTTAGCGAACAAGTGTGAGCTCCGGTGTTTTGGTATCACACAAACTAATCTATAGGATGTCTCATCGATAGTTAGAAGTTATAGCGACATACATTGGGCAGATAGACTTGTCGGTGAGAAAGGACTTATGTCATGGTGACCATAGTGCATTATGGGAGACTTTCGGTATAACGAAGGGCTATCTGTATGAGGTCTCCCCGATATCTTGAAGTCACAGTGACACATAAGATGAATAGAGGGCTTTCGATATAACTCAATGAACTCTATGGGACTTCTCTTTGATTTTATATTGTCTTCACGACTTGGAGACTGCATAAAGACTTTCGGTGAAACAAGATGAAGTCTGCAGGAGGTCTCTCTGATACCATTAAGTTACAACGGCAGTGAATAAAAACAAAAGTGCTAATTGGTGAGAGATATCCCTGTGTCTCATCGAATGATTGGTACATTATGAGAGGCATATCGATGAAACATTGTGTTTGTTGTATGACATCTCCCTGACTCAGGCAAGTTACGGCAACAGTGGATGAAGGCGCGACAGAATGCATCTCGGGGAAACATAAATAAATCTATGTGACTTCTCTTTAACTTTGTTTGGTCATAGCGAAAGTGAATAGACACCACGGAGCAATGAATGATTGAATTGCCTTCAGCATACCCAAAGAGGTGACTCAGCGACTGTTTCACTGGTGAATATTGGAAATTTGAATGTTGTGGCCAAAATGTATACATTTCAGAACCGTTGCAGGCTGACTCAATTGGAGCCCGAATTCTATGGAGGGCCGACATGATATTTCAATATGATTTATTTTCTCATGTTGGTGTATAAATAGGCATTTTGTAATTGTAAAATGATCATGACGAGCTATTAGATTTTGATACATAGCAAGTAGATACAGTAGAATAAAACTATCAGATCATAGACTATTATTACATGATTTCATAATGGAGGTATTTATGAAAATAAGTTGATGTTGCTGCATTTTTCTGGTGTCAATTGTCTGTTGAATTTAATGAAAGTACTGCTAAGTTGTCTCCAAGATTGAAGCTTTCTGGTTGTTTAAATTGAGATAACAAGTTTATGTTCAGTTTATCAATGGACATTTGTTGTATCTGTGTGATTAATCAATTGTTTCTTTCAAGCAAAGATTAAATCTTTTTTGTTGATCACAGTAATCAAACAGATCTATTTGGATTATTGAAATAGAGCTTAGTAGTTACAGAATTGCATGTTTATACAAGTTGTAAACAGAACATATGCCAAATAATTTGAGTTTTCTCCAAAGAGGTGTTGTTCATCTTGATTTCATTTTGACTCTGCATACCCAATAAGGCACTGGTCTTTGCACTTCATCATTTTGAACTCATTTCATTTCTTTATATATATTAATTGAGCATTTTAGGATTTAGATCAGAAGATTGATATTGCTATCAAGTTTGATTTCATTTGTTCACTTACATCTGCCATTGTGGACAAACCATTATGCAAGAAAGATAATCATAAGTTAAGTCTGCCCAATTTAGTAAGGTATACCCACCTAGGTTTAGCAGCACCTAAAGAGTAGAAGGTTGAATTTTTTCAGCCTTCTCTGTTACCCTAAAGCATATCAAGAGATTGGCAGCCTCTTGAGGCATTCAGCTTGTGTTTTTGAGAGCTAAAAAATTGGTGACTCTATTGGGGAATACATTCAGAATCAAGGCCTTAATCATAGAGTCAGGAAATTTATACAGACTCTGCTGGGAATAAGAAACATCAAGTATTTTCTTACTTTTGACAAAAGTGAGTGGCGACTCTGACAAAACTTTTGTAGCTATTAAAACTTGAATGGAAGAAGATGTCAGTGCAAGGGAGGTCATACTAGAGCTCCTCCTGGTAGTAGTAAATGGACACACAAAGATGACAAAGCTGATAAGGGGAAGAAGATCAATGAGGACATGTGTATAATAGACAAAGGCAAAGCATCAAGAGCACAGGGTGAAACATATAATTGCTTTGATATATGGAGAGATGATTCAAGTGTAGAACTTTGTACCCCTGAAGATCGAAGAAATCCCTTCCCTTCTAATGATCCTCAGAAACAGGATGAGTTTGAAGCTGCACTTGAGTCTGAACGAATTAGAATTCAGCATGAGTATGATCAGAAAATGGAGAGTAACCAAAATGTGTTTATTGATCATGAGCTTCCTGAGGAAGTAAAAATATAGTTTGAATCACAGAGGAAGGAGATAGAGGAGCTGAAGGATGCATTGCAGAAATTCCAAATTACTTCTCAGACAGCTAATTGCCCTCTGAAGTATCTACCACCTCATAAGAAAGGTAATCATGGGGCAGGGCCTTCAAATCCACCAGTGTCCCCTCACCAACAGACAGGAAATCACTACAAGCATCCAAATCATCCACCTCATATGCCCACACAACATACAGCTTTGCATCCACCTCGTGGTCAGTCTTTTGTCCCACAGTATAATGCATAGTACAATAATCCCATGCATCAACATTAGTGTCCACCTATTCCTCCCCCTCACCAGCATACAACCATGATCAGACAATCTGATTTAGCAGGCTTACAATTGTATCCTTACCCTATGGATGGAAGCTCGAGAAGTCGGGTGCCTAAGTTTACAGGGAGTAATGCAATTACTGCTAAAGAGCATTTAAAAAATTTTAATGTATTCATCCAAGATATAGATGTGTCATATGAAGATTTACACATGAAGTTGTTTATGATGTCACTTATTGAAGATGTTAGGAATTGGTTTAACAACTTGCCTGCATTCTCAATCAATTCTCTTCAAGTATTCCAAGATTGATTTTTAGAACAATATGGGAATCAAAATGCACCAGATGCAACCCTTCATGAATTGATGTGAATTCAGAAGAATCAAAATGACTCAATTTATGATTTCAACTGAAGATTCAACAAGTTGCAGACTAAGGTACCTCCTGGATCAAGGCTGCCAAATTTTATAGCTTTGAGTGTTTATTTAAATGCATTTGATCCTAAAACAGAGTATAAATTGAGAAATAGATTCCCTAGAGATTTCGTTGAAGCTCAAAAGATAGCATTAACAATTGAAAACAACAGGAAGGCTGCTGGTATAGTCAATAAAAGAGACAACCCGAGGCCTTCTCAGCAAATTAATAATTATCAGTACAGACAAGAGAACACATATAGAAATGAAAGGCCAAGGTTGCATGACATGCCTTATAATACAGACTACAAGTATGGAAAACCTATAACAGCAAGGCCAAGAAACAAAGAGACTCCTGATCCATTGAACAAGAAGGGAACTTACATGGCGAGTAATAATTACTTTCATGAAGCTTGTGATAAACCGCATTCTCCAGACTATTGTATTGTAGCTCAAAGGATGCAAGAAGAGGGAATGTTGATGGAAAACAATGAAGAAGATCACACATTGTATTTGACTTCAAATATTTCTCACCATGTTGAGGAAAGATACTCATCTTCAAAGGATGAAGGCTATGAATATGATGTTTCAAATTAGAAGTACAATGTCGATATGGCTGAATAGCAGGTCTTTTATGATTCTGATGAAGATTATATTGAGCCACATTTGGGTGAAGCACCTGTTCAATGCATTGTGAGGAGACTTACTGAAGATGAAATAGATAGAATAAATGTTACTATAGTTGAGGAAGCAAGTAAATACTGGTTGAGAAACAGAAAAGTAAATGATGTTGAAGGCGTTCCTGGGGGAACTTTTATGAAAGATTAGAAGGCAACACAAGGAACTGTGATGAAGACAAAAAAGAGATTGCTTGATAAAGATGAACAGAAGTCTGTCCAAATAAAGGAAGTTAAGGAGGAAGTGAAGGAATTACATAAAGAGACACAAGCGCCTAGCAAGCCTAATAAAAAAGAAAAGGAATAAAACAAAGGAGATGCGCTGGAACTTAAAAAGATTGTTAAGGTGGAGAGCTCTTCTTTTCACTTCACTAAGGCATTATCCCAGGCAAAAATGTTTGTTCCACTACTTGAGATGATGAAGATTAAAGAGTATAGGGATATTGTTGTTCAATTGATAACAAGTGGAAATGAAAAATGTATGAATTTTGAGAGCAAAGTAGCTATTAAAGTAGCTAGTAGGCAGGAGAAAATAAATAATTCTGAAGTCTTCTTGAGTGATATATTATCAACTCCCCCTCAAGCTGATTCTTTTTTCACTACATTGTTTATCAATAATAAACTGTTGAGGAATTGCATGATAGACTCTGGTGCTGCTATAAACATTATGCTAGTATGAGTTATGAAGCAGCTTGGCATGTGGGTTGATACTACTAGAGGCAAGTGTTATGCAATGGATAACAGACTTGTTCCTATGGGTTGTGTTATGAAAGATGTTGAAGTCAAATTGGCTACTTATCCACAGGTGGCTTATAATATAGACATAATAGTGATAGATACTCCTCCTCAATTCGGGATGCTCTTATCAAGGAAATGGACAACAAGTGTTGGTGGAAATGTTCAATTTGATCTGTCCTATGCTACAATTCCAGTGAATGGCCAAGAGGTCAAGTTGTATAGGGAGCCAAGGATGAATCAGCTTGTTGACTGTGTGCTACAAAATTAGATCAATTGTTTTTGTGATGTTGATCTTGGGAATTTTAAAATTGAACCATCTCAGCCAGAATTAACCAATATTGATCCAATTGAAAAACATGTTGCACAAAATTGCAATCTGGCATATGGAAGATGTATTTTGATGGAGCCTGCAACCAGGAAGGAAATGGAGCTGGGATTGTATTTGTTTCACCTGAAGGTATTACTTTTAAATATTCATTTCTATTAGCATTTGAATGTAGAAACAATGTGGCAAAGTATGAAGCTTTATTGACAGGCTTTCAAACATAGCTTTGAAACATAAAATCAAGTTGTTGGCTATTTTAGGCGATTCTGAGTTGGTTGTTTCACAAGTCAAATCAAAATATACATCAAAGCTCAAAACATTAAAACAATATAGGAATGTTGTATGGGATATAATCAAATTGTTAGATGCATTTTGAATTGAGTGGATTGACAGATCAAAGAACATAATGGCTTATTACTTAGCAAATGTGAAACTCAAAAGAGATGATATTTCACTAGCTGGGGTATCACAAATTGAGTTCAAAACAAGGCCTACTGTTCCTGATAACATTTATAGTTGGAAAGTCTTCAATAATGATACTGACCTGCTGAATTTTCTTCATTGTATAGATCAGTATGAGGCCCAAGAAATTGGTTTCAATGCTTTTGTTGAAGAAGTAGATGGGAAGCAAACAGTGTTTGGAAAAGAAATATTGCAGCTCAAAACTAATAAGCTTCCTAAAGGCCTAGTGGCACTAGAAAGGATGTATGATGGAAACGATTGGTCCCTCATGAAGCAAACACCAGCCAGGAGGGAAAATGTTGAAGAAATTAACTTGGGGACTAAAATAGCACCAAGAAAGGTGTACATAGGGAAAAAGATAAATCCTACAATTAGAACAATGTTGATTGAGCTATTGAGAACATACAAACATGTGTTTACTTGGTCATATGAAGATCTAAAAGCATACAAGGAGGATTTACTTCAGCATGAAATACCATTGAAGCTAGATGCTAAACCATTCAGACAAAAGCAAAGGCCCATAAATCCAACACTGGAGCCTAAAATGCAAGAAGAGTTCACAAGCTTAGAGATGGAGGAATTATCAAACCAATCAGGCACTCAACCTGGGTTTCAAATTTGGTTCATGTGAGAAAGAAGAATGGTGATATTAGATTGTGTGTGGATTTAAGAAATCTGAATATGGCATCTTTGAAGGACAATTGTCCTCTACCCAATATGGAGGCTATATTACATAAGGTGATAGGGTGTAAGTTGTTGTCAATGATGGATGGGTTTTCAGGGTACAACCAGGTTAAAGTCAAAGAATTTAAGCAATATAAGACAACATTTACAACTCCTTGGCGAACACATGTATACATAAGAATGCCATTTGGTCTCACTAATGAAGGATTGACCTTCCAAAGAGCTATGGACATGGCATTTGCGGATTTAATCAATGCTATCATGGTGGTGTACCAAGATGACCTAACTACTTATTCAAAAAATGTTGAAAACCATGTACAACATCTGGAAAAGGTATTTATTAAAGCCCTAGAATATGGTATCATCTTAAATCCTAAGAAGTGTCATTTTGCAGTCACAAAAGGTAAGCTCTTAGGACATATTGTTTCAAAAGAGGGAGTTAGAATAGATCCTGAGAGGGTTGAGGCCATTGATAAAATTCCTATCCCTAAAACTATTAAGGCTATACAATCGTTCTTTGGACAAATTAATTTTGTTAGGAGATTTTTTTCTAGTTTTCCTGAGATCATTAAGCCCATATCAAAAATGTTGAAGAAATGATAGAAAATGGAATGGACTGCAAAGGCCTTGGAAGCTTTTATATCTATCAAAAGGGCCATAAAAGAGGCTCCTATTCTTAAGTATCCATATTTTGCAAAGCCTTTTCAGATATTTTCATTTGCTTCAATGCACACTATTGTTGTTGTTATGTTACAAAAGAATGAGGATGGTCATGAACAACATGTGTCTTTCTTTAGTAAATCATTAGAAGGGTCTGATCTGAAGTATGATATAATGGAAAAACAAGCATTTTCTTTAGTAAAAGCTACAAAAACCTTCAGGCCATATCTTGTTGGAGCAAAGGTGATTGTTTATGTCCCTCATGCAACTGTCAAAGATATTCTGACACAATCATAAGTTACAGGAAAAAGATGTAGATGGATTAACAAAATCCAAGAGTTTGACATGGAGATATAGATTACTAAGCTAGTGAGAGGTCAAGGCTTGGCTAGGCTGATGGCAGAATCGAATATTGAAGCAAGTCAAATCTATAATGTAGAAGAAGGGATTGCAATTGCAAGCATTGAGCATACTCCTTGGTATACTGATATTATGCATTATCTTAAATACATGAAGTGTCCATATGGATTGAGTGATAGCCAAAAGAGAACTTTGAAGTTGCAAGCATCAAAATATGTTTTCATGGAATGAGATCTATTTTGGAAGAATAGGAATGGTATACTGTTATTATGTCTGAATGAGTCACAGGTTAGGCATGTCTTGAGAGAAATGCATGAGGGAGTTTGTGGAGGACACTATTTAGCAAAGAAAACTACACACAAAATTCTCAGGGCAGGTTACTATTAGCCAAAGTTTTTTAATGATTCTTTACACATGTGAGAAAATGTGAAGCTTGCCAAAAGTTCTCTGGAAATTTGAAATATCAGGGTGCTTTGCCACTTCGACCTTTGTAGGCTGATGCCCCTTTTCATCAATCGGGAATTGATTTCATTGGAGAGATACAGGAAAGATCAAGTGGAGGATACAAGTGGATACTAGTTGCCACTGATTATTTTACCAAGTGGGTAGAAGCAATCCCAACTAAACAGGCTACAAGCAAAGTGGTGACAAATTTCTTGATGGACAACATTATCACTAGATTTGGTACACCATTGAGATTAATGACAGACAATGGGATGTGTTTTAGGTCTGACGACTTCAAAAGCTTTTGTGACACATATTTCATTACTATTTCTTATGTAGCTCCTTACCATCCACGAGCCAATGGAAAGCAGAGTCTAGCAATAAGAGTCTTTTGAAGATTATAAGGAGGATACTAGGTCAGAACAAGAAGGCTTGAGATTCAAAATTGAAACTGGTTGTGTGGGCTGATAGGATTACTGTTAAAAAGGCAATTGGAAAATCCCCATTTGAATTGGTATATGGAGCATAGGCCAAGATGCCTTTGAAAAATTTGTTACTAGTCTACAAGTTTGTCCTTCAGGAGGATTTGGATGTTCCTGAACCTATGGAGGAAAGAATAGAACAATTGGTTGAACTTGATGAAGTAAGGAGAGAGGCCAAAACTCAAAACATGAAGTATCTGTTTGACAAGAAGGAAAATGATAGAAAATTTTAAGAGAATGACTTGGTATTGATGTGGAATGCAAGATGTCAAGAGAAGGGCAAGCATGGTAAGTTTGAAGCTTTGTGGCTAGGACCTTTTGTTGTTGTTGGAAAGAAGGGTGAAGACTCATACTATCTACAGAATATGGCTAGTGAAAATCAGGAATTGCCCGTTCATGGGAAATTCTTGAAGCAATTTTTGTCTTGATCAACATAGAGGATTAAGGGTTGCCAGTGCATGGACAACTCTTTCTTATCCTCTCTAAAATTATTTTCCATGCACAGTAGTTTAGGATTTTTTCCATCTCCATTTCATCTCCATTTTGCATTCATCTGCATTTCCATTCCTTCCTTTTCAGCTCATTGGTTCATCTTTTTGTGTCTAGTCTACTCACCCAAAGATTTTGGATCCTTCCAATGATCTCACTATCATTCATCCCCAAACAGAGCCACTGTTGGGACTGTAAATTTCTGAAAGCTTTCACATGTTTTCATACTCCTGAGTTTCCATTGGAGTCCTTATCATAAGCACATGGGTTTGTTTTCAGGTCTTTTCTGCTCATATTTTGCCATATTACCCCATTGAACCCATCGAGTTATGCATTTTTCATATTGTAGTCCATATCGGCATAGGTCTGTCTAGGTCTCCCCGACCTATGTTGCTTGTCTATTTGTTGTAGGTAATCGGCAGGACTTTTTCATTGTTACAACGAGTAGAATTTACCTATGGGTGGCTATCGACATGACATTTGTGCTATTTCGGTGACCAAGGGTGAAATTTTCAGTGTAAGATCTTTCATCGGTATTGGTCTCGGCGAGTGACCTTCGGTTTTGCTGACACTACACATGGAGTTTCTATCGAGTTGCTTTTGGTGAGATGTTTTACTTCGTTATAGTATCTTGGCGAAGTCTTCTTGTCTTACCGATCAGTGGTGGAAGGATTGAATTATCGGCATGATAGTTCCTTTGTTTTGGCGACCGAGGATGAACCCATTGGTGTAAGTTTAGTCCTCGGTGGAAGCTCTCACCGAACTCATCATGTCTCGCCGACCGGAGCAAAATAATACATCATATCGGCATGATTTTGGGTCTTCGGTGGGATGTAATGTCGATCTCCATATGTCTTACCGACATTGCACAAGTGTTCACTTAAGCTAGAGTCATAAATTTTTGCATTGTGTCTTGCCGAGCCCATCGGGTCTTGCCGACAATACAAAATGGATTTCTTTTGGCGAAAGGTTGGAATTCTCTTAGCGAACAGGTGTTAGATTGGGTGTTTCAGTATGACACAAACTAATCTATAGGATGTCTCACCGATAGTTGAAAGTTATAGCGACATACATTGGGCAGATAGACCTGTCGGTGAGAAAGGACTTATGTCACGGCGACCATAGTGCATTATGGGAGACTTTCAGTATAACGAAGGGCTATCTGTATGAGGTCTCCCTGATATCTTGAAGTCACAGTGACACATAAGATGAATAAAGGGCTTTCGGTATAACTCAACGAACTCTGTGGGACTTCTCTTTGATTGTGTATTGTCTTTGCGACTTGGAGACTGCATAAAGACTTTCGGTGAAACAATATGAAGTCTACGGGAGGTCTCTCCAATACCATTAAGTTACAACGATAGTGAATAAAAACAAAAGTGCTCATTGGTGAGAGATATCCCTGTGTCTCATCGAATGATTGGTACATTATGAGAGGCATATCAATGAAACATTGTGTTTGTTGTATGACATCTCCCTGACTCAGGCAAGTTATGGCGACAGTGGATTAAGGCGCGACAGAATGCATCTCGGGGAAACATAAGGAAATCTATGTGACTTCTCTTTGACTTTGTTTGGTCATAGCGAAAGCGAATAGACACCACGGAGCGATGAATGATTGAATTGCCTTCTGAATACCCAAAGAGGTGTCTCAGCGACTATTTCACTGGTGAATATTGGAAATTTGAATGTTGTGGCCGAAATGTATACATTTCAGAACCGTTGCAGGCTGACTCAATTGGAGCCCGAATTCTATGGAGGGCCGACATGATATTTCAATATGATTTATTTTCTCATGCTAGTGTATAAATAGGAATTTTGCAATTGTAAAATGATCATGATGAGCTATTAGATTTTGATACACAACAAGTAGATAGAGTAGAATAAAACTATCAGATCAGAGACTATTGTTGCATGATTTCAGAATGGAGGTATTTATGAAAATCAGTTGATGTTGCTGCATTTTTCTAGTGTCAATTGTCTGTTGAATTTAATGAAAGTATTGCTAAGTTGTCTCCAAGATTGAAGCTTTCTGGTTGTTTAAATTGAGATAACAAGTTTATGTTCAATTTATCAATGCACATTTTTTGTATCTGTGTGATTAATCAATTGTTTCTTTTAGGCAAAGACTAAATCTTTTTTGTTGATCACAGTAATCAGAAAGATCTATTTGGACTATTGAAGTAGAGCTTAGTAGTTACAGAATTGCATGTTTATACAAGTTATAAATAGAACATATTCCAGATAATTTGAGTTTTCTCCAGAGAGGTGTTGTTCATCTTGATTTCATTTTGACTCTGCATACGCAATAAGGCACTGGTCTGTGCACTTCATCATTTTGAACTCATTTCGTTTCTTTATATCTATTAATTGAGCATTTTAGTATTTAGATCAGAAGATTGATATTGCTATCAAGTTTGATTTCATTTGTTCACTTCCATCTGCCATTGTGGAC
Source organism: Sequoia sempervirens (assembly GCA_007258455.2). Classification (NCBI taxonomy): domain Eukaryota; kingdom Viridiplantae; phylum Streptophyta; class Pinopsida; order Cupressales; family Cupressaceae; genus Sequoia; species Sequoia sempervirens. The sequence continues at coordinate 311,848,836 of VDFB02075321.1, forward strand.
AAACAATTGTGTAATAAAGATAATCATAAGCTAAGTCTGCCTAATTCAGTAAGGTATACCCACCTAGGTTTAGTAGCACCTGAAGAGTAGAAGGTTGAATTTTTTTGACCTTGTCTGTTACCCTAAAGCATATCAAGAGATTGGGAGCCTCTTGAGGCATTCATGTTGTGTTTTTGAGAGCTAACAAATTGGTGACTCTATTGGGGAATACATTCAGAATCAAGGCCTTAATCATAGAGTCAGGAAATTTATATAGAATCCGCTGCGAATAAGAAACATCAAGTATTTTCTTACTTTTGACAAAAGTGAGTGGCGACTCTGACAAAAATTTTGTAGCTACTAAAACATGAATGGAAGAAGATCTCAGTGCAGGGGAGGTCATACTGGAGCTCCTCCTGGTAGTAGTAAATGGACACACAAAGATGACAGAGTTGAGAATGGGAAGAAGATTAATGAGGACATGTGCATAATAGACAAAGGCAAAGCGTCAAGAGCACAGGGTGAAACATATAATTTCTTTGATACATGGAGAGATGATTCAAGTATAGAACTTTGTGCCCCTGAAGATCAAAGAAATCCCTTCCTTTATATTAATCCTCAGAAATAGGCTGAGTTTGAAGCTACACTTGAGTCTGAATGAATTAGAATTCAGCATGAGTATGATCAGAAAATGGAGAGTAACCAAAATGTGTTTATTGATCATGAGCTTCCTGAGGAAATAAAAGCACAATTTGAATCACAGAGGAAGGAGATAGAGGAGCTAAAGGCTGTGTTGCAAAAAGTCCAAATTACTTCTCAGACAGTTAATTTCCCTCTGAAGTATGTACCACCTCATAAGCAAGGTAATCATGGTGCACGGCCTTCAAATTAACCAGTGTCTCCTAACCATCAGACAGGGAATTACTACAAGCATCCAATTCATCCACCTCATATTCCCACACAACATACAACTTTGCATCCACCTCGTGGTCAGTCTTTTGTCCCATAATATAATGCATAGTATAATAATCCCACGCATCAGCATTAGTGTCCACCTATTCCTCCCCCTCACCAGCATACAACCATGATTAGACAATTTGATTTAGTAGGTTTTCAATTGTATCCTTACCCTATGGATGGCAGCTTGAGAAGTCAGGTGCCTAAGTTTACTGGGAGTAATGCAATTACTGCTGAAGAGCATTTAAAGAGTTTCAATGTATTCATCCAAGATATAGATGTGTCATATGAAGATTTATACATGAAGTTGTTTATGATGTCACTTATTAAAGATGCTAGGGATTGGTTTAACAGCTTGCCTTGCATTCTCAATCAATTCTCTTCAAGTATTCCAAGATTGATTTTTAGAACAATATGGGAATAAAAATGCACCAGATGCAAACCTTCATGAATTGATGTGAATTCAGAAGAATTAGAATGACTCAATTTATGATTTCAACCGAAGATTCAACAAGTTGCAGACTAAGCTAACTCCTCGATCAAGGCTGGCAGATTTTTTACCTTTGAGTGTTTATTTAAATGCATTTGATCCTAAAACAGTGTATAAATTGAGAAATAGATTTCCAAGAGATCTGGCTAAAGCTCGGAAGATAGCATTAACAATTGAAAACAATAGGAAGGCTGCTGGTATAGTCAATAAAAGAGACAACCCGAGGCCTTCTCAGCAAATTAATAATTATCAGTACAGACAAGAGAACACATATAGAAATGAAAGGTCGAGGTTGCATGACATGCCTTATAATAAAGACTAGAAGGATGGAAAACCTATAATAGCTAGGCCAAGAAACAAAGAGACTCCTAATCCATTGAACAAGAAGGAACTTACATGGTGAGTAATAATTACTTTTGTGAAGCTTGTGATAAACCACATTCTCCAGACTATTGTATTATAGCTCAAAGGATGCAAGAAGAGGGAATGCTGATGGAAAACAATGAAGAAGATCACATAGTGTATTTGACTTCAAATATTTCTCACCATGTTGAAGAAAGATACTGATCTTCAGAGGATGAAGGCTATGAATATGATGTTTCAAATCAAAAGTACAATTTCCATATGGTTGAACAACAGGTCTTTTATGATTCTGATGAAGATTATACTAAGCCACATTTGGTTGAAGCACCTGCTCAATGCAATGTGAGGAGACTTACTGAAGATAAAATAGAGAGAATAACTATTGCTGCAGTTGAGGAAGCAAGAAGTAAATACTGGTTGAGAAACAGAAAAGTAAATGATGTTGAAGGCATTCCTGGGGGAATTTTTATGAAAGATCAGAAGGAAACACAAGGAAATGTGATGAAGCCAGAAAAGAGATTGCCTGATAAAGATGAATAGAAGTCTGTTCAAACACAAGAAGTTAAGGAGGAAGTGAAGGAATTACATAAAGAGACACAAGCACCTAGCAAGCCTAATAAAAAAGAAAAGGAAGAAAACAAAGGAGATGTGCTAGAACTTAAAAAGACTGTTAAGGTGGAGAGCTCTTCTTTTGACTTCACTAAGGCATTATCCTAGGTAAAAATGTATGTTCCACTACTTGAGATGATGAAGATTAAAAAGTATAGGGATGTTGTTGTTCAATTGATAACAAGACGAAATGAAAAATGTATGAATTATGAAAGTAAAGTAGTTATTAAAGCAACCAGTAGGCATGAGAAAATAAATAATTTTGAAGTTTGCTTGAGTGATATATTATCAACTCCCCCTCAAGTTGATCCTTTTTTCACTACGTGGTTTATCAATAATAAACAGTTGAGGAATTGCATGATAGACTCTGGTGCTGCTATAAACATTATGCCAGTAGTAGTCATGAAGCAGTTTGGCATGTGGGTTGATACTACTGGAGGTAAGTGTTATGTAATGGATAATAGACTTGTTCAAATGGTTGGTGTTATGAAAGATGTTGAAGTCAAATTGGCTACTTATCCACAGGTGGCTTATAATATAGACATAATAGTGATATATACTCCTCCTCAATTCGGGATGCTCTTATCAAGGCAATGGACAACAACTATTGGTGGAAATGTTCAATTTGATTTGTCCTATGCTACAATTCCAGTGAATAGCCAAGAGGTCAAGTTATATAGGGAGCCAAGGATGAATCAACTTGTTGACTATGTGCCACAAAATCATATCAATTGTTTTTGTGATTTTGATCTTGGGAATTTTAAAATTGAACCAACTCAGCCAGAATTAACCAATAGTGATCCAATTGAAAAACATGTTGCATAGAATTGCGATGGCATATGGAAGATGTATTTTGATGGAGCCTACACCAAGAAGGAAATGGAACTAGGATTGTGTTTGTTTCTCCTAAGGTATTACTTTTAAATATTCATTTCTGTTAGCATTTGAATGTACGAACAATGTGGCAGAGTATGAAGCTTTATTGACAAGATTGAACATAGTTGTGAAACATAAAATCAAGTTGCTGGTTGTTTTAGGTGATTATGAGTTGGTTGTTTCACAAGTCAAATCAAAACATACAGCAAAGCACAAAAGATTAAAACAATATAGGAATCTTGTATGGGATACAATCAAATTGTTTGATGCATTTTTAATTGAGTGGATTGACAGATAAAAGAACATAATGGCTAATTTCTTAGCAAATGTGGCATTCAAAAGAGAAGACATTTCACTGGCTGGGGTATCACAAATTGAGTTCAAAACAAGGCCTACTATTCCTGATAACATTTATAGTTTGCAAGTCTTCAATGATGATATTCACCTGCTGAATTTTCTTCATTGTATAGATCAGTATGAGGCCCAGGAAATTGATTTCAATGCTTTTGTTGAAGAAGTAGATGGGAAGCAAACAGTGTTTGGAGAGGAAATATTGTAGCTAAAAAAAAAAAGCTTCTTAAAGGTCTAGTGGCACTAGAAAGGATGTATGATGGAAATGATCGGTCCCTCATGAAGCAAACACGAGTAAGGAGGGAAGATGTTGAAGAAATCAACTTGGGGACTAAAATAGCACCAAGAAAGGTGTACATAGGGAAAAAGATAAATCCTACAATTAGAACAATGTTGATTGAGCTATTGAGAAAATGCAAACACGTGTTTGCTTGGTCATATGAAGATCTAAAAGCATACAAGGAGGATTTATTTCAGCATGAAATACCATTGAAGTTAGATGCTAAACCATTCAGGTAGAAGAAAAGGCCCATAAATCCAACACTAGAGCCTAAAATGCAAGAAGAGTTGGCAAAGCTCAGAGATGGAGGAATTATCAAACCAATCAGGCACTCAAATTGGGTTTCAAATTTGGTTCATGTGAGAAAGAAGAATGGTGATATTAGATTGTGTGTGGATTTCAGAAATCTGAATATGGCATCTCTCAAGAACAGTTATCCTCTACCCAATATGGAGGCTATATTACATAAAGTGACAGGGTGTGAGTTGTTGTCAATGATGGATGGGTTTTCAGGGTGCAACCAGGTTAAAGTCAAAGAATTTGAGCAATATAAGACAACATTTACAACTCCTTGGGGAACATATGTATACATAAGAATGCCATTTGGTCTCACTAATGCAAGATTGACCTTCCAAAGAGCTATGGATGTGGCATTTTCAAATTTAATCAATGCTATGATGGTGGTGTACCAAGATGACCTAACTACTTATTCGAAGAAGGCTGAAGATCATGTATAACATCTAGAAAAGGTATTTATTAAAGCCCTAGAATATGGTATCATCTTAAATCCTAAGAAGTGTCATTTTGCAGTAACAGAGGTTAAGCTCGTAGGACATATTGTTTCAAAAGAGGGAGTTAGAATAGATCCTGAGAGGGTTGAGGCCATTGATAAAATTCATATCCCTAAAACTGTTAAGTCTATACAATCGTTCTTTGGACAAATTAATTTTGTTAGGAGATTTGTTTCTAATTTTGATGAGATCATTAAGCCCATATCAAAAGTGTTGAAGAAAGGATAGAAAATGGAATGGACTACAGAGTCCTTGGAAGCTTTTATATTTATCAAAAGGGCCATAAAGGAGGCTTTTGTCCTTAAGTCTCTAGATTTTAAAAGGCCTTTTCAGATATTTTCATTTGCTTCAATGCACACTATTGTTGTTGTTATGTTACAGAAGAATGAGGATGGTCATGAACAGCTTGTGTCTTTCTTTAGTAAATCATTACAAGGATCTGAGCTGAAGTATGATATAATGGAAAAACAAGAATTTGCTTTAGTAAAAGCTACAAAAACCTTCAGGCCATATCTTGTTGGAGCAAAGGTGATTTTTTATGTCCCTCATGCAGCTATCAAAGATATTCTGACACATGAGGATGGTCATGAACAGCTTGTGTCTTTCTTTAGTAAATCATTACAAGGATCTGAGCTGAAGTATGATATAATGGAAAAACAAGAATTTGCTTTAGTAAAAGCTACAAAAACCTTCAGGCCATATCTTGTTGGAGCAAAGGTGATTTTTTATGTCCCTCATGCAGCTATCAAAGATATTCTGACACAATCTGAAGTTATAGGAAAAATATGTGGATGGATTAACAAAATCCAAGAGTTTGACATGGAGATACGGATTACTAAGCTAGTGAGAGGTTAGCGCTTGGCTAGGCTAATGGCAGAATCAAATATTGAAGTAAGTCAAGTCAATAATGTAGAAGAAGGGATTACAATTGCAAGCATTGAGCATACTCCTTGGTATACTAATATGATGCATTATCATAAATACATGAAGTGTCCAAATGGATTGAGTGATAGCCAAAAGAGAACTTTGAAGTTGCAAGCATCAAAATATGTTTTCATGGAGGGAGATCTATTTTGGAAGAACAAGGATGGTACACTATTATTATGTCCATATGAGTCATAGGCTAGGCATGTCTTGAGAGAAATGCTTGAGGGAGTTTGTGGGGGAAATTATTTAGCAAAGACAACTGCACACAAAATTCTTAGGGCAGGTTATTATTGGCCAAAGGTTTTTAATGATTCTTTTACACATGTGAGAAAATGTGAAGCTTGCCAAAAGTTCTCTGGAAAATTGAAGTATTGGGGTGCTTTTCCACTTCGACCCTTGTAGGATGATGCTCGTTTTCATCAAAGGGGAATTGATTTCATTGGAGAGATACATGAAAGATCAACTGGATTATTCAAGTGGATATTGGTTGCCATTGATTATTTTACCAAGTGGGTAGAAGCAATCCCAACTAAACAGGCTACAAGCAAAGTGGTGACAAATTTCTTGATGGACAACATTATCACCAGATTTGGTACACCATTGAGATTAATCACAGACAATGGGATATGTTTTAGGTTTGATGAGTTAAGATGCTTTTGTGACACATATGGCATTACTATTTCTTATGCAGGTCCTTACCATCCACGAGCCAATGGACAAGTAGAGTCTAGCAATAAGAGTCTTTTGAAGATTATAAGGAAGATGCTATGTCAGAACAAGAAGGCTTGGGATTCAAAATTGAAACTAGTTGTGTGGGCTGATAGGATTACTGTTAAAAAGGCAATTGGAAAATCCCCATTTGAATTGGTATATGGAGCATAGGCTAGGATGCCTTCGCAAAAAATTTTACCTGTCTACAAGTTTGTCCTTTAGGAGGATTTGGATGTTCCTGAACCTATGGAGGAAAGAATGGAACAATTGGCTGAACTTGATGAAGTAAGGAGAGAGGCCAAAAGTCAAAACATGAAGTTACATACATAGATGAAGTATCTATTTGACAAGAAGGCAAATTATAGAAAATTTTAAGAGAATGATTTGTTATTGATGTGGAATGCAAGATGTCAAGTGAAGGGCAAGCATGGTAAGTTTGAAGCTTTGTGGCTGGGACCTTTTGTTTATGTTGGAAAGAAGGGTGAAGACTCATACTATCTACAGAATATGGCTGGTGAAGATCAGGAATTGCCTATTCATGGGAAATTCTTGAAGTAATTTTTCTCTTGATCAACATATAGGATTAAGGGTTGCCAGTACATGGACAACTCTTGCTTATCCTCTCTAAAATTATTTTCCATGCATAGTAGTTTAGGATTTTTTCCATCTCCATTTCATCTCCATTGCCATTCCTTCCTTTTTAGCTCACTGGTTCATCTTTTTGTGTCTAGTCTGCTCACCCAAAGATTTTGGATCATTCCATTGATCTCACTATCATTCATCCCCAGATAGAGCCACTATTGTGACTATAAATTTCTGAAAGTTTTCACATGTTCACACCCCCAAGTTTCCATTGGAGTCCTTATCATAAGCACTTGGGTTTGTTTTCATGTCTTTTCTGCTCACATTTTTCCATATTACCCCATTGAACCCGTCGTGTTATGCATTTTTCATATTGTGGTCCATATCAGCATAGGTTTGTCTAGGTCTCCTCGACCTATGTTGGTTGTCTAATTGTTGCAGGTAATCAGCAGGACTTTTTCATTGTCACAGCGATTGGAATTTACCTGTGGGTGGCTATCAGCATGACATTTTTGTTGTTTCAGTGATCAAGGGTGAACTTTTCAGCATAATATCTTTCATTGGTATTGGTCTCGGTGAGTGACCTTCGGTCTCGCCAACACTACACATGGGGTTTCTATCGAGTTGCTTTCGGTGAGAGTTTTTCCTTTGTTATAGTATCTTGGCAAAGTCTTCTTGTCTTACCGATCAGTGGTGGAAGGATTGACTTATCGGCATGATAGTTCCTTTGTTTTGGCGACCGAGGAGGAACCCATCGGTGTGAGTTTAGTCCTCGATGGAAGCTCTCACTGAACTCATAATTTCTCGCCGACTGGAGGAAAAGAATACATCATATCAGGATGAGTTTGGGTCTTTGGTGGGATGTCATGGTGATCTCCATGTGTCTTACCAACTTTACACAAGTGTTCACTTCAGCTAGAGTCATAATTTTTGGAATTGTGTCTTGGTGAGCCCGTCGAGTACAAAATGGATTTCTTTCAGCGAAAGGTTGGCATTCTCTTAGCGAATAGGTGTGAGCTCGGGTGTTTCGGTATGACAAACTAATCTATAGGATGTCTCGCCAATAGTTCAAAATTATAGCAACATACATGGGGCAGATAGACTTGTCGGTAAGAAAGGACTTATGTCACAGTGACCATAGTGCATTATGGGAGAGTTTTAGTATAATGAAGGGCTATCTGTATGAGGTCTCCCTAATATCTTGAAGTCATAGTGACACATAAGATGAATAAAGGGCTTTCGGTATAACTCAACGAACTCTGTGGGACTTCTCTATGATTGTGTATTGTCTTGGAAACTTGGAGACTGCATAAAGACTTTCGGTGAAACAAGATGAAGTCTGCGGGAGGTCTCTCTAATACCATTAAGTTACAACGATAGTGAATAAAAACAAAAGTGCTCATTGGTGAGAGATATCCCTGTGTCTCAGCGAATGATTGGTACATTATGAGAGCCATATCGATGAAACATTGTGTTTGTTGTATGACATCTCTCTGACTTAGGCAAGTTACAGTGATAGTGGATGAAGGTGGGACAGAATGCATCTCAGGGAAACATAAAGAAATCTATGTGACTTCTCTTTGACTTTGTTTGGTCACAACAAAAGTGAATAGACACCACAGAGTGATGAACGATTGAATTGCCTCTAGCATACCCACAGAGGTGTCTCAGTGATTGTTTCACTGGTGAATATTAGAAATTTGAATGTTGTGGCCAACATGTATACATTTGGGAACCGTTGCAGGCCAACTCAATTGGAGCCCAAATTCTATGGAGGGCCGACATGATATTTCAATATGATTTATTTTCTCTTGCTAGTGTATAAATTGGCATTTTTTAATTGTAAAATGATCATGATGAGCTATTAGATTTTGATAAAGAGAAAATATATATAGTAGAATAAAACTATCAAATCAGAGACTATTGTTGCATGATTTCATAATGGAGGTATTTATGAAAATCAGTTGATGTTGCTACATTTTTCTGGTGTCAATTGTTTGTTGAATTTAATGAAAGTACTGCTAAGTTGTCTCCAAGATTGAAGCTTTCTGGTTGTTTAAATTTAGATAACAAGTTTATGTTTAGTTTATCAATTCACATTTGTTTTATCTATGTGATTAATCAATTGGTTCTTCCAAGAAAAGATTAAATCTTTTTTGTTGATCATAGTAATCAGAAAGATCTATTTGGATTATTGAAGTAGCACTTAGTATTTATAGAATTGCATGTTTATACAAGTTGTAAACAGAACATATGCCAGTTAATTTGATATTTCTCCAGAGAGGTGTTGTTCATCTTGATTTCATTTTGACTCCGCATACCCAATAAGGCACTGGTCTCTGCATTTCATCATTTTGAACTCATTCTATTTCTTTATATATATTAATTGAGCATTTTAGGATTTAGATCAAAAGATTGCTATTGGTATCAAGTTTGATTTCATTTATTCACTTCCATATACCATTGTGGACAAACTATTGTGCAAGAAAGATAATCATAAGTTAAGTCTGTCCAATTCAGTAAGGTATACCCACCTAGGTTTAGCAGCACCTGAAGAGTAGAAGGTTGAAATTTTTTAGCCTTGTCTGTTACCCTAAAGTGTATCAAGAGATTGGTAGCCTCTTGAGGCATTTAGGCTACATTTTTGAGAGCTAACACCCGTGAGCTCAGGCGGGCTCACCCGAGAGCTTAGACGGGTCTACCTAAGCTCGGGCAGGTCCACCCATAAGCTTAGACGGGTCCACCCGGGCTCTGGTAGGTCTACCCGCGAGCTTGAGTGAGTCTGCTCAGGCATGGGGCAGGTCCACCCAGGAATGGGGTGGGTCTACCCGTGAGTTGGGGAAAAGATGGAACGACCAAAAAAAGGCTAAAGGCAGGGGGAAAGAAAAGGGCTTAAGGGTGAGATGGGGAAACAGTGGGATGGGGAAGGAATATCCTAGTGCAGAAAGAGTTAGGATAAGAAACATGGGAGCAAAACAACTCCAAGAGAAACTGACAAATTTTCATTGTGATAGATGCAGAATGTTGAGAGCCTACGGACACGGGAGAGACGATCAGAGGTATTGATGAGATGCATGGCATGGATGATGGGCACGAAGCACTAGAGACTGGCAAAGGCAGGGCTAGTTCATATGCTCACATACCCAATGATTAAGGCACACAGGGCCATGCTGAGAGCCTTGATAGACCTTGAAGGATGTTTGGTGGATCTTGAAGCTCCCTATAGCAGGGCTTGCGGTTAGCGAGTGTTGGACAGCGGGCGAGGCGCTGGATGAGTCTGTGCATATGGTATTTGGCAATGATGATCTACCGATTCAGTGGGGGCAACTGGATGTGGACAGATGCCTGTCTTGCAGAGTACCGACTTTGTCTTTGTACCTTGCAAGGTTGATTAGTGGGATTCTATTACCAGACCGGAGTGGTTGATTTTTACAGCTCAAGTTCATTGAGGTGATTCAGCATATCATTGAGGGCTGAGAGGGGCAGTTTGCGTGGGGGACCTGCATGCTGGAAGAACTATATCTAGATATGCAATGGGTATGCTATCGGAGGGTGCAGAGTGTGGACCACATCACACAACTATAGGTTTGGACTTGGAAGCACACCAGAGTGACCAACCTGATTGTGCACAGATTAGGAGAGTAAGGTGATAGAGAGGTCATGTCCTGGGGATGGGGGATAGAAGCAGGATCGATACTATGGCATCGAGATGTGAGAGATGTAGATATATGTAGGAGACAACTGGATGATGTGCAAGTGGAGATGATAGTGTGAAATCCTTATATGTTGCAGCATTTTAGGGGTTGGAGGGACAATGAGGAGACACACAACGGTACTTCTTTACCCATTGTTATATGGTTCGATGAGTTTCTCTTGTAGTGGAGCTACACATACCCGATCGAGTGACACGACAATTTGGAGTGAGGCAAGATATTCCTACGGGGCAAGTGAGATTCTGGTGACTGTCATGAGAGCAGCCATGGGGGGTTACACTGAGCCTGGATGCAATGTGGGCAAAGCTAGAGGCACTACAGTTTGTGCCATACCCAGATAGGTGGGAGGGCAAAGAGATGTAGGTATGACGAATCGATATCAGTAGTGGTTCAAGCGACATCCACCACCATGAATTACCCTAGTAGTGCTAATTGAGAGGCCACTAGGGTTTAGATTAGAGGATGAGAGATGACTAAGGGCGAGGGGACTGGTACCCAGAGGGGGACAAGAGGAGGATAGTAGGGGGAGGGATAGGAGGTGGGTAGAGCAGCTAGGGAGCTAGTGAGGGTAGCCAGGAGGAGGAGACAAGAGGCAGTTGGAGAGGCTGAGGAGCTAGTGAGGGCAGCCAGGAGGAGATGATGGTGCAAAGCCTGAGGGGATGGAGCAGAGGAGGGAGCGAATGAGGTCAGGGTTGCAGCATAGCAGGATAGGGGGCTGAAGATCTAGAGAGAGAGGAGCCAGGAGGTACGTGAATCCCCAAGAGGTCAGCAGTGGGAGAGAGGGGAGGAGGCTGAGACTAGCAGAGCGTAGGAGAGACATAAGGTAGACATGGCCACATGAGGGCATTAGCGACAGAAATAGGAGAAGGGCAAGGCTAGCAGAGCGTAGGAGAGGATGATAGTGATAGAGGGAGCCCCTTCGGTGATAGATGTGGATGCAATGGAGGCGTTGGCAAAGAGTGAGGGGTATGAGCCATAAGAGGTGGACATTGAAACAGATGTGTATGACCTCCGACCACTGTCGACAACACCTCCCTGAGGAGAGTATCCCGCAGTGGTGTTGAGAGAGACTCTAGAGAGACTACGCCTCAGCGAGCAGCGATCTCAGTAGATAAAGGAAAAGAAGATTAGATTAGAGGTAGCACTAAGCGAGTTATAGGCATGATTCACCCAAGGTGAGAGATTACGCAGTCCTAGCCACACTAGTGTCTGATGTGGAGAGGAAATTGATGAGAGAGAGATGAGGCACTAGATGAGGCAGTTGACCTACAAGTAGAGATAGAGAGATTGTGAGTGGAGGTGGCCAGGGAGCATGAGGAGGGAGATACAGCGAGATGGGAGCGAGAATTTTTGGTAGTGGAGGTGGCGATACGGCAGGTTGTTGGAGGAGGGACATGGCAGGAGCCGTCATAGATTGGGGTGGGGACTATCAGCGATATAGAGGATCTGTAGAGATAGCTACATCAGTTATGGAGAGAGAGAAGATTGGCACCGAGAGCGAGCTGAGCTCAGAGACAGAGTGGACTATTTAAAGTAGATAGTTGGGGATATGGGGTTGATGCGACAGAGAGAGGAGGAGATGAGGAGAGAGATGTGGCACAGGCATAGGTGTAGGCCTTAGAGGAAGATGGGGATGTGCTATAGGCACCCGTTCAGATGGCCGAGAGTGAGCAGCAGGTGGCAGAGTTAGAGTTTCAATCTCTCCGAAGAGAGAGGGATGCAGCGGTGTCACAAGTGTCAAGTCTTCGGTGAGAGCGAGATTCTACCGAATTGAGACTTCAGGCACTACAAAGGGACAGGGATGCAACAGAGACTTGGGCACAGGCCATGCAGAGAGAGAGGGATGTCGTAGAGATACAGATGTAGACATTGCAAAGTGAGCAAGACACAACATAGGCTCCGATGTGGGTAGCGCCTAGTGCGAGGGGCGAGCCAAAGGTGGAGGTAGGGGGCTTATGTGCACAGTTACAAGCTATAGAGCCTAAGAGAGACAGGGCTACAAAGTAGGTACAACAACTAATAGAGGAATAGGAGGCCTTGGTACAGGAGCAAAGAGTTATTAGCAGAGACCGAGACAGGTACAGACTTGAGCGGAATGCTGCTAGACATTAGGTTGCACAGTGAAATGATTATATGCATGATTCGATTTACTGGAGGTGTGCGTATGAGCATGTCATTCTAGATCCAACATGGCACACAACACGCTATATCAGACAAGTACCTTAGATTCTAGCACCGTACCAGTCATTAGGGATGCGTACCATAGGGTATAGTGACTATCAATAGACTCCTTCTCCTCTTGGTGGTTACCAGGGGAATCCCACCTGTGAGTATCAGGGGACTCCTATGCATAGAGGACCAGTTCTAGACTCTCCTCAGAGATCAGATGTGGGTAGCTCAGAGTAGGACAACCAAAGATCAGATGACAGGATACTAGTTTTTTGATAGACATAGGATGGAGTGTTTAGTACTTATCGGCATAGATCAAAGATGCTCTACATCTCTGGATTTTGTACTTTATTTTATGATGTATGAGGACTATGTGATGGATATATGATAGATTTTGATGTATGATGGATATGTGATATATTATGCTTGATACTTTGTGATGAGATGTATGTTGTATTATTTTGATTATGATATGGGACAGTCCTTATTGACACTATGCATTATGTTTCTTTTGTGATGGGTGATTCAATTTATGTATGCACATGTATATGATATTTCACACTTATGTTGATGTATATTTTGGTTTATTTATGCACATGTTTCTGCTACTACATGCTTATGTGGATGTATGGGTATATGATACTTCCTGCCTATGTGGATGTATGGATGTAGGAGTGAATTTATTTATGCACATGTTAATAATACTATATGCTTATGTGGATGTATGGATGTATGAGTGGATTTATTTATGCACATGTTTATGATATTTCATTGCTATGTGGATAGATGATTATGCATATATTAATGTTGATAATGTAGGGTGATATGGATATTTGGTATGAAATGTAATTAGGATGTAAATATTAATATGGACGTGTATGGGTAGATGAAACTATTGATGTTGAATCTAATCAACCCATGAGTTATGAAATGTATTGAACCTATAATGTAACATGAAATATGAATGAAACATGAGTTCCTATAATGCAAACCTAAGTGTTAATAAGGACCTGTATGGGAATGTGGATAAGCGATAGGTGTATTGTGGGTGTGATACCACATCTGTCAAAAAAACATTAGTATCTTGAGAGGAAGACCAAGAGGGAAAAGAGTCAATACTTGCACAACCTACATCACAGGTCTTAGGTCATGAAGAAGGATGAATGGAGAGTGTATGTAGTGAAATGAGATGCAATGCAATTAAGAATGTTATTTTCCATCCTCAAAGAATTAATTTTTTCTATAGCATAAGATACCGAATACCCTAATATCTAAGACCAAGGTGAGTTGGCATCCAATGCATGAAACAAACACAACAAACAGGAAGGCTATCCCGATACCCCAGGGTCACGATGACCTTTGTCGGGCCAGGTATTGGGATAACCACAAACACACAAGGATTCCTCAATGTAACACAAGACCTCAAGGATCTTGGTGGGTATTACGTGGGACAATTGAGAAGACAACAACAAAGAAAAAGATCAAGATACGCCCCTATGTTGACAAGTCAAAGCACACCATGATATGATGGATCAAGGTGACCATGACAAGTGTTAATAGGGAGCCCAAATGATAAACAAAATCCAAAAGCATGAAAATATCACAATCAATTTTAAAACATCCTTTTCCATAGGATCAAGGGGATGGATGGGATTGATGCGGTCTGCTAGGAAGGGTGTATCCTGTTGAGACCGATAATGGATGCTAAACTAAAATGACCCAATTGATACAAGATGTTTTTCATTAACCAGATATATTGACACTAGGGGATTTTGTTTGTGAAGAATGAGCTAGACAAGGGTATGGACTGACGCACCCTACAGACCTAGGGGCTTGAGGGCTGATCAAATATTAGCCTTGCCTACGTGAAAAAATAGAGCCCTCGTAGTTCACAAAAATACCATGGATAAAGCGGAAAGAGGATGATGAAGGCAGACGATGGATGACCAACAAGGGATGGTTAGAATACCCTGAGGGCAGCTCAAGTGATCAGCCTTTCCTATGTGAAAGTACAAGGGCAACGTAATTCAACAAAATATGTGACAGAATGGGATCTAGATGGAGACTGACACGATGGATGATCCTATGTGATGACATAGACCGACCGACGAGGAAAAAAACAACATAAGCTTAGAGTGGGATACTAAAAAGCTCAGGCTAAGGGACAACTTAAACAGATCGTCCAATGCTCAATCAAAATATACCAAGCGATCAAAAATAGGATGGGTGAGGATGATAGTGCAGATGAAAGCAAAAAATAACTAGGATGTCAGGTAGATAATGATTAATCCCTCTATGGATGATGCCTATTACCAAGTTTTCATCATCCGAATTATCCAAGGCGCCACCAAAAGGTGGTTTTCACCATAGGATGAACTTATTTCTCTTTACTATTTTTTTTTTTGGATTTTTTTGTTTTTTTTTTTATTTCTTTTATTTTTCCGATAGGTGGGGTTACCTAGCAAACTTTGGTGTAGAACTTCTTCAGAAGCATGATATTGATGGGTTCTTTGAGGGGCTCTTATTATAGAGTAGTCAACCTATATGCCCCAGATCCATATTTGGCCGCTATGATATAAAGCCACAACCAGTTTGCTTCAAATTTTCCTTTCTTTTCTAGGTCTTGCTGAGTATGCTGGTTCTCTTTTAGAATGAGATCACATTCTTTCATCAAGTAACTCTAGTTGTGCAAGCCATGCAATGCAAGCATCCTCCTCACTGATAATATTTTTTATTGAAATTCTCAGTGATGGGATCTCAACTTCAATTGGAAAGATGCCTTCGGCGCCATAGACTAAAGAATAGGGAGTGGCACCTATAGGGGTGTGGATGGAGGTGCAATATTCCCGGAGGGCAGGATGAATATGGAGGTGTTAATCTAGACCAGTGTTATTGACAACCTTTTTGAGGATGTGGATAAGGGTCTTGTTGGTTGTTTCTACTTGACCATTACCCTAGGGGTAATAAGGCGTTAACCAACGATGCTTGATATGCAGGGTGTCGTAGAGGTGTTTCATGGCTTGGTTTTTGAAGGGTTTTCCATTATTGGAAAGGATGGTGGATGGGATACCATATCTATAGAGAATATGGTAAATGATGAATTTTGAGATTTGAATACTGGTGATCGGTGAGAGTGACGTTGCTTCCACCCACTTAGTGAAGTACTCAGTGGTAGTAATTATGAATGTATGGTCATCGGATGATGGTGGGTGAATCTTGCCAATTAATTTGAAACCCCATTGAGAGAATGGACATAGAGCTAGGAGGGGTTGAAGATCTTGTGCTGGAGCATGAATCAAATTTGCATGTTGTTGGCAGGAAAGGCATTTCTTCACAAATTCACAAGCATCATGTACTTCAAATTGGCTCAGAGAATCCTTTTGGCAAAATCCATACTATTTGAGTGAGCCCAACAAACACCACTATGTACTTTCATTAGTGTAGTGTGGGGTTCAGTATCATTCAAACATCTAAGGAGGATTCCATCATACCCACGATGATAAAGCATATCATTGACTATAATGTATCAGGAAGAGCAATGAACGAAGGATTTGTGTTGATTGCATGTAAGATCTGGGGGTAGAATATTATCATGGAGATAGGAGTATATGTTCTAGTACCAGGGGGAAGCGGGACCCATGATATCACACACCATGTCAGTCTTGGTAATTGTTATCAATAGATTTGCACCATGCTGAATGCAATATTCAACAACCTATTGAAACATGGAAACCTCCTTTAGATGTGGGTGATCTGAGCGAAGGAGGAATCTCCAGAGCAAGCTGGTTCTCTGAATGATAAATCCTATTCTAAAACTTCAGAGGAAAAGGGATAGAAAGATGAACTAAAAACAAACTTGAATCTAACTAACAATTAACTTATCACTTCTGACAGAGATTAGATCTTGCCACTCACAAAAATTTCTCTATTACAATAGTTCCTACAATCTCACCAATACATGATTTCATCAATAATTCATATGAAGATTTAGAGACATCGAATATATCATATAACCTAAAAACACAAAACCTTGTGCAGAAAACTCATAAAAGAAGAACATTAAGGCTTCAAATCTGAAAACACAAAGCATCAAACTGTTGTTACAAGTCTTGAGACAAGAAAATGGAAAGAACTCTGTTGTATTACTGAAACTGAAAGAGTGTCTATCTAAAAACTTAGTACAAAAGGTTCACAAACTCAAGAAATGTCTTAGTAGGAACTACAATTTGAACTGAGAAGGAGAGCTAAAAAAACTAAGTCTTTTGAAAGACATAACTCCCTAGAAACCCTAATCCGAGCTTAGCAAAAAGCTCAAGGAAAAAAGTTTCAAACTGTCTCAAAAATTTGCATAAAAGAAAAAAAAAAGCATATTGCTTTTATGATCACACTGTCAAGCCTCTAAAAATAGGTTGGATTTGCTTTAAAATCCCAAAAAACACATTATCTCTCCAAGATAAGACTCAAATCCAACCAAGAGAACAAGTCAATAAAAATCTGCTAAAAATAGCAAGAAATCATAAAATAATTTATAAAAGATTTCTTTACGATTCTGCTTTACAGGATTGCAGATCTTACTCTTTGTCTATTTTTTGCAATTAAAGATTGAAAATATTTTGCAAAAAGAAAAGAGAAACCTCTTATCTCTCCATTACAATGCTTTGATTTTCTCAAACAATCATAAAAATATTACATATCATTATCTTCTCATCAATCTCCAATTGATTTCTCTAAAACCAATTAAAATAAGAAGCCCTAAAACATGGTATTATCCTTAAGTCATGAGATATTCATTATTGACTTCCTTCAAATCAATTAAAAAAAACAAATACTTAGGGTAAGACATACTTCATTCTCCTTAAGTCCTCCTTTCAATAATAAATAAGCCTAAACCCTAGGAAAATAATCCATCATCCCCTAAGCTCGACTTAGGCATATAAATCTCGGCTTCACAACATATATTAGAATTCAGACTTTAATAAATATGAAGAAAAGGCTATTCCATTCAAATTTCCCCATGTGCCTTTGACTGAATATTCTAGATAATGATAAGGCTTGAATTAGGGTTTGAACAAAATAAGGTCAAACCTTAATAATGATTCATTTTGTGAATGATCACTCTTGAAAAAAATGAGCTCTTCTAGTGAGCATGTTGCCATGATTGACCTTGAATCTGAGCTCGTGTGCCTTGGGAATCTTCACTTCTCCTTCAGAAAGTCGAGTTCCTCAATGGGTAAGCTTGGTTAAATTTGCAATATTGAAATTCTTTACTTCATTTTAAAGTAAGAGAAAAC
Source organism: Sequoia sempervirens (assembly GCA_007258455.2). NCBI lineage: Eukaryota > Viridiplantae > Streptophyta > Pinopsida > Cupressales > Cupressaceae > Sequoia > Sequoia sempervirens. Next base: position 311,866,925 of record VDFB02075321.1, read on the forward strand.
ACCATGGTTGCAGCCTGTTCATGATAATTTTTTACTTTTCTTACATACATGTACTTTGTTCTTCTTTAGCCATCATGAGCTCAAACTCAGCCTCTGTCGAGAGACTCCATGAGAGAGCTCGCTTGTGTTTTTTTGCTTCCTTCCACTGTCACAAGGTAAGCTATGTGTTCATAGCCTCTATGGCTTCACATTCTGTTCACTCTAGCCTTATGGTCGTGGCTAACACAACTTCTAATGCCTCTGCTTTTTATTTTCTATATTCATATTTCCTACTTATGAGAGATCGGTTATCATTCAAAAGCTCGAACTGTTGGTTTCTGAAAGCACCGTGGAGTTGTTGGACGCAGCTAGAGTACTCTCCCACATACATGGATTGGTAAGTTACGCTAAACACACATTTTGTCCTCCTCAAAAGCTCAATCCTTCATTTAAGATTCAATGGCCATGTACAAGCCGCCATACATGTATTGTAGAAAGAATTTTTTGAGATTTTGGGTTTGACCCAAAACAGGAAACTCCCCTCTTTCCACATTTGAGGACGAATCCATTCGTGGGTATCATTAAAATTTGAATAAATTTTTTATTTTCTCCATTTTGAAGCTCAATTCATCACAGGAAATTCGCATTTTATGTTTTTTCTATATTATGTAAAAACCCCATATGGGTTAGTTCTAGAAGTTACAATTTCTATGTTTAAAAAAAAACCACAAATATGGGTACTCTGTATATTCAATTTTTATCTCCTTGGCATTCCGCACTTTATGAAAAGAAAACATCTCTATTACATCAATACTGAAAACCATTCACATGACTCCGACTGTATAGAACCCTATTATGCTGTTTTGACCAAAATACCCAGCTGGAAATAATGAAAAAAAATGATCATTCACTTGAAACCCCAATGTGGGTATTTGTTGTTTGTCTTGATTTTCCTTTAGAAATGAAAACTCCTATGAGAATAACAAAAATCTGTGTATTTTTTTGTATTCAGTTTATGGGCTTGACCCAAAACAACTAATGCTCCACTTTGATATTCTGTTTGAAAAGAAAACTCACATGTTGAGCTAGAAACACATTTGTTTATCTTTAATACACTCATGCAATCTAGCTCAATCACCATGGTCTCTTTTGCACTTTCTGTTGCGTAACCCATACTTGGCATTTGTTACTAAAACTGGGCTCAACCCTCTCTCCTATTTCTGCATCTTGAATTAATCATGTAAAACTAGGCTTCTGTAGCATTCAAATTCCTTACTTTTAGCATGTTTCTTTGTTTTATCCATTGTGAAGAGAAGGACCTCTTAATGTGCATTATCCCCATGCTTGTTCTTTATGCACACAACAGTGTCTCTTGGATTCCTTAACTCTAACACAACAACCTTTGCCTTCTGCTCTTGAACTTCATAGAGATTTTAAAATGAAACATCGCAACACTATGAACTACCTCTACTCATTTGTTCTTATGCATACTTAACACCTTAGAAACACCTCCTGGAATGAAACTATTATCATTTTTTTGTCGTTCTGGAACAATTATTTCTCACTTGGTGATTCTTAAAGTTGTATTTACTTATCTGTCAACTAGAATTGGTCATTCATTTGTCACTTGAATGCACTGTCTGTCTTTCATACTCTCGAGCTTCAACATGGTACTCTTCATGCATTTTTTATGTTTCACCTATTAAACTATTCTTTAAATCTGCTCTCCTTCGTGATGAAATTTGAAACAAAATTGTTTATTAAGGCATAATGTGTGCATGTTCACTATCCCTAACTGTGAAAAGAATACTGATGAACTGGAACTATGCAACAATGTTTGATATAAATGTACTCAACTAAATTAATTGAGTGAACTAAACTCGTTGTTCACCTATAGCCTTCAAAAAACATTAACCTGATCATTATGAATGCACAGTTGGTTTAGTAGCTCGATAGATAACTATGCTTTACTCTTTCAGTTGTATATCACTTCCTTTGATGAATATGATGACGTAAACTTTAAATCAGCCCATTTAATGAGTAGGGAAGCATGCCGAGCTCTACCCTTGTTGGAGCCCCTTTTTCTCCACATGCTTGGTCTTCAAATAATGATTAGCTTTGTGACTTTACCTATACCTAGACAATGAAACAAACAATGTTAGCATAAAAAATAGAATATAATGATCATGATATTTCTTCTTCAACTCATTTTCCTTGCACTTCTTTGATTGTTTCAATGCATGATTAATAGTAGGCTATATTATTGTGGGTGCCTCATATAGGTTTCTTCATAATCGGAGCCACTGACACCCCATCTTTTCTCTCACAGGTCGACAGAGCTAGAAAAGACAAAGGCGCTCCATTCATCATCAACCATCGGCCAAAACAGGCAATGATGATTATGTCGTTTACTTATATGTTTTCTTTTTGCCTTTTCAATAGTATAATGTACCATTAATGATACATTGTGATAGTCACATCCATGGCTTGTGTGGATATTTGATTTCATCTTTTATGCTTTTCATTTGAAAAGAAAATGCATTCCAATGCAAATGTTGTAATATCATTCTAATTCTTGCAATCAAATGAAGCCTTGTAAATATGAATCTCTCCATGAAATGAATGAAAGCATTTAAAATGCTCTGTTATTTATATGCTCAATTCTGTACTTCATTGAATTCTAGAATATCTGAATAGCACTCTGAAATTTTAATTTTTCTTTTAAATGCACAATTATCACTTAATGAATAATGATAATAAAAGATGCAATCAACCCTTAAACTTAAACTACAATTTCACCTTAAGATTTAATAATGTCCAGCCAGCTCCACCAATTGAGCTGAGGAAAAAAATTGGTAACATTTTGGTGATTTATGCTAAATACTTGCCTGCTAAGCATAGATCAGTGGGCTTTAAACAATTCATTGGGTGCATAGTCAATTCTTCCCCCCTCTTGAAAACTAAAAACTTGAACAACAACACTGCAAATAGCCGCAAAGAAAACAAAATAGAACATAAAGCAAATTAATAGGCCCTGATGGCCAACAGAACATGTGTGGCAGCACTTAGGGAAAGAAAAACTACTAAAAATAAATGTGTGAAACACAATTATTTGCAAACTAATCTACTTAACTATGAGATAACCCATATCAAAGGTAGTGCTTGAGGTGGATCCCATTAACTGGGATAGACAATACCTCGCCGGTCATTTTGGAAAGTTGGAATGTGTTATGTTCCTTGCATTCTGTGATCACATAAGGCCCATCCCACATTGCATCGAACTTGGAATGTCATCCAGGTCTACTTTTAAACTCATTCCACTTGAAAACTAGATCTCCAACAATGAAATCATGTGGTCTCACCCTTTTGTCAAAAGAATTCTTCATTTGAGCTTGATGTATTTCCAGTTGTTTGAGAGCTTCCTTTCTAGTTTCTTCGAGCTCAACCAACTTGTTAAACCTCACCTCAAGAGGTTGTTCATTCAGCAACTCCAATTCTTTAACATGACTTAAAGTTGGTAACTCAATTGAAATAGGCAACTTAGCCTCTTTACCATAAGTCAAAATGAAAGGCGAATTATTCTGTCATCCCAAAGGGCTAGCTTCAGCTTTTCGTGCCATGTCCATTGATTATCTTTGACAGTCTTCTTGATTATCCAAATCAGATTCTTATTTGTAGATACTACCTATCCATTGCCTTGTAGATAATAACTAGAAGACGTGTTCAAATAAATATTATTTCTAACTGACCAATCAAAAATCCTCAAACCAATAAAATCCAAACCATTATCTAAAATGATTAAATCTGGAACACCAAATCTCGATATAAGATCTTGATAGAAGTTAAGAACTGAAGTCTCATTTGCTTCCTTTAACGCAATGACTTCGGTCCACTTTGTAAAATAATATGTGGTAGTAAGAATCCACTTATGACCCATGCTTGAAGGCGGATTAATAGGGCGAATAAAATCAAAGCCCCACTTAACAAAGGGTTGTTCTATCTGAATTAGATGCAGGGGCAGTAGTGCAAGCCTCTGTTTATCAAAAAATAAAGCACATTTCTCACACTTTATGACCCAAGAAATAGTGTCTTTAAACAAATTTGGCTAGTAACTTAACTAGCTCACATAATTTTCAGAGTTGTTGTTCTTGCAGCAAAGTGACCTCCTGAAGGTCACTCATGAAACTCTGCTAACAGCTTGTCAACTTGATCAAGTTGAATGCAACATAATAAGACACCTTGGAAATACCTTCTATAAAGAATGCCATCAACGATTACATAAGGAATGAATTGTAATCTGTAATACCTTCATTTTGCTCTGTCTAAGCCTTTGGGGCACTCACCAGTTTGCATATAATACATCATTTGTTGCAACCATGTAGCAGGAGATGCTTGAACAACACTCAGAACATCATTATTTAACACTACTTCTGTATTTGCAACCTCATTTAGCTGCTATCCTCATTTCAAACAATTTACTCACACAAACCTTTGCCTCTAACAATATTGGTTACTTTTATATTGACATTGAACTCCATTACTTTGCTAATCCAACCAGCACACTTATCATTAATATCCTTGTTGAGCAGAAAATTCTTAACAGTTGAATGAGCCACCAATAAATGAATCTTGTTGTTGGACAACATGTGTCTGAACTTCTTCAAACTTCTTACAATGACAAAAACATTTTTCTCAACAAAAAAATATTTTACCTCATAATCATGCAATACTTGGCTGAAAAATGCTATAGGTTGCTCCAAGCCTTCATCGTTTTGCTGGCATAACATGGCTAAAACTGTATCCACTCCTCCAAAAGCATACAAAATAAATTCTTTGTCAAATTTTGGATTAATGCGAGTAGGAGTGGCTGTGAGTGCTTCCTTGATCTGCTCAAAGCTCCTCTTGCCTTCCTTGGTCCAACTGAATGGCATATTCTTCTTCAAAATAGAAGTGAGAGGCTGCAGCAAAGCTGTGATATTTGGTATGAACCTCCTCACAAAATTTATCCTCCCAAGAAAGCTTTGCAAGCCTTTCTTATGAGTTGGTAATGGCAATTCAAGAATTACGGAAACTCTTTCGGGATCAATTGAAATACCTTGCTTTGAAACAATGTGTCCAAGCAGTTTTCCTTCGTGCACTGAAAATATACACTTCTTTGGATTGAGAGACACTCCAAACTCTTTGCTCCTCTGAAAAATTTGTTCCAAATGATCCAGGTGTTCGTTAGCATTTCTTGAAGAAAAGGTAATATCATCTACGTATACCAGAACAAACTTGTTCATAAGGTCATGAAAGGCCATATCAATAGCATGCTAAAAAGTTGCTCCAACATTGGATAAATTGAAAGGAATCTTCTTGTAGGCCATCGTGCCCCACTTGGTTGTAAATGTTGTTTTGAACTGATCTTCTTGCTTAACCAGAATTTGGTTGTAACCTGAGTAACCATCTAGCAACAAAAATCTATCAGAACTAGAAACCACTTGTAAAATTTGGTCCATGGAAGGGAGTGGGTAATGGTCTTTCAATGATGCTCTATTCAGATCTCAGAAATTGACACATAGTCTAATTTCCCCACTTTTCTTCTTGACTGGCACTAAATTTGACACCTAAGAGGTGTGTTTGATAGGAAAAATAATACCGCTCTCAACTAGTTTATTCAGTTCAGCCTTCATAAGGTGCTCTAACTTGGGGTTAAGCGATCTCTGCTTTTGCCTTATTGGTTTTGCATCGGGTTCAAGTTCGATGGTATGCTAGGCTAGTTCAAGGTTTTAACCTCTCAAATCCTTGTACTCCCAAGCAAAAACATCATTATATTTCTAACATAATAGAATAAACGCTTGTTGTTCATCTTGACTACATACCTTTCCCAGCTTGAGAAGCTTGCCTTTAAAGATTTTGATGGCTGCATAATGTTCTTTAACTGTCAAGCTGCATTTGACTTTTTGTACTTGATCATCTAAGTTAAACATAGATTCTAAAGTCACCAATCCCTTTTGGCAACTTTTTTTTTAATTGGACGATTTGGTCCTCATATTGCTACTGCCATTTTTGTTGATTTCCATCTGCAAACTTAGCTTTAGTAATCAGAAAATTCACGATTTGCTCATCGCTGTCAAAAACCTGTCAACTCACATTATTGTTAGGCATAGAAGGTCTGACCACTATTTTCACGTATTGACGTGCTTCTACCTTATGAATCTCCTTCGGAATATCAAACTGAGCTCCTATGGTAGTGAACCTATCAGCGTGCTTATTTTGATTCTGAGGAATTGACATGATATTAAAAGCATTAAAATTCTCCATCAAATCTCATACACGATGCTTGTATTTCTTAAGCAAATCATTCTTGGCAACATTTAAATTTTTGACCTAATTAACAATCAACTATGAATCAACATAAAATTGAAAGCATTTAATACCTCGTTTGTGGGCCCATTCAAGGCCATGCACCAACACTTCGTACTCGGCTATATTATTCGAACAGCTAAAAGAAAATCTACAAGCTAAAAAATAATTATCTCCTTCAGGTGATATCAACATATGTCCACCCCCGGCACCAACACTGCTCCTCGAACCATTGAAACAAAGCTTCCAAAGCTCATTATACTTTTCTACAAATGGTTCATCTTCTTTACAAAGATTAGGCATATCACAATCAGGCTCTCAGATCATATAGACTCCTAATCCTATCTCATCTATGTGCTGGAACAGATCAAGCTCATGATCTTCGGCTGCCCATTCATCTAGACTGATATTGTCTAACTGGGTGCTACAGTCTAAGGTCATAGTTTTCTCCTCCAGTGCAGAGGTGGCGTAGAGGTTAGCGTTTATAAGATTTGGCGAGTATGGTTTGATATAGTCTTTGGCGAGAGGCTCAGACTTTATGGTTACTTTTGTACCATACCTCATTCTAAACAACAAATGAGACCAATCAAAAGACAAAAACCCACCCAACTTGGCTATGAAATCCCTTGATAGACAAATGGAAAAGTGCACTGGTAAGTCTATGATATGAATATCCTAATGAATAGAAAAACTTGGGGATGTGTGCAAGGTAAGAGCTAAATTCTTGATAATACCAACAATTTTAACAACAGACCCATCTAATTGCACTATGCCTTTCTGAGGATTAGGCTCATAAACAAGACCTAACTTATCATCTAAACTCTTAGGCATGATTGAACTACTAGCACCAGAATCAACTATACAGTTATGAACAATTTTATTGCCAATAATTAGACTTGAATAGAATGGAGGGGGCTTTACCTCTTTCGCTTTCTACTCATTCTTATCATCTAGGTCATTAGCCAACACAACCTTTGCAACTCCTTGATTAGCGTTGTCAGAGATAGACAACTCTACCAAAGCATTCTGCAATAAACTTTTCTGCCCTGGAAGCTGTAAAGCATCTAATATTGACATGTTGAAAGTAGTTTTCTTGAGATGCTCAACTATATTGAATGATGAAGAGTTTACCTTCTGCTGGTTTTTTGTGACAATAGCTTCATTTTGCCTTTGCAAAGGCTGAAAATGCATTTTTAGTTGTTCCTTGCTGGGTATCTCCTGCCCTCTTTGCAGAATCTACATCTTAGGTTGCATGAAAACATTAACATCTAATGAAATAGGTTGTTTATTGACTGAAGGCTACTACTGTGAATTACCAGCTTGCTTTCCTGGATCCATAGCTCTCTTTTTTGACCTGGTATTAGCCAAAATAGGAGAAATTTTCTCACTTTGGCTGTTCACGCCACAAAATTTAGAGCTTTTCCAGTTTGGCAAGGCAACCTCTACATTATCTTACTATTCTTGATTCTGATATGCAACATTTTATGCAACAACATAGCTATTTTGAACCATTAAAGCCTGATTTCTCATTCCATTAGCATACGTTGATTGGTTATGGGGCTGATTGCACGGGTAACACTAATTGCAATCTTGGGCAACATTATTTTTTGGCACAAGTTCCTTTAACAAACTAGCTATGTTTTGATTGTATGGCTAGAATGGCTTGGGGTTAAAATTCCTTCTTTAGGCTTGATAATCATTTTGAAAAGTGGGCCTATTTTGTTGGTTTTACTGATAAGGGGCTTGATAAGGCTTACTTTCTTGGCCAACCTGCTTTTTAATAGTCACAAGATTGTTTTTGAAGGTCTTTAATATTCTTTTAAGCTCTTGCATCTCTGGATTTGGGGCTGGGGCAACAACCTCTTGGGCTGTATTATGATAACCTATCGCAAGAACAAGCAAGACAACAACTAAAGGAGGTATAACAGCAGGAATAGGTGGTTGTATCTCTATAAACAAAGGCATATGAGGTCTTGGAGCTATGTCTCCAGCTTGAATGAGGCAATTTTTAGCGTTAATGGCTATATTGTAAGCGTTAAGCAGCGTTAGACCACCCATAGACTAAGTCATAACTGCAATCTTACTATTCAAAGCTTTTAAATAAAATAGGAAAGCATGTGCTGGTAAGGGCTTTACCGTTGCAGGAATCTTGTCCCAGGTTCTCTGAAATCGGTAGTTGAAATCAACCAAGTGTTCGTGTGGCGCTCTCTGAATAGTGTTGAGCTACTCTAATAAGGACAAATTGTAGAATTTATGAGCAAAATGTTGGTATAAGCCATTACCTAATGCATCCCATGTCATGATTGAATTGGCTACAAGGCCTTTGAACAATTGTAATGCCTTTCCTTTGAGTGACATAGCCAACAGCCTTAGGGTGATGTTCTCCTGTGTGATGTTGTGCACTGAGCATAGTGTGGCCACATCATGGATGTGCTCGACTGGTGTAGTGTAATCTTCCTCGATGAAGTATGACAAACCTCTAAGGGCTGCAACTAGAATGTCATCGTGCTGAAGTATATTTAATAGGGTACCTCCATTGAAAGGCATGAATGGGTGCTACCTCGGTGGTCCTGCCATTGGCAGTATTTGCGAGATTAGAATTGGTACACTTGGTGATAACACCAAGGAACTAAAAGTGGGAGGTGTTGACTTTGACCTCCTAGGTGCTTTGAAAATCCTCCTTATTGTCCTGCCTCTTCTTCATGATGGGGACAACTCTCGATACTTGAATGGTGTAGAACTTGATCTTGTCTGTATCTTTCTCATGCACGGGCTACACTAGCATGCAAAAATAAGAAATCAAAGCTTCCAAGTATATTGAAATAGCCTCTAGAAGGCTAGAAAATCTACTGCATACACCAAACAACAAACTGAAAAGCTATTAAAATGGCCTTAATGTCCCACCAGGCGTGCCAAAAACTATTGTCAATGGATTTGCACCCTGCTGAATGCACTATTCAACAACCTACTGAAACATGGAAACCTCCTTCAGATGTGGGTGATCTGAACAAAGGAGGAATCTCCAAAGCAAGCTGGTTCTCTGAATGATAAATCCTATTCTAAAACTTCAGAGGAAAAGGGATAGAAAGATAAACTAAAAAAAAACTTCAATCTAAATAACGATTAACTTATTACTTCTGACAGAAATTAGATCTTGCCACTCACAAAAATTTATCTATTACAATAGCTCCTACAATCTCACCAATACATGATTTCATGAATAATTCATATGAAGATTCAGAGACATTGAATACATCATATAACCTGAAAACATGAAACCTTGTGCAGAAAACTCATAAAAGCAGGACATTAAGGCTTCAAATCTGAAAACACAAAGCATCAAACTGTTGTTACCAGTCTTGAGAAGAGAAAATGGAAAGAAGAACTCTACTGTATTACTGAAACTAAAAGAGTGTCTATCTAAAAACTTAGTACAAAAGGTTCACAAACTCAAGAAATGTCTAAGCAAGAACTACAATTTGAACTGAGAAGGAGATCTAAAAAAACTGTCTTTTGAATGACATAACTTCCCAGAAACCCTAATCTGAGCTTAGAAAAAAGCTCAAGGAAAAAAGTTTCAAACCGTCTCAAAAACTGCATAAAATAAAAAAAAAAGCATATTGCTTTTATGATCACGCTATCAAGCCTCTAAAAATAGGTTGAATCTACTTTAAAAGCCCAAAAAACACCTTATCTCTCCAAGATAAGACTCAAATCCGACCAAGAGAAGAAGTCAATAAAAATATACTAAAAATAGCAAGAAATCATAAAACAATTTATAAAAGATTTCTTTACAATTCTACTTTACAGGATTGCAGATCTTACACTTTGTCTATTTTTTGCAATTAAAGATTGAAAATATTTTATATAAGGAAAAGAAAAACCTCTTATCTCTCCATTACAATGCTTTGATTTTCTCAAAAATCATAAAAATATTACATATCATTATCTTCTCATCAATCTCCAATTGATTTCTCTAAAACCAATTAAAATAAGAAGCCCTAAAACATGGTATTATCCTTAAGTCATGAGATATTCATTATTGACTTCCTTCAAATCAATTAAAAAAAACAAATACTTAGGGTAAGACATACTTCATTCTCCTTAAGTCCTCCTTTCAATAATAAATAAGCCTAAACCCTAGGCAAATAATCCATCACCCCCTAAGCTTGACTTAGGCATATAAATCTCAGCCTCCCAACATATATTAGAATTCAGACTTTAATAAATATGAAGAAAAGGCTATTCCATTCGAATTTCCCCATGTGCCTTTGACTGAATATTCTAGATAATGATAAGGCTCGAATTAGGGTTTGAACAAAACAAGGTCGAACCCTAATAATGATTCATTTTGTGAATGATCACTCTCGAAGAAAATGAGCTCTACGAGTGAGCATGTTGCCATGATTGACCTCGAATCTAACCTCATGTGCCTTAGGAATCTTCACTACTCCTTCAGAAAGTCGAGTTCCTCAATGGGTAAGCTGGGTTTTTGCAATATTGAAATTCTTTACTTCATTTTAAAGTAAGAGAAAACACCATGGCCGCAACCTGTTCATGATAATTTTTGACTTTTCTTACATCCCTGTGCTTTGTTCTTCTTTGGCCATCATGAGCTCAAACTCGGCCTCTGTCGAGAGACTCCATGAGAGAGCTCGCTTGTGGGCTTTTTCTTCCTTCCACTATCACAGGGTAAGCTATGTGCTCATAGCCTCTATGGCTTCACAGTCTATTCACTCTGGCCTTATGGGTTGGCTAACATGACTTCTAATTCCTCTGCTTCGTATTTTATGTGTTCATATTTCCTACTTATGAGAGCTCAGTTATCATTCTAAAGCTTGAACTCTTGATTTCTGAAAGCTCTTGGCCACTGCTAGAGTACTCTCCCACAAACATGGATTGGAAAGTTATGCTAAAAACACATAATGTCCTCCTCAAAAGCTTGATCCTTCACTTAAGATTCAATGGCCATATACAGGCCGCCATACATGTATTGTAGAAAGCATTTTTTGAGATTTTGGGTTCGACCCAAAACAAGAAACTCCCCTCTTTCCACATTTGAGGATGAATCCCTTCGTGGGTATCATTAGAATTTGAATAAATTTGTATTTTCTCCATTCTAAAGCTTGATTCATCATAGGAAATTCACATTTTATGTTTTTACTATATTGTATACAAACCCCATATGGGTTAGTTCTCGAAGTTACAATTTGTGTTTAAAAAACAAACCACAAATATGGGTACTTTGTATATTCAATTTTTATCTCCTTGGCATTCCACACTTTATGAAAAGAAAACATCTTTGTTGCATCACTGCCGAAAACCATTCACATGACTATGACTATACAAAACCCTATTCTACTGTTCTGACCAAAATACCCAGCTGGAAATAATGAAAAAAAATGATCATTCACCTGAAACCCCAACGTGGGTATTTGATGTTTTTCTTTATTTTCCTTAAGAAAAAAAAACTCCTATGAGAATACCAATAAAATGTGTATTTATTTGTATTCAATTTATGGGCTCGACCCAAAACAACCAATGCTCCACTTTGATATTTTGTTTGAAAAGAAATCTCACATGCTAAGCTGGAAACACATTTGTTTATCTCTAATACTCTCATGCAATCTAGCTCGACCACCATGGTCTCTTTTGCACTTTCAGTTGCATAACCCATACTTGGAATTTGTTACCAAAACTGGGCTAGGCCCTCTCTCCTATTTCTGCATCTTGAATTAATCATGTAAAACTAGGCTTCTATAGCATTCAAATTCCTTACTTTTAGCAGGTTTCTATTTTTTTCCATTGTGAAGAGAAGGACCTCTTAATGTGTACTATCCCCATGCTTGTTCTTTGTGCACACAATAGTGTCTTTTGGATTCCTTAACTCTAACACAACAACCTTTTCCTTCTACTCTTGGACTTCGTAGAGATTTTAAAATGAAACATTGCAACACTATGAACTACCTCTACTCATCTATTCCTATGCATACTTAACACCTCAGAAACACCTCTTGGAATGAAACTGTTATCATTTCTTTGTCATTCTGGAACAATCATTTCTCACCTGGAAATTCTTAAAGTTGTATTTAATTATGAGTCAACTGGAACTGGTCATTCATTTGTCACTTGAATGTATTGTCTGTCTTTCGTACTCTTGAGCTTCAACATGGTACTCTTCATGCATTTTTATGTTTCACTTATTAAACTGTTCTTTAAATCTGCTCTCCTTCGTGATGAAATTTGAAACAAAACTGTTTATTAAGGCATAATGTATGCTTGTTCACTATCCCTGACTGTGAAAATAATATTGATGAACTAGAACTATGCAACAATGTTTGATATAAATGTACTCAGCTAAATTAATTGAGTGAACTAAACTCACTGTTCACTTGTAGCCTTCAGAAAAAATTAACCTGATCGTTATGAATGCATAGTTGGTTTAGTAGCTCGATAGATAACTATGCTTTACTTTCAGTTGTATATCACTTCCTTTGATGAATATGATGATGTAAACTTTAAATCAGCCCATTTAATGAATAGGGCAGCATGTTGAGCTCTACCCTTGTGGGAGCCCATTTTTCTCCACATGCTTGGTCTTCAAATAATGATTAGCTTTGTGACTTTACCTATACCTGCACAAGGAAACAAACAATGTTAGCATAAAAAATAGAATATGATGATCATGATATTTCTTCTTCAGCTCATTTTCCTTGCACTTCTTTGATTGTTTCAATGCATGATTAATAGTAGGCTATATTATTGTGGGTGCCTCATATAGGTTTCTTCATAATCAGAGCCACTGACACCCCATCTTTTCTCTTACAGGTCGACAGAGCTAGAGAAGATAAAGGTGCACCATTCATCGTCAACCATCGGCCAAAACAAGAAATGATGATTATGTCATTTACTTATATGTTTTCTTTTTACATCACCAATAGTATAATGTACCATTAATGATACATTGTGACAATCACATCCACGACTTGTGTGGATATTTGATTTCATCTTTTATGCTTTTTGTTTGAAAATAAAATGCATTCCAATGCAAATGTTGTAATATCATTATGATTCTTGTAATCAAATGAAGCCTTGTAATTATGAATCTCTCCATGAAATGAATGAAAGCATTTAAAATTCTCTGTTGTTTATATGCTCAATTATGTACTTCATTGAATTCTAGAATATCTAAATTGGAATATCTAAATAGCACTCTGAAATTCTGATTTTTCTTTTAAATGCACAATTGTCACTTAATGAATAATGATAATAAAAGATGCAATCATCACTTAAACTTAAACTACAATTTCACCTTAAGATGTAATAATGTCCAGCTACCTCCACCAATTGAGCTAAGGCAAAAATTTGGTAACAAGAATATCATATGTGGGGATTAAAAGTTGTTCTACAAGGAACTCACATTCTGTCCGATCTTTGGGCATGTTAATCAGGGAGTTGATAGTGGCTATTGCATTGGCTGCTTTATTCTGTACACTAGGAATTTGGTCAAACTGTATAAATGTGAAATATTTTCTTGAAATCATCCACCATGCGTTTGTAGGGGAACAACTTATCATCCTTTGTTAAGAATTCGTCATTAACCTACATGATGACTAGCAATGAATCACCAAAGACTTTCAAATGAGTTATGTGCCATTGTTTTGCAATTCGTAGGCCGGTGAGGAGGGCTTCATACTCTACTATGTTGTTGGTACATGGGAATGCTTTCCTGAATGATTTTGGAATGTAGTCACCCTGAGGGGTAACTAATAGAATTCATGTGCCTGATCCATTATGAGTATATGAACCATCAAAAAAAAGTGTCCAAGTTGGTGCTTCCGTAACTATGTAAACTTCTTTGTCTGGGAATTCAGTATCCAGAGGGTAAGCATCTACTAATGGCACTTCAGCAAATTGATCAACTATGACTTGTCCCTTTATGGCTTTTCACTCCACATACTCTATGTCAAATTCACTTAGGAGCATGACCCACTTGGCCATGCAACCAATCAAGGTGGTCCTGGATAACAAAAACTTTAGTGGATTGATCTTAGCAATTAATTTGACTGGATGGCTAATCATGTAATGTCAGAGTTTCTGTGTGCTAAAGACTACTGCGAGACATGCTTTTTCCATGGGAGAGTAGTTTAATTCATAGCTGACCAATGTCCAACTGATGTAGTATATTGCCCTCTCTTTCAATGATTCATCATGTTGTACCAATAGTGCCCCCAGCGCGACTGAAGTGGTAGAGATATAAAATAGGAGGGGTTTCCCTTGAATAGGTGGCATCAAGATTGGTGGATGAGCTAAGTATTCTTTAATCTTATCAAAACCTGACATTGTTGGTTCCATCGGAAGGTGGAATATTTCTTAAGAAGTTGAGTGAATGGCTGACACTTATCTATGAGTTGGGCTATGAACGGACATGTGGATTGCATCTACCCTTGGAGGCTTCTTAACTATTTCAGATTGCACGAGGGTGGCATGTTCAGAATAGATTTTACCTTGGCGGGATCAACCTCAATACCCCTTTGAGAGACTATGAAACCCAATAGTTTTCCTGATGTAACACCAAAGACATAATTTTTTGGATTTAGCCGCAACTTGTAATGTTCCAACCAATCAAAGATCTTTTTTGGGATGGTAGGATGTTCTGCTCGGGTTCTGGATTTCGCTAATAAGTCATCGACATAATCCTCCATGATCATATGGATGAGGTCATGGAAGATGACCGTCATTTCCCTCTGATATGTTGTAATAGAAAGTACCACAAGGTGTTTTGAAGGTGGTCTTGTGTTGGTCCTTAGGTGCAATTTGAATCTGATTATAACCAAAGAAGCCATCCATAAGGGATAGCATCTCATGTCCTGCTATGAGGTCGACCAACATGTCAATGTTAGGTAGAGGGAAGTCATCTTTTGGGCAGGCCTTGTTAAGATCCCTAAAGTCTATGCAAATCTGAATATTTCCATTTGGTTTGGCAATTGGTACTATATTGGAGATCTAATTAGAGTAGTCAATTGGTCTGATAAAACCCACATCTAGTAATTTCTCTAGTTCCTTCTTGACTAATAGTGCCACCTGTGGGTGCATCTTGTGGAGCTTTTTTTTGAAAGGCTTGGCATCAGGGCGAACGTCTAGATGATGAAACACTAAAGCGGGTTCCAAGCCCAGCATGTCTGAATATGACCAAGCAAAGTTAATGATACCCTCTTGGAGTAGTTGCACAATGACCGAATACTCTTGTTCTGAGAGTGACTTGGCTACATAGGTGATCTTGGTATTTTCAGTAGTACCTAGATTAACTTCTTGAGTCTCCTCGATTAGGATGGATGATCGAGCAGATAACTGAGTTCCCACAAGGGGAAGATGAACATCTCCATCCTCCAGCACCTCCCTAAGGTTTTTGCCAATGGATGCATCCTTTATTTTTACTTTTTCAAGGTCGGGGAGTGCCTCGGGGAGGTTTTCACTAGATGACCGCTTTTTTATTTTTCTTATTCTTATTTTTGTGACTGGAGTGTTCATCCTTCCCCAACCCCATGAGGTTGACATATGTATGCATAGACATATTGATAGGTGTGTTGTCACGTAGGTCCTAATCAATAAGCTCAGGGTGACAAAGGGATAGGCTAATGGTACAAATGGATAGGCATTCGAACATGATGACAATTCTATGTGATCAACGTCATTATATGCACGTATGATGGATTCCTCCTCGAGTATGTCTTCCAATGAGATATCATCCACAACAACATTATTGGAAGTATTAGATAATGTGGCAGGGCCTTTCTACTTTTTATCATATCTGATGCCTATGTTCTTGGGTAGCTTTGATGTATCAATAGGTTGCAACTGCCCTTGTTCTTCTTTACCTAGGCCCCTGCCTTGGTAGTTCTACTTTTCCACAAACTTAGCTAACCAAGGATATGCTTCCTGAATAATATTCCTTTAGAGGAGGATCTGGTTGGGGTTCTTCTCGGTATACCCATTGACTTATATCTTCTTCTAGTGCATCTATCTTGATACTAGGGGACTTGAAAGTGGTAGTAGGGATATTTTTACCACTAAAGGTGATGGTCTTGTCTTCCTTTGGAGTAGCATGTGAAAGTTGACCACACTCATGTGGTGACGGTGGCATGGTGGCTACATTAAGAGCAATATGCATTTCATATTCACCACACCCTTTGTCAATGATCTGGACTTTTGCGACTGTAGGATTGGTAGTGGAAGATGAAGTGGTTGTCGTGATGGAGGCTAGATTAGCGGATGATGACTGGGATGCCCCCATTTCAACCCAAGGACAATAATGTAAATGGGGAAAGGACACTTCTAAAGCGTGACAATATTCAAATTGTTGGGGATCAACATAAATGGTTACCTCTTGTCCATTGACTGAGAATTTTAGACATTGATGGTACATGGAGGGGACAACTTCCATAGTGTGGAGCCATGGGTGACCAAGGAGGAGATTATATGGTAAGTCTAGATCAAGGAAATGATAGGTATTGTACTGAACCACAGGTCTCACTTGGATAGGAAGATTGATAATTTCCTCTAAATTCCTTTCTGCATTATCATAGGCCTTGATCGTGATAATTTGATTACTTAAATCTACTTGAGTATACCCCACCTATTTTATGAATTTTAGAGTACACAGATTAAGGGAAGATCCATTATCTACCAAGACCCTTTTTATTTTATGACGGGCAACCACGACTTCGATATGCAAGGGGTGATTATGATTGAAATCAATATTTGGCATGTCATTCTGGCTAAAGTGCAACTGATAAGATAAAGCCAGGTGTCCTACCAAAGCTCGGAATCATGTAGGATTGATGTCATTAGGTACATGGGTTTCCTGTAAGGCTCTATTGAGGATTTCTTGACGTACACGAGAAGACTTAAGCAAATCCAAGATGGAGATATGAGCGGGGATGTTTCCTAAGTGATCAAGGATGTTGTACTCAGAGCTTACAGGAGTTGATTGGGAAGGTGTGGAGGTTGCAGGGATAGTGATGTGGCCTCATTGTGTAGTAACAACACACTGAGGGTCTTTGGCTTTGATATGTATCATAGATACATGAGGTTCTACCTGCTTAATGTAATGAATAATAACCTCATAATTAAGGGGTACATTCTTATAACTTACGTTATTTGTGTTGTTGTCTTGGGGATTGTTGTTGGAGGTGCTTGCGCCTTGATTATGGTTTGGAAAGGAATTTTGGTATATCTGTAATTGAGCATTGGATGACGAAGCCTGACTGGTGTCAAATTTGATATCTCCTCGATCGATAAGATGTTGGACATATTTTTTGAGACCTTGACACTTATTCAGAGTGTGTCCTTTGATTTTATGGAACTCACAATATTCATTTTCCCTGAACCATGTAGGTTTAGGTTTGGATTCGTCAAGTGGCTTGGTGACAAGATACATGATTAGATAGTTGATCTGTAACAACTTATTGAAGATGACACTAAGGGGTTATCCTAATTGAGTATACTAGTGTTTAGTGTTCCCCTAGCTATTCTGATTTGACTGTTGAGGAGGAAGAGGTGCCCCCTGGGGTACATATATGGCATTAAGTATAGATGGTTGTTGTCTCTGGGATGTATTAGCCACTTGGACATGTTTAGTATCAGTCAAGCCGTCATTCACTATGTTCTTTTTCTTGTTCCAAAAATGTGGCTTATCTCCAAATGACCTTTCTTTATCATGGCTATGTATTTGATGTGCCCTTTGGCAACAAGCACACATTCAAGGATAGGTCCCTTTTCCACTATCTCCATGAAAGTGGTGACACAATGTAACCTAAAATTATGAGCCATGTTAGGATGAGAGTTCTCCACGAAGAGGGTGACCATGTCCTCTTTTAGAGGGGTTATCATTCAACTTGCTAGCACACGCCACCTTTGAAGGAATCTAGCAAAGGTTTATGTTGTCACCTAGAAATGCACCCTATGCAAAGTTGTAAAAAATTGAGCTTTCTAGTGAGACATTGGATCACTCCAAGGCTGTGGGTCACCTAGAATTGGAGTGAACCTTTGGAGAAAACCGACTTCCTTTGGGTATCACCTAAACTATTGATTCTTGTGGGGAAAAAGGAAGAAGGAATGCATAAAATAAAGATTAAAATCTAAGGTGATACACCAAAATGATGAGGAATTATGAAAAGAAAACAAGATGGACATACACTGGGAAACCTAACTGTAAATGTTTTATGTGCTCAACACAACTTCTTCTAGACTTATGCATCAATCTTACCAGGTTCTATCTACATACACATCTCAGGAAGGAAAGATTAATTTCACAGCTCTAAGATATAAGTGCAGAATTTATAAAACACAGTTAAAGACTTGCATAATCAAAAGAAACATACAAAAATAAGAACAGTACAAACATGAACACTAGCTTCCAAGGTAAACTCTACGTTGCATTCCAGATTCTGATTTGAGATACAAAATATACATCAGTTGAGGAAGGATAGCTAAAAATCACTAACTCTTTTGGATCCATTACCCGAACTATTTACAAAAATGCAAGAAATTCCTTATATATCAAACTGTGTTGGCCCCTTAG
The DNA here is from genome assembly GCA_007258455.2 of Sequoia sempervirens. NCBI lineage: Eukaryota > Viridiplantae > Streptophyta > Pinopsida > Cupressales > Cupressaceae > Sequoia > Sequoia sempervirens. The sequence continues at coordinate 311,885,832 of VDFB02075321.1, forward strand.
GGCTTACAAAATATCAGTCCTAAAAAAAAAAACTCTCCCTAGATCTTTCAGATGAATTAAATGTAGAACCCTGCATGTCCCTGCTGTGAAGAGTCATCCTTGGAGAAGTCTTTATCGGATATTTCACAGCTACCGCATTCATTCTAACCCTGGCATCGTGTCCTATTCGAGCTACTTCGACTGAACGCCTTGAATTCCCTGAGCTCACAACAGATACGTGTTGCATTCATACTGTTGACATTCTTCATTCTGATCAGACTGCCATGACTCTCTTCAGCTCCTCCTGGTTGGTCAAGCGTATTCCATGCAAGCTCTGTAGGCAGTCAAAATTTCTTTTGAAAATAATTGCATCTTGGTGAGACACCAGAGGTGTCTCACCGATGCGATTAGGTTTTTCTATAGCTATCAGCATATCATAGAATAGTCAGTGAGAGCTCATGGTGAGATCATTTCATTTACCCTGAGCTCACTCTTCTCCTCTGAGCCTGAGCTCCTTCGGCTTTTGGTGAGACTTTACCGGTTCGGCAAGACCTCATCCTGATGGCTTTAACTCATGGAGAGCTCCTTTGCAGTCAGAAATACATCCGTGTGTTAGTGAGACGTTTTACCAAAGGAAAAATTTTACTCCGAGGCCCTTTATCTTCGACAGGTGTTGATTGATGTCACCCCAAATGCATGCCACTCCACCGAGCTCCGCATTCTTTTCGCTAAAATATTATCAAGTCGACAGGACCTCATGGCAAGCCCCATAGTCATACTGATATCTACTTTTGTCGTTGAGACACCCTCCATTCGCCGAGACCTCTTGTAGAATTTATTTTCCTTCGGTGAACTCTTCATTTGGCAAGACACCTGGTGAGTCCCTTCATTATTGGCGAGACATTGGCCTATCAGCCAGACCTCCCATCGGGCTCGTTAACTCTTACCGATGAGCTACTTTCTTTTTGGTCGGGGAGACATCACCGATCACTGAGACTTTATAGCAAACTCCAAATGTTACACTGAAGGCTCCTTCTACTTCACTGAGATTACTCCTTGGTGAGCTCCCTTTTTTCGCTGAGACTTCTTTATCGCTAAGACTCCCACCGGTCAGGAAGACATCATAGCAAGCCTTTTGTTACACTTAAGGCTCCCCTTATCCTTTGGTAAGACCTTCTACTTTTGCCGAGACCTCATGGTGACTTCATTTACCTTTGTCGAGACTTTTCATTCTCTGAGACATCATAATGTTGGCCAAACATCACCCCGATGGCAAGACGTTACACCGAGGGCACTAACCCTTTCTGAGAGCCTTTCCTTCTTGTTGGGGAAACATTCAGCCTTCACCAAGACTTCATGGTGACTTCAAAAACTTACCCCCGAAGCATCCATCTGTTGCCAAGAGTTATACCGAAGACATCAATACCATCAGCGAGACATTCCATCCTCGCTAAGACCTCTCTCTGAGACTCTTTGTTACCTCGAACGAATGCTGTCAGTGTGACTTTGCCTCTTCGCTGGGACCTTTCACTGAGCACCATAGGTTATCCCAAAACCCGGTTACATACATCAAAGGGATCCTACTTTGCTTTGTCGGTGAGACTCAATACAATTGTTGAGACTTCTCTCCAAAGAAAAGAAATTCCACCGAAATGAATATCCTTTTGTCACTAGGACGATGACTGATGTCTTGCCGATAGGGACCTGTAGGTGAATCCCACTCGCCGTGACATTCCTGGGGTCCTGGCGACTCTCTCCTTAGAATATTTTCATGCCGAACCAGAATAAGGCAAGCTTCTTCACTAAGTTCCCTATGACCAAGCATCAGATTCATGACTTTTTCCCTAGGTCAAATGCTCCATTTGGCCTTCTCGAACCTATTAAACACAATTTTCCTTACCTGATTGAGCCTAAGGGTGAAAATTAGGTAACATTTCTGGTGACCTTTGCAGGATGTTTTCCTACTAAACATGAGAACCAGTAGCTACAACTTTTCCATTGGGTATGGAGTCATTAGAAAGCTCAGAGAACAAATAAAACGTCAGTCGACACATGGTTGCAGTTCACATGAGACATAAAAAACACAAAAGACTGCCAAAATGACAAGACAAGGGAAATTGTAAAGAAACATATTTACTGCGCTGAAACATCACTTATGGAAAACATAAAGCCTAAACTATTATGTACAATAGATAGACCTATCAAAATTGGAAATAGGGCTTGAGGTGTATCCCATTGACCGAGATAGGAAGCACTCCACCTTCTGTTGTGGCCAGTTGATATGCATTGTGCTCATTGCAGTTTGTGACAATAAATGGACCGGTCCACATATTGTCAAACTTAGTGTGATAGCCATGCTTGCTTTTAAGAACATCCCACCTGAGCACAAGGTCTCCCTCCTTAAAAGACTTTGTTGTAGGCTTTTTGTCAAATGTCTTCTTTGTCTAGAGTTGATGATACTCCAAAGTTTTCATTGCTCTATCCCTTGAATCTTCGAGCTCCATGAGCTCTGCATACCTTATAAACATTGGGTCCTGTCCCTCAAGCACCTCCAACTGGTGAACAATATCTAGAGCTGAAAGCTCCACCGATAGGGGCAATCTTGCCTCTTTTCCATAGACCAACATATATGGTGAATTGCCAATAGACCTCTTAGGGGTCACTATGTCTGTCCAAAGTGCATTCTTTAAACTGATGTTCCAGGTCCTTTGATTATCCTCTATGGTTCTTTTAATGATCCTGATGAGGTTCTTATTTGTGCTTTCAGCTAAACCATTACCCTAAGGATAATAATTTGAGGAGGTGTTAAAATGAATGCCATGTTTGACAACCCAATCAATCAGTCTTAATCCCATGAATGCAAGAGCATTATTAGATATGATGGAGTCAGAAACTCCAAATCTAGTGATTATATCTTCATAGAAGCTCAAAACTGAAGACTCTTTTGCTTCTTTCAAAGCTACTGCTTCTTTCCACCTTGTGAAATAGTCTGTAGCTGTGAGCACCCACTTGTGACCAGTACTAGAAGGTGGATTTATTGGCCCAATGAAATCAATGCCCCATCTCATGAAGGGCTGCTCCACTTGAATTGGATGCAGGGGCATAGCTAGCAACTTTTCCTTTCCTGAAAATAGAGCGCATTTGACACACTTTCTTGACTAGGAATATGCATCCTTGAACAAGCTGGGCTAGTAGTAACCAGCTCTCATAATTTTCCAGGCAGTAGTTTTGGGAGTAAAGTGACCTCCTATAGCTCCATCATGAAATTCATGAAGTACTATTTCAATTTGATCGTTGTGAATGCATCTTAATAGGACACCATTCAAATCTTTTTTGAAAAGAACATTGTTTACCAGTACATACAGTATGGACTACAGTCTGAAGTATCTCCTTTTGGCTTTTTTCAAACCTGGTGGACACTTGTCAGTTTGTAAAAATTGGGTCATATCTTGGACCCAATTAGTTATCCCCACAGGCACATCATCTCGAGCATCCTGAAACTCATTTGTATTAGCAAGGATTACATCCTTTTCTAGTTCACTTTCACTGCTTGACCCAGTAGCAAGTTGTTCACAGAGACCCTTGCCTCTAACCAATTTGGTGATCTTAATATCTACATCATACTCCATGACCTTAGTGACCCACCCTGCTCTTTTTTCATTGAGATCTTTATTCAATAGAAATTCCTTCACACTTGAGTGTGCCACCATGACATGAATTTTATTATGAGAGATCAAAGGATTGAATTTCTTCAGGCTTCTGATCACAGCAAGAACATGCCTCTCTACAAAGGAGTATTTTTGTTCATAATCAACCAAACCTTGACTGAAAAGGCTATTGGTTGTTCTAAATTCTCTTCATTTTTTTGAACCAATATTGCAGAAATGTTACTTGTGTTACCATAAGCATACAAATAAAAATATTTAGAAAAATTGGGATTTACTAGTGTGGGAGCTGCCGCTAAGGCCTCCTTGACCTTTTCAAAACTATTCTTAGCATCTTTTTTCCAACCGAAAACTGCATTCTTCTTTAACATAGTTGTCAAATGCCGTAACATGTTTGCAACATCTGGGATGAACCTTCTTAGAAAGTTGATCTGGCCAAGAAAGCTTTACAGACCCTTCTTGTGATTAGGTAGCAGTAACTAAAGTATGGCTTTGACTCTCTCAAGAACGATAGTAATTCCTTGCTTCGACACTATGTCTCCTAATAATCTCCCTTCATGAACAACAAAGATACTCTTTTTTGGATTGAGAGAGATCCCAAACTCTGAATTTTTCAAAAACTTGCCTAAGATGTGACATATGTTCATCAACATTCTTGGAGTAAACTGTAAGATCATTTAGGTCAATCAATATAATTTTGTTGATCAAACCTTGAAATGCCATATCTATGGCCCTCTAAAACGTGGCACCAACATTGGACAAACCAAAAGGCATCCTTTTGTACACCATGGTGCCCCACTTAGTTGTGAAAGTAGTTTTAAAATGATCTTCTTCTTTAACCAACACCTGATTATACCCTGAAAAACCATCTAATAAGGAAAATCTTTTAGAATTAGCAACCTCTTGCAAGATTCATTCCATGGAGGGCAGTGGGTAGTGGTCCTTCAAAGATGATCAGTTAAGGTCCCTAAAATCTAAGCAAAGTCTTATCTCACCACTTTTATTCCTAACCGGCACAAGGTTAGAAACCCATGAAGTGTGTTTGATAGGAAAGACAATACCCCCCTCAACTAGTTTAGTCAGCTCTTTAATCATCAAGGGTTCAATCTTAGGATTCAAGGGCCTTTGTTTTTGTCTTACCGGCTTGGCATTAGGTTCCAACTCAATGTTGTGCTGAGCAATATGGGGATCAAACCCTTTCAAATCTAAGTATTCCCAAGAAAAGACATCATGAAATTCTTGACATAAAGCAACGAAAGCTTGTTTATCTTCAAGTGAACAAAGTTTTCTTATCTTAAGAAGTTTACCTTTGAAAATCTCTAGCTCTTCGTAATGTTCTTGTTTGATTTGCAAGCCGGATTTTCCCTTTTTAAGCTGATCGTCAGTGCTGAAAATCGACTCCAAGGTAACAAGACCTTTGGATAGCTTATTTGTCCTCAGCTGCATGACTTGATCACCATACTGCTACCTAAGTTTTGCTTGATTCACCATGGAGAACTGATCCTCTTCGAGCAAAAAGGAAAGAATCTATTCATCACTGTCAAAAACTTGCTAGTGAATGTTGTTGTCAGGAATTGATGGTATGACTACAACCTTCACATACTACTACACTTTCTCTTTTCTAATGTCATTTGGAATATCAAATTGTGCCCCAATAGCCGTGAGCCTGTTAGCATGCTTGTTCTGATTTCTTGGGATAGACACTAAGTTAAAGGCATCAAAATCTTCAAGCATGTCCCACACTTTGTTTCTATAAGACTTTAATGTGTCATTTTTAGCAACATTCAAGCCCCTTACTTGATTAACAATTAATTCGCTATCCCCATAGACTTTCAAGCTGGTTACTCCTCTCTTCCTTGCCCACTCTAGACCTTGAACAAGGCCCTCATATTCAACAGTGTTATTGGAGCATGCAAAAGAAAAATGAAATGCAGAGTAGTACCTATCACCTTGTAGAGAAATTAACATTGCACCTCCTCCTACCCCATTCTTACGTCTGGAATCATCGAAGAACATCTCCCAAAGTCCATTTAGTGGTTGCAACAATTGATCTGCATCTTTCTCCAAGTTTGGAATCTCTGTGTCAGGCTCAAGAATGACATAGTTTCCCATAACAACATCTTGAATGAGGTCCCCAAGACTGTCCAATACATTATCAACTGCCCATTCATGTAGTAGCACATCAGGAACAACTTCTGATTGGAGTTCTTGAGCAGCAACCAGCTCATTGTCAGTAAAGCAACACAATTTGCATTTGCAGTAGAAAGAGCAGCATTGATGGGACTTGGGTTATATGGCTCAATGTGGTCCTTAGCTAACCTTTCAGATTTAATGGTAACCTTGGTTCTATATCTTGTTCTAAATAGCATATGTGACCAATCAGCTGACACATAACCACCTGTCTTGGCTGTAAAGTCTCTTGATAAGCACAAGGAAAAGAAAGGTGGAAGGTCTATGACACATATGTCTTGGGGAACTGAAAAGTTAGGACAAGCATGGAGGGTGAGATTTAAATCCTTGATAATACCCAAAGTATTAACTGGAGAACCATCCAATTGGATCACTCCCTTCTCTAAAGGCTAGTATTTTAGTCCAAGTTTGTCAGTAATCTATTTTGGCATCATGGAGCTACTAGCTCTACTATCTACCATACAGTTATGGACTAGTTTATCACCAATAATCATTGACACGTAGAAAGGAGGCGGTTTGACTCCCTTTTCAGTCTCTATGCAAGTTGTGGATTAGTTTCTTGAGGATTATTTGTTAACACAACCCTAACCTAACCTATTGGGGGCTTAGATTCATCAGACATTTTCAAACTTGACATTGCTGACTATAACATATCCTTTTGACCTGGGATGGATAAGGAGTCCCACATGGACATTGTAACATTCATTTTTTTATACTATCAAGGATATTATAAGGTACAATTGGATTTACTTTAGGATGTACCTTTATACCAGTATGATCAGCTTGTGGGTGTGACTGCTCCTTGTCTGGGTGTTGTTGATTTCTTTTCCAAACATGAGTTGCTCGAGATGTAGATGGTTATGCAACCACTACCTTTCCTTTTTCAACCGCTTGACTAAGCTCAAAAGCTCTCTTCTTTTCCCTGGTGTTAGCTACAACTGGAGAACTATCTTCATTCAACCCATAGAACTCTTGACCTTGCCAGTTAAGTAGGGTTGTATCATTGCTAAATTGGTCCTGGTGTTGTGAAGATGCATCATTGCATGCACTCTGTTGTGAACTTGAAGCATTCTGTACCATAAAGTGCCTGATTGATTAGTCCATTTGAGCAAGTGGCCTGATTATGAGGTTGGTTACAAGGGTAACACCACTCATAGTCTACTGCTAAGTTGTTTTGGATAGGAACCAGCTCCTTGGTCGCACTAATAAGGGCTGAGCATAGGCCTGAAAAGGCCTTGTGTTCACACTCTGTCTTGGGCCCTGATAATTGCCCCGATATTATTGTTTATTCCCTTGGAATTTCTGCTACTAACCTTGAAAAGGCTGACTAGAGGCCCGATTCTACTGTTGATAAGGCCTAGAATAGGTCTGTTACTTTTCCAAGTGCACCAACTTGTTGCCACAAGTTTGTAAGAGACTTTTGATCTCTTGTAACTCCTATCATGAGCTTGAAACAACACTTTCTTGTTTTTCAATGATTGAAACAGGAGCTGGCAGCATTGGTACAACTGGTAGAGGTGTGAACGGTGGTATTTGCAGAGGAATGTTTGCACGAATCTCTAGAAATATAGGCATTGGTGGCCTGGGAGCAAGCTTACTAGCTTGGATTAAGCTATTTTCAGCTCTAATAGCTATTTCAAAAGCATCTGGTAAAGAAACTCCTCCCATTGATTGTATCATGACAGCTGTCACAGTTCAGAGCCCTCAATAAATACAAAAATGTGTATTTTGGAGGTGGCCTCACCATTGCAGGGATCCTATCCCAAGTTCTCTGAAATCTAAAATTGAAGTCATTCATCTGTTCTTGTGGAGCCCTCTTGATTGTAGTCAATTGCTCCAGTATAGATAAGTTGTCAGATCTGTCTTGAAATTGCTTATGCAACTTTTCTCCAAATTCATCCCATGTTGCAATTAAACTGACTGGTAGGCTCCTATACCACTGCACAGCTCTTCCTTTCAGTAAAATAGCTAATAATCTCACTGCAATATCCTCTTGGGTTATGTGATGGACTCCGCATAACGAAGCCACATCTCTAATGTGTTCAATTGGAGTAGTTTGGTCTTCCCCTGTAAAAATTGGCAGACTCTTTAAGGCTGTCATTGGGATGTCATTGTGCTATGCCAAGTTCAAGGGGATGCCTCTATTGAAAGCGACAAAGGGTTGATTCCTTGGAGTGGCCATTGGAGGTAGCTGAATTGGATTTACTTGTATAGCAAAATGAGATCCCACTGATGGAGGAGTAGACTGAGTTCTTCTAGAATATATAACTGTTGTTCCTCTTTTTTCTCTTGCTCTACCTTTTCTTCTTGGCGGTGACAGCTGCAAATATTCAAATGGACCTGAACTGCCTCTAGTCTGAACTTTTCTCATAAACTGTAGGGTATGTGCAGGATCATCATGGAAAAAATAGGCCCTTAAGTGGCAAAAAAATTAGAAAAATCAGAGTTAGGCAACTTGATGTAAAAATTTGAATAAGATATCTATATTATTTCAAAAATATGTAAGAATAGAATTTGTAGAAATTTGAATGTGGTTTGTAAAATACTAGGTTTTTAAACTAAAAATAAAAATCTATTTGGTGAAAATTTGAAATTTCAATGCAGTAGTACTTAAATTTCAGGGAAAAAATAAGAAGTAGGTGTCTGTCTAACCACCCTAACCATAATAAAATGATAATATTTTTTTATAAGATTTTAGATATAAGTAGATGACTCATGTCCTGATGTGATGCATATTTTTTTATAATTTTTTTCCAAGTAAATAATTTATTATGAATTTTTTATTACAAATTTTTAAAAATATAAAAAAATCGTATGTCTGACCACCTTAACTTGGTCCAAACTTCACGAAATTCAATTTTTGTTTTTTAAATCTTATAGTATGTGAAGCATAGAATGTGACGCATGTTTTGGATTAAGAAAATGCGATACCATTTGAAAGCTATAAATGTTTTTCAATTAGTCTATCAATCAAGACTTTAGTCACAATTTGAATAGAAAATGAATAATAATTACTTATTAAATTCAAAGTAAAGTATAATTTATATTGGTGGAAATCTGAGAATATCCTTTAAAAATCCTTTTCGTTTGATCAATTTTGGGTAAAAAAAAAGTTGTCAGCCACATATCGATCATATTGCCACTTTTTGGCCCATCATGATCCTTCACATACCCTGTAGAAGGCACTGATTTCTGGGGTTCTTTTTCTTTGTGGAGTCGCCAAGTATCCAAAAGAACTTCTATAAAGTCTGAAATTCACTAGTTGCATACTAAACTAGCAGTTCAATTTAGTTCATTGTCCTACCGAGCATTCCAGAAACTGTTGTCACCTAGAAATGCACCCTATGCAAAGTTGTAAAAAACTGAGCTTTCTAGTGAAACATTGGATCACTCCAAGGTTGTGGGTCACCTAGAATTGGAGTGAACCTCTGGAGAAGGCCGACTTCCTTTGGGTATCACCTAAACTACTGATTCTTGTGGGGAAAAAGGAAGAAGGAATGCATAAAATAAAGATTAAAATCTAAGGTGATACACCAAAATGATGAGGAATTATGAAAAGAAAACAGGATGGACATACACTAGGAAACCTAACTGTAAATGTTTTATGTGCTCAACACGACTTCTTCTAGACTTATGCATCAATCTGAACAGGTTTGATCTACATACACATCTTAGGAAGGAAAGATTAATTTCACAGCTCTAAGATATAAGTGCATAATTTATAAAACACAATTAAAGACTTGCATAATCAAAAGAAAGATACATAAATAAGAACAGTACAAATATGAACACTAGCTTCCAAGGTAAACTCTGCGTTGCATTCTAGATTCTGATTTGAGTTACAAAATACGCATCAGTTCAGGAAGGATAGCTAACAATCACTAACTCTTCTGGATGCATTACCCGAACTATTTACAAAAAGGAAAAAAATGCCTTATATATCAAACTATGCCGGCCCCTTAGGGCTTACAAAATATCAGTCCTCAAAAAAAAAAATCTCCCTAGATCTTTCAGATGAATTAAATGCAGAGCCCTGCATGTCCTTGCTGTGAAGAGTCATCCCCGGAGAAGTCTTCCTCAGATATTTCACAGCTACCACATTCATTTTGACCTTGGCGTCGTGTCTTGTTCGAACTACTTCGGTTGAATGCCTTGAATTCCCTGAGCTCACAACAGATACATGCTGCATTCATACCGTTGACATTCTTCATTCTGATCAGACTACCATGACTCTCTTAAGCTCCTCCTGGTTGGTCAAGTGTATTACACGCAGGCTCTATAGGCGGTCAAAATTTCTTTTGAAAAGAATCACATCTCGGTGAGACACCGGAGGTGTCTCACCGATGAGATTAGGTGTTTCTACAACTATCAGCATATCATAGAATAGTCGGTGAGAGCTCATGGCAAGCTCATTTCATTTACCCCGAGCTCACTCTTCTCCTCCAAGCCTGAGATCCTTCGGCTTTTGGTGAGACTTTACCGGGTTGGAAAGACCTCATTCTGATGGCTATAACTCATGGAGAGCTCCTTTGCAGTCGGCAAGACATCCGTGTGTTGGTGAGACATTTTACTGAAGGAAAAACGTTACCCCGAGGCCCTTTATCTTCAGCAGGAGTTGATTGATGTCACCCCGAATGCATGTCGCCAAGAGTTATACCAAAGACATCAATACCATTGGCAAGACATTCCATCCTCACTAAGACTTCTCTCTAAGACTCTTTGTTACCTCGAATGAATGCAGTCGGTGTGACTTCGCCTCTTTGCTGGGACCTTTCACCGAGCACCATAGGTTATCCCAAAACCCACTTACATACGCTGAAGGGATCCTGCTTTGCTTTGTCAGTGAGACCCGATACACTCGACAAGACTTCTCTCCAAAGAAAAGAACTTCCACTGAAATGAATATCCTTTTGTCGTTGGGACGATGACCGATGTCTTTCTGATAGGGACCTGTAGGTGAATCCCACTCGTCGTGACATTCCTAGGGTCTTGGCGACTCTCTCCTTAGAATATTTTCATGCCAAACCAGAACAAGGCAAGCTTCTTCACTGAGTTCCCTGTGACCTAGCATGAGATTCATGACTTTTTCCCTAGGTCAAATGCTCCATTTGGCCTTCTCGAACTTGTTAAACACAATTTTTCTTATGTGATTGAGCCTGAGGGTGAAAATTAGGTAACAGTTTCACCCTCATGTTGTTTCTCTTTGAGGAGATCTAAGGTGTCAGTGTATTCCAAATTGAAGAAGTAGGAGACAATTTTTTCTGACAGGTCCGCAAAATATTTTATGGACTCATGTTCGAGGCTCATGAACCAATCTAGGGCATTTCCTTTCAGGCTTCATGGGAACAGGTGCAAGAATAGTTGTCATTGTACATAACTTCTTGACACTGGGAGTAAAACTCCTGTAAGTGGGCCTTAGGATCCTTGTTCCCTTTGTATCTATCAAATTTTGGTATTTCAAAATGTTTAGGGAAGGGGATCAACAAGATGGAGGGATCAAATAAATATGGGCATATGTCCTCGAATTTGAATGATTGTTTGCTAGTCCTTTCCTAAAGATCTTTCAGAGTGGCTTTAATTTCTAGCAAATCCAAGTTGACTGGTGGTGGGTTGGATAGATATAGATGGTAGGATGATAAAGGATCATGTTGAGAGAGTGTCGGATTGTTGAGGTATGGGTTTTGATGGTGGGGTGATGACATCCCTTGTTGGTATGTTGGGGGATTTTGTTGATACGCAGGTTGTTGTGAGGTATATTACATATTCATTTGATAAAAATGTGAGGTAGGCTATTGAGGAGTTTGGAGGGGATGTGGTAGATTGACCTATTGATACTAAGGGTGTTGTTGCCACTATTGAAAGGTCGCATAAGGTTGTTGTCGTTGGGACTGTTGTTCATTATGATAATAATAATTTTGTCACTAGTACACAAACAACAATATATGACTAAATAAACTACTAAAAATTGCATATAAATGACTAATTTTAGTCACGTGACCATTAGTAGTTTATTGCTGGTCATTTATAACACGACCCAATTTATGACTAAACTATTTTAGTCATTATCTAGTCATTGATTTAGTCATTGATTTGGTCATTAATTTAGTCATTGTTTATTGTTAACTGGTCATTTATTTAGTCATGGTAGTGATTTATTTAGTCATATATTTAATCATTAATTTAATCATTTATTTAGTCATTGATTGTTGTTAACTGGTCATTTATTTAGTCATGGTAGTCATTTATTTAATCATTAATTTAGTCATATATTTAGTCATTAATTTAATCATTTAGTCATTTAGTCATATATTTAGTCATTTATTTATTTATTTAGTCATTAATTTAGTCATTTAGTCATTGATTTAGTAGTATATTTAGTGCAGTTTTAATTGTTGCCATTTGCTAGTTTATTTTATTAATAAAAAAGACCACTTATCAACTATCTAAAATATTTTCACAATAAAACAACAATGAGAAGGTAAAAATAACTTATTTTATTAATCAAAAAGATATTACATACAACTGTGTAAGCTTGAAATGGAGTTACAATTTGTTGTCCCAACATGGAAGAACTTGAAATATTACAATGCATTGTTGAGAGAGAAAAAAACTATCTAAAATCTACTCCAAAACCTTGCCTTTATGTTGTTCAATAGCTTACAAAAGAATAGGAACATGACTATTCTTTTATATCATAACCTACAGTCCCTTACCCTTGTAATGTTTGTTGATATTCTAACTCTCATTTGTGCATGACTATTCTTTTATATCATAACCTACAGTCCCTTACCCTTGTAATGCATAAGTACATGATCTACATCTTTGCAAAGTAACTTTCATTTTATGATTGTGATAAAGCTCCAATCATTTGTAGGCTGCCCTCATTCTGATTACTATCATCTTATGACCATGTTAATTGTTACTTCATTGTTTCTCTTACCATTGAACTATCCCTTAAAAAAATTGATCATTTACCTCTTCATCTTCATATCTTGTTGGTTTCTCTATCACCAATCATGAATCCTACCAATCGAAGTAAATTTGAGTCATTTTCCACAACTTTCCTACCTGTTAGCAACTCCAAAAGAACAATACCATGTAGTTGTAAACATCATATTTCTCATTAAGCTTTGAGGTTCTTACATATTTAGGGTCAATATAACCAATATTACCCATAACATAGGTGGAGGTGTGAGTTTTGGCCGAGAAAATGCACTTGGCAATGCCAAATTCTAATAGATGTGCTTCAAAGTTGTCATCTAAAAGAATGTTAGATATCTTTACATCCTTGTGAACAATACATTGGTTATAGTCATCATGAAGATATGATAATCATTTTGTAGCACCATATGCTATCTTTAAATGAGTATCCCGGTCTAATTTAATCTTCTTTGATGTTCCTACACAAAAATTTAAAATGTTTGTTAGGTTCTCCCCAATCTATTTTGATTAGATGGTAGAAATATTGATTGGACTCATTTTTCATAAATCTATCATGTTTCTACATAACATCATTTTCTCACCATGTAGGATGTCCCAAAGACTTCCATTTACCATGTAGTCATAAAATAGAAACAAGAAAAATATAGAACTACATAATACTGAAAAAAAAAAAAAAAAGAACTTGGAAGAAAGGATGTTGAAGATATTTTGCTGCAGTTGGCACCTGCATTTTTTGTACAACCTTGACTTTGTCCACATGGTCCAAAACAAAAAGCATGTGAACCAAGTTAGAATCCCCACAAAATCATAAAGGAAAAAAAACTTCATATGCTAACAACAAGAAAAGTAAATACTAAACAAAAACACTTCCCGAACTACATTCACAAGCATAAATTTATAAATATACTATTAATAGACTAGTACTTGCACCCATAAGAGGTTCAAGGGATACGCTGATAAGACATTAAAAGTAAAATTTAAATGTGTTTTAATCTTATATTATTAGTTATACAACAATTTAAATTATGCACATTAGGATTACAAATATGAACTCTGATTTCTACAAATAACCATAGTTTGATAGGCCTACCATGATCAACCTAAATATACTCTAGAATTTGTACAAGCTAATGTTTTAAAAAGTGAAGAAAAAAAATAAAAATCCTATGTACATGTTAAAACAAGAGATACGTAATGCTCAGAACAAGAATCAAGTTCAACCTTTATAGCATCTAGTAATCTTTTAGAGGATTCCTTCAAATTGGTAGCTTAATATATCCAAAGAACCGATGTTGAAAATAATTAAGATAATAAAAAAATCATTTTTTTGTGTGCATGCATCCAAGGCATTTGGAATGAGGGAATGTGGAGAGGCTGAGAGAGGCATTAGAGTCCATCAGCCATATCCTCTTGCGAGCTTCATTTAATGAGATTTTTCCCTAAAAAGAAACACTTAGTGTTAAACTTGTAGATACAACAAAAAATGGTTATTCAAACACTAGTGTGACAATGAAATGGAATAGCAAGAAAATATATTAAATGTAACTATCTTACAGTGATAACTAGATGGAAGATGTAGACAAAATTATTTTAGAATGAAATAAAACACAACAAAAAATGATCTCGCTAGGTATAGTTTCACAAAATACAAAATCAATAACACCATGGCAAGAGACTTACCTCACGATTCTACACAAATTATGTCATGTTGCCAACTGTTTCAATGGTATCAATGCAAAGAGTTTGGAGGAAAAATATTATGAAAACCGACCAAAGTAGTAATCTTTAAAAGATGAGATGAACCAAAACCAGTCTCCCTACAACGACTACTTCAATTTGTTCACAATAAATGAAAATTATATTTCAATTACACAATAGGAGATTCAATTCATGCAATGCCTCACATTCCCAAATAGTACCAACAATTGCTAAGTTGCTTTGTGTTATACCTTTTACAATGGGGAATTGACGTGTTGCAAAGGTGAGAAAGATGATTATCATGGAATAAATGTTGCCTTTCCTCACTCGATGTGTAAAAATAATAAATGAACCTGCAACATAACCAGTTTGGAATCAATGAAGGTCTAATACAAATTATAGGCTCTAAGAAAAACTTTACATTGAACCACCCATGATATTTTATCTAAAAATGAGTTTTATTAAAAGTAATCTCTCTCACAAATGATTGATGCTCATAGAATCACAGATCCAAATACAATTATAGATTCCCATGCCTATCTTATGAATAATAACAATCTCATAATTATTAAGAAGCAGGTGGCTCTATTAACCATTCAAAAATGACAAAGTTGCCAATGTGTTATAGATTAGTTCTCTTCTTTCTTCTTATCTTAGAGTCTTGTAGTGCTCTTGGGTAGTATACTCATGTGCTGGCAACTTGCTAGGTAGGTAGGTAGTCTTTTGAGTTCACCTTTGTAGTCTGTCTAAAATGAAAGTGAGTTCTTTATGGTTTTCCATCTATAAAATATTGAATAGGTAATGAAAGAAAACCAGTGAAATTAAACACTTGTTACACAAAATAGATTATGGCTTGGGAAAGAATGAAATTCAATAAATAAGAGATGCCATAAAGGTCTATTGAACCTAGGAATTCACATTGCTTAAGGAGAAATATAGTAATGAGCTGAAAGCCTTAAGCATAGTAATGGAAAAGTATAAATGAAATTTACTCATTTCAAATATTTGAGAAAATTTACAACTCATAAATTCATTCTCAAAGGACATATGGAAAAAAAATATTAACAATATAATAATAAAATATGAAACATTCAGCTATTTTATGTGAAGAAATAAAAATGCTTATAATAAATAGATGAATCATAGAGAATGGTTTGGAAGATGGTTTATCTTTTTTCCTATATAAAGCTCATCAAATGTTGTACATGGCAGAAGAAAACTACGAACCTTAGGTGCCAATGCCTTTATCAAAATCCTATTTTTTTGACATCAATTTAAATACAAAAATAATTTACATACAAGATGACAAGCATCTAAGATTATAAATCAAAACAAGGAAGTCACACTTTGTAAGGATGGTTGGTATTGGATATTGCTTACAAAATTACACCAAATATGACCATTATTCACAATAATTATCTGGCTAGGGTAGTGAGAAGTGTTAGGATACAAGGAAGTTCAAATTAAATTTAAAACAAGTGAATGAGCCCTTAACCTCCAAACAAAAGAGATAATAGTTTAAGAAAAGTGACAAGTACATTGAACTTGCATTAGAAAAGACCACATTACTCAAATGACAAGTCAAAAAGACTAGTGAAAACACAGAAAAACCAAAGACAAAACCAAGACAGGTCATAGAAAACAACCTTCTCAATACCAAAGAACATTCTAATTCCTAGAGAGATACAAGTGTGACCATGACCAGTTTGGCCTACTTCTAGAAATCTAGAGGTTGAAAATACCTGCTTTCCAGAATTACTATAGAAGTTACATCAATAGTAGACATATTTTACAAGATAATAAAATTAATTATATCAAGGAAAAGGAGCTGAAAATTGTATCAAGGAATAGAGAACTATTTACATAGTAGACAACTAACCCAGAGGCAATGCAATTTCCTCCATAACCAAAATACAATGTATAGCTAGAGCAACAAGAGAGATTTCTCATCAATAAGACATTGTCTTATCCAATATAGACAACTAGTAAATAGAATTACAACACAAGTCAAGTGGATACTCATCTCGATAGTAACAACTAAGCAATTATTCATCCAATGTAAGCTTGAATCACACACCAAAGTTTCAACTAAATAGTAGCAAATAACTCATGACTCACTGAAATACTCACGAAGAGATCATGAAATTATAAGACAAATAATCAAATTGATTTTCTGAATTTCTAACTCTATATATTTTAGGGACTAAGTTCTTTAAACATTTTTTGAGTACTTTTAGTACTCTTACTCTTCACCCTTGCTAGTGTGTGTTTAGTAAAAATCTAGCTATTGTGATAGATAATCACAACAAAATACATGTGCAAAGAGTAGATACAACCATGACCAAAAATTTTGAAGTACAAGATGTTTCAAAGCACCCACAATACCAAAATTATCAATCAAAGGGTGATTATTGGCTTCTGCAATTATACCAAAGCCATCTAGTATGAGTTTCTAAATAAAATGAATGATAGGATTTAGTAATGAATGTAAGTAATTGTATTCTCATTTTCTATACTTACCTCTATTACAAAATATGCTTGTTAACATAAATACCTACTCTATGAACTCCTATAAATCATTTAACTACTCTCTTGAATTAATATTAGTTAGTTTCTATGGTCAAAAACATAGTTACCAGGTGCAAAAAGTTCAGTTTGGAAAGAAGAGAAAAAGGTTTAAAATATCATGATTTCCTAAATGGTCTAATTAGATCTAGATAAATATAAAAACTAAAAATACATTTGATATTATATATTTTTATAAACCTAACAAAATACATACACACACGTACAAAACAATTCATAAGCACTAATTCTTTTACATAAAGCAAAGATTAATTGCTTGGGGAAAATCGGCAAACCAAAAAGTTTAGGATTTTGAAAAATAGGGAAAAAAAGGGGAAAACGAAAAAAGGGGAAAAAATCAGGAAAATTTTGGATTTACAAAAAACGTAAAAAATTGAAGAAAAACAATCAAACTACTTTTTAAAAAAAAATTAATGGCATTTCCATAACATACAGACAGTGAGAGCAAATAAAATACAGAGTTCAATCCATGAATTATAGAAAATAGATTTTCGTTGGTTATATTCATATCGTTTATTACATTGCACAAAACATACTACAATTGCATAAATATCAGATGGTGACAGTTTTCAAAATGTTTATTACAATATAGTTTGTGACGTTGTACAAAGTCAACCTATAAACTAAGTACAAAGTTCCAAAAAAATCAATTGTACCAAATGACGTGCTAGAGGGCAGAAGCTCCCGATGATGAAGCTCCTTGTCTATGCTACCACATTTTTCAAACAGTTCACTGCCTTGCTGCTATGGCTAAAAGCCTAAAATGGGTGCTTTTGAACAAGCTATGGATGCTTGGAAAAAATATATCAAAGCATAATAGTAAGCAATATCATAGACAAGAGAGTGAACTGTTTGAAAAAATGCCTCAAAGAAATGTGGTCACGTGGTGATGGAATGCCATGACAATCCATATTGCTGCCTTGCTACTATATGGATTGTCATGGTATTCCATCACCATGAGACCACATTTTTTTGAGGCATTTTTTCGAACAAGCTATGGATGCTTGGAAAAAATATATAAAAGCATAATAGTAAGCAATAACATAGACAAGAGAGTGAACTATTTGAGAAAATTCCTTAAAGAAATGTGGTCTCATGGTGATCGAATGCCATGACAATCCATAGCATTTTATCATGGCATTCCATCACCATGAGACCACATTTCTTTGAGGCATTTTTCAAACAATTCACGCCTTGCTACTATGGCTGAAAGCCTAAAACAAGTGCTTTGGAACAAGCTATGGATGCTTGGAAAATTTTTTATCAAAGAATAATAGTAAGCAACAAGCTATGGTCTCATGATTATTTTTTTTGCGTGAAAATCAGCGTGATGTTATTCGCATTTTTTTGTAGGTTTTAAACATGTTTTTTGGTGATTTTGTAGTTTTAAATGGGAAGAAATCATTGACCAAAAGGTCAACGATTTTTTCAAAAAAATGGGGAAAAAATCGTCCAGCCTGCAGTTTTTTAAAAATCGCGATTAATCGGGATTTTTTGTAGATTTATGCTTCTATGCTTTTAAGTAGTATGGGCATGTTCTAGGTTTAGAATCTAGATGGATTTTAGTTTTTAACTCATTACATTGTTTTCTAGTCACATTTTTTAGGTAAGATTTTATTCATTAATCAGACCAATTCAAAAAAATTGTTCCAAACCCGATTTGAACAAGATTTGACCAAATCTGGTAACTAAGTTTGACAAAGCCACAATTAGGAGTTTGTTTGTAGAAAATGCTACCGGAACTTTGTTACATAATTACAAGACTAAATCAATTTGTTTCAAAGCTAATGACCTGCCCTTTTGAAGAGTTTATGTATGTGGTATATCATTTGTAATTGTTATATTATGTTTGGCTAATAGTTATTCAATGTCATTCATAGATTCAAGCTGGCACAGGAGACCATGTTATTGTTGATGTTAATTATCTTCCTTCTTTCAAGGAAATTCCAGATGAAAGTGCTATTCTAGCATTTTGGGAAGCTATAAGAGTTCATATCAATCCTTCAAATCAAAATACCACTAAGGTTTCTCCCCACCTCTTTCCAGTAAAAAATAAGCTCCCTTTGACAAGACACATCCCAAGGACAACGACCCTTTGTAAGAAATGGAATAAAATAGTGATCAACACTCCATTACTTGTGTTACATCCACTTGTTCGTATCAAGCTTATCCTTGAATTTTAATTTTCTTATAGAACTTTAATTAGCCTTGGGAATTGATCCAAAGAATAATAACGTAATATTTGCTAATAAAGATTAAGAGTTGCAAAACATAAAGAATATGGTCACATAAAAATAATGAAGTCTTAATGTTTATTAAATGAGGACTTCTGTCACACTTCAAGACAAAATTCCATTTACAGTTGATGAGGGAAATAATTTCATGTACTAAAAAACATGAGGTGATTGGAGCATCATTTAGAAGGCAAGGAGTGTTCAAGACATGTGGTATTAGCACCACCCAAACCTGTAGTTTGAACACCTCCAATGCCCTATGGAATGTGTAGCCATTGGGTGTCATAAATCTATTTGGGGAGCCATGGAGAGAAAAAGATGATGGAGTGTGGAACAAGCAAACCACAAAGGGTAGACAAATCGTGTGGAAGATTACTAAGGTTGTGGTCATAGTTTGGAAGGATAATGCCAAAGATGAAGATGTTAAGAAATTACATTACAGTTCTTGTTGGAAGTAACATAGGATGTGAGTGTGGAGTTTCCTATGGGAAAAGTAATGCTTCTTTACAACCTAAAATAAACTGCCACAGTAAGAAATATGAAACATCTTGTTTGACTCAGTATGTTTCCTTTTTTCTAAAAAGTACATTTTCTAATTCTTCAAAAAGATTTTTTATAGATCTAAGTTATTGATCTTGGTTTGGGTTCAAGGGTGCAATTTGTGGATTTGGTAAAAAAAAATCAAGTTTGATTCATTTTGGTTTTGTCCATACAAAAACTTGTAAAAACCATAAATATATGCATATTTGCAGCAGAAATTAAGCTCAATATTTTTGAAAAACATGCTCCTATGGCTTATAATCCCCATTCTCCCTTTAGGTTTTCATTTGCATTCCTTATTCTCATATAGCTATTCTACATCTGATATACTTAATTTTCCTTTGCATTCATTTTCAACATTCAATTTAGCTTATTGCTAGCCTTGCTTGGGATCATCCATTGTAGCTTAATGGCCTCTCTCATCATCTAGTCCTAATGTCATCTTGCTTGTTCGATACTCCTCACTTGTTCCCCACTTTCTTATTGACAAATCTCTTATTGTCTATTTATCACCTATTATGTTACCGACAACTCACTTAATGCCCATCTTATCACCTATTACTTAAAGCTAGACATATTCTTAGAAATTCCTAGATTTCAAGCAACCTTTGGCTCTCCTACTTACCTTCTCAGTTGCCTTATTTGTAGATTCTACTTTTTTATACCTATTTTATAAAGGTTCCTAGTGCACAAGTGATAACCATTTGATTGCAGCCAAAAATGCCTCATTTTTGCAAAAATAATGAAAGTTTTTCAATCATATAAGCACTTCTTAGTCACTTATGAAGCATATAGATATTCCCCCTCTGGTTTTCATCTTTTAGTCAGTCACTGTGACATTCCAATTGTCTCTTTCAATCCCCATCTTTTCCTCACCCATATTTCACCCTTTAAGGCACACCTAGGTCAAATCTAATATAGTAGTACCCTATGATAAAGGTACAATTCTAGGGGTATCTAAAAGTCTAGATCTTAGGACACTGATGCAGTAATATTCAACACTAAATGCTTGAAAAGAGTAATGTTCAACACTGAAGTAGTCCTACAATGTAGCTATGGAAGAAAAATATGTCTATTAAAAAATTCAAATAAAAATGTTTAACTACACTCCTAGTGATAAGAAAATGAGGCTTACCTTACATCTGCTGCAACATAAATAGTCAAAGATAAAGCAACGTGAGAAACTTATTTGAATACAAAAGAATTTGTTAAACCTCATGTCATTTAATTAATACTATGTAGAATCCATATGGTTATCTTCCATTTTTCTCCCTGAGTAGTACCCATTTCACTCTTTCTCATGGCTTCTGCTCCTATGATCATCCTCTGGCATAGGGGATGTAACTATTGTCCCTACAAAACACCAAGTCTAAGACATCATAACATTTAGAAAGAGAATTGTAGGAGATCATTGAGACCCAATAGAGGTGAAAGAGTCTCGTAAATAAATAAAGGAGGTTGCTTGCTGCTAGTTAGGGTTAATTGTTTTAGAATGAAATAAAACACAATAAAAAAATGATAACAACCATACAATTTAAAAATAAATAAAACTCATTGAGACCATGGCAAGTGACTTACCTCAAAATTCTGCACAGATTGTGTTGTGTTTTCAATGATGCCGATGAGAAAAAATGGGTAGAGTGTGCAAGAAAAATTTATGCAATGTTCAGAACCCTCCTACTTTGTTTGAATGGGCAAACCTAACTTTGAAACTGCACTTGGATTCTTGTTTGTAATTGAACGTCTCATATTTTCTGCATAGGTTTCACACAAAATAATGATTTGATATTTTAACACCACAAAGAGTTTATTTTTTGGAAGATTAGATATTGACAAAATGCCTCTTGAAGAGAGGTTATCTCATGGAATGCAATGGTTGTAGGATATGCCCAAAATAGATTTTTCCAAAAATCTTTAGGAACTTTCAAGCAAATGCAATTGGCAGGTGTAAAGCCAAACTTGACAACCTTTTCCAACATTCTCCCTACCAATGCTAAAATAGGAGAATTGGAACAGGGTATGCACATCCATCAAAGCATAAAAAATAGAGGAATTTTTTCAGACGTTGCAGATGCAACTGCCCTGATGGACATTCATGCAAAATGTGAAAGCATAGAAAAGGCATGTGAACTACTTGACAAAATACCTCAAAGAGATGTCATCTCATGGAATATGTGGGTGAGCTTTGAAATATGTAGAACCTCATGAATCTAGATTGTTTTGCATTAGGAAGGGCTTCTCAAAACTTCAAAAAGATCAAACCCATGATTTGTAGAGGACGAGACTTGGGTTATATTCTAACATACCTGATAGCTCATTTATGGTTCTCAATATATATTCCCTTTCTAAAAATTGTTGTAAACAAGTCTCATCTATAAAGATCTCAACCATAAATGAAAGAGATGTAATGTAATGCAATATGAATCATTTTCCCACATAATTTCAGATGATGAATGTTGTTTGTCCTCTTGTAAATAAACTCATGGGATCTAATGTAATGTGTCCATCTTAATAAATTTGTTAGTGGAGCCTTTGTATTGTAGAGCATTGTATAGGAGGGGTTTTACTTCTAATTGTGTCTATGGTTCAAAATAATACCAAGAATGCATTATGGAGGGTAAGTATCAACATCAAAAGGTATTTAAATTTGATAGAATAAATACTCTGGTCATCCCTCCATTTTAAGCTCAAAAAATGTTCACATTGCACTTTGCAGTTCTTAGCCTTTTGCAACACAAATTCATTTTATGAAAAATAATTACAGATGAAAAAATTATATTTTTTATAATTTTTTCACCATGGATTGGACAGGGTAGGATTCAGCTACCAAAAACAACAAAATTATATAATGATATAGCCACCCTAACCTTCTTCATTTACCAATTGTATTAGTGTCATGAACACTTGTGGAAGTGTCCCCAACAACAATTATGCAAGTGTATTATCGGTCCTACAACACAACCAACAGTTGCGTCAATGTATCAATAGGCCAACAACAAAAAATAGATATGTAACTGTACTAGTAACCTAGCTAATGTCACCAAAAGTCATACCCTGCAAAGTGGCAGTGCTACCCAAATAGGACAACACAATCAAAGACAACAAATAAATGATGTCTTGTCCATTTCTTGATGTTTAATGGTTATTTAGTACACACATCACAAATATTTGTATATGCAAGTATCAACACCTAATTGTAGAGCCATGACCATATGAGTGATTGAAAAAAATGAATTCAATTGTAAACAGTGGAAGTCTAGGGGGAAATCACAAGTTGATAAAACTAGAAAAATGTTGAATTACTATAAGAAAAATCTAATGATATTTATAAATTTGAAGGAAGAAAAGCTTAGTGATGACACTACCAAGCTTTTTTCTACCACACATGGGTTTCCAAGGTAAAATTCCTTTGTGTTACTGTATGTTCTTGTTTAAATTTTTTTGTTAATGACAATGTCTCATTTCCAACAACAAATTGACAATAATTCAAGTACAATGTACATTCTAAAGTGTTGTCATTTAAGTTTCTTTTCAAGTTGAAAATATAGTTCATGTTTTCAATCTGCAATTAATTGTCAACAAGTAAAAATTTGAGAAATTACCAATGAATCTTAAGACAATAATGCCAATTCTTACATTCTAGCATCATTCTAGTGTTTGTTCAAACTATCATCTAAAAGTAATTACACACTTCCTATCATATAGGAATGTTTATATCTCTTAGGCTAATGTTATAATTCTTATTCACTATGTGGTAAAGAAACACAAATATATAACAACCTCATACAATGCTTGAACACTTATTATTCCTTTGCAACTCATTAATGGATCCCAATGATATTCAATAAGGAACTTAACTATGTTAGTCAACCAGATACATCTATTTATTTAGGGAAAGATTAAAGATTAGGACAAGTTTTTGAAATAACATAGAGTAAAGGTGTTTTTAATACTTCTCATACCTGAGGTCCAGAAACGGCTTAGGTGGACATATGGTTGCATTGTGAATGAAGGACATGTTATCAGCTGTAAGATGCCCTATTGTGTTAGAAAAGAGGAGAAGAGAAGAGAAACTTGTCCATTCAGTGATTTTTCCATTCGTCGTTATGTGGCAAAAGTTCGGCAAAGAGATGTTGAAAAAAGCTGGCCATTTCATCCACAACTTTCCAAAAGTAGACTAAAGTAAGGAACAACAAATTTACTTCCATCATTTGAAGAGAATGTTATTTAATTTCAGGAGAAATCTAAGCAACAAATAGATATTTCGAAGGACAATATAGTCACCCATGGTCAAGTCAACGTTATGTGTAAACTAGAAATTGTAGTACCATATTGTGTTAATAATAAAAAGCCTGATGAGATGGAAGACAATTCAACATTTCATCTAAGGGAAGATGGAACATATGAAAGGGGAGAAGAAGGTGGAGCAAATGAAAAGTGGGCATGCCATTTATTGGGAGGTATAAAATCAGAGGAAATTCTTTCAGAAAATAATATAAATAAACAAAATCCTGAGTTGGAAGCCAAGTCACCATGTTTTTTAAGGGAAGATGAAACAAAGGAAAATTGGGAAGAAAATAAAACAAATGAAAGCATGGCAGAAGGGGTAACAAATGAAGCTGTGGCAGAAGAAGAAACAAATGAAAAGCATGCAGCATACCACTTATCACAGGACATTAAATTAGGGTTTTCTTTTTTAGAAAATAGTCTAAATAAGCAAAAGTCTGAGTTGGAATTATCATGTCTTTTAAGGGAAGATGAAACAAATGAAAAGGGGTCAGGAGATCAAACAAAGGAAAAGGGGGCAGAAGGGAAAACAAACGAAGGGGTGTCGGAAGAAGAATCAAATGAAAAGGGGGCAGAAACCAATTTATCAGGGGACATAAAATTAGAGGAATTTTTTTCAGGAAAGAAAATAAATAAGGAGAACCCTGAGGTGGAAGCTAAGTCACCATGCCTATTGGGGCATACAAAATCGAAGGAAATTCTTTCAGAAAATAAGGCAAGCCAGTAGGCACAATCTCTGACACTTGGTAGTTTTGTCCCGGTTATTGGTGGTTTTGAGTTCACCCATCAGATTATTCAATGGAAAAACTAAATCCTAACATGCGGCCTCATGTTCCCAACTCCCGAAAGGGATAGGGCTATGCACATCAAAGATCTTATTAAAAGAGAGGTTTAGCCCAGGTAAGTTTGCAAAGGGCATAATCAGCTGGGAAGGAACTCAAGTTCCTTGTTCCTTTCGAACATGTAGAGAAGAGAACTCTAAGAGATATGCAACACCTGAGGGAAATAAAATTTCTCCCAAAGAATAGGACAATGGTCAAGGGTTAGAAATTTTTTTAGCTAAAATGCCAGGTATGCAAGAAGATTCATCTAAATGTAGGAAAAGGGCACTAGAGCTTCCACCTGGTGCAAATGGACACCAACATCAGAAGAAAAATCCATCTGCAAATCAAACATTGACTAAGGACCTCAGAAGAGAAACCAACCTGAAAGACCAAACATTGTTATCCTTGCTCTTCCTACATTTCAACGCAAGAAAACTTGAGTTTGCACCAAAAAAAATGCTTAAATGAACAAATAAGGGAAGTAGACCTGAGGCAGATAATGTATTTTTAGACTCCAAGAAAAGAATTGTTCATTTTTTGACACTTGAAGTAGAGAATTTTGAAAATTCCATCACTCATAGACATCATGATAGACTGGGTTGATGGGAACCATAATACAGTTTTTGGATGTGATATTCTGCAAAAGCAACTAGACAAAAGGAAGATTTGTTATTGAAATGTCTTTAATAAATTATAAGGATATTAGATGCTAGTTGTGTTTCATTAATTGCTCAGTGATCTTGGTCAAACTAGTTGGCAGACAAGCCTCCTTAGAAGGATTTTGGCTACCAAGAAACTGGAAAATGGGAACAAGGATGCTATAAGCAATCCAAATTTTATGTTGTTCTAGAGAACCTGAGAAAAAGCAGATGAATGGTAGTTGAGTTTATGCAATTTCAAATGTATTGTCAATGATTGTCAAAAAGATTTGGGTCAGGACGGTTATAATTTACAAGGATGTTACTTTTTCCCTCCATTTTGTAAAGGAAAAACAAAATCTTAGTTCCTTGTATATATATAGTAGCAGCCAAATTGATAATTTCAATTTGCATTTGGTCCCCAAATACTCTGTTCAAAAGTCCCTTGAAAAATTATCAGTGCCTGTCATGGGTTTTGGAGGCAGCCTCCATGTCAATGCTATTTTGAGAAAATGTTATCTAAGGCTACAATGATAAAGATTCTATGGCACTGTCTTGGAACAACTTTTTCTTCATATTATTAAAAATAAAAATTAAAAAAATCAATAAATTCCCAATGGAATAAGAACCAGCCAAATGCAATGTTCTATATTTTTTAATTCTCTTACACTTATTTCCACACATTTTAGATTCAGATAATTCCTAGACAATCTTCCATTGAGCCTCATTGCTAATCTGAAGAACTTTAAATAGAGATTCCCACCTTGGATCAGTGTTATCTGATCCTAACATGACAAACTCCTGGTTCCTAAGAATACCTTTCTAGGATCCTAGGGTGATTGTTTCGAGTGAATGGACATTAAAAACAATTTTGAATAAAACTCATCCACTGGATAAAGCTTATCTTCTAAAATTGAATTCTTCTAAAATAATATAAATCTTGTTTTAGAAGTATCCAAAAATAACTTGGCTCTAAACAAATTTGATTAGTTTTAGACATTGCCTAAAAATAGTAGCTTGCACTCTTTCTAATATAGCAATCACAGGGATGATTGTAGTGGCTGTTTTGATGGTAAAGTGAATTCTTGTTGATTGCTTCCTTTCTTCAATATGTACTCTATGAACACTTTGACCCACAGCCTTCATTTCATCTATATCTCGTAATGCAATACTTTGAAGCCTTGACTCATTAATATTCAATACTTTATCATTCTCAACAATCAACTTTTCATATTTTTGTTGTCCCTGCTCTTCAAACCCAATGATTTTCAACAACAATAATTCCTTCAACTATGTTATTTTTTCCTCATCAAAATTTGCAGAGCTTGGAAAGTCTATATCTTCATATGCTTAGTGAAGTCCTTTTCCATCTCACCTTTTTCTCTTATGTTTCCTATTGTGTTCTTCACAGAAAAAGAGATGGAATCTAGGAATGAGCTAATCCCATATGTCATTCCTTCCAATTTTTTTATTTTTTTTTAAAGAACTAATAGCAATCTATGTAGATCTTTACAAAGAACCTCGTGGATTCATGCCAATCAATAGAATTATTTTCCTGGTGAGGAGAAAAATGTCAAGGCTTATTAAAACTTTAGATTCCACTTCAGCCATGTATTTCATGTCAGGAATATCCTTGACCCATTTTTATGGCCTTTCTCCATCTCTTTTATTGATTGCTCAATCATCTCCTTCTAGATGTCAAATCTACCACACAGCTTCACAGAGTTATCAAAAAAATTCATCTCTCTTAGCAATTACTTTTTGATTCAAGATTCCATTGTTCTGCCATATGATGCAATCTTATAAAATAGTGGACCAATGAAATCTTTCAAATCTAGTGAGACTGAATAATTGCTTGGAATGGGATTGACAAAGTGTTGAATAAGTAAACTGTTTGATATGTTCTTTCAACTCAACCTTGTCCTTTCCATCCTTTTCTATTATTTCATTCACCAAAGTTGCTATATCCAGCAGATAAATATCTGACTGCCTAGTGGTTTTACCCAAGGGAGTTTATGTGATAGTGTAATATGCTAGTTGCACATCCTAAATATACACATCTGGTGGAGATACCGCTATTTGAGCAAAGATGTCTCCTTGATCATTCATCCTTATCATGGTTCAGATCTTTGCCCTTTGTGCTAGAGAAACATTGAGTAAGGAAGGGATTGTTGTGATATTCACCAATGTTGTTCCCACTATTTTTCTTCTTCTTTTTTGTGTACCATCTTAGCTAACCACTTCAAATCCTATTGCTAGGCTTCTTTAGGTTTTCTCTTTTGTGGACCTCAAAAGGGGCCCGCTTGTGGTAAGAGCAGTGGATCTAGGTGGGTGTGGAGTGAAAATGCCAACAAGGGAATAGTGTGGGAGCACAAATAGGAATAGTGGATTGAAAGGAAGTAGGTAGTTTGTTAAAAGTGGAGGAAAAGGTGTATAGGGAAAAGACAAAAGAGTGGACAAAACCCCAGACGAAGGAATAGGAGGAGAGCTAGGTTTTGAAGAGGGTGAAAAAGCCTTCACTTTTCCTGCTTAAGCGGTAATAATGGATTATGATCTGCTCCCTCTATCCATTTCTAGATTTTTAGTATACACTAAATGTTCTTTTGATTTCAAATAATGTATATGCTAATAAAAGAAATGTAGTGACAATTTTTGAAGGCACAATACAGGATAAATATTTGTGATAACCGAATTTATATATGGAAAATAAAGCAGACTTCACAAGAACTTTATGCTGATAGAAAATTAAGCGGTCAGTTGGCATTTGAAACAAATCAGGCATCATGGATATTTACTTTCTCAGCATGGATTTAAAAAAAAAAAAACTTTCTTGAATGTAAGTCCAACATTTGTGTTAGCATAAATGATATATTGATGCCCACAATAGCAAAGGGATACTCCCATGCAGATCGCTTTCCTTCCTGCTTGTGTAGTAACTTTTGGAATGATTTCTACATTCAAATAATAAAAATATACATCTTAGTACAAAATCACATAATATCTAGTTTGTTTGATCACACAAACGATTTTAATATATTACATTATTTTAATACATTCTTCATAAGCAAAAATAAAGAAGAAAGTAAAGGTGTGCATATATATGTCATATGCTATAAGGCAATGATATTAAATACCGATGCATTACACAAAATATAAAGAAGAAAATACAAGGGTGCATACCGGATATTTCTTGGTAAAAAAAAGTAGGTTCTCCAACGAGATAAATCCGCCGCCCCTGGAAATAGAAGATAACAAAAGTATCTAAGATTCCAACAGCAAAACGATTGAAATTAAATGCTTAGTCTTAGAATTTTTTCCAAAAAGCTAAATATTGACATCTTGAAAGTTTAATCCCAAATTCTAGTGTCTATAGACCTACTCTATCATTTTAAAATGGTATCTCCCAACCTGTAAGCGTAGTCTCCTAATAACTTATGATATGATGCATCTCCCAACCTATAAGCACAGTCTCCTAGTGAGTCCCACACTAACGAAAAGCCCAAAAACACTTGGCTTTGCACATAAGTGGCCACAGAGACCAGACACCTAACACATACTACAATGCCCTTGTTCTATGTCTGCAAACAAGTCCTACAAATGCTGAAAACCTTATTTGCAAGGTAGCCAATCAACAGAGCACCTACCCCCTTTTCAGTAAATGCCTCATTCCTACTCAAATATAGCTCCCGAAAATGTTGAGCTACTTCTAAACTACAAGCCATTTTTCCCCAACTCCTACATTGCAAAGTTAAGCTAATCGCATCACTTACTTCACAGTAATCTAGAGGAGGGTTGTTGGCTACATGACTGGAGTGACGCACCACCACCACTCTCTCCTCAATCCTCTACTTCCTGGGAGTTGAAGACCTCTATAAAAGAAAAACATGAATTTCTATATTAATTATACCATTGAGCACATGAGTTTGATTGAATCACAAACATATATGATCTCATGGACTGCAATGGTTGCGAGATTTGCACAAAATGGATTTTTCCAGAAGACTTGAAAAACTTCAAACCTAAAGCAATTGGTAGGTGCAAAGCCAGGCTTTTCGAGCTTTGCCAATATCAAATGAGGGAGGGAAGAGGAAAATGCATGTCGAATAAGGGAGGGAAAATGAACTAAGAGAGGGAAATAAAAAAAATAAAATTTATTGTCTTAATTTAAGACAATTAGAAAATTAAAAATATAATTTAAACATAAAATATGTATTTGAGACAAAATTAATATATTGTCTTAAATTAATGTCTTAAAACCCCTCTTTATCTAGTAGTGCTTAAAACGTGGGAGCTGAAACACCAAATTATTGATTAAACTTCTAAACTTCTCTCCAACATCCAATCACAATGTTTTATGCCAAAAATCAACTACCTAAAATTCCCTCCAAATGCATACACAACTCGACCAAGGAACCAAAAATACCTATTGCTAAAATGCACCAAAAAAAACTATTGTGTGGAAGGGATGTGAAAATTAATCTTCATTTTTAGGGGAAAAAAAACATCGATCTACATTGTCATTTTCATATAGGTTGTGAAAATTAAGATAAGCATGATGTGCTCCTAAAATTACTAGAGTTCAAACTTGTATAAAAAGATAACATCTATAAAAATGATCAACGCACAATTGATTTCATAGATTATAAAATAATTCTATTTTTAAAAAGTAATTAACAATATAAAGTCTAAAAGAGAAAAAATTTGCATACCAAAAGCGATCATTGTTATTTCTATTTCGCATTATTAGGATGGTCGAGTTTATCAGCAAGTGAAGATAGAAGTGAATCAATCCTCAATTTTACGGAAAAATCTTCATTTTTAGGGAAAAATGTTCTTTTTTTAAAGGAAAAATCTTCGTTTTCAGTAGACTTGACCATTACGTTTCTACAATCCATGTAAATATAATCTAATTGCTTCTAGAAATAACTACTTGACCTTACGCTTTTAAAGCACTGATTCTAGAAATAATTACTAATATAGACATTATGTTTCTACAATTCATGTAAATTGAATCCAATTGCTTCTAGAAATAAATACTTGACCTTTTGAAATGAAAGTATCTGCAAGATAGCCCTCAAAATGCAATTGGATTGTTTAAATCATATTTTATTAGTGAAATTGACCACAATTTCTGTTTGATACATTTGACATGCTAACACAACAAGAAAATCAAATTGGCTTCAAATCATAGTTAAAAACATTAATGAGTAATTAACATAATGAGTAATAAAAATTAAAGAATGTAAATGTTAATTTCTTTTATAAAATATGTGAAGGCCTTAAGACTGCACCGAGAGGCAATTCCTTCCACGCAATAGGTATTTTTGGCACCAAGCAACCTAGGCGGCCAAATGGCTCACTTAGGTAGGGGTCCCATGAGGGGGATTAAGCTCTATAGATTATGATCAAATTCGAAAGAAAAAAGAATAGAGGAGTAATAATCATTTATTTAGTCAATTTTTATTTGTCTGATATTAGTCATTTATTTAGTCATTTAGTTGTGATTTTACCCGATGACCAAATTAGTCACCTATAAATGACCAAATTAGTCATTTATTTGCCAAATTCTACTAGTGTTAGTCACGTGACTAAAAGTTTTAGTCGCGTGACTAAAATTTTTAGTCACGTAGTCATTTATTTGCCAAATTCTACTAGTGATATATATAGGTTTTTGTTCAAGAAAATATTTCTTCAAGTTTTTGTAATGTCTTCTTCTTAGCAATCATCATGGCTAATGTCTCCAAGAGAGGACAAGCCAAGAGTAAAAGATTCACAACTTAGGGAATACAATGTGTCGCATCACCACTAAGAGGAAAATCATACACTAAGAAATATTGTACTCTTGGAGGACATCAAACCCAATGACATGACCAAGGAAATGACACATCACAAAAGAAAAAGAAAATCACACCATGAAACATGAAAAATGTCGAAAGATATCATCAATGTAAGCCCCCACTTTAAAGTGGTTTCTAGAACCAACACCGTGAGAAATTTATTTAAAGTGGCCAATATTTACTCCTAAGACATGAGAGCTTCCTTAGAAAACCCCATGCCAAGTCATATGTTTCCAAAATAAAGTTGCATCACAAAAAAGGAGGGAGGGTTTGTCCCCAAAGATACATAAGGGATCTATGGATTTGGGGCTAGTATGCCTTTGCTACAATGTTGTTATAGAGCTTAAAAATGTAATCATTCCCCAAATACTCATATAAATGGAAGAATGAAACAAAGAGAGAAAAAAAAAGAAAAAATATTTTGGGCCAACATGGAAGAGACCTAAATGTCTCAACGCCTTGTGTCATCCCCAAAAGGAAAACATAAAACAAGTGAAAAAGATGAAATGTTTACGACATATAAAAGAATGTAGGTAAATATAGAGGAATGCACAAAAAGAGATTGAGAGATACATCAAATGAGATAACATGGGGGATCACAATAGGGTATGTGTAGGATCATCATGGAAAACACAGGTCCTTAATTGGCGAAAAGTTTAGAAAAATCAGAGTTAGATAACTTGAAGTAAAAAATTGAATAAGTTATCTATATTATTTCAAAAATATGTAAGAATAGAATCTGTAGAAAATTGAATGTAGTTTCTAAACTACTAGGTTTATTTATATATATATATATTTAGTGAAAATTTGACATTTCAATGTAGTAGTACTTAAATTTCAAGGGAAAAATAAGAAGTAGGTTTTTGTCTGACCGCCCTAACCACAATAAAATGATAATATATTTTTATAAGATTTTAGATATAAGTAGAGGACTCATGTCCTGATGTGATGCATATTTTGTTGTAATTTTTTTCCAAGTAAATAATTAATTATGAATTTTTTATTACAAGTTTTTAAAAATATAAAAAACTCATATGTATGGCCACATTAACTTGGTCAAAACTTCATGAAATTCTTTTTTTTTAAAATCCTATAGTATGTGAAGCATATAATGTGACACATGTTTTGGATTCAAAAAATGTGATACCATTTGAAAGCTATAGATGTTTTTCAATCAGCCTATCAATCAGGACTTTAGTCATAATTCACATAGAAAATGAATAATAATTATTTATTAAATTGAAAGTAAAGCATAATTTATATTTTTGGAAAGTTGAGAATCTCCTTTAAAAATACTTTTTGTTTCGTCAATTTTGGGTAGAAAAAAAGTTGTCAGCCACATACCCATCATATCATCACTTTTTGGCCCATCATGATCCTGCACATACCCAAGACATACATGCAATCCCATAAATAAACATGAAAAAAGAAGAAAACACTATTAAGGCACATGTGAGTCAACCTATAGTAGGTCATCTGCATCCCAATATCGATTAGTATAGAGAGAAAGTGAACAATTAGCCAAAGGGACAACAAGTGTTGAACTATGGGAAGCACCAAGTTCAACACTCTTATTAGTATAATTATCATTTAAGTTCACAAAAGAAGAAAACAATGAATTGAAGTCATTATGCACTTGTTCATCAATCTTTTCAATATCAATGTCATCAAATAGGTTAATCACAATAGGATGTTGAATGATAATGTCTTTGGAAGGGTCTTTTTTATATTATGGTGAGCGTATAGAATCATCATGCATTGTAGGAGATAAGTTTGGATTTTTATTTTGTATGTTGCTATGTTCTTCTTTTGTTTGTAACATATGAGTAATATCATGACATCTATTCCTACACTCTCTAACATTTCAATTTCCTTTCAATCTATTATCAATTTGTAATTGTGGAGTGATTTTTTCAACCATAGGCTTCTTTTCTTCCCTTAGGGGAGGAACAAAAGGAAGCATGATAGGTTTTTCAACCACTTTCTCTTTTTCTTTCTAAACTTGTTTGATTTTAGGAGGCACAATGAGCTTATTTTTATTGTATCATGGTCTCTAATAGGAAATGGTAGGAGGATTTTTCATAGGTTGTTATTGGATATTTGGAAGGGCTTGTTGTTCAATCATTGGTTTGTCAAGGATAGGTATCTCAATAACAGGTGGAGGCATGTTTTTAAAGGATAATTTTACTATGCGCTTTGCCTTAAAAAATTTATATGCTTTAAAAATTAATCCTCATAAGGTGTAATAGGTTTAATAGGCATATGAAGACATAGGATTAAAGCCACTATGATGTAGAGTAAAGATCTCATTGCTAGAGGAAAAATTTAAACATTTATGGACAACCAATGGGATGACATTCATGGAGCGAAGCCATGGATAGCCTAACTTCACATGAAATTGGCCCAATGATAGGATGATGGTGAATGATACATTTAATGTTTTTAGTCTGAGTTTTAGAGGGAGATTTATCGAGACAATGGTAGGGCAATAAAAAAAATTATGTGTTTTGATCCATGCTTTCGGTTTGTCATATGTATCTTGATAGATTTCATGCACAAATAGGAATTCTTTAGTGATCACATTATCTATAAATACGAGATCAATTAATATCCCATTAGTAGGATTTTCATTGATTCTTCTAGATATGTAAAGGGGACCATCCGGTGCATGTTTGATTATGTCATTTTTTGAGAAAGCAATATCAAGGGGAATTTTCATTTTGGCCCTTACAAGGTTTAGGTTCAATAAATACCACTACTTCAAATTCTTCATCTATGTTTTCATATTTTGTAGGTTCATTATTTGTGTCAACATTCATCACATCATTCTTTGTTTCATTAGCTTTGACAAATGAAATAGTGTGTTTCAGTATGGGATTTGTATTGATTTGTAAATTTTGGTTAGGAGGAGCTACATACTTATTACATTGATCATTCACACCTCCAATTAGAAGATGATTAGAATCAATGAGGTCTTGTAGAGGATGTTTAAGACACTTAAAATATTCCCTATCATGTCCATTTTTTTGGTGGTAATGGCAATAATAATTTGGTCTATACTTTGTGGGTAATGGTTTATTACGATTAGGAGCTCTAACTAGAGGTAAGGAAAACATATTCTTTTCCACAAGCTACAACATGATATTATGAAGGGTGTCAGGTAAAGGGGTGAATTTTCTATTCCTATCCTCAAAGGAAAAAGGATTTGTTGTCTTTATAGCAACCACTTGGTTATCAACATGTTCATTTGGTTGACGAGAATTAAGTTGTAAAAAAGACCCTATTTTATTTCTTGAAAGGTTGGTAACTATTTTGAGGTGTAGATTCATACTTTTTAGGACAGCTAGGAGTATTTTTCACATCATGACCATAAGCCAAACTCTAATAGTCAAGAAGGGCTATACATAAGTGTGTGAAGGATGGGAATTTAAACATCTCAAGTTTTTTTTGTAAATTGGCAATAAACATTCATTGAAGGTAAGCAGGAGGAATCTTAATGTTTATTTGTGCATAAAGTATTTGGTATCTCACTATGAAATCGGTCACTTTCTCATCATCCTTTTTCTTGCATGTCATTAAATTAGATAAGGTCATCTTGGGGCCCATGTGAATGTGGAAGTGGTTGTAAAAGGAATCAACAATCTCACTTAATGAAGTAATTGAATTATTTAGTAAGGAAGAAAACCACTCTAAAGTAGTGTCTTTCAAGGATCTAGGGAATAATTTAGCCAAGAGTTTATCTTCAAAGATGAAATCACTACATAGGTTTGTGTAAGCGGAAACATGGCTAATAGGATCTCCTTTCCCACCATATTTCTCAAATATAGGAATGTCTATATCTTGTGGAATTTGTGTTCTCAATATGTTTAGGGATAATGGGTTGGTTTTGATGTGTTTTGAAGGTTGACCATTGTTGTTTTTATTTAGGGCTACGACTTGTTGTTGAAGGGATGCCATGTTTTACAAAAGTGTGTTAATGATGGCATCATTGTTATTAATGTAAGGTGGAGGGAAATAAGGTGGAGTGGTGTATATATGCGAAGGGAAAATAAATTGTAAATTTGTGAGGGAGGATGGTTGAGGAGATATGGTATGTGAATGCACAAAGCTAGAAGAATTCCCAATGGAAATACCTAAGGAACTATTGACATTGCTAGTAGGATGAATGGTTGTGGTAACTTGAGTACTAGTGTATGTAGGAATGGAATGTGTATTGTAGAAGGAGGAATTGAAGTTCCACCTTGGCCTTAGGTATACCCCAAAGCTTGAGTACAACTAGACATGGTAGGGATGGTGTTGTTAGCATCATGTGCATTGGTTTTAGGTAAGGAGGTCATGGGATATGAAGTATGCATGTTATGATCCATAGGGGGTTGATTATCAACACTATTAGAAAGAGTTAGAAAACCCAAGATGCACAACAAATAGTGTATCATGGGATGAAATGAGTCTCGAACTATGTATTATAATAGTATTTCTAATAGGACACCAAGTTGTAAATCAAATACAAGATTCACAAACTCAATGCCAACCAAAAATAGAAAGAAGATAAGGTGCAATGCAATCACCTAGAATGCAATGCGTAAATGCAATTTTTTAGATTCTAAATAAGGTAATCTTCTTATTACACTATATAAAAATTTAAAAATGAAGTCTTGTAAATGCATTTTTGAAATCACACAATGCACTAAATGTACCTAATTAAGCTAAATATGATGAAATTAATGAAAAAAAATCACAAACAATAATAGAAATATGAAAGCAGCAAATAGAAATACAAAAATGAATATTTTTATGCCCAAAAATTTAGATTATGACCTAATCAGGGACTCATTCACACTATGGAAAATGGGTCCTAGATTAGGGTTTTGAAACAGATTTTTACATATTTTTAAATGTTTTCTAGTGGTTTTCAAATTTTGATTTGTTATAGAAAATTTCAATTTCATTTTTTCTATGAATTCAATGTGGAGTGCTAGTGAAAATTATGACAAAATGATAACCTAGAAGACCTAGTTTGATATGCAATTTTGTTTCAATTTTTAAATGCAAATGAATATGAAGTAAATGATATGCAAGATGACTAATCTTTTTTGTGTTTATTTACAAATTTAAAGAATGAAAAATATGCAATCCTAAAATATTTAATATGATGCAAAGTTGAATGAAAATTAGACACCCTAAATGAGACCTAGTTCAATGCAAATGGATGCAAATGAATGTAAGACCTAAATCTAGGATGAAAAGAACTGGGTATGTGTAGGATCATGATGGGCCAAAAAGTGGCGATATGATGGTTATGTGGCTGACAACCTTTTCTTTACGCAAAATTGATGAAATGAAAAGTGTAGTACCCCTCCGTTTATGCTATGCTTCTGTTGATACTTTTTCATACTGTTAGACTTATGTTGTTTTGTTGGATACTTTGATCGCTGTTTTTGAGCGATGATGGATTATTCTGTGACATGATGATATTTTGTGTGATGTTTATTGCTTTCAGACATGATATGATGTAGTGTAGATGTTTAATTTCAGTTGTTATGGATATGCACATATTTATTATGGACTAACAATATTTATTGAGTCAATTTTTTGTGAGTGTATTGGTGTGGAGAACAGAATCGTATCACTCGCTTGCGAGTGCCCTGTGATATCTGTAATTTTCTCCGCACTGTGTGTCTGTTTTAATGCTTTATATATATATACATGTATGTACATTGTTTGCTCGGTTGCAGGATTTGCAGGAACATGACACCGACTCCACCTGTGTAATCAGGTCTGAGCGTGTCAAGACTCAACGGAATTGTTGAACGGGAGATAGTAGTTAGGTTTATCCTAGTCCAGTCTTTAACCTTAGTTTTAGTACATTGTCAGTTTTCAGTTTGGGTCATAGGTTGTATTGTGTTTTCTGTTGGTAAAATCGTTTTGAAAAGGTAGATGTAGGTTATTTTTAATGTTAATTATTGTGCTTTACTTATTGTTATAAAATTAATATTTAAATATAATTGAAATTTATTTACTTGATTATTTAATACATTAGTTAGTTTAATTAGTTAAATAGTTGGTCTTAAAAGGATTTAACTATTTAATTAAATTAATTAATTAATTAGATTAAATTATTAAGTGCATAAATTATATTTTATTTAAATAAATTAGAATATTAGAAAAAATAAAAAAATTAAATAAATTGCATGTGGTTTGAAGATTTGATTTTTAGCATTTTAAATTTAACAAATAAGTAATTTGCATGCAATTGGAAAATTGGGTTTTAAATTTTAAATTTAATAAATTAATTAAAATTACATGCAAAATTTGAATGGCAAAACTGCCGAGAAGTGGAGAAGATATTTTCTCAACAACTTCTCGACAAGTGTGTGAGTGCCATAATTACTTTGGGGTTGTTGAAAATTTTTACGGAGGTTATTGTGGATCTCGGGAAAATTGACAGGGGCTATTCAATTTCCTCACGGGAAATTATTAGGGCACTTGTTAAAAAAAAATATCCTTTGACTGTGAATTTTCTGGTAATATTCTTAAGGATTGGTTATTTCTCTGGGGTTGTTATTTTCTTGTGGAAGTTATCTTGCCTAGGAGATTTGTTTGTTTGGAAATCTTGTGGATCTCGGGGTTTTCTTGGAGAAGCTTTTGGGATTTTCAACAGGCAGAGGTTACACTTCTACAGACTGATCTTCAAACACTGGATATTAGGTATTCTTCTTGTTTTTCATTGAATTCTTTTATTTATTTATTTTTAAAAAAACTCTTTGTTAAGTTATTTGAGATTCAAGAATTCAAGAATCTGGAAAATGTTGAAGAAAAATTTAAAGGAAACAGTTTAATGTTCTGTTTGTATAGAAACATATTTGTTTTTAGATATTTTGAGAAAATAAAATTCTGAAAAATAAAAAATTATGCTGAAAAGAAATGTACTGTTATTCTTTTCTGTATTTAATATTCTGAAATCAATTTTATACAGAAAGAATATATTTTCCTTTTTCCTGTATTCTGTTACTGTGATTTTCTTTCTTGATATATATATATACACATAATATATATATATAGGTTATATATATATATTATGCATATATATATATAATAGAGAATTTATATATATATTCTGGTATTTTCTATTGAATCACCATATTGGCGAATATTTTCTTTATTATGAAAATTTCCAGATTAAAACCCATATGGCGGACGAAATTATGCCCGCAGTGTTATTTGTTTGTTAAAAATTATATTCGGAAATTTCTTTGTTAACAATATGGCCGACGCAGTGGGGAGCTACCCCCACGGCCGGCCCCAAAGGGAGCCGGCTGTGAGGGCAGCGCTCGGCACTACCCTCGCCGGCAGTGCCGGCGCGGCCTGCATAGCCGAGCCCCAATGGGGAACGACTATGGCGGTTGTCGGCCCTGTGTAGGGTTTTTCCCCTGTTTAAAACAAAATAAAACCCTTAAATGAGAATTCGTATTATTTCATTTCTTTTGAGTTTATGAATATGTTTATGAATTCTTTTAAAAGTTTTAGTATTGATTATTGAAAGATTCAAAAGTGGTTATTTATTGGAATTTTATTAATTGTAATATATATATATATATGTGGAAACTTTGACTTAAGTATGTATTTATAAATTAATAAATATAATTATATGTTTAATTATATTTATTAAGTAAGAAGATTATATGTTTATAATGTGTATGTAGATTAAGATTTAGAAAACTAAAGAATATGTTAAATTGTGATTTAAAGGAAAGTTTATTTATTTTAAAAACAAAATAAATTGATTACAATACTGTTGTATGATTGATCTATTATTTCAAATTTTTGACGCATAGATTTAGCATATCCAATTGATAGATTTATATTGTTTTAAATTTGTTTAATCTTTCTTATAATGGGTCAAAATGTGGAAAGTTATAACTGTTCAAGTCTTCCAGAGTTAAAATTGGGTAAAATGAGGGTATTATGTTTTCAAAGTATATTTTATTGATTTGGGTTTGTCCAAGAGTTAAACATGGTGATTGGTATTGTTATGATTTAATTATCATTGTGTGATGTAAATTGTGCATTTGGTAAACCCTAAGTTAGGAAAACTTAGAAACCTTGTTATGTTTAGGGGAGTGGCTAGTTGTAAGGGCCGACACACAAAGTGGTGTCAGGGTAACTTACGATTAGTTAAGTAAGTCAGTGAAAACTAAAGAACATAGTAGATAGATCTAAAACATTTAACAAGATGTGCATGCCTCGTTTATGACTCATAAGCTACTACAGTTATGAGTATAAGTCGAGAAGGCCTGGAATGGCAAAATCGGTGTCTCATTTCCTTAAGAGACATTCGATTCTGCAACTGTATGTAATAGGGGTCGGGTTTCGTAAGAGGTTACCAGGGTAACCCAAGGATTGGGGGCCGGGACCTAGGAAGAAACACCAGGGTAACCATTGCATCGTTGTGATGACACTCCACCTAGAATAAGAGTTAAACTTTGTGTTTGTGTATCAAATCAAATAACAAATCTGGAAGCAATGTAACCAATAGTGTGTTTGTACTAGTGTCTAGGGTTAGTAGATTAGGTCTAGGTAGCCTTGTTACTATCTCCTAGCACGGGGGGTGGACCTACGGGTACCACATGGTTGGGTGGAACGTGCACCTTACTCTGTTGGGTCCCCAGTTTGTTCATGGTATTGAGCGCTTCATGGATGGAGGGCTCGCACATGGACTTCTTTCATTCTTTTACAATTGTATATTGTAACTTGTAATGTAAAAACATCCCTCAAATGTATAAGAGGTGATCTTTTGTAAATTGTAATTATTATTTGAACTACCTCAT
The DNA here is from genome assembly GCA_007258455.2 of Sequoia sempervirens. Taxonomy (NCBI): domain Eukaryota; kingdom Viridiplantae; phylum Streptophyta; class Pinopsida; order Cupressales; family Cupressaceae; genus Sequoia; species Sequoia sempervirens. The sequence continues at coordinate 311,926,080 of VDFB02075321.1, forward strand.
TAGATGGATGAGTAATGTAATATTATATCAATGCAATGTATGGAAAAATGTTTGTACATCATTATATCTTGAATGGAAAATTTAATTAATATGCAATGTTTACTTTATGTTATGATTTAATTGGGAGAAATGCGAAATACTTAGTCGCTTAAGGAAAACTCAAAGTAGTGTAACGTCGTTTAACCTAAGAATGTATGCAACTAATTAACATAGTATTAATACTTTTTAAAAAAAAAATTATTACACTTTTATATCACTTTTGCAACATTCTTAGGTTATTTAGACGGGGCATTACAAAAAGGGATTTTAAAGAATATTCTCAACTCTCCACCAATATAAATTATGTTTTACTTTGAATTTAATAAATAATTATTATTCATTTTCTATTTGAATTACGACTAAAGTCCTAATTGATAGGTTGATTGAAAAACCTCTATAGCTTTCAAATGGTATCACATTTTTTAAATATGAAATATGCGTCACATTATATTCTTCACATAGTATAGGATTAAAAAAAGAAAAATTAAATTTCATGAAGTTTTGACCAAGTTAAGGTGGTCAGACATACAAGTTTTTATACCTTTTAAAAATTTTAATAAAAAATTCATAATTAATTATTTACTCAGAAAAAAAATTACAAAAAAATATGCATCACATCCAGACATGAGTCCTCTACTTATATCTAAAATATTATAAAAATATTATCATTTTATTGTGGTGAGGGTGGTCAAACAAACACTTACTTATTTTTTTCCTAAAATTTAAGTACTACTACATTGAAATTTCAAATTTTCACCAAATAGATTTTTCTTTTTTTAAAATAAACCTAGTAGTTTAGAAACTAAATTCAATTTTCTACAGATTGTATTCTTACATATTTTTGAAATAATATAGATAACTTATTCAAATTTCTACATCAAGTTGCCTAACTCTGATTTTTCTAAATTTTTTGCCACTTAAGGGCCTGTTTTTTCCATGATGGTCCTGCACATACCTGACTCCAAGATCATAAAATTATAATGCTCAAAAGTTTGGGTTCACCAAAATAAAATGAAGAAAAATGGGTGCCAAAATGAAAACTATGATGAACTAATTTTTCCCTAATTTCATTCAATATGCAAGCTATAATATGCAAATGAGTAACAAAAAATAAATCTAACCCAACTACCAGTCAAAAGGTAGATCTGGAAAGGGTCAAATGGTGTGTACATGTCACCAAAGTTTGTTTTTCAAATATCACTGAGGAATCATTCACCCTATGGCGAATGGGTCCTCACTAGGGCTTCAAAAAATTATTTTCTAGGTTGTGTTCTTCAATGTCTGCACTCCCAGTTCTAGTCAAACATTATTCAAAGTTGGAAATAAAACCTATAGCTCAGTTTCTATGATTTGACAAATTTTCTTGCATATTTGACAACTTTACAACTTTCTTCAATTTCTCTTTCCAAATGCTCTTCAACCTAAAAACTGCAATCATGCATCAAAGAGAAGAGAATGCTATTTAATTGGGAATAAGGGTTTGCCTTGGTCAAGCCATATTTTGGTAATTAAACCTTGAAATGAATGAAAGCATGAAGTAATGATGAATGAAAAAAATACAATGTCACAACTCACCAATCCTTATTTGAACCTCGGATAACAAATATACAAACTAGCATGAAGTGGCTTCAATGAATGTAGATCTTGATCATGAACTTTGATGTGAGAAAATGCCTTTAATATGCTTGAATTGATCTTGGATGCTACATCAACATCTTAGCTCAAACAAAATGCATTATGTAATACATATTTGACATGATGAAATGAATCTTGATTGCTGCAATAATATTCAATAATCTTTCCTTGACTGCCTTAGAAATGCTCTTGAATGCTCTCTTGATTATAATTTTTCTATCAGGACTTGAACACTTGAAAGGTTAGATGAAACTATATGAAATAACCTTGTATTTATACATATCTTAAGATTAATTCTCAAAATTCAAATGTCACAAGATGACATTGGATTATAGATTTAAAATCATTAAAATACCACCAAAAACATATTTCAAAGAGGGGTCCTAGATCTATGTGAGGACCCATTCACCATGTAGCAAATGGGTGCTAGGCCACTTACCTAAGACACACATCATCCAAAGTTAAGTGTTGTGAAATGGTATTTATGAATATCAAGATTTTCCCTTGAAATTTGAATTTAATTGGGTTTGGATTTGAATTAAAGGAGCCAATTAAGGAAAATTAAGCTCAATTAATTAATAAAACCCTAGATTCTTGTGAAAGTGTAAAAATACACTTTACAACATGCTAAATAAGGCACTATTAAGTCCATTTAGTTAAAAAGGGCCTTAAAATTAATGTGAATATGAAAAATATATTACTACGCTAAATCAAGGCAACATTATGCTCATTTTATTATTAATTATTCCCAAATTAAGTATGAAAAAGGGATACTTTTTTTGTTACTACACTAAATTACTAAGTTCAAAAGAGTAACCAAGGGTTTAGTCTAAACAATGTCAAACTCAACCCTATTCAATCTAACACTTTTCAATATGAATATCAATTGAGAGATAGATGCAGCAATCACAACCTTACAATAAGGAAATTTCTTGGGTTTTTAACCATGTAGTAAATTAAACTATTCAAAGTGAAAATAGGATAATTTTTTTCTCTTTCAAAAATTAAATAGCAATTGCATAAATGAATATATAAGCATTTCATAATAAATACATTTTACTTTTCAAACTAAAAAGAATAAAGAACTTTTCCATTTATAATTTTCACATGAATGATCTCAAATAAATAAAGATATTTCATTTAATTTTTAAGGAACAAGGTCAAGAAATCAATATTCAATATTGTCTATCTCACAAGACTCAACATTTCATTTGTAAGAGGGAGAGCATCACCAAGGTGTTTTACCTCCAACCACAGATCGATGGTCCCCACACATATTTTTAACTGGAAGTGGTCCTACCCTTCAACAAAGATTATAGTCAAGAACCCCCTAGTATTGTCATCTGAGCTCTAGTTTTGTGCTCTTCTTAACCAATACCATCAAATAACTATGGCCACCTTCCAACTATGCATGACAATCTAATTAGTTAAGAAATTCTATAGCATTGTGAACTAAAAGTTACAAGTAGAGACTATTGCACTCACTTTGGCCAAAGTGTTTGAAATATATTCAACCACTACTTGTGAGTGGATTCATATGTTCACCCACCTCTACTTGACTAGGAGAACCTTATCTGACCTTGTATTAGCCTAAACTTACTATTTGACCATTGGTCAACTTTTCATTCGAATTTTCTTTTAAAAAGTGATGTCTTCAGTAAAGTCATTATTCTACTAGATTGGTTAAGTCTTCTTGACTTTTGAAAACCCATGTTACATTCATGTAATGACTTGGTCCTTGGTAACTACCACTTGTTCAAGTCCTTACTTGCTGATTTGGTAGATGACTTGACTAGTTATATTTTTTGACCTTGAATACCTAAGTTACATTCTCATAACTTATTGAGACTTAACAACTGCCACTTATTCAAGGCCTTAGTATTACCCATGAGAGTATTTGATCTCCCACTCTATGAACAGATAGTTTTTATTGATTACTTATTATCATAAACTAGGTTCACTTACTCATAAATTAATAGTACTAATAAAATATTTAACATATATAATAAATAAATATTAATCTTGAACTAAATATTCCTTCTTCATATTATAGTCTCAGATGTCTAGTGTTTATTTTTATTATAGAATCATTTCTCAGAATGTGAAGATTCACTAAGCAAATAACTCATCTGGGTTGTTAGTTATTTATGACTCGAACACCTAAGTTACATTCATGTAACTACCTAGGTCTTGGCTACAACCAAGTGTTCGAATCTTTACAATAACCCGTGAAAGTAACTACTCTTGAGATATAAAATTTAAGCAAATATGGACTTATTTGGGCATAATATGGTATACTAATTGCATAGACTAATTCTCCATAGTGATGGTTATTTCTCTGCAAAGAATATAACTTTCATAAGGTTTTAGAGTTTCTTGGTAAACATTGTAGTCTTGTTTACTAATGATAAAATTAATTGTAGACCAAATGGTTTAACCATCAAATTGTTTTATATTTATAAGTGTTTACTCACTAATATTGGCAATATGACTAGTTTAATAAAATATCACGGACATTAAATTTTCCTTGTTATGTTTATGTAACATCTAAGGTCTAGGCTACTGCCTCTAATTCAAGTCCTAACATGAACCATAAGGTTTACATTCTCCCTATTCTTAGGCTTCTTTGAAAATTATTGATGATATTATGTCATCATCAAAACATACACATGGTCATACAGAAGGTACTAATATTACATCATCAAGTACTCAAATAGAGGATTACTTCCTCTTACTCAAGTTTCAACTCCCAATATCAAGTTATAAGACTTGGGTTCACAAAATATCATAAGAAATTATGGGGTACACGATATATAATATTGTTAAGATTCAAGCAACTAAATATCATGCTCAACCCTAAATTTTCAACCAATAACAACATAATACACTATTTAATCTTGTTCAACTCCTTTAAGGAAATACTTAATCAGTCTTGCCATTTCTCTAGCATTTGAACTATGTTTTCCTTTCTGAGTTCATATATAATAAATTATATAAAATATTATATAAAGGTATCCCTAAATTTTTTAATATAAAGTCTTGTATTTTAGACTGCACGTATTCTCAATATCTGAGACAATCAAAATACATTATTTTCTATAGTATACACAACAGCCTCTAGCATGACATTAACTGTGAGATACTAGTTTCATGATATTTACATAACACTTTCTATTTAGTATACATTATTTCTTGCTCCTTTGAATGGAAATAAATGATAAGTTTAAAATAGAGAAAAGCATGCCTATTATTCTATCTTGTGACTGTAATAAAACTTTGAATGTGCACAGTTATCCTCCTTTGAGTTATCTAATAGCTGCGTCCACAAATATGGTGGCTCTTCCCGAATATGGCATTGTACTTGCTAAGATTTGCAAATAAGATTGACTGAATTGTTATTCAGTTTGGGGCACTTCAAAACCAATTGGTTCACTCCCCAAATGCCTCCATATACTTCCACCTTTGCGACTGTAGTTACCTTCTCCCAACGCTCATCCCAAAAAAATGAATAATAATATTCATATGCTTCCCGATTGAATTTTATAACACACCTCTGAAATAATGCAAAATTTCCCTTACTTACCAAGGGTACAGCCTTGTTTTCCGCCATCGTGACATTTTATGAATATCTGAAAAGATTTTAATTTTGGCACCATATTTTACTCAATAATGAGTATGCAGAAATATAAAAGGAAATGCCTCCATTCAGCATTAAATCCACGCTTAATATAGTATGTAGTCACCTTTTATGAGGCTCTTCTCACCGTGGTTGAAATAACAACAGCCACAAATTTGTGCACCCTCGCATACTAATTTATACGTATGCCAAAAATAGAATGAAAGTGCCTCCTTAAGAGGCTCGAATGGATCCATAATAACATATTAATCAAAAGGCATTTTAAAAACAGTTGAGACGCCACTATGTGGCTCTTAATAATTACTCAATATGGTTGATGGAAAAGCCTATAGACCAGCCCAATAACCTCCTCTAACTACCATTCCTTGTGGCAAACAAAAACATTAATATATGTTGGACTTAGTCGCCACTTCTAAGTGGCTCGACTCACCCATTTGCCATGGCTTTTTTTGTTCATTTTAATGACTTTGTCATTTCAGTTTTATATGCCACTTTGGGGGCTTTATGTTGTAGCCTTTAAAGGCTTAGAAATGGTTCTTACACTTTCTTTAGTTTGTATCATATTTAAAGCTTAGTAAATTCTAATGTATGGGGCGAACATCTTATCCATTATGCCATGATGATTCTAAGATGTTGTTAAAAGAATTCAATACATGCTATAACTACCATTTATGTAGCTTCTAATTAGTTAAATAGCGGTGCCAATGATGGCTATCATCTATGGTATCCACTATGGTGTCTTTTAGATGGAGTTTAAATGTCATAAAATAGTCTACAATAAGTCATTATTTTAGCCCAAAATTATGCCTTTGTTGGAGGCTAATATGCCTCATGAAGTGCAATTAAAATGTAGATTTGAATTACTTTAAATATGCTTTTATAAGCATAAGAAATATTTTAAATATGGATCAATACATTAAATATTAATGTAATATATTTACAAATTAATTTACTATTACAATATACACATATATATATGTATGTATATGAATTTTGATACTAATTCATATTGTTTCGTATATACATTCTTATATACATATATCCATATATAAAATATATGTTATAGCCATTTAGCATAATATTATTTTAATCGATCTATCTTATTTCTCACTAAAGATTTGATAATTGATTAATGTTGAAAAACATATAACATTAAACACTTTAATTTTATTTCCAAAAAGGAAAATAAGACTTGACTATATTAACCCACCAAAAGATGCAACTAATGGCCAAAGACTTACTTGGTTTTGAAGGTATCCAATAACCTGACCTACACGAGAAAATAGAACTCAAATGGCATTACTAATAAGTCCTTAGACTATATCCTTCTCCAGAATGATACTCTCTCTCTCCCTTTGGAGGGCATGAAATCTTACCTACATTTCACTTAGAAATAAAACCAAGTAGTTGGCCCTACCATATGCATTATATTCTTTTCATTGTGTAATTATCAATAATTCATTTACATGTAAAAACCATGATATTGCATAAAATTCATCATAACATTTACCTTTCAAAGTTTCATAATCACATAATTCATCATTGAAACGAAGAAAAATAGGTGTAGGGGTTCAAACACATAGGGTTCAAACTTACTATAAATAGAAAGAGTAAAATGGGGTGAATGAACCTACCTATTCATCTATTTCATTTAGGAAATGAGATCCCTCAAGTTAAAATCCACTTTCAACCCTTAGGTGAGTGAATTTTTTGAGGAATCTTACAATTTCCCTTTTTGTGTTAGGATGGGGGTCTAGGTCAAACAACACTTTGGGGAGAAAGATTAAAAATAGAAAATAAACTCCAAAAGGTAATTTATCACTTGGATTTAGTAGATTAAGTATACAACTAAAGGAACCTACAAAGTTTTTGTTAGATCTGGATAGGATAAATGTTGTGTACCTCTCACAAAATGGTGTTTTGAGAAGTTGTTTGAAGACTCATTTTCCCTATGGTGAATGGTTCCTAGATAGGGATTTTTAAAATATATTTTTGGGTCCTCTACTCCTATGTCTGCACTTCCTGATTCTCGATTTTCACAATCGGATATTCGGAAATAAATCAGAGATCTGATTTTTCGTAGATGACAAGGTAACAACAAATGCAACTTTGTAATTTTGCACTTTTGAGATCTTCAAATTGTTTTCAACCTACAAACTACAACACACAAAGAGAGGGAAAAATGTTTTGTTTTTGGTGAATGGGGGTTCACCTTGGTCAAACAATATTTTGGTAATTAAACCTTGAAATGAAAGAAAATAGCATGAAAGGAATGATAAATGAACAACTCAATGTCACAACTAACCAAACCCTTGAATAAACCTTAGAATGTAAATTTGCAACTTGCATGAAATGGCTTCAATGGATGTGGATCTTCAATCTTGATTTGAAATAATGCTTGAATGGATCATGAAACCTACATCATCATATTAGCTCCTATATCACGGATGATGTAAGAAGACTTTTACATGACAACTAGATCTTGATTAATGCAATAAATCTTCTTTTGAATCCCTTGAATTGCTCTTGAAAGTGCTCTCTTAGATCTTAAAAATTGCTTGGTGAAACGTAGCAAAATAACCTTATATTTATATAAATGTAAGCTTAATTTCTCGAAATTCAAATAACACAATCTGACATCTGAATATTGATTTAAATATGTTAAAATACCATCCAAACCATAATTTAAATTTAGGTCGTTGGTCTAAGGGAGGATCCATTTTCCGATGAATGGGTCCTAGGTCCCTAACCCTAAGACACATTGCTCAATGAGAAGTGCTATGTTAAGGAATTCATGAATTTCAGGTTTCCTCTTCGAAAATATAATTAAATGGGTTGGGTTTAGAATTAAATAGACCAATTAAGGAAAATTAAGCTCAATTACTTAAAGGAGTCCTAAATAAGTGTCAAAGTGTAAATAAATAGATTTTACAATACTAAATTAAGGAAAATTATTAAGTTCATTTTAATTAATAACTTTCCCTAAACTTAATTTGAATATGTAAAATACATATTACAACACTAAATTAAGGCATAATTAAGTCCAAATTAACATTAATTCCAAATTAAGTGTGACAATGTAAAAGATATACATTTTTTTACACTATATTTAGCCCCCACTTTAGTGAGAGGATGACCTTGTGTCAAACACACACTAGACATTCAAAACATATATATGCAACAATGAAAAAGGTACTTAATTATACAACATCAAAGACTAAAGGGAAAGGTAAAAATAAAAAAGTCAGCTCAAGCCTCGATTGTCCATCACAATGTGGAACATGCCTTAGCTATTTGTCCAAAAGAAAAGGGGGGATCAAGCCTTAATAGTCCAACGTGATGTGAGACATGTCTCGGTTGTTTGTCCAAAAATGTTAACACAATGCGATGTCCACTATGCAAACAACAATGCAGACACACTTCAGGCTAATGGAACCGTAGGTTGTCCACTATGTGAGGTCCCATAAAGTGGTTTGGTGAGAAAGTCATGCCAGGTATATAGGCTCTCACTATATTAACCATACCAATGTTATCATTCTGATAACTCCATAGGGAACCAAAAAACAAAGACTTTGAACTTCACAAGGTTAACAAGTTGTATTATGCTAAACAATTTTTAACAAAATGAAAATAAAGTTTGTTCAAAGGGATATTTCTTAGTTCATGTATGGTCTCCTCTTAGGAAACATCATGCCTAATGTCTCTAAGAGAGGACAAATCAATGATAAAATATTCACAATCTTTTGGAATGCAATGTATAGCATCACCACTAAGGGAAAATTTGTATGCCAAGAAATATCATGCTCTCAAAGGACATCAAACCCAATGACACCACCAAGAGAAGGATGCATTGCAAGAAAAAATAAAATTGCATAATGAAACATAAGGAATGTCAAAAATTTCAAAATAATAATGCCAATGTATGCCACCACTTTAAAGAAATTGCTACACCATGTTGTGAGAAATTTAATTTAAAGTAACAAATAATCAAAGCTAACCAATAAAGAAGACATGAGAGGCCATTCATAAATCCCTATGCTAAGTTATATGTTTTTGAATAAGGCTACATCATGAATAAGAGAGGAAGGGGTTACCCCCAAAATGAAATCCCAAAACACATAAGGGATCCATAGATTCGGGGTTAGTATATCTTTGGTACAATGTGATTATAGAGCTCAAAAACATCATCATTCCCCAAATACTTGCAAAACAAGAAGAATGACACATAGAGAGATAAAACAAAGAATTTTTTTTTGGGTCAACATGGAAAAGACCTAAATTTCTCAATGCCTTGTGTCACCCCCAAAATGAAAAGACAAGACCAAAGAAAAGATAAATGTTTGCGACATATAAAAGAATGCAGATACAAATATAAGAGTGCACATGAAGAGAGATACATCAAACAATTAGTACAAGGGATTTCACATTATGCACATGTAATCACACAAAGAACACGAAAAACAAAAAACAATACTAGTAAGGCACATGCAAGTCAACCTATAACAGGTCGTCTGCATCCCAATCTTGATCAGTATATGTGGAAGGAAAATAAATAGCCAAAGGGACAATATCAAGTGCCATACTAGGAAAAGGATATCTAACCCCTTTCCCCCACTAAGTGAAGGACAAGGATGAGTTGAGAATGGATGATGGTATGCTACTCCTTGCGATAATAAAATATGATTGCATAAAACCAAATTTATGCCCTCATGTATGGTAGTGAATATACTATGATACAACAACTACCAAATGACAAGTAACAACAACTAATGTTATTGATTATAATGAGTAGACAAAGTATCAACTAGATGCATATCTAATGAGATATTTCCACATGTAGTATGATCTATAAGTTCAGGATGCACCAAAGTTAAACTTGTCTTAGAAGAATCTTTTGTAAGAGTGTTGATACTGAGTGAAGGATTTTTTTATGCTTTTATTTCTTTCGAAGGATAATAAGCAAGAACATTATTGGATTCCTATGTATTAGGCTCTATAGGGACATGGATACCATGTTCTCTAATACCACATCATTTTCCAATATAACCAAGTTGTTTCATAAGTTCATAACCTCTTCCATAAATCTTTTTCATTTCTTTCAGATTCAGTGGTTATTCATAATCAACTTCATCAAAGTTTGTTGTGTAATTTTTTTCTTCTTCTAAAGTGGTTGAAGTCGATTCTTTTGAAGGTTCTTCTAAATTTTGTGAATTGAAATTACCACTTTTTATTTTCCCTTTTTAGACTCTTTTGTTGTGATCTTGTATTCTCCCATGAATGTAGTTGTGAAATCCAAGGAACCCCAATCATATTACAATAGCTTTGTGACTTCCTCAATATTCTTTTATTTGTCTTTCTCTTGCACATGTTCCACTTGTGTAGTTGGTGTCAATATATTCAAAGGATTTTCCTTGTCTTTTTCAATTTGTAAAACATTTTAAGGCTCAAGATTAGCTTTGATCATATATACTTTTTTATTGTAGAACTACTTCATTATATGATGAAGAGTTGAAGGAAAAACATTCATCTCATGAATCCATGGTCTTCCTAAAAGAAGGTTATATGAAATATTGTGAGGCATAACATGGATAGTAGTTTGCAATGTGGCCTTTCCAACTATAACAGGTAATGTAATCATGCCAAGCGATTGTTTTCCTATGTTATCAAATCCTCAAATGGACAAAGAGTCAAGTTTAATCTCACTCTTATCAATTCCAATCTTGTTTGATAAGTTCACACTACACACATTCATAGTTGGGCCATTGTCAACAAGGGTTCTCTTTATTCCTTTTTATTGATAATGGCTAAGATCATGAAAGCTTCATATTATTTTTGAAATTCCAAGGAGGGAAACTTGCTTTGGTGAAAATAAATGTCTAGATTAATTGCATTCATTCCTTCAACTAGGGTTGCTATATCATTCAAATTTGCACTAGGGGGAACCACAACTTGTTGCAATGTATTTTGGAGCGTACTATGATAACTAGCTAAGGCTTGAATAAGATCCCATAAGGATATCTTAGCAAGAGTGTTTTTAAGTTGTCCAACAATGTCATACTCCTTTCCACTATGTGAAGGCAAACGAGGAGAACTAGGCAAGGTAGGTTGAGGAAATGGTAATGAAGTGTGAGTGGTTTGCGATTTCCTATTGTTCCTTGTATTATATGTGTGAGGAATGGTATTATAACTCGGTTGCTACGAAAAATTCTTACTATCAAGTTTCCTTTTAGGTGGTTCTAAGATAAGCATAGGTTTAGTTTAAACTTGAGGTTGATGTGAGAGTGGGTAGATGGTAAGAAGTGGCTCAAGAGATCGCTTAAAAGGATATCTAATGTGCATAACCTCAAAATACTTATCCTCATTTTCATGATCTCTTAGTGAAGGGGAGTCTAATTTCAATTCATCATCTTCATCTAAGGGAGCCACATTACTATTGTTTGAAAGACATGCATCAATTCTATCATTCTTGCACCATGATATTTTCCCTAGTACAAGAGTTTTTAGGAGAGGATAAAACAAAATGTTGATCACATTCCATGGTCTGATTTTTTAAAATAGCTTCATCACAAGTAAGGGAAGCATCAAGAGAAGAATAACTATGATTTTATTGCTTACCAATGATTGGATCCTTTAGTTCAAAAATATATTTCCAAACAGTAGGAGAATTAGGAAAGGGAGAAACAAGATTCTCATGACTCTCAATGATTGTATCTTCTAACACCAAACTATCTTCTTTACAAATAGGAGAGATATTGGGAGAAGAACAAACTTGATTGCCATGATTGTTCAAGATTGTATTCTATTTTACTAATACATTCTCATAAATGGTAGAGATGAATGTTTTCTTGGCATGCCTAGAAAGGTTACAAAATACTAACATTGTGTGCCCAAAAAGAAAAGTACTTTTATCCAACTTATACAATGCTTCAGGAATATAAATAATGTGTATCCAAAAATAAAAAGTACTTTTATCTAACTTATGCAAAGCTTCAAGAATAGAAATAATGTATATCCAAAAACGAAAATTACTTTTATCCAACTTATCCAAAGCTTCAAGAATGTATACATTGTGTATCCAAAAGTGAAAAGTACTTTTATTCATATTATGCAAAGCTTCAATACTATAAAAATTTTCATATCTGATGATTTTTGCTACTCAAATGACATTGGAATGATTCCAGAAATTACTACACTAAATGGATGTTTAGGCCTAGATCCATAAAACAAAAAATTCTTGAAACTTTCCAAACTAATACTATAGGTTACTAGCAGGCCAAGGAAGTGTAGATACCCACAAAAAAGCTCAAAAAATTTAGTTTGTAGAGGCCTCAAAGGACTCATTCGCCCATGGGGATGAATGGGTCCCTATATAGGGTTTTTTTTAAATGAAGAATGCAATTTTTGAGTGATTATATGTGTTCTTTGTTCTAGGTCTCATAGCGTAACTTCAGTGAAAGAATTTTTTAGAATTTAATGACCTAATGTAAGTAAAATTAATGACAAATGATCTGAACTATATGAAACTTTTTGAAATGTGATTTTGACTTAATTTTTTAATGTGAATGATTGAATATACACTAATACACAAGTACTATGGAAAATTATTCTAATATTATGCAATTTTTGTTGAATTTTTAGATTTAAAATGAATACAAAATGGAAATTTACAACTAAAATATAATACAACTTTATGCCAAATTTAGAAACCCTAAATGCAATGAACTGATTCAAATCCTAGATATAGGGCTTGAATGTACTCTAAATCATAAATTAGAATGTTCAAAACTCAAGCTCACCAAAATGAAACATAGAAAAATGGGTTAGAGTTCAAACACATAGGGTTTTATACTAAATTTGGAATATTTCACCAATCTTACTATAAACAAAAAGAGAAAAATGGGGTGAATGAACCTACCTATTCTTCAATTTCATTCAAGAAATGAGATTCATCAATTCAAAATCCACTTTCAACCCTTTAGTAAGTGAATTCTTTGATGAATCTTGCAATTTTCCTTTTTGTGTTAGGATGAGGGTCTAGGTCAAACAACACTTTGGGGAGAAAGATTAAAAATAGAAAATCAACTCCAAAATGCAACCTATCACTTAGATTTAGTAGATTAAACATAAAACTGAAGGAAACTACAAAGCTTCTAGTAGATCAAAAAGGGATAAATGTTGTGTACCTCTCACAAAATGATGTTTTCACAAGCTGTTTAAGGACTCATTTTCCCTATGGCGAATGGGTCCTAGGTAGGGATTTCCAAAAAAAAATTCTGGACCCTCTGCTCCTATCTCTGCACTTCCAGATTCCCAATTTTCATAGTTGAATAGTTGGAAATAAATCCAAGATTTGAGTTTTTGTGAGATGACAACAAAGGTAACAACAAATGCAACTTTGCAATTTTTCACTTTTGAGATCGTCAACTTTTCTTCAACCTACAAATCCATAATACACAAAGAGGGGAAAATATTTTGTTTTTGGAAAATAGGGGTTTTCCTTGGTCAAACCTCGTTTTGGTAATTAAACCTTTAAATGAAACAAAATAGCATGAAAATAATGATGAATGAGAAAATCAATGTCAAAACTCACCAAACCCTTGAATAAACCTTGGAATGTAAATTGACAACTTGGATGAAATGTCTTCAAAAGATGTGGATCTTAAACCTTGAATCTTCATTTGAAATAATTCTTGAATGGATCATGAAACCTACATCATCATATTAGCTCCAATAACATGCATGATGCAAGAAGACTTTGACATGACAATTGGATCTTGATTGCTACAATAAATCTTCAATAAATCTGCTTTTTAATGCATTGAATTGGTCTTGAAGTGATCTTGAAATTTCTCTCTTAGATCTTGAAAATTTCTAGTTGAAACATGGTAAAATAGCCTTATATTTATAAATATGTAACATTAATTTCCCAAAATTCAAATAACACAAGACAACATTTGAATATGGTTTTGAATATGTTAAAATATCAGCAAAACATAATTTAAATTTAGGTCCTAGGTCTAAGGGAGGACCCATTCACCCATGGGTGAATAGCTCTTAGGTCCCTAACCCTAGGACACACATTGTTGAATGAGAAGTGTTATGTTAAGGCATTAATGAATGTTTGGTTTCCTCTTTAGAAATAGGCTTGGATTTAAAATAACGGGACCAATTAAGGAAAATTAATCTCAATTAATTAAAGGAACCCTAAATAAGTGTGAAAGTGCAAAAAAATACATTTTACAACACTAAATTAAGGAATTATTAAGTCCATTTTATTTAATAGGGACCTAAACTTAATGTGAATATGTATGAAACAATAGAAATAGGGTGATCCACCTTTTAGGAGATGGAACACAAGGTATGAGGGCCTATTTCACTCAATTTTCACTCAAGGATACCTTAGAGATCTCAATCAAATGATAGAATGAGGGAAAGAGATCTACAATAAGCTGTCCTAGGGTATGTTTAGAGACTAAAAAGGGGTTCACCACCAAGCTAGGGCTTGGAAAGAAAAGTAACATGCAAAACATAATGATATGAAAAGCTCCAATAAATGACCTAGAAATGAATGGAAATAAGAACAACAAACTGGAAAAGTACAGAGGTGCACCTGGGAAGTTCAATGTGCTTGGAAACAAGCTCTAAAATCCTAAAAATGCTGACTTTAATGCTCATTGGGACTCATATGCTTGGTTGGGTGTATCAGTCCTAGACTAGGGTTTCTTCACTGAAACATGTATCTGGTAGTGCTTGGTCTGAATCCATTCAAATAAAGAAAAATCATTGTACTAGGACTCATATGCCACAAGCGGTGTATCAATCCCATTCCACTTTTTTGGAGGTTCAATGTCAATCTACTCTTCTATCTTTTCTCTTTCTTCTAATCCCAATTTTTGTATCCAAAATGCTAAATTCTTCTCCATAGGTGTCTTTTAGTGATCTTGTAAAGAAGGTGACAACTTTGACAACTTTGCAAACAAGAAAACTTCTTCCAATATTTTAGTTCAATCTATCTTCAACCTAGATCTACAAATCACACACTAAAGAGAGGGAACAATGTTTTTTTGTTAGTGGATAGGGTTTTTCCTTGGTCTAACCCCATTTTGGTAATAAAACCTTGAAATGAAATCAAATGA
Organism: Sequoia sempervirens; assembly: GCA_007258455.2. Taxonomy (NCBI): domain Eukaryota; kingdom Viridiplantae; phylum Streptophyta; class Pinopsida; order Cupressales; family Cupressaceae; genus Sequoia; species Sequoia sempervirens. The sequence goes on from VDFB02075321.1 coordinate 311,941,527, forward strand.
AATGGAGGAATGGTGAATTAACAAATATGCAGTGTTCCAACTCACCAAACCATTGAATAATATAATACAAACATGTATGATATGCTAGCATGAATGTGGATCTTGACTCTCACTTGAATTATATGGATCTTGAATTGAATGCTTGCTTGAATCATGAAACCCTACATCACAAATGTTAGCTCAAAAACAAACATGTTCATGATGACTTTGACATGATGCTTCATAATTGAATAATGCTCCAAAATGTTTGATAATCAGCTCTTGAAGGCTCTTGAATTATCTTGTAAGCTCTTGAATGCTCTTGTGAACTCAAATTTTCTATAATGTATGAATACTTAAGTTGCTAGGTGAAAAATGAGTGAAACGACTGTGTATTTATACTTGTTTATGCCAAATTTCTCAAAATTACAACACTAAAAGTTGACATAAGATCTAGGAGAATAAAACCTAGCAAAGAATTTGAATTTAATTTAGGTCTAAGCTAAACAGGACTCATATGCCAGTTGTGGTGTATGAGACCCATTAGGTTAAGCTTTGGGACACATTTTTCAACAAAGTCTTAGATTAATTTAAAATCTAGATCGGGGCCCTGAAACTTAGGTGTGACCCATACACCCAACATGGTGTATGAGTCCCAGATCATTAAATCTAGGCCATACAATCCAAAAACACATGAATTATGATTAGATGTTGGTAAATGTCAAGATTAATCTTGGAAAGATACATTAAATAAGGCTTGTGGATGCAAAATAAGGCCAATTTAATAGGGAGGGCCCAAACAAGTGCCAAAATTTGAATGTGTTAAACACATTACAACACTAAATCAATGAAATATTTATCTCAATTTAATAGGAATGGCCCAAACAAGTGTGAAAATGTAGAGGTATATATTTTCCATCACTGTATTTAGCCTCCACTTTAGTGAGAGGAGGAACTTGCTTCAAACTCACACTAAAGTAGAAAAACACACATCAAGAAGGGTGATCAATCCCCTAGGATCAAGATCCTATGACAAACCAACATAGGCATGTTGCAAAAGACAACACATGTAAATGATATAAGGAGCAACAACAAGGCACAAGCATACACTACCAAAGATATAAAGAAGAGAAAAATAAAATAAAAGATGTGGATCAAGCTTTGACCATGTGTCCTACACATTGTGGAGCAGATCTAGGTTGTTTGTTTGAAAATTCACACTCACTTTGAGGAAATGGAACTTTGGCCTACCCATTGGGTGAGTATCCAACACATTGAGGCACATACAGGACTGGTATGTACTCACAAGCAAGTGGCTATGGGAGTTCAGCTCCCATATGTACAACCATACTAAAGCTATACCTCCTAATAACTTTCATAAGGTGCCTCACAATAATGAACTTTGAGCTCCATGAGGCAAGCAAAGCTTCGTACGCTTGAAATTCATGAATAAACAAGATGACACCATAGGAAATAAAAGTGTGTTATGCAAGGTGGCCATATAACAGTTATTGTAAATGAAAAATAGTGTAAGGTACATTCAAAGGGATTTTTCTTGGTTTATGTAAGGTCTCTTCATAGGAAACATCATGTCTAATGTCTCCAAGAGAGGAAAAGTCAAAGAAATATCATGCTCTTGGAGGAAATAAAACCCAATTAAACCACCAAGAAAAGGATGCATCACAAGAAGAATGAAAATCACACAGTGAAACATGAGAGTCAATTTATGCCCCCACTTTAAAGTGGTTGCTAATGCCATTGTTGTGAGAAATTGCTTTAAAGTAGAAGAAGGCATGAGAGCTTATTTGGAAATCCCTATGCCAAGTGATATGTTCCCAAATGAAACTTTATCATGAAAAGTGGGTTGCCCCCAAAACTCAATATGTAACATGCGATCAAACTTAGGCATGTTTCCCACATTGCAAGCTTTCTCTTATATGTACATGAAAGGCGGTCAACTAGCCAAAAATGACACGTGACATACAAGGAGATAGGTTCCTAACCCATTTCCCCCACTTAGTGCAAGAAAAGGATGAGCCAGAATGACTGAGGAGAGGTTTGAAAGTGAGTATCAATTAGAGGATCTAGATGCTTCAACACAAGGAAAAGCACCACAATCCTTAAGATGTTGAAGTTGATTACTCAAATCCTTACATTCATTAGTAGAATGACAATGAACTCTATGATATGCACAAAATGTACCCTTGTAGTGAAATTTATTTCATGTCCTTGGAGGGAGGGATATCAAATAATCTTGGAGGAGTCTCGACAAGATACCCACTTGATCAATAGTATAATATGTTCCTTGCGAAAAAGATATCCCATGTTTAGTACAAGGTGTCATACCTACACAAGACTCTTTAGATGGCAAGATATTGTACTCTTCTTTAAAGGGAGGTATAGAATCTAATGAACTCCAATCGTTATTGTTTTGCATGATGAAATTGATATTAAGCAAGTATTTCTTTGTTTCTTTCATTTCTTTCAAAGGATAATAATGAAGACCACTAGTGTCTATCAATTCAAAGTGTACTAATGTTGAAGTCATCTTAGAAGAATCTTTTGTAATAGTGTTAAAATTAAGTGAAGGATTTCTTGTTGTTTTCAAAGGACAATAACAAAGACCACTAGTCATTCCTTGCATGTTAGGCTCTATAGGGACACATATACCTTGATCTCTAGCACCACATCCTTTTCCACTATATCCAATTTGTTTCATGAATTCATAGCCTTTTCCTTAAAGCTTTTTCATTTTTTTTGGAGTCGGTGGTTGTTTATAATTAGCTTCATCAAATTTTGTTGTATAATTTTTTGTGTCTTCTAAAGTGGTTAAAGTGGATTCTTTCAAAGTCTCTTCCAAATTTTGTGTTGACATTACCACATCTTATTTTTCATGTTTTTTTGTTATGATCTTTGGTTTCCCATCAAACCTAGATATGAAATATAATGATCCTAAATAATCTAGCAATAATATGTAAAGGTTTTAGGATACCTATATTTTTGTACTTCTTGCATGAGTTCTACTTATGTATCTAGTGTCAATATTTTCAAAGGATTCTCCTTGCCTTTCTTAATGTTCAAACAACTGTTTGGTTCAGGGTCAACTTTGATTATATATACTTTATTGTTGTAGACATATTTCATTTTACGATGAAGAGTAGAAGGAATTGCATGCATCTCATGAATCCAAGGTCTTCCTAAAAGGAGGTTGTATGAAATATCATGAGGCATAACACAAATAGGGGTTTGAAATGTGTCCTTTCCAACTATAATAGTCAATGTAATCAGCCCAAGCGATTTTCTTCCCATGTTATCAAACCCATGAATAGATAAATAATCAAGTTGAATTTTTTATTTATCGTCACCAAGTCTATCAAAAAGTGTCACACTACACACATTAAGGGTGGAGCCATTGTCAACAATGGTTATTTTTATTCCCCACCCATCATAGTCAGCTATTATCATGAAAGCTTCAATTTTTTTGCACTAATTCCAAAGGAGGGAGCTCACTTTGGTGGAAAAAAATGTTAGCATTTATTCATTGAATCATGGTTGCTATGTCATTCAATTGCATATTAGGAGGGGCAGTAACTTGTTGTAAAGAAATGTGATTCATGTCATAATAATGAGGGGATGTTTGAATAAGGTCTCATAATGATATTTTAGCAAGAGTATTTTTATATTGTTCAATAAGACCATACTCCTTTCCACTTTGTAAAGGCAGACAAGGAGGGCTAGATAAGATAGGGTTTGATAATGGGAGATATGTTGAAGGTTTTTGTCTTGGTTGTGGGTTGTTTCTAGTGTTATATGTATGATAAATGGTATTATAACTCGATTACTATGAAAGATTATTCTTATTTGGGTAAAGCATAAGTTCGGGTTTCTTTTGAGTTTGTGGTCATTTTGATGGTGGGTAATGAACTAGAGGATTCTTAAGATGTCCCATAGGGTATGTATCAGGTCCATTAATCAAGGGAGATCAAATGGAAACTTGTGCATTCATAACCTCAACGGTTTCTGTTTGATGTCTTTCTAATGAAGGGGAGCCTAGTGTCATCCTTTAACCATCTAAGGAAGTGACATCACTATTTTTTGAAAGATACATGCCAATGCTCTCATTTTCTTCCACCATGATATGGGTATGTGCAGGATCATCATGGAAAAAATAGGCCCTTAAGTGGCAAAAAATTCAAAAAATCCAAAATTAGGCAACTTGGCATAGAAAATTAAATAAGTTATCTATATTATTTCAAAAATATGTAAAAAGAGAATATGTAGAAAATTGAATGTAGTTTCTAAACTACTAGGTTTATATATAAAAAAAATCTATTTGGTGGGTATGTGCAGGATCATCATGGAAAAAAAGGCACTTAAGTGGCAAAAAAATCAGAAAAATCAGAGTTAGGCAACTTGACATAAAAATTTGAATAAGTTATCTATATTATTTAAAAAATATGTAACAATAGAATCTATAGAAAATTAAATTTAGTTTCTAAACCACTAGGTTTTTTTTTAAAAAAAAGAAATCTATTTGGTGAAAATTTGAAATTTCAATGCAGTATTACTCAAATTTTAGGGAAAAAATAAGAAGTAGTTGTTTGTCTGACCATCCTAACCACAATAAAATGATAACATTTTTTTATAATATTGTAGATATAAGTAGAGGACTCATGTCCCAATGTGATGCATATTTTTTTATAATTTTTTTCAAAGTAAATAATTAATTATGAATTTTTTATTACAAATTTTAATAAATATAAAAAACTCGTATGTTTGACCACCTTGGTCAAAACTTCATGAAATTCAATTTTTATATTTTTAATCCTATATTATGCGAAGCATATAATGACACATGTTTTGGATTCAAAAATGTGATACCATTTGAAAGCTATAGATGTTTTTCAATTAGTCTATCAATCGGGACTTTAGTAATATGAATAGAAAATGAATAATAATTACCTATTAAATTCAAAGTAAAGAATAATTTATATTGGTGGAAAGATGAGAATCTCATTTAAAAACCCATTTCATTTCATCAATTTTGGGTAAAAAAAATTGTCAGCCACATACCCATCATATTGCCACTTTTTGGCCCATCATGATCCTACACATACCCTGGTGAAAATTTGAAATTTCAATGCAATAGCTCACTTAAACATCAGGGAAAAATAAGTAGGTGTCTATCTTACCACCCTAACCACAATAAAATGATAATTATGTTTTATAATATTTTAGATATAAGTAAAGGACTCATGTCTCGATGTGATGCATATTTTTTTCCAAGTAAATAATTAATTATGAACTTTTTATTACAAATTTTTAAAAATATAAAAAATCGTATGTCTGACCATCTTAACTTGGTCAAAAATTCATGAAATTCAGTTTTTTTTAATCCTATAGTATGTAAAGCATAGAATGTGACACATGTTTCGAATTCAAAAAATGTGATACCGTTTGAAAGCTATAGATGTTTTTCAATCAACCTATCAACCAGGACTTTAGTCATAATTCAAATAGAAAATGAATAATAATTATTTATTAAATTAAAAATAAAGCATAATTTATATTGGTTGAAATCTAAGAATCTCCTTTAAAAACCCTTTTTGTTTCATCAATTTTGGGTAAAAAAATGTCGTCAGCCACATTCCCTACACATACCCATCATATTGCCACTTTTTGGCCCATCATGATCCTGCACATACCCATATCCTCCCTAGGAGGAGATTTTTTAGGAGAACAAAAAACAAGATGTTCATGACATTCAATTTTTGGTTCTTCCAAAATGACTTCATCACAAGGGAGTTATCAATGGTTGGGTTTTCTTGTTCATCAATGAATTCATTGTCTTGTTCAATAATGTTTTCCCTAGGGGAAGAGAGAAAAATAATATTCTCATGACTTTCATTGATTAGATTTTCTAATATCAAAGTATCTTCTTCACAACTAAGAGAGATAGTAGGAAAAGAACAAATGTGATTGTCATGTTTATCTATGATTTCATCCTCTTTCAGTAAAACATTCTCAAAGGAAAGGGATGAATGGAGACTAGGTAAGGTGATGTGTAGAAATGTGTCTATGACCTCATTATCATGTGCCATAATATCTTCTCAAGGAGGAGGAGGAGAAGGAAAAGCAAGACTTTCATGATTCTCAACGATTGCATCTTCTTTCACCAAGATACCTTTATCACTAACAGGAGAGGTATCGAGAGAAGAACAACTATGATCGTCATTATTATCTATGCTTGTATCCTCTTCTATCACATCATTCCCACAAGTAGGAGAGATAAGAGGGGGTGTAGGTTTAAAGCAAGTGTCAATATTTTCATTCTCTTGCACTAAGAGACTCTCATAACTAGGAAATGCATTGAATGTTCAAATGGAAAACATGCTTATTGACTAATTTTTTCTTTGCAAACTTGGAAAAGATAAATACTAACATTTGTGACAAGCAATCTATAAAAATTTAAAATGGAAAGAGACTTAAAATGCAACATAATGAACTAGAATGAAATGTGTCAATCCAATTTTTAGATTCAAGACAAGGTAATTTAATGATCACACTATGGAACAATCTAAAAATGAAATGTTGTAAATGCAATTTGAAATTAGGCAATGCATAAAATTAACTGACTTAAGCTAGATATAATGAAATGCATGTAACAAAAACTTAGCAAACTGAAACAAGTATCAAGTTACAACAAATAGAAGTAGAAAAATGATGTTTTTAATGTTGTAAAAGGAATTTTAGGGCTAATATGAGACTGATTTTCCTATAGGGGCGTATGAGTCCCAGTTAGGGATTTTAGAGGGGTCAAATGCTGAAAAATGCACAACACAAAATTCCCAAAATGTAGGAAAAACAACTTGTATTGGGACTAAATCGCCCAGAGGAGCATATGATTCCTAGATTAGGGTTTTTGTGCCAATTTCAACAAATTTTGAGTTGTTTCTAAGGTTTCTAACTGGTATGCTATGTTGACTATTTGCGATTGAAAAATTTCAATGAAATTGAATGATCTACAATGCAAAAATGCAACCTATATGCACTTTCACTAATGCAAGATTTTGATAAGGCCATAGATGAAAATGGAGATAAAGGTCCAGTAAACCTAAATATTTCTTGAAAGAGTATGGTATATCAATTTGCTTCCTGTGTTCATTATATCTGTGTTTAGGAGGGATTATTTCATCAAGACCATAAGAATCTTTCAATTCAGGTGAAGGAGGTTTATGCTTCTAAGAAGGATTAGTTTCTTCATGAGAACACAACTCCTTTTTAGGTTTCTTAAAGCATCATCCTCTCATGAGGGATGGGATTTAAATAGACCCCATCACCACCATGAGGTAATTTTGTTGATGTAGAACCACATTGAGCAAATAAAACACAAGGTTGCCTTGGTTTAGATTGGGAGATTTTGTAATCTCCCATAAAGGAGGGTGTAAAATTTGATAAACCCCAATCATCACTAGAACTTGTTTCTGAAAATAAATCATTTTTATATGACTCTTTGGAATTTGAGGGTGGATTTTGGATTCTTCATTGAAATGAGGCATAAATTCTAATGACCCCCAACTATCACTAAAGAGTTTTGTTGTAGGTGAAAGTAAATTAGGATTAGCATCAACTTGTATAGGTTTAAATTTTGATTTTGGAATGGAAGTATTAGGGGAGATGGGAGTGTTGTGACCATATGATTTATAACTTCTTTCATCTTCTTCAACCATGTATATCTTGTTGTTGTATTGAAATTTCATCCCAAAGTGAAGAGTGGATGGGAGTCCTTTCATAGCATGAATCCATGGTATCACTAGGAGAAGTTTGTATGAAATAGGTCCTAGCATGATATACATAGGGGTAGGCAACACTATAGGTCTGACCTCAATAGGTAATGTGATAATTCCTAATGGTTTCCTATTAACATTGTTGAAGCCATAAATGTTAACATCATTAAGTTGAATAAGCCTCTTGCCCATGCCAATTTTATCTAGGAGGTCAATGCTACAAACATTAAGACTCACTCACAATAAAAAAAATGGAGGCACATGAGCGCGGGCACGAGTGGGGAAAAGAGGATTTTGAAAATCCAAGCAACGGAAGTGGAGATGGAGCAAGATCAGAGAAATATTAGATGAATTAGGAGGTAGAATCGAGTAAGAAGCAAGGTAAGGATGATCAAGATGAGGTGGACTCTGCCAACAAAATCTAGGTGGAATCAGGTGGAAAGGATATTCCGGCGGCTAATCCTGCGGTTTCCCCTACCGGTCAAAAAAATGAGAAAGCTAAAGATGCGATGGGGACCACTGGCGGCATTGGAGGTAATCACAAACCCTGGACCTCTCTGGTCAGGGTAAAACCAAATGGAAAATCATCTTTCCCTCCAGTGCAAAATATCTCTTCCATGGAAAGAGGTAAGTTTGAAATTTTTGTGCCAGACTTGTTAATTGATCATAATATTGCTCTAATGGAAAGAACCCTGGTTGGGAATTTTATGGGCCCTAGACCAAATATTGAAGTGGTTAGGGAGTTCGTCAAAAATAAATGGAGAACAAATGGAAAAGTCTCAGTTGCTACTCTTCCAAAGGGTTTCTTTGCATTTGAATTTACTTGCAGAGAGGACATCTTGGCTATAAGAAGTGGGGGTCCATGGGTAAAAGGGAAATCTTCCCTAGCTCTAAAGAAGTGGTCCTCTAACTTGGACCTTTCAGACTCCATTTTTTAGAATGTCCTAGTTTGGGTTAGACTTCCGAACCTGCCCCTGGAGTATTGGAATGAAGATATCTTTTATGGTATCGTGAGCTCCTTTGGTGAGCTCCTTTCTATTGATACTATGACAGCTGCTAGAAAGAGATTAGTTTTTGTTAGAATATGCATGGGGTTCTCTCAAGAAGCTGAACTTCCTTCTTTGACCGAGATTTGGTCTAAAGTTGGTTCCTGGTTGCAAGATATAGAGTTTGAAACCATCCCATTTGCTTGTTTCAAGTGCAGGAAATATGGGCATTGGGCTAGAAAATGTCCCTTAAATGCCAACAAAGAGAAAGAGAAACCAGTTGGTTCTTTAAAATTGGTATGGCGAAAGAAATTAGGAGATAGTTTGGAAAATAAAGAGTCCAATGTGCAGAGCACCCCTATTGAGACTGAAGTGGTCATGGAAAATAATGGAGAGATTCCGCTCGAACCCCAAAACATGAATCTTGTAAAAACCTTTTCTACTAAGGTAAATGGATCCAATGAGGATCAGCCGGTTGGGGATGAAGATTTGAACCAAAAATAAAAACCCTTTTCTCAAGCGACAACCCCAACAGAGAAAAATGATGAGAATCTGGGCTTGGAGGATATTCCTATTTAGGGTTTGTCCTTGGAACTGAACATCCCTCTCCCTTTCCCGTCTTCTGAAGGTCTTTCTCCTCCAGGTGTAGTGTACTTTTTGGATCCTAATTCCTTCGATGTGGTCAAGGACTCCCTCAAAAACCTGGACCATTCTATTGATCTCTCCAGTAACTTCTTGTCTTTTCATGTGAATGGTAACATGGAAACATTACCCTAGGAACAAAGGATCCGGGCTGATAAGGAATGGGAATCTAGAAAAGAGATGAATAGCCAAGAAGAGACTGATAAAGAAGAGAACTTATCAAAGAAGGAGAAAAAAACAAACAATGGAAGACTCCAAGTGGCATTTCTACCAGATCAAAAGCAAAGGCAGACTGTGGAGCACTAAAGAACACACAAGGGAAAAAATCTTCTAAATGGACAAGAGAGCATAATAGTTTTCAGGATATAGTGGATGGGTCTTAGAAAACCATCCCAAAATTCCTTAAATCCCCTGGTAATTCATGAAGATAATGTCTTGGAATATCAGGGGACTCAATAGCCCCCACAAGCAGGATGTTCTTTGCAATTTTGTTAGAGATCACAAGCCTGATATTCTTCTTATTCAGGAGACTAAAATGTCAAAGGAAAAAGTTGAAAAGGTGAAGCTTTTCTAGCACTGTAGTACTCATGGTAATAATTCAATTGGTGCTTCTGGAGGTATTTCTACCTTCTGGAATAGTCACATAATCAAAGGGGATCCATTTTTGGAAGGAGCGAACCATACTACCACTAGATTCACACATATTAGGGACAACTTCAGCTAGATTCAATTGAATATCTATGCCCCCAATGGAAAAGGAATGAGAAAATCCTTTTGGTTGGAGCTAGCTGCCTTTAGGAGGATTTTTTATAAAGAGGCTTGGGTTGTTATGGGCGAATTCAATACCCCCTAATGAATGGAGAAAAAATTAGAGGGTCCTAGATCAATGTGGAGAGCAAAGAGGATCTTCAGAATTTCATTGACAACCAGGGACTGATAGATCTGGATTTACACGGAGCTTCCTATACCTAGTCAAATCGCAAAAAGGGGTTGGATCTTATACAAGTCAGATTAGATGGATCTTTAGTTTCTAATCATTGGTTTTTTATTATTACTACTTTCTTAAAGCTCTCTCTAGGATTGGGTCTGATCATTTCCCAATTAGTTTTGTTGCGGACCCCGTAAAAAAGAAGAAAAATATCCCTTTCATATTTGAAAAAATGTGGCTTTCTCATCCTACTCTTAAAGAGGAAATTAGGAAATGGTGGAATATAAGTATCTCTAGTATTGATATGTTTAGAATAGCTAAAAAACTAGGGGAAGTGAAATGTAATTTGAAAAAATGGAAAAAGGAGTCCTTTGGGAATATCTTTAGGATCAAGTCTAACCTCCAGACAGATTTGGGAGAGATTCAATATAAAATCCAGAAGGAGGGATATTTGAATGATACTAAGGAAAGAGAGAATGAGCTTCTCACTAAGATGCATGACATTATTGGAAGGGAGGAGGAGTTCTGGAGGCAAAGATCTAGAGCTCTTTGGTTATCAGCAGGTGACAAAAATACCAGGTACTTTCATCTATCAGCTTCAAAACATAGAGCAATCAACATAATATCTCAAATTGAAGTGAATGGTACCAGGTATGAGGAGGAGGAGGATATTAGAAAGCATGTTGTTTCTTTCTTCAAAAATCTTCTTTCTATGAATGATGAAATTAACCAAAATGATCAGGATCAGTTAGTTGAAGCTATACCAAGAATTATCAACTAGGAAAATAACTCATCGCTGTCTGCTATCCCCACTAATGAGGAATTCAAGCGGGTTGTTTTCTCCTTTGATGTGAGTAAAGCTTCGGGTCTAGATGGTTTCCCTTTATTTTTCTTCCAATGGCTTTGGGAGATTGTTGGAGACGATGTGGTGAATGTTGTTAAATAATTTTTTGGATCCAAAAGTCTCCTAAAAGAATTAAATGCCACCTTCTTGGTTCTTATCCCCAAGAAACCTGGAGCTATAAACTTTGAGGCTTTTAGACCCATAAGCCTTTGTAATTCGATCTATAAAATTATTTCTAAGGTTTTGACTTTGTAGAGATGAAAAATTATCATTATGCACTTAGTTTACGTTCACCTGTTCATTAAATTAATCGAACGTAGCAAATCCATTCACCAAGTAAATCAGGACTATTAAATAAATCAAAGTCTCACATCAACCTTTTAATTAAATAAACAAAACCTTATTTAATTAAATCTCCAAATACATATTCCATCCCTCATTGATTTAAATAAATCCAAATATTTGAATCAAATCGGTCAAACTCACCTAATCATCATCTTAGCTAATTAATCATAATTAAATCTAATCTAATGCATGTCACATCCTCTAGATAATCCCACTTGCACAAATAAATCAATTTATTGATTTATTAAATCAAACATTTTCCATCAACATGGCATCTTTGGGGAATATTCCCTCAAATTTGAATTCAAAATCAAGTGGACATGTACATCCAACAAAGCAATTAATGTCTCTTATATGTCACTTGCAAAAGTCAAACTCAGCATTTATATCACAAATTCAAATTTGAATTTCCCCCTCTTGGGAACATTTCCCAAATCTTGCACACTCCTCAACCACTCACAAGTTGACAAGTCGCCTCTTCTCATTGGCTTGATTTTGATGCCACATTGCTCTCTTATGAGCACTCTTAGCATTTGAGAATCTACAAATAGAGGCTTCATTCTTGATCAAATCCCCCACAACTCCACAAAATCATATACAAAGTCACTCTCCTCATTTGAGAACTAATTTTTCCCATCTTACTCCTTCGTCATCATTGGAAATATCAAGCTTAAGCAAGGATTGGGAAAGGGCTATTTTCCACAATAGCACAAATCCAATATGAGATAAAGTCGATTCATGTTGTTTGTATGCTCATTTAGTTTTTCTTGTTGTTTTAATATCTTATTTAGCATATCTAACATGTTTCATTATTTCATAGGGATGTTGATTATTAGTTTGGTTTTAAAATGCTAACCATTTGTAGATTTTGACATCCACAAAATGGTGCTAGAAGGAGGGCCCAAGCATTAGATTTCCATGCATTGATAGAAAAGAGTTTTCATATTTATTTTTTTACGGTTAATATTTTCCTGCCATTGGAAATTTTATCATGTTGATGCTCTTAGTAATCGTATTTCTTGATGTTTTCTCTCATTGATCATATATTGAACGCATTTACCTAAACCTTGTCTTTACCATCTAGATCACTGGTAAAAATAAACATCAACTGGCAACCTGCTGTGTATTGATTCTTTTAAAGTCAAAGTTTATATTGATCTATGGTATTTAATGTTGTATGGACACGATCAAATTCAACTATAAGCAGCATTTGCAAGTTCAAAGCTTGGCCTAACCCATTTTCAATGCACATTAAAATAGAAAATCAAAATATTAGAAACCTACTCTAATAATTTCAAGGGTTGCATTGACATTTAATATTTTTTAGTTGTTCCTTTCTTTCATTGTGTTTACTAACATATTGTCACAGTGGCATCAAAGGGTCAAATTGATGTGTGTATTTTTCAGTGTAGAAAGCCATTAGAAGGGCGATTTGCATTAATACGTAGATCTGCCCTGGTTTTTGGCTCATTGGAGTCATTGTAGCTGCTTGCATTATCCATTTTGCATTAATAGGTAGATCTGCCTTGAAACTAGATGCAGACCCCAATTTAGTGGGACACCTATATCGAGTTTACCTATACCCACAATTTCTTCTCGGGAGAGGCCCAACATAGTGAGGGATCTATATTGCACATCTATAAGATCTATATAGTGTATTATTGAAGCTCTATTAAAAGATTGGTCCATTTCTTTCCCATCCTCGTTCATTTTCCTTTTTTTCTTTGTCGAGGGATTATTGCTTATGTAGGGATCATACCCATATTATATGTGGCGGATCTTTTGATTTTGTATGGTATCAAGTTTCAACTTATTTGAGGCTTGTCAAAGTCCTTAAGAAACCTCTGCCCAGGATATGTATTTTATATAGGAACCCATTAGATCTCAATGTTTGAGGAAACTCTATAAATCATTCATGGGCTGAGCCATCCTTTCATTGTTGCAATATGGAGAGCCAACTTGTCAGAGCCATCGAGCATATGGTAAATCTCTAGATCGACAGTTAACAATGCTCTTGTTACTTCCAGATGGTCATATTGCGTAGTTGAATGCAACAGACTACTCCCTTGCTAGTCCAATCTGTAATGTACATCGTCTGAGTCCTAAATGGGGGTCTTAAGAGGCATTCTATCACACAGTTCACGTGCTCTACCTAAGAATCTGTGTCCTACACTGAGATAAATTTCTTCCATAGGTTGCGAGAATGCTAGCATAGGTTGTGGAATTCTTTTTTACACCTATCAATTACCTTTCCTTGAAATTTTCTACAACCTTTTTAACAAACGCGTTTTGTGCGTATCTCTGCAATAATTGCATTTCATGAGATGAGATCTCTTCGGGGTGTCTTTTTAAATAGTTATTGTGCCTTGTCTATGTTTCCACGCCTTGCATGAATGCCTTATAGGTAGCCATGATTACAACGTTTGCAACTATTCTTTGATGGATGCCTATAACTTGTTTTGATGTTTCTATTTGGCCAAATGCGGGAGGAATGCTGGTATTTTGTGATTTCTTATCACTACCTAGATCTGGATTTATGAATAATGTCCCTTCGCGTCAATCAAGGCTTCTGGGAATTGAATTGTATGTAATGGCTTAAGTGATTTTGGGTTGGTGGGAAGTTAAAGCTGTCAATTGTTTAAGATAATGGATATCGGCACCATGGATCTACTTAGATTAATGGATTTGTCGGTTACAACTATCAAATTAATGTTCTTTGTGCCAAATTTATGGTATGGAGAAGTAGAACCAACCAGAGTTAGGTACCTGGTTCAGGTTTAGGAGAGCTTTTACAGATCTTGTTTAGGTTGAATGATTTGATAGTCCATTACTTGATTGTTGAATTTGGCACTACAATTGCATTTGCTTAAAAGCCACTAATCACTGCTACATTATGTTCTCCCTTTAATGTGATTTTACGACTTGATTTTTTCTTGCATAAAGTAAATCAATCCATTGATCTTTTCTAACATAACAAATCACCTTTTTTAACATCTCAGTGTGGTGTTCTATCATGACGTCAGCTACACCCTCAAGCTTTGTCCAAAGACTATAATGGAGCTAGCAAGTGGAACGGTGGCCATGTTGGGATTTTCATCGGCCATAAATGTTGGGATTCTTGTCAGCCATAGATAGCAATAGCGAAAGTTTGTTGTAATGGCTTTGACCAATGAGACTATGAGACTGTGCGATATCTTGCTTACATTTGATTAGTACATTCTAATGCAATAAAGGGAAGGTGAAGACTTTACTTCTGTTGTCTGTTATTTTTTATCGAAATTATCATGTCATTGTTTTAGTCTCGCATGGTCATCATAAAACATTTCTAAAAATCTATTTATTCGCTTGAATGTTGTATTCTTTGATGGCGTATACTCTGCATTTTTTGAAAGTTTCTAATCTATTGTGTGCATCCTGTTATCTTCTTCCTTCATGAGATGATATCTATTTGAGGTTTATGGTCAATCTAAAGCCTTAATTATATTTGTACGCTCTGCATGGTTCCCTATTTGCACGTATCTTAGCATCTCTTGATCCCATCAATCCTTATATGTCACACTTTAATGTTCAAATTTGACTTGGTCTTGTTTGATGAATGAGGAGATTGTGATAACACTGTCTTTAGCATACAAATTCATCTCCTATGCATGTGGCCTTCTTTTTGAAATGAAAATTATGATAAAAGGAGAGTATTTGCTTGAAAGTATTTAGTTATTTCCTGCCTTTTTACACCTGCCATCTGCATTTGCCTGAATGTTCAACATAATACATGAAAGTCACTGTCAGTCACTTACAATCACTATCAACATCCTTGCTAGTGCATAGTTTTTCTGAGAGGGGGATTTAGTCAATGCATTAGGTATAGTGCGGCTAAAGGGATGAAGCATTTTTCATTCAATTTATCACATATGGATAAGACTTCTTCTGCACATCAGTCCAAGTCATTCTCTTATCTTGTCAAATCGTGAACTTCCTCCACTACTCTGACCTCGAACAAAACAAAAACCGTAGGTGCTTCTACCATCATCAAATCAAACATTGAATTGGAATTGGAAAAGAAATAGGTAAAGGGGAGGTGAAAGTAATATAAAGGGTCGTTGATTATGCACTTGGCATTGCAAAATGAATTTTTCAAATCCTCCACCCGACAGAAGTGACCTAACGACAACTTGTTGGTTGTGCCTTTAATACTCGAGTTAATGTTGATTAGAGGCAGATATTGCAATGCCCAAGATTGAAGTATTAGTGAATTGAATGATATACATATTGCATTGATGTTCTAAAAGTTTGGTTTTTAATAAATCTTGCTTTTCATTCTCATGTTTTTAGCTTTCTTCATTAAATGATTGTAAATTTTTATAACTTTAGATCTTGAATCATGACAGAGTTTTATTTATTCCTACATTTTTATTTTAAAACAAGCTCTCATTTTTATTACTTTCGAATGAAATTTGATTGAAATTATTCAATAGTACTAATATCCATTTCTTTTGTATCAGTTTCTGATGATTCAGGATGCAGTAGATGCATGGCACACTTTTAACTAATATGATGGATAGTAGGTGAAGAAATCCAAAAACAAAAATGAGCAGATTTGAGTTGGAAAAGGGAACTTAAATTTGAAAAAAAGCATTTCTAAATGCTTATTGAAATAATCTAGGACCTCCATTTATGGCTTTAATTTTATGTTTTAATCCAACTAGATTATTTTTTTCTTTTCAAAATTGGGCTAAAATTGAACCTTACAAACTTACTAGCTTTTTGATTTTGGACTAAAATTGAACAAGACAAATTTCACACTTCATCTTGGTGCTTTAAAATGAACTTATCATTGCTTTGAAGGCTAAAATTAACAAGTGTCTGTGTTGAGTGATTTTTTCTTTGGAGCATTTTGAATGTGTATCCTCTCCCCTTGCGCTTCGTGTGATCTAGGGTGCAAGAGAAACACTCAAAATGAATTTTATTGCTTTGAGTCACCTTTAGAGGGGCTTGCCTAAGAGACACATCCGAAAGGAGAACTTGAAGGTGACTCCAACCAGTTTTTCATTTAGGTCGGTATATAAATGGATAAGACTAAACTATCAAGTCCTTATGGTATGTAGGCCTTAGTCGTACAGTGTCTTTCAGAACTGGGTACTACCGTAAAACATATAAGAGCCCCTAGTAGGATTGATTAAATTCTTTAGTGACTTGCTAGACGCTCGCAAGGTGCCATGTCCCTGATGTTGTGTCATTAAGAACCTTGTTTGTAGTTGCCAACCAGTCCATCCAACGAGTTTATGAAAGTGGTGCATTGGAACTTGGATTCCAAGAAGTTACTTGCCATGTCCGATCTTGGTTGAAATATAGAGGTTAAGACTTCATTCTTAACATACCTTTGTATTTTGTCCTTGGTTGCATGTAAAATCATCTCTTCTACTATAAAGGGCATGAGGCAAGCCCACTAAGAAAAATGTACCAATTGAGCTAGGATGTTATATTGCTTGTGAGTCAGTTTGAAAACATAGTGCTTTAATTGAAAACATTGGAAAACCAACATTCAAGGAATCATCAAAATTGCAAACCCTTTAGGAGAGGCAAATATCCTTGAACAAATTCACATGTTATTGCTTTCCCTTGGGATTCGTGTCCTTAGGGGCATCTAAACATTTGGATTTCATCTCAATTTGCTTCTACTAAAGTCAACTGTAGGTAACTCTTGCCTCAAATTTCCTTGCTTTCCGCATAATACACTTTGTGGGATAAGGGGAAGGTTGAGACATTAGACATCTAGATTCAAAATCTAATCAAGAGTTTCTTTTTAGTAAAAATAATTCATTAAGAAAAGATTGAATCAATTGGACCCCACATATGTGCTTGGCATCTTTTGGTCATATGTTCTTCATGCAAACATTAGTCTTTTGATTTTGAATTACTCTTAGAGAAAGGCATGTTCTTCACTATCTTGGTCTAGTAAAAAATTCCTTCCTAGGTTCACTTAGGATCAAATCAAACACCTCATTCATCCCAAACACTTATCAAAATCCATCCCACAAAACAACTTTAGAGCTTTGGAAACATCATTCTAGACTTGGGTAAATCGTCAAAATAAAAAATCACCTTGTTTAGTTAGGTGTATGGGAATGCATCCTTTCTCATACATTTAATTAAATCAGCAATCCTTTAAACAAATTCATCCTAAGATCACATCTAACATCTTAGAGTTTACAAGTTCATTATCCAATCAAACAATCAAAATAAAACCCTAAGTCTAGCATTGATCCAAAGCCCCTAAATTTTTAACACCCATATCATTCACCCCTTTCATCATTTATCTCATCATTGGTCCTAAACACCTTAGAGGTCACTTTTTCAACAAGGTCAAAACACAAGGAGAACATGGAATACAAACTTGATCCATACATCATGAGTAATCCAAATCAATTCAACTTTCAAAGTCTTACAATGTTGATTGATTATCAAAATGCACACTTATACAATCCATACATGGGATCATCACCTTATACAAATGTCAATGGCACAATAAGTGTGAGTATGCCCAAATCAAAGATTGGAACACATTTCTTGATGGTAGATCTAAATCCAAACCTACAAGTTTTTCAACCAAACAATCAAAGCATGAGCCTCCAAATGAACAACGTCATCCCACCAAGTCCCTACATGCCAAATGAGAATGTACCAAATACAAGTTTTTGAAACATGAATCTAGAAAACTTTGGGATAAATATGGTTGCAAATCATATGAACATTGCTCAAAATCCAAACAAGATGTTAATGACCCCAAGTCAAGGCAATGTGATTCCCAACATCAAAAATGTTCAATTTCAACCTATCATGCCAAATCTGAGTGTCATACCAAATCAAAACATTGTCCAAAATCAAACACAAGTATGCATCTCAAATCTGCTTGAACAAAAACCAAATCAACTATATCAAGGGAGTCAAGACATAAATCAAGATCAAATTTGGCGAGATCAAATTGCTACACTTACCAAAATAGTTGAATCATTACGCCAAGAGACATCTCCACCACCATTACCCATATCAACATCATTCCTTGGTTTAGGGATTCCCCCTTTACCTAGCACCAATCACTCCATCCAAATCAATCCACCTAACACCAATCAAGCCATCACATCAAATCCTTTGAATATACCATCGACATCGCACCAACAAATGGTATCTAATCAAATGAAAACATCAATCCTGACAAATCAAAATGTGGTTTCCCAAAGACCTATCACCTTGGTCATTCCAACATTTCCTATCATCTCGATCACTCCAACCACCCCTATCACACCCATCATATCTCAACCCCTCACTACCATGATCACTCCAAGCGTACCTCAACCACTTGTCACTATATTCAACACAATTCCAAATCTGCAACCACTACCACCAAAGCCAAATGCAGCAAGACAATATAACATTGCACTAAAAGCTCACCAAGCCTACCAAAAGGCCATCCAATGATATCTAGCCACACAACAAGCAACACAAGCTCAAAAAGTGCAACAAGCCTCTCAAGCTACCCAACAAACACAAAAAATGATAACTGGTGAGAACAAGGATCAAGATCTATCCATCAAAGAGTACATTGAAAGTGTTTCTATCTTGTCTGAAGATCAAATCAACATATGTCAAAAGTCACTTTTCAATCATGATCAATATCCACCAACAATACCCAACAATGATCCAATTCAAGAAATGTCAACATCATTTGACCCTATGGTCGAGGATGTCATAAATCCCTCCACCACAATTGTTGAAAAAAATGATCAAGATCTCTCAATTAAGGAGCATATTGAAGATGTGTCTACCCCCTCTGATGATCAACTCACCATACATCAAGAACCACTCTTTAGTGATCTATTTCAAGGAGTGTTAGGATTATTTGATCCTATTGACATAATGCACGATCCATCGACCAATGATCATGACAAAAATGTCTCTACATCACTTGATGAGTTAGAGGACATATCTCAAGAATTTATTCCAAAGCAAGATCAAAATCTTCCACTAAGGTTTAGCAATGGTCCTTTCCAAGACATGTTGACCCCCTTTGACCTCATGGTTACAGATATTGAAGGAACTCTAAACTCGACACTTGATCTAAGTCCACTCAAAGATCAAGAGGATATTGAGTCGCTTCCCATTCCTAATGACAACATCCAAGAACCCTTTGTAAGCAATCAGTCCTTTGAAACTGACCCATGTCAAGAACTTGATCCAAAGCATGTCGAAAGCAACTCTGAAATCATTCAAGATCAAGAATTTGTATCTTCAAGATACTACAATAATCTAATGGACACTCTCCTATCTATGCAAGATGATCATATCCATGTAGCACACACTCCTCCATCTACCCATGAGATGCTTTCTGCAGATGGACACATAGATGATCTTCATCCAGAACAGGATCCCATTACTCCTGATATTATTACACAAAAAGATTAGGTTATTTATTTGTATAGTTAAACAGAGTTTTCAACATCAAGATCAGATATGTCCCAAACTCAATATGAGGATATCATTCAAATAAAGATATCCAACATTATCCGCTCAAGGAAACAAGTCAGAAAAAATAGTATAAATCAGAGTTAGCAGAGTAGCAAATTGAAACGTCACCTTCGGTGGTCATTTATCAAAGAATGCTTTATAAACAAGAGCTCTCAGAACAAGCAAAATCAAAGCATGAAGGTACTACTTCTACAATACTGGGGGAAACTTCGTCTCAAGCAAACATCAACATAGGAAGCACGAAGAATCTTTTTGGTGAAACTATTGCCAATACTATAACCAGCCACATCATGAATCTTCATCCACCCATCATCCCATCCATGAATTGGGACCAATGTCAAAAGAAAGATTTGAATCAAAACACAAAGAATGTTATCAAATCAAAGGAAGCTGAGAAGCATAATGGACAAATCAAATACGCATGGATACCAAAACATACAAAGAAAGATTATCCTTATCAAACTCCATCAGTCAAAGAAACTATGGGGAAAAATAAAAAAGGGAAAAGTATCCATCAAAGATTTCCACAAAAGAAAAAGCAGGCTTTTCAAGTGACATACAAAGTGTATCAAGCAGTTGGTCCTAATTCTATGCACACTTTCGTATCCACCCATCATTTCTCATCTTCCCAAGTTTGGAGAGTCAAAGATTCCAAGTTGTCAACCAATCCATCTTTTATGATCCCTAAACACACTCCATCCACACCTCCATGCATCATATCCAATTCTCACATTAACCATGTATTGGAAACGACCCTTCATCATAAGGATTTAGAAGGCACTCTATCGCAATGTGCGCACAGAGATAGAGTTAACCCTGGTATCAATAATGCAGATCAAGAATCCCAAAATTTGCATTCAAGCACATGTATCTTAGCAAAGTAGCTCCTTTAGGCAGGATATCAATGGCACATTATGATAGGGGCATTTACATCAGCAACACCTTGTGATTTAGAATGAGCTTAAAATATTTCAAACAAAAAAAAATTAAAAAAAAAACAAAAATCCAAAAAACAAAAATCAGAAAAAGGATTGAAAACAGTAAAGAAAAAAATTGTACTCTAATGAAAACCGCATGAGCGGTGCTTTGGGAAAGACCATGATGAAAACCTGGCAAACATGCATCATGTGTAGAATCGAATCTATGTGTTCCAGTTCGGTTGGAAGCATCTCATCCCATCCGTAATAAATCCAACACCCCATCTATCCCAGCCATAATAAATCCATGCATCCATGAACCATTTATCCAATCCATTTTCATCCATTTGCATCCATCATCCAAGTTATCTTGATCTTGATGAAAGTTTGGGGCACACTTTATGCTTGCTTATGATAAACATCTTGACCAGGGCCGTTTTCATTGGATCCTATCCTACCCCATCATTATCTGAGCCATGAAGCATTATCCCAATGAGCATTCTTTATCCAAACACCTTATCTTATCGTAAGATAATCCTTGGCATCCTTTATGTGCTTACCATATCCATCCATCCATACACCTATCCAAGCATCCACCCATCACATTCCATACATTTCTAGACATTGGGGGCAGATATATACATCTTGCTTCAAGAATAAATCTTGGTCTATGTCCTCCAACTTATGTGGTGATTAGAACATTGGAAAACGTGAAATCAAATTGGTCAAGCATTTGCGATCCAAATCCAAGTCACTAGCCCATGGCATATTTTGATGAACAAACATCCCTTATCAAGCTTCATCTTTCATTGAACATCAATCCAAGAAATCACTATTAGTTGCATCTAAGTTGCACATCAAATTCCACATCAAATCATTCAAACAAATTTTGTTCCAAATAAAGCTTCATCAATCCTTATCAATCAAATCCAATCAATCCATCATATTGGGATATCCATCCCAATAATTGTGTTGCTTAACACTATCCTTGCATTGTTGTGCATCCACAACAATGTTATCATCATCAATCCTTGCATTGTTGTGCATCCTCAACAATTTTATCATCATCAATCCTTGCATTGTTGTGCATCCTCAACAATGTTATCATCATCAATCCTGATCAATCAAATCCTTGCATTGTTATGTATCCTCAACAATGTTATCATCATCATCAATCCATCAATTCGATCAGTCAACCTTAGCTTGGTCTTCAACAAAATCCCAAACAGAGAACTGATATCATCACACATGTCCATATCCAAATCATCAAAATCATGCACAAAATTCAAAAACATCCAAAACATCAAAAATATCCAAAAATATCCAAAACATCAAAAAATCCAAAAACATTCATAAAATTCAAAAGACATAAAAAACATGGTATCCAAACTAGGTCGTCTTTGAGCTTAAACGTAGGCAAGGCTAATCTTTGATCAGCCCCTGAGACATCAAAATCCAAAAACATTTGAAAAACGCAAAATCAAAAAACATTCAAAAAATGAAAAACCCAAAACATTCGAAAAATAAAAAAATCAAAACATTTGCAAAATTTGAAAAATAGCAAAAATAGCCTCAAAACATTGAAAAACTCAAAAAACATCCAAATATTAAAAAAAATCCATCCACCTCATCTCGCTTGCACCCACAATAACATCATCCATAATAAACTGATCATCACCTTCATCCTTTGGCAATGCAAACAGAAACAAGCACAACAATAAGCAAAATCAATCTTCAATCGTAAAATCAAAATTGAAACAACGAACAATTAAAAAAAATCAAACTCTTGATCACTTTCAAACATGTCAATCGACCTTATATCAATAGCCTATCAATCAACTTATCAAACCATCATCATCCTATACAATGCATGTCCTAGGATATATCATTCTGACAATGGGAATCATTTTGGATATCACCTTGGATTCTTATCCTATCAAAACAAATCCCTTTGGCTAGAGATATGAAGAACATTGGCTTGTTTGCATACTTGATCTTTTCTTTTGATTTATCTTATTTCACTCATTCCAAGGACCTCTCGATGATATCCAAATGAAGGATTTAAAGAGATAGGAATGGGGAAATGATCATTATCCTTTTGTCTGCTGTGCTTGTTGGATGTTCTTGTAAAATAACTTGGCGAATACTTGCTTTGTTACATACGTCCTAGCAAGGTTTTCGTATGTCAAGTGTGGACAAGAATACCCCTATATGTTTGTTGAATCAAAGTCCATCACACTAGGTACAATGCCATCTTGGTTCTTTATACCTTGATGCATCGTATCTAAATGTGTAATCAAACATAAGGTAAGTAGCCCTTTTAAAATCCCAATCCTTGATAAGCAAATCTATCATCATCATCTATCATCATCATCATCTCTAATAAATTCTCGACCAATCATGAGCTTTTTGGATCCTCTTGTCATCATCTAATTTCATCTTTTCCGCACTAACATCACATCATGAGGGCGGGTGCATGAAGTTGGTCGCACTTTTGTGGCCAAATGGGAAAAAAATGGGGAAACACATAATGCGCTCGCGTTATAATGTGAGCGCGTTATGTGATTTTAAAAGAAAAGAAAAAAAGTGAAATGTGTATCATTTGCTTTTCACTACTTCTCAGCTCTGCCCGCTGCCAAAAACCCTCATTTTTGCATTCGCATTCTAGGAGGAAGGACTTCTGCAAATTTCATCAAGAACAGTTGAATTTTGTTTGCAAATATGGCGCCACGACGACGAAGAGATGCAGGAAGTAATTATTGTTTACTATTTGTTTTGAATTTGTTAGTTTGAAATTGATTTTGTTGGTTTTAGGTTAGATTTGATTGTTTTTTTTTTAAATTTGTAGGAAATCCTGCAAATCCTCAACAAGAAGAGGAGGTAAATCCTCAACAGCAAAATCCTCAACAAAATCAATCTCAACAACAAAATCAACCTCCCCCATCATTCTCTCAATTCCCTCTTGGCACTCAAAAAAATTTGAGTGAAATTGAGAACAATAGAAAACAACTTGAGGATCTTATCAGTAGATTGAGTGATCCAAATGCTTCAACCATAGAAAGAATGCTTCTAGCAAATTCATTGAAAGACATGTTAAAAAATGTAGATGCAATCACCCAACAAATATCCGGATGGCAAGATAGGAGGCAGACAGCTAGGGCATATTATGCAGACAAATTATCATATAAACAAGTAAAAGATTTAAAAATTACTAAAGGTGATTTGTGCTCTCTATTCACTGACCCTAAAAAATTCAAAATCTTACCCTCAATGCAAAGAGGTTTCCTATTCATTGGTGCCACCACCAAGAGATTAAGAACCGTTTTTATGAAAGATGGTATATGGTCTTTGATTACTCATTGTGCAATAATTGTGAAGTCCCCCAATATTTTCTTAGGAAACTATACAATGAGTTTGTATTGAACCAAATCCCAAATTATTTTGATATGAGGGAGTTCCAGGGGATAGGTGGGGGGTCAGCTCAGGATAGGCCTAGTGCACAACTGGATCCTACGTAGCAAGGGAGATGACCTCTCACTAGGCCACCTCGTGAGAAAATTGTGATTCCTGTCATTGTGAAGGAGAGTGCCGACATAGAGACATTGCAGGCAATCACAACTTTGACCGAGAGTGTCATCCATCACACTAGCCCTATTGTACAACACCATCTAGGGGAGTCTTCACGTGGTGGCCTTCAAACCCATGTGTGTCAATCTTTTGGGGCGACTTGTTTGTATGACCCTACCGGCACTCAAGAGGGTGCCACACAGGGTCCATATGCTACTACCTAGCCTGATCCGTATGCATCTACGGGGATGGAGAAGACGGCTAACATTTTGCATGATGCATATGGCATTGACACTCAGGTAAAATTTAACATGTTCATTGAATTTAATTTATTAAATTTCGATTGTGAAATGCAAGATTAACTAATTTAGTTTTATTATTTTAATAAAATTGAAAGGGTCATAGTGTAGAGACTGGATACACCAGTCATCCACCTACTTATTTTTCCAGTACACCTATTGGTGGGGTATGTAAAGTTAGTAAAAAATTATAAATTTATTACATGTGTTAATAGCATTTTTTTACGAATGGTATTTTAATATGTGATTTTGGATGTTGAATAGGGTACTATTGGAGGTTTCAAGGAAACACCTCCGAGTGCTAGTAGATTTGATCAAACGTTCACAGAGGTAATATAGAATTTAAAGAGAACTTAAGTAATGAATTCTAAGTTTAATAGATTTGTGTAGTTTATTTTCATATTGTTGACCTTATGTTGCATTACACAGATCATTCAAAATCAAAGGATTACTTCAAATTTGATAACTAATAATCAGAAATATATCTGTTTAATACTCGTACTCAAATTTTTTTTCATTAGATCCCATACATTGTAAGTCATCACATGGATTGCTATTGTAAATTTTTTGTGATTGAATAATTTGTTGTTTTATTTTCAGATGTTGGTTACAGAAACACCGCCAAATGTTACAAGGGCAATGGATATTGGTGTTTCCTCCACTATACAATCCTCAATGGCTCTGATAGGGGAGGTATGAGGAAAATTACTAAATTTCAATTTACATTCATTGTTATAGATGATCTAGTTCTAGTGAAAAATCAAACCATTATTGATTCATAGTTTAATTCCTATTTGGATGGTTTATATAGAGCTTGAGCATGCCTGAGCATCGGCATGCAAATATTTCCATCGTGGAGAGTGATCGTGAGTTGGCCGTAAGTGATTATTTTGTTAAATATATTAATTTTTATAATGTAATTTCTATATATTAATGTCTTTACTTCTTATTGTAACAGTTGAAACTTCACTAGAAGCTAAACACTAGGACGAGTAGCAGGAGCACTCCTCGAGCACAACAGAAATGGGTGATAGACGTATTGCCATCGGATCGCCCAACAAAGGGAAAGAAAATTGTATTTGAACCAGAGCATGGAGAGAAATGAATTTTGAATGCACAGAGCCCTTTGTCGTATGCCTACATGGAAATTTTGTACATATTTTGTATTGGATATATTTGACATTGAATGCCTATATGGCATTCTCGTAAGCCTATATGGCTATTTTGTAACTATATTTTATACTTATATCGACATATATTGATGTATGCATACATGGCTATTTGCTCAATACAAATCTTTTTATCGATGGTGTCCATATTTGCAAATTATAAATTCATGGTTCAATAGATATGAGTTAAGTGTATTCAAGTGTATACTTTACAACTTACGCACATATATTTTTTGACTTACGTGTGAACATCGAAAAGTGTGAAAATTTCTATGTTTGGAAGTCAAATGTAAGCCAATTTTGCAATTCTTAGTTCTTGCATACTCGATCTTATGGACTTATTCCTTCCTAGCACATATTGTGAATATTTCTCATTTGGTGCAAAAGAAAGATTCCTCATTTTTGAACCACTCATAGCAAAGAGATTCACAATAAGACTTTAGCATTGGAAAACTACTCCATACTTCTCTTGTCTAGACCATAAAGGATTGAAAATTCTTAATTTGATGCAATGATAGTCGTGAGATGAGAATTTATATAACCATGCCTATTTTGAAACTTCACATCTAATACTGCATCAACAAGAACTTAAGAAGTGTTGCATAAGAGTGTTAGGTTTGATAGGCCTTCTCTTCCCTAAGGGAGGAGAGCCTGCATCTTGAATTTTGAACAAAATTTTAAGAAGCAAACATTTTACCTAAAAGCTTCAAACCTAGATGACATATTTGGCTAAGTCTATCTTGAAAATTATCAATGCACATTCAAACTCTAAAGGAGATTCTCCCTAAAAAGCAAACTTTACCCTTTTTCCCAAGGAAAGAAATTGCAACAAGTTGCATGTGATTTATCTTATTTCTTTCTCACAGTTCCTGGTCAATCATTCATGGCTCAGGATAGTTCCGTTCCAAGGCAAGGACACCCAAAAAATCACTGAGATTCTTCTACAATCTGCAAGAAAAAGGTTTTGGCTCTTTCACAATGTAAATAATTATGTAACACTGTTTTCTTGTTTTCCTTCCACACAGAAAAAATGTTCACACTTTTCAGATTGATCAATGATCAATAATGGCTGATTGTAAACACTTGACATTTTTATGTTTGAACTTTAATTTATAATTTTGTATCATGACATTCGAGTAGATCACTAATATTTTAATATTTCACTATGAAAGTGGTGGTGTAGTTTTGCTATGTTATTTTACTATTAATATGGTGGTGTATTCTGAACTTGATTACTTCTACAAATATGTATTTATTTCTAATTTTTATATGTTTTTGTATGACCAAACCCAAAACAAACCCAACCGCCAAAAAAAAAATTCTTGAACCGGCAAACCGGGTTCTCGAACCCGATCTCGAACCCAAAAGTGAACCAGTAAATTAGTAAAAAATAGATTTTTGTAGTTTATATTCATAACGTTGATTACATTACATTGGACATCTTTCAAACTGAAAGCATTGCTTCACATTTCATAACTAATAACTAGATGCTAATAGATGACAAAATTTCAATTACAATATAGTTTTTACAAAGTCAACCTAAGAAATTATGCAATTACTTCACATTGCATAACAAATAACTAGGAGCAGCTGCCAATTGAATTTGGTTGTCATGGCATTCTATGAGACCACATTTCTTTGAGGCATTTTTTCAAACAGTTCACTGCCTTGTCTATACTACCACATTTTTCATACATGTCTACCAAAGCATTTTGTCAAATAGTTCAAGTGTTGCCTTTGTTGCTATGGCTGAAAGCCTAAAAACAAGTAAGCCGAACAAAATATGGATGCTTGGAAAAAATCTATCAAAAAGCATAATAGTAAGCAATATATTTGATAGTGAAGGAACTTTTGAGGGGGTCACCAGTTGAAATGAGGTCTCATGACTGAATGCCATGACAACTGGGTCAAAGCTTTTGATTGTCATGGTGTTCTCGGCCACCATGAGACTCGGCTTTGAGGCATTTTTTTTCAAAGAGTTCACTACCTTGTCTATGCTAACACATTTTTCTTCATACATGTCTATCAGCATTTAGCCAAACAAGCCATTTCCTTGCTGCCATGGCTAAAATCCTAAAACAAAAGTTTTAAATGCTTTTATGGATGCTTTAGAAAAATCTATGATAATATTAATAGGTTAATAGCATATTAAGTGGAAGTACGCCTCAAAGAAATGGTCTCATGGTGGTGGAATGCCATGACAAGCAAATTGTTGTGGATTGTCATGGCATTCCATCACCATGAGACCACATTTCTTTGAGGCATTTTTTCAAACAGTTCGTTGCCTTGTCTATGCTACTACATTTTATCATACATGTTTACCAAAGCATTTTATCATTGAACAGTTCGCTTCCTTGTTGCTATGGCTAAAATCCTAAAATAGGTGCTTCCAAAAAAGCTATGGATGCTTGTGGAAAAAATCTATCAAAGCATAGTAATAAGCAATAGCATAGAAAAGGCAGTAAACTATTTGAAAAAAAGCCTCAAAGAAATGTGGTCTCAATGGTGATCGAATGCCATGACAATCCATAGCAATTTTCTTTTTCATAGAATTCATCATGCCATTCCATCACCACGAGACCTCATTTCTTTGAGGCATTTTTTCAAAGAGTTCACTACCTTGTCTATTAACACATTTTTCATACATGTCTATCAAAGCATTTAGCCAAACAATTCATTTCCTTGTTGCTATGGCTAAAAGCATAAAATAGGTGCTTTTGAACAAGCTATGGATGCTTATAAAAATCTATCATAGAATAATAGTAAGCAATAGCATAGACAAGGGAATGAACTATTTTGAAAAAAAATGCCTCAAAGAAATGTGGTCTCATGGTTGTGGAATGCCATGATGGTGTAGGAGCACCCAAGCTCCTTGAGGATCATTTGGAGAGTCAAGAGATGGCAGGGGTCTTGAAGGCCTATAAACCTTTCTAGAGCATCAATTATAGCATTTTGAAGCCTATAATGGCATTTGGCATGGATGAGTGTAACAGGAAGATCAAAAGTCCTAAGGGTCCTAATAAGGACCATAGGACCAAATTGACTTGTAAATGGAACAATGATGTTCTAGGAGTTTAAATAGGTATATGATGTTTTAATTAGGTTAAATTAAGGTTGAATGATGATATGTAATAGTTTTGGAAGTTTTATAATTAATAAAAGAGTTAATAAATTGCAATGTTGGAAATTCAAATTTTTGAAATCCAACTTTGGGTGGAAAAGTGAGTTTTAGGAGTTTTAATCACAATAATGTAATAAAATAAATTCTAATAAGTTGGGATAGTTTTAGGATGACTCTATAATCCTGGAGAAAGAATTTGTATGGAGGGTTGGCTGATATTGCAAGTGTTGTACGGACTACTACAGAAAATCAATAAAAACTTCAATCTTTTTGCATTTTCTTGAGTTTTTTTGATGAATCTCTGATTGATTTTGGTGTCATGCTCATTTGGATGGTTTAAAAACTTTTATTTACATGCATTTAACCTTTTCAATGACCTGAATAGCGTTGGGAATCGGTTTCTTGTGTTATATTACTGACTATCCTCAAAAAGTATAGATTTTTCACTAGTTTTGAGAGTCTTCATGAATAAATGATCCATTTCATGGGAGAGTGTGACTGAAAACTTTTGAAATGGATCATATCTAACTTTTATTATACATATCTAACAAGTTATTATGCAGGAAAGAGTGATTTTTGGGTGTACACCGAGTTTTAGCAAGGAAAAGGGCATGAAAATGGTGCCTAAAGTGTAGCAACAGGAGACATACCTTAACATGGGGTATATTTCTAAGTTGAACGTGTTTATATATTTTTATTTATTGGTGAAAATTCAAGAGAAGGTTTTGGAAGTGTTGGGAAACCTAATTTTCA